>CM077147.1:131550999-132260356 GCA_039583875.1 Platanthera guangdongensis | reverse complement strand
CACCTCCTCTCCTTTTACCCCCTTGCATGTACTTCCCTCTCTCTCTGATTAGAGGGGTAGGATTGGTCTTGTTCACTTGGGCTGGCTATGGGCCAATTTTGGTGGCTTGGTCCAAGGAAAAATGCTTGGTCTTCATTTTACTCTTTTAGGTCAATTTGTTGACTTGTTGACTTGGGGAGGTTGACTTGGTCAACCATGGTGGGTGGGCTGACCCTACTTGGTGAAAGGGTCTAGTGGCACCACACAACTTGGGTTGCGTCAAGGGGTGCCCTACTTAGGCTAATTGGGCTTATGAGTGTGGGTTTGACCAATTTAAGCCCAAGGTTGACTTTGGTCAACTTGGGTCAAAATATTGACCAAATGGCATGCCCTAGGTGCACTTGGATTGTTTTTAGGGTTAGGGCAATGTGGTGGGGTCATGGAGTGGCTAGGGTCCCCTCTTAGGCTGGTTTGACCTAGTTTGACTATGGTCCTATAGTGGGCCCCACATGGCTACCACCCACTACCTAGGGCCAAACATAGTTGGTCTTCCTTAAATCTCAACCCATGCCTAACCCAATCTAAGTTGAGGGGTCCAGAAGTAACATGGATGTTACAACCAGCCGGACCTACTACTATATGTTATGTGATGGATAGGGGGTGTTATAATTTGGTATCAGACTACTAGTTTCGTCAGGCTTAAAATGAATTCGTGGGCGAATTATTTTTAAGGGGTGGTGAGCACATGTGTGTGCGTCATCATTATAACATTAAAAGAACCCATGAATATGCACTTAGGAATGAAAATACAACGTGTTTTGAGGAACCTGCGCGTTCCTATAATTGCATTTTCAAATTTTGTTTGGTCGCATAACGAGGTTTTGTACAACTATAGGTGACTAGAAGTGGTGCCGGGGCATCAGAACGTCCAGTTTCTGAGGCTAGTAGTGCACCAAATGATGTCCCTGCAACACCTCGCTCGGCTGAAACCATACAATTGGTTGGAGAAGCAGTGTTTGCCATGATCAATGCGCAGCCTGCAAGGCAAATGCAGTTTCCTGCTCCTATGATGGAGCAGGTACCGCTTCAAAGGGATGAACCGAGAAGAGTGGAGCAGGTAGTGGTGGAGCCTTTTGAAAGAGATAGATCTTAAACAAAAAGGCTAGAGTTTGTCACAGCACAAAAACAAAATAAAAGCTAAAAAGAACAAAGCAGATCAAGCAAACCCGAAGAGACACAAGGATTTTATAGTGGTTCCCCAAATCTCGGTAGTCCACTCTTCTACCACCTGGTAGGAATACACACAGGTTTTTGATCAGGTGCCTGACACCAATGGGTTTTGATCAGGTCCCCCAAAAACCAAAACCTCAAGTCTTTTGGAAGGAGACTTGCAACCAGGAATCACTTTTGAAGGAAGATGACAACCCTTTATAGAGGAGGGAAAAGAGGTGATGAAAATATTCTCTCTCTCAATAGTAACTGAGAAGACTATGTGGATATTGATTGTAGCAGATGCTTCCCCCTGAGATATTGAGTGTATCAGGAAAGCTGGAGCACTACTTCAGGGTGATAGGCCTTCAGTCTTTAGGCCTGGACCAGAGTATCCTTCAGGAACTTCTGACAGATAGAGATTTGCTGTCCTTGAAGTTGTCCTGCGTGATAGGAAGAAGAAGACTCTTAATAGATGATTAGATGTTCTTCTTCTTCTTGATGAAGTTGTTCTCTGGCCTGGGCTTCTAGTTACTGTATGATATTGCCCTTTTTTTGTATATTTCGTTTCTGTCTCTTTTTTTTCTGTTTGTCATCTGTCTTTTACTCTGTCTTGTTCCCTGTATTTGAATTCCGTAGACTGATGGTGGAAGAAACATTCCCAAGAGTGAAGATGCTTTGGAAACAGATCCTCACGTAATTCCTCTGTAACTGTCTGTTTGAACGGCTATTTTTATTGGAAATGTTGACTGTAATTAATCCTCAATAAATTCTGCCAACTGTTACTGATTTCACAGAAATCATCGACCTGAGCATTCGTCGAGTTCATCAATCGTCGACCTGAGTTCGACATTCATCGAACTAAGATAGATTCGTGGAGCTGAATATCTTGCCTTCGTTCGTCGACTGGAGCTTGCAGTTCGTCGAGCTCAGTTGCTGTGTTTGTTGAGCTGAGAAAACTATTGAGTGTCGACACAGTTGCTGTGATGGTGTCGACACAGCCTTGCTTGAGTATTTGAGATCGTCGACCTGAGTTCAGAGAAGCAACTTAGAATTCGTCGACCAGATCGCCGTTCGTCGAACTGCGTTCGACGATCGTTGATCTGATTTCTGTCTTTGTCTTACTGCATTTCTTGGACTTCTTTCAGTAATTCTGAGAAACCTTCTGAATGACTTCTGAATGACCTGTCCTAGAAATAATACTATGACCCATGAATATACATGTTGGGTCAATCTCAAGTTCCTAATAGTGTCCTTGCCCAAATCAGAACTAGGGTTCCAACAATCTCCCTCTATTTTCGGTAAGTACACTATTTACATAAATATAAGTAAAATACAAGGCAATTACATACAATCTCCCCCTAAATACAATCTCCTCCTAAATCTGGATCAAGTACTACTAGTGTTTCTGTTGCTGTTGTTACAGTTGTTATTGATCCTTGCCCAAATCTGCAACATTATAATCTGTTGTTGCCGATGCTGCTACAATTCCCACAAACTGCTGATACTGCTGGAATTTCTGCAGCTTCATTTACAGCCATCTCCCCCTATATGCATAGCCTTGCACAAATTATTCAGCCATTGATATCCTGTATATTTGCTGGACTGGATTCTTTTCCTACAAGGAGATGTTAGAAGTTCTGGACCTAGATAACCTGGGTCCTGGTTCTCTTTTATAATAATCAAAAATAAAAGAATAAAAATCTCTGATTTGAAATTCTGAATTCGACAAAAAATATTTTCGTCGATCAGAGGTCGACGAATGATATTGAGATCATTGATCTCTGTTCACAGAAAGATAAAAATTGTTTTCTGTGATCCATTTTCGTCGATCTCTGTTCGACGAATTAAGTTTATTTCATCGAGCACAGAGTCCTGAATAGTTCAAAGCAAAATCTTTGTTCATAGTTCGTCGATCTGAGTTCGACGAATAGTATTGATGTCATCGATCTCCGTTCGACGAAATATTTTGAACTAAGATTTTGTGATGATTTTTCAAGTGATAATCTGAAATCAGTGCTAAGTTTAGCTGAAGAAGAGTCAAGGGAAGAAATAACTTGTTCCTCTTCATCTGATTCATACTCTGATTCTTCAGATTCTACAGCATAGCTACTGCAAGAAGCATCTATTGCCATTAGGCAAAATTCTATTGCTCTTACTTCTTCTTCATCACTCCAGGATTCAGCTTCAATTATTCTTTCTTTTGCTGATCCAGCAGCCATTGCTGTGATGGAGTTCCACATCTCTTTTGCAGATGAACATTCAGCAAGTTCTTCAAAAATGTCATCAGACATTGATTGAGCCAAAATATTCATTGCTTGTGCATCAACAATCTTCATCGTTTTCTGGTCATCTGTCCATTGAGAAGATGGAATAGCTTCTGGAATTATTGTTTGCTGAGGTGGAGCTGGACCTGACAAAACAGATTTGAAGATGTTTTCATCATGGAGTCCATATAATATCTAATCATTGTCTTCCATAGTGCAAACTTATCTAGATTGCACATGAGCAGTCTGGTGCTTGAAAAATCTACAATTTGTGTCATGATAACTCTAAAGATATTTAAAATCTATCAAAGGATCTTTGTGGTTCAGGTGTTAGACTGTACAACCACTAAGGTGTGGTATTGTTAACCACCTCCCTCTGATACCAATTGAAAGAGATAGATCTTAAGAAAAAAGGCTAGAGTTTGTCACAGCACAAAAACAAAATAAAAGCTAAAAAGAACAAAGCAGATCATGCAACCAGAAGAGACACAAGAATTTTATAGTGGTTTCCCAAATGTGGTAGTCCAGTCTTCTACCACCCTGGTAGGAATCTGATGAGTCCACATTTTACACTGATTTTTTGGACTCATCTGGGCTAGTTTTATCATCTTAGCACTACACTTGAGAGCCTTTATTGCTTATATGTGCTTATGTACCTATTTCACGCTTAAGTGCACTATAGGCCCGTTTCTTCTGTGTGCTTTCTGTGTTTCTATATTTTTGTTATTCTTTAGCCCTATCTCGGGGATGTGGTGTGCACGTTTGGTGGCCTATCTGCCTCTTCTGCTGGTGCAGGGGTCGTGTGCATGCTCCGAAACCTGCGGGGAGACACCGACGATGCAGGAATACTGCGCACGACCACTGGAATTATTGCGCACGACCACTGGTCTTGCGCCACTGATCGTGCGCACAACACTCCCTTTTTCCTAATCCTGTCTAGGTAATCGCACGAGCACTGGCCGTAGTGCGCATGACCACTGGTCGTGCGCCACTGCTCGTGGCGCATATATGCTGATGCTTCTTGTCCAGGTTGTAGGTCTATTTGGAAAAGTACACGATCATCGACGACAGTGCGCACGACCACTGGTTCGTGTGCCACTGATCGTGCGCACTGCTTTAATGCCTCTGTATTTAAGGCCATAATCCGCGATTTGGTCTATCGCCTGTCATTTGCTGCGATCGGGAAGTGCGCGGGAATTGCCATTTCACTTCTCCAGCTGCTCCATCACCTCCACCTTCGTCGGGAGGCCATTGCCAACTACTATGAAGCTTTTCAACTCTCCGGCGAAGCCCTGGCCAATGATGACTTCAAATCCAAGCTTTCCTCTGGAGTTGGTGAAGTAGACAACCTAGAGAACGGACTTAAAGGCCTTCGAGGTGACAGCTCGTTGGTACGGAAGCCTCCTTGGACTGAGCCCAGAAGCGGATTGACAACTCGCTACTCCGTCCACGACCAGCGGTGGATCTTCACTCTCTTTTGGTTTACTCCTCTTCCCTTTACTCTGTAGTATGAATGTTTTAAGCAGTGTAATGAACACTTCCATCCATGAACATCAAGTTTTTTTATAACTAATGGAATGTTAGTATTTTCTTATGCTTGTGGTATTGTCTGTGAATGTGCCTCGCTCACCCCACATCCACTTCATTCCGTGTCTTATCTGATTGCACTCCACACAAGAACACTTCAATCCATTAGCTTCCCTTCCACTCGCCCAACTGAGTTCGGCATCGCGGCCGACAAACCCACTCCACCTTGCGAATCGGTGCCTTTGACCCGCATAGTTTTTACTAGTTTAGTAGATCAAACATTCACAATCTCCCAAGTCCTCTATTTCCTCTTTTTTTTTCTATTTATAACTCTCATAACGATATTCTTTGTATTGTTGTCGTTCTACTCTAATTGCATTCCTCAAGAGACCGACACTCGGGGATTTATTCCCAAAACTTTAATACTTGTGCGACCGGTGCGCTTGCCGATTTACACGCATCAAGTTTTTGGCGCCGTTGCGGGGAGTGCAATGTAGAGCGACTCCGGATGACTGAGAATTTCGTTATACGAGTTGTATTGTGTTGTTTTGTTTTGTTTTGATCCATTTTCTCTTGTGTTGTTATTCCGTCAGATGGAATTGTTAGTTTTATTCGCAGAATCTATGCCAAGTAGTTGTATCCTTTATATTTGAAATCTCTGCAATGTGGGCCAATTTCAATATCTGTTGCCGTCATTATGGAGACATCTCTCATGCTAGCGACAGATGCACTCAGAAGTATAGTAGCCAGGAAAATTCAGGAATCTACATATCGTAGACATAAGCCGGTTAGCTACCGACCCGCGGAGCCATTGCCGCACTACTTTTATTCGGCTTCAGCACCCGTTGCACCGCGAAGCCGGCTAAGCAGTGCCTTTTTTGTCGAATCTGGGATCATGCATTGAAGGATTGCGCCGCGTACCTAGCTGAGCTAGAGGTGGATGATGAGCCGGATTTTCGGATTATCTCCACTTCAACCTTGGGCAGCATCCCTTCTGTATCGGGGTATGTACCATTGCCATCTCTATGTTATGGAGAAGACATCCTAGGTATGTGCACCGATACATGTGCTTATCCCCATTCTGACACTGCTATTTATACTCCTGAAGTTCATACTTCACCTAGCATAGAATCTATTAGTTGTGGCGAGCCAGCGCTCAACGTCCTACCGAGCTTCGTGCCGTCACCTTCTTCTTTGAATAGCATTCTTTCTTCTTCTGACAGTGCTGTCGAGGTTGAATCGCCAGTGGCAATTAGCATTTCCAGCGTTATGTTAGATCCAGTCGAGGAGGATGACTCCGTGGCAGAGGTTGAGACCTTCACCCCATGTGAGGATGCTCGAGGTATGGACGAGGCAGATGCAGCTTAGAACATTCCTGCACCAGCCTTGACAGTTGTATGGAAGCACCACAAATCCACCGACGGTGGATGACTTCGGGATCATCCCCAAGATCGAGGTTCGTTTATGTTATTCTTCTAGTTTTATTTCTTGACCCTGCTCTCGTGTCTACTTCCATGCAGGACCACATTGTGGAATTGGTCCAATCAGTGCAAGGGCTGTAATGCGGCCTACGACTTATTGTAACCAGATGCAGGTGGAGTTGGAGCCGATGAGCTTCCCAAGTTACTGTCTGCCCATGCCTGACACTTACGATAGGTATACTTATACAGGTATTGGGGCTTATGTGCTATCTCCGTTCCGGTACCCGCTACCGCAGCGTGACCATGAACCTCTGCCTGAGCATTTCTAGTTTCATTCGCCCATCAGTTAGGAAATGCTCAGATATTCAATAAGTCCTGTTGGGAGACAATAAACCCAACAGTTATCTAGGATAGTGTTTCTTTTCGTTAAATTTTTGTTTGTATTTCATTATTTGAGTGGAGCTCACCACAGAGCTAGTCTACCACGCCTTCTATTTCTTTTCTATTGTTGTTATTTTCTGAGCAAGAAAACTACTATATTTTTGTGGGCACCCATCTGGGAGCCGATGTTTTTTAATTTATACTATTTGAACTGTTAATACAGGTATTTGGTCCACCTTAAGGACGGTAAACAAAAGGGCTTTCGGGAGACAACCCAAGTTGGACCGTTTGGTCCTATGCTGTGTTTTGATTTCATTTTATATATTCATATATTTCTGTTTCCATATTTTGTTGGCTGTCATCCTTCAATCGCAGGTGCAGGAATATTTGAGGCGCGATAACTTGGCCGCACTTGGACATCTCATTGCACGACTGGTATTCTCATTTTGGGCGTAGGTACTTCCTACCCTAGCTTTTTATCATATCTGACATGCTGATTTTTACTAGTTGTTGACTTTACGTCTGGGGGGGGAGAGCATGCCTGTGATCACTAACCACACTTTCTGTTGCATACCAGTTTCTTGTTTTACTTATTTCTTGATTTATGTTGCACACACTGAATCACCCACACGAGGGCGCTCTTACCAACGCGCACAACCCGAGTCAAATTTATTGTTTTTGTGTAAACTTTAAAATAGTGCTACTGGCTTAGGATTTCAAGATTGAGTAGTTCGAAACTCATGCAGTGCTCCTAATCGAATACTCATGGTTTGTGTAGATTTAGGATAGAATTAATTTTTCTTTATGCTCGTAGATTTATCTTTTTCTGCAAACGTAAATATTGTTTGTACTGCTCAAAATCTGAATCTGTGATAATCGAACGATAATGTAGGAATGTGTGTAGCCGCCACTAGACTCGTATTGCTCGAGTCGGGAGGAAGGATCATCTATCACAGTGGCTAAGAACTTGCCCTAAGCTACTCACGAAGTATTGGTGCACGGTTAGTCAAGCGTGAGCATGACGTAGGCCTTCATTTTGGCTAGTTTGAGCCTTGTTTAGCCTTTCCTGCCTGTTAACTGTTGCATGCCAAATTTGTGCCTACCCTTCCTTTGACCCAGCTCCACTCACTTTCACCAAGGCCTGAAGCTAAACCCACCATTGCAATCAAATTCTTGAGTTGATTTGTATTTACTGTTTTGCCGAGGTTGTGATAAGTGGACATTGTTTTTGGGGGTGCTGAATTCATTCACGTTTTGATTGCTACGTTTGGGGATTGCTAGCGCAGAAAAGAAAAAAAAAATTTGCGAAAATAAAAGGCCGATTAGCGCAAAAGAGAGAAAAATATGAAAGAATTCCTTTGAGATTTCGATCCCCAACCTCTTTGTTGATTTTGGTCGGGTTCAGCCGTGTTCACAGCCGGTTTTCAAGCTAAGTCTGGGGGCGTGTGCGTCGTTCATTTCTAAGTGGCTGTATTGGTTTGTGTTTTATTCGCTCGTTTTGGTTGCATAGAGCCTTCATGTTTATCTTTGACTATAAAGACTTCGCCTAAGCCCCATTGTATCCTACAAGTCCTACTGATTCACGCTTGAGTCTCACCTGCGCCGTGGAGAGAGTGTGAACGTGCAAGCATATGGTCCCCGACATTGGTGGATTCCTTTGGAGGTGATCCTGAGTCCCGAACTTTGGCAATGCTCACCTTAGTGGCCTGCCTACTTTCTTCCTTCACATGATCGCAAGATCCTCCGGAATTCTAATTTTGAGCAAATACAATATTTATTTACGTATGCCGAATAGTTTTAAACTACGTCGTATAATTAAAAAGTTTTTCTATTTATCTTCTATACCCATGATATATTTGATTTCTCGTCTTACTTCTTTTTGAAATTTCTGAGCCAGTTAGCTATTTTTAGTCCACGGAGTGATGATTTGCTCGGGACGTGCAAATGGTTTAGTCTGGGGGTGCGATGAGTTCACATTTTACACTAATTTTTGGGCTCATTTGGGCTAGTTTTATCGTCTTAGCACTACACTTGAGAGCCTTTATTACTTATATGTGCTTATGTACCTATTTCACACTTAAGTGCACTGTAGGCCCATTTCTGTGTGCTTTCTGTGTTTCTTTATTTTTGTTATTCTTTAGCCCTATCTCGGGGATGTGGTGTGCACGTTTTGGTGGCCTATCTACCTCTTATGCTGGTGCAGGGGTCGTGTGCGTGCTCCGGAACCGCTCGGGAGACACCGACGATGCAGGAATACCGCGCACGACCACTAGACTTATTGCGCACGACCACTGGTCGTGCGCCACTGATCGTGCGCATTACACTCCCTTTTTCCTAATCCTGTCTAGGTAATAGCACGAGCACTGGCCGTAGTGCGCACGACCACTAGTCGTGCGCCACTGCTTGTGCGCATATATGTTGATGCTTCTTGTCCAGGTTGCAGGTCTATTTGGAAAAGTCGCACGATCATCGACCGATAGTGCGCACGACCACTGGTCGTGCGCCACTGATCGTGCACACTGCTTCTACTGCCTCCGTATTTAAGGCCCTGCTCCTCGATTTAGGTCAACGCCTGTCATTTGTTGCGATCGGAGAGTGCGCGGGAATCGCCATTTCACTTCTCCAGCTGCTCCATCACCTCCACCTTCGTCGGGAGGCCATTGCCAACTACTCCGAAGTTTTTTCAACTCTCCGGCGAAGCCCTCGGCCATTGATGACTTCAACTCCAAGATTTCCTCCAGAGTTGGTGAAGTAGACAACCTAGAGAACGGACTTAAAGGCCTTCGAGGTGACAGCTCATTGGTACCGGAAGCCTCCTTGGACTGAGCCCGGAAGCGGATTGACAACTCGCTACTCCGGCCACGACCCGCGGTGGATCTTCACTCTCTTTTGGTTTATTCCTCTTCCCCTTCCTCTGTAATATGAATGTTTTGAGCAGTGTAATGAACACTCCATCAATGAACATCAAGTTATTTTATAACTAATGGAATGTTAGTATTTTCTTATGCTTGTGAGTATTGTCTGTGAATGTTCCTCGCTCACCCCACATCCACTCCATTCCCGTGTCTTATCCGGTTGCACTCCACACAAGAACACTTCAATCCATTAGCTTCCCTTCCACTCGACCAACTGAAGTTCGGCATCGCGGCCGACAAACCCACTCCACCTTGCGAAGCGGTGCCTTCGGCCCGCATAGCTTTTACTAGTTCAGTAGATCAACATTCACAATCTCCCAAGTACTCTATTTCCTCTTTTTTTCTATTTATAACTCTCATAACGATATTCTCTGTACTGTTGCCGTTCTACGCTAATTACATTCCTCAAGAGACCGACACTCGGGATTTATTCCCAAAACTTTATTACTTGTGCGACCGGTGCGCTTGCCGATTTACACGCATCAGAATCCGCTCAGGTTTTTGATCAGGTGCCTGACACAATGGGTTTTGATCAGGTCCCCAAAAACCAAACCTCAAGTCTTTTGGAAGGAGACTTACAACCAGGAATCACTTTTGAAGGGAGATGACAACCCTTTATACAGGAGGGGAAAAGAGGTGATGAAAATCTTCTCCCTCTCAATAGCAATTGAGAAGACTATGTGGATATTGATTGTAGAAAATGCTCCCCATGAGATATTGAGTGTATCAGGAAAGCTGGAGCACTGCTTCGGGGTGATAGGCCTTCAGTCTTTGGGCCTGGACCAGAGTATCCTTCAGGAACTTCTGACAGATAGAGATTTGTTGTCCTTGAAGTTGTCCTGCAGTGATAGAGAAAAAGAAGACTCTTAATAGTGATTAGATGTTCTTCTTCTTCTTGATGAAGTTTTTCTCTGGCCTGGGCTTCTAGTTACTGTAGTGATATTGCCCTTTTTTTGTATATTTGTTTCTGTCTCTTTACTTTTTCTGTCTGTCGTCTGTCTTTTAATCTGTCTTGTTCCCTGTATTTGAATTCTGTAGACTTGATGGTGGAAGAAACATTCCCGAGAGTGAAGATGCTATGGAAACTGATCCTCACTTAATTCCTCTGTAACTGTCCGTTTGAACGGCTATATTTACCGGAATGTTGACTGTAATTAATCCTCAATAATTCTGCCAAGTGTTACTGATTCCATAGGAATCGTCGACCTGAGCATTCGTCGAGTTCATCAATCATCGACCTTAGTTTGACATTCGTCGAACTCAGATAGATTCGTCGAGCTGAATATCTTGCCTGCGTTCGTCGACCGTAGCTTGCAGTTCGTCGAGCTCAGTTTCTGTGTTCGTCAAGCTGAGAAAACAGTTGAGTGTCGACAGGTTTAGTGTATGGATCACTGTCCTCTAATAGTACTTCATACACCATACCCCAGTCTTATGGTCACTTCTCTTCTACGCCTTCACCTTCTTCTTATTACTCTCCACTCCCACCAGGACTGAGGAGTAATGGAAAACAGTGTTTGTGTTATCATAGCACAGATCACCTATTGAAAGATTGCATAGAATTTCAGCAGTAGTTGGAGGAGGATGATGGACTAGATATCCGAATTGTTCCATCCACCTCTCAATTGGCCCCCGCAGACGGCTTAAGTTGACGTTGTGGTGTGAGCAACGGTTAGGCGGAACCGTACACGATCTATGTGGTTCGGTTAGAGAGACCTAAGGTACGTGGTACTCGTCGTTGGCATAGATGGAGGGTCTTAGGCAGTGGCCAGAAAGACCAAATGCTCACGAGATATTACCGTCTAAGTGGCGGTGGTGAGTCAGCAGACTTTGACCGTGTTCACTGAGAATGTGCCCTGAGAGCACATGGTGTGAGGCCTTGTGTGCCCATGCCTATGATGAAGTGTTTATTCACTATACTGCTTGGTTATGCTAACAAAGTGCAGGTAAGGAGCATCATCGCCGCGATTATGTGGGCGGGATCATTATAATTTGGTCAGCATAGTTGACCGTTGCTATTGTTTGCCACAGTTACTGTAGATTGTTGCTTGCAGGTGCTGCAGAGCAGAGCGGTAAATAGCGGGCTAAAGCCCAAGTTGCTGAGCCGGCCCTCGAAGGACAAATTTTGATTATTTACTTGTTTCATTCATGTGTTACCGGCCTGCGTGTCGTGGTATGGAAGACACATTTTATTCGAGTAAATAATTGTAAGGCCTTAAGGACATTGTACTTGTGTATTGTGCGTTCATTCCTGTTGGTTTGAGTAGTGGACATTCATGCTTATGGCTGGGTTCTAAATTTGTAACTTTTAATAATTGCTTCTGCTATAATGACTCTGTGTAGGACGATGGTATTAGTTAGATGGTATTCCATTGAGTAACCACCCGGTCTGTCTGTGGTATATGGCGTCGGGCCGCGGCCGGACCTACTGTTATATGCTATGTGATGGATATGGGGTGTTACAATTTGGTATCAAACTACTGCTTTCGGTCAGGCTTAAAATGAATTCGTGGGCGAATTCTTTTTAAGTGGTGGTGAGCACATGTGTGTGCGTCATCATTATAATATCAAAAGAACTCATGAATGTCCACTTAGGAATGAAAATACACGTGTTTGTGGAACCTACGCGTTCCTATAATTGCGTTTTGGAATTTTGTTTGGTCGCTTAACGAGGTTTTGTACAACTATAGGTGACAAGAAGCGGTGCAAGGCCGTCAGAACGTCCAGTTTCTGAGGCCAGTAGTGCTCCAAATGATGTTCCTGCAGCACCTCCCTCGGCTGAAACCATACGATTGGTTGCCGAATTAGTGTTTGTCATGATCAATGTGCAGTCTGCAAGGCAAATACAGCAGCCCGCTCCTACGATGGAGCAGGTACCGCTTCAAAGGGATGAACCGAGAAGAGTGGTGCAGGTAGTGGTGGAGCCTTTGGTGCCGAGGCGAGAAACTGAAAGGCAGCTCAAGCATATTATGAGCTTCAATTCTCCTGTGTTCTCGGGGATGGGAAGCTCATCTCAAGCTGAAGACTGGCTCTCTCGAGTGAAGAGTGTCCTGACAGCTACTAAAACAGATGTGTGGTAGATGACCACTATAGATACATTTCAATTGAATGGGGATGCGAGGCTGTGGTGGGAAGGTTTAGAGCTGCAAATCTTGGGAGTAAGGCAACTCGTGGACATCTCGATGGAATAGTTTTCGAGATTGTTCTTGTCAAGGTACCTCCCTTCGGCTCAGAGGATAGCATTGTAGAATGAGTTCCAGAGGTTGGTTCAAGGAGAGAGTAGCGTGGATGAGTATCTCCACGAGTTTACTCGACTGGGTCGGTACGCTAGCTCCACAATCGCGGATGAGGAGCGCAAGACAAACTGATTCTATGAAGGTTTGAGAGATGACTTGAGGCTACTACTCTCGGGGCCTATGATGCAGGGCTTCTTGACCCTGGTAAATACGACCCGATCATTGGAGAAAGACTTGAAGAATGTGCAAGCAAAGAAAAGCTCTGGTGATAAGAATACTGAGTTCACTGTGCCGACTACCTCAAAGTCTGGGTACCATAAGTTCTTTAAGAAGGCTAGGACTTCGGGTCCAGCTCCATCTTCTGGTGCTTCTGGAGTGACTACGAGTCAGACCCCGACACATGCTTTACTTTTGGGAAGCCGGAAACTTTGCCCGGGACTACTAGAGCGGACGTCCCAAGTCCGAAAGCAAGCCAGGAGTAACATATGAAGAGAAGGGCAAGGCGGTGGAGTCAACCGCATCCCATTATGCTCCGGCTCAACTGAGAGTTTATAGTCTTGGCCAACAGGAGGCCATTAAGCAAGCGGATGTCGTGACAGGTATGGTTTAAATTTATAGCAAGTCAATTTTTAAATACTTGTTACGCGCGTGTTACCTTACCACTGCTTGTTTAGGATTTATTTTGATTTGTGATAATCCGGCATGAGCACTCTTTGATACGGGAGCTTCACACTCCTTTTTGTCCGAAGGATTCATATCGCGCATCGGAGTACCTTCTTCGATGGGAAAGGACAAACTGGATGTGTTGTTGTCGAATGGATGTTCGATGCGCGCGGAGAGAATTTGTGGCGTTAAGATTCGTACTGGGAGTCAGGAGTTCCATTTTCTAGCATCGTTACTGCCGCTAGTGGAGTTCGACGTAATATTTGGCATGGACTGGCACTCGGAGCAGCAAGCTTATATTCATTGTGGTCGCAAGGAAGTCAATTGGGAACAGGTCGTGAGACGACTTTTACGGGCATGAAAGGGTCGAGCAAGACTTTGATGTCTGCTCTTCAGGTGGTGAAGGCGGTTTGTGCTGGAGCAGAGCTATTTTTCACGCTAGTGGAGGTTGCAAAGCCTAAACCTACGTTGGACAGTATTTCAGTGGTATCTGAGTACCCTGATGTGTTCCCTGCCGATCTTCCTGGAGCCCCACCTCAATGGGAGATAGATTTCATGATTGAGCTAGTGCCAGGTGCGAAACCTTTCTCAAGCTCTCTGTATCGGCTAGCGCGTAAGGAAATGGGGGAGCTGAAGGTGCAACTTCAAGAGTTGCTGGAGCAAGGTTATGTGCTTCCAAGTTCTTCGCATTGGAGCGCACCGGTCCTATTTGTTAAAAAGAAGGACAGAAGCTTGAGAATATGTATCGATTATCAGGAGTTGAACAAGCTAATGGAGAAGAACAAGTACCCGATTCCGAGGATTGATGATCTGTTCGATTAGTTAGTCGGGTCAAAGGTGTACTCAAAGTTGGATCTCAAGTCTGGATATTATCAGCTGAGGATAAGGGAGAGTGATATCCCCAAAACAGCTTTTAGTACGAGATACATGCATTATGAGTTTACGGTCATGCCATTTGGGCTGACGAATGCGCCGTCGGTGTTCATGGATTTGATGAACAGGACTTTCAGGGAGTACTTAGACCACTTTATGATCGTCTTCATCGACGACATTTTGGTGTACTCGCAAAGTGAGGATGATCACTTTAAGTATCTGTATTTGGTGTTGGAGACACTGAGGAGGAATCAATTTTAGGCCAAGTTCTCCAAATGCAAGTTTTGGTTATCCTCAGTGGCATTCCTTGGTCATATAATCAGTGGAGAGGGAATTGCGGTGGATCCGACGAAGCTTGTTGCGATACGAGAGTGACATGTGCTGTCTACGGTAGCGGAAGTCAGGAGTTTTCTAGGGCTTGCCGGCTATTACAAGCGCTTCGTGGAGAAGATCTCGCAGATAGCGTTACCCCTCACGACTCTGACGAGGAAAGATCAGAAGTTTGTTTGGACGTCGGAGTGCGCACGAGATTTTGAGGAGTTGAAATGTCGGTTGACCACAGCGCCGGTGCTGAGTTCGCCAAGTGGGACCGAAGACTTTGAAATCTATAGCGATTCTTCAGGCAGTGGCTTGGGTTGTGTGTTGTTGCAGCATGGAAGTGTGATAGCGTATGGCTCGAGACAGCTGAAAGTGCACGAGAGGAATTATCCGGTCCATGACTTGGAGTTAGCGGTCATGATTTTTGCCTTGAAGTTGTAGAGCTACTACTTGTATGGAGTGAAGGTCGATATCTATACCGACCATAAGAGCCGGAAATACTTATTGGATCAGAAAGATCTAAACATGCGATAGAGGAGATGGATGGAGTTCCTGGGGGACTACACGTTCAAGATCCATTATGTGCCTGGGAAAGGCAATGCGGTTACGGATGAGTTGAGTCGCCGAGCTCCAGCTCAAGCCAATTGGCTATCGGTCCATGACGAGCGGTTGGTTCGGGAGTTGGAGGCGTTGGAGATCTCTTGCATATACAAGCAGTCAAGTGCTGAAGCGCTATTGAACTTGAAGGAATTTCAGTGTGACCTAGCTAATCGGATTCGGCAGGCTTTGGATTTGGATGGCCGCATGAAGAAACTCATGGTTGAGGCTCTGGATGGGTAAATTCCCAATTTGTTGTTGAGGATGGATTGCTTTGGAAAGATGGTCATCTGTGCATCCCAAGAGTGGGCAATTTGCGGGTGAAATTGTTGTACGAGCCGCATCATACCAAGTACTCGATTCACCCGGGAGCACGGAGATATACCGTGACGTGATGAAATTGTTCTGGTGGCCAGGACATAAGAAGGATGTGGCACTGTACGTGGCGAAGTGTCACACATGCGCCTTGGTGAAGGTGGAATGCCAAAAGATGGGAGGATTCTTGAAGTCCTTACCTATTCCGGAGTGGAAGTTTGATGACATTACTATGGACTTTGTGCACGGGCTGCCAAGGTCGCAAAAAGGGAACGACGCCATTTGGGTGGTCGTAGATCGTCTAATGAAGGTGTCGTACTTCATTCCGCATAGGAAAGATGATTCTGTGGAGAAACTGGCGAAGTTATATTTGGATAACATAGTACGCCTTCACGGTGTGTCCCGTAGCATCGTGAGTGACCGAGATGGGCGATTCAAGTCCAATGATTGGATGTTGGTGCAACAGATGTTGGGAGCAAAACTGAGTTTCTGCATAGCCTTTCATCCGCAAATGGATGGGCAGACCGATCGGGTCTATAGGACGATGGAAGACATGCTTCGCTTGTGCGACCTGGATTTCGGGAAGCAGTAGGAAGATCACCTATACTTGGTGGAGTTTGCTTACAACAATAGCTACCAGGCGAGCATACAAATGGCACCCTTCGAGGCCCTTTATGGTATAAGATGTCGCATGCCATTGTCTTGGTTGGAAACGAGTGAGTCAAAGTTTTACAAGCGCCAAGAGGTGGAAGATGCAACGTCGTTCGTTCGAACGATTCGAGAGAGGTTGCTAATCGCTCAGGACCGACAGGTTAAGTACTATAACGCCAAACATAGGAACATTGAGTTAGTTGTTGGCGATTGGGTGTACTTGAAGATTAAGCCGTTCAAGGGTGTCTCGCGGGTGCGGCGATTGAAGAAGCTAAGCCCGAGGTACCTTGGACCGTTTGAGGTTATGGATCGGATTGGTGAAGCAGCTTATCGTTTGAGGCTATCAGTGGAGCGTGGTGGTCTACACGATGTATTCCACATATCGGTACTACGGAAGGTGGTGCAAGAGCCTTCACAAGTGATTGTGGTAGATCAAGTGCCGATCGATAAAGAGTTGACGATGAAGGTTAATCCGTACGAAATGAGGACTCAGAAGTCAAGCGGCTACACAACAAAGAGATCAGGATGGTCAAGGTACGTTGGGACAATTATGGTCAGGAAGAGCTCTCTTGGGAGCGAGAGCAGACAATGCTTGAGGAGTACCAAGAGTTATTCCACTCAGGTACCGTTTTAAGTTTTGTGTTTATATTTCCTTTATGTAATTTCGGGACGAAATGCTTTTTAGAGGGAGAGAGTTGTAACACCCTAAAACTCAAAAGAGCGACAGGTGGTGTTTTGGCCAAGTTTGGAATTTGGCAAGGGTCACACGGCCTGGGACACGGGCGTATCCCAGGGCTTATCGTGCTTGGGTCGACGATCTGGCCGAGAGGTCGACGAATTTTGGAGTCAACGATCGTCGGGCAGCGAACACGGCCTGAGTCACGGGCGTGTCCCATGCCGTGTCCTTCTCGGGTTGAAGTTGGGCCGTGTAGGGGGTGATACACGGGGTCAGCACACGGGCCATGTTGGGTAGACACGGGCGTGTCAAAATGAGATGCGGGCATGTCGGGGTACCCGTGTCCCTTTCGGGCTTTTTTCGGTCCTGCGTCGATGGAGTAACACAGCACAGTACACAGCCATGTTCTGGATGACACGAGGGGGCCGTGATACTCTTGAGTCGTTGGGCCGGCTGTAGCTTAAGAGGGGCGAACAGCTGGCACTTATGACACCTTCTTGCGAACTCTGCAGCGTCTCGGCCCAGGGTGGGCCAGAAATACCCTTGCCTGACTATCCTTCCCTCCAGGGTCCGACTCCCGTAGTGACTCTCACATTCCCCGGAGTGGACTTCCTCCAAGATCCTCTGTATTTCTCCCTCGGCCACGCAGCGAGCCAGCATCCCTGCGAGGGTCTTCCTGTATAGCTGCCCGTCCTGGAGGAGGTAATAAGCTGACTTGTGCCTTAGTTTTTTCTTATCTACTCCTTCCGAATACTCTCCCGTGGAGAGGAAAATTACAACTGGATCCATCCACGAAGCTTGTTGATCGATTTCCATGAGTTCCCCTTCTTCGATGGAAGGGCGGAACAGGTCGGTGATGGTGCCCCCTACCTGGGGACCATGCTTCGCTAGCTGATCTGCTTGTTCATTCTCTTCCCTGGGCACGTGTCGGATGGTGAAAGTTTGAAAAGTGCCAATGACCCCCTTCACCTTGGCCAAGTACGATCGCAAGGTGGGCTCCCTTGCCTCGAACTCCCTGTTGATCTGGGAAGCTACTACCATGGAGTCAGTAAGGACTTACACATCCGACACCCCCAGCTCCCTGGCCAGGCGTAACCCCGCTATCACGGCCTCGTACTCGGCCTGGTTGTTGGTAATGGGAAAGTGCACCACCACCGTCTGCTCAATTCGAGTCCCCTGAGGGCTTTCCAGGATCACCCCTACCCCTAGGGAATGCCTTCCCGAGGCGCCATCCACCCTCACCTTCCAAGGAGTCGGGCGGGTGAGCTCTTCTTCCGCCACTTCAACCATGTAGTCGGCCAGGAAGTCGGTCATCTCCTGAGCTTTGATCGAGAGCCGCGGAACAAAGGAGACATCGAACTCGCTCAGCTCCACTGACCATTTAGCCAGCCTGCCTGAATGCTCCACCCCCTCGAAGATGTTGCGGAGAGGATGGTCGGTCACCACTCGGATTGAGTGTGCTTGGAAGTAAGGTCGCAGCCTCCGAGCCGAGATGATCAGTGCGAAGGCTAGTTTCTCCAAAATCGGATACCGGAGCTCGGCCTTCCTCAGGACCCGGCTCACGTAATAAACAGGGAGCTGCCTCTTCCCCTCTTCACGAACCAAAACCGAGCTCAGGGCCTCCTCCCCGACCCCGAGATATAGGAACAGGTCCTCCCCCTCCTTCGGTCCTTGGAGCAACGGAGCCTGTGTCAACTGCACCTTGAGGGCCTGGAACGCCTCCTCGCACTCCTTGGTCCATTCAAACCTCTGACCACCCCTTAGCATTTTGAAGAAGGGGGAGCACTTCTCCCCTGCCCGAGAAAGGAAGCGACTCAGCCCTGCTAGCTTCCCTGTCAGCCGTTGGACCTCCTTAGCATTCCGCGGGGACCCCAGCTCCAAGATAGCCCTGACCTTATCTGGATTCGGCCAAGTTCAATCGCATTTTGTATTTGCGCAGGGTGGTGAAGGTCTCCTCCAGGTCCCGGAGGTGGGAGTCCACATCCCGACTTTTGATCATGAGGTCATCTACAAACACCTCCAAATTCCTCCCCCTCAGTTCCTTGAAGACCCTATCCATCATTTTCTGGTAGGTTGCCCCAGCATTCTTCAGCCCGAAGGGCATCATCTTGTAGCAGTAGCATCCGTCCCCTGTGATGAACGAGACATCCTTGATGTCTGGGGGGTGCATCCTGATTTGATGATAACCTGAAAAAGTATCTAAAAAACTCATTACAGAATAACCGACGGCTGAGTCAACCAGCGCGTCGATTCGAGGCAAAGGATAACAGTCCTTAGGACAAGCTTTATTAAGTAAGGAAAAGTCGATACACATCCTCCATCGGTCGTCTCCTTTTTTAACCATAACCACGTTGGAGACCCAGCCGGGGTACTGAATCTCAGACACGAAGCCGGCCTTGAGGAGTTTCGCCACCTCCTCCCTGATGGGTTCCACCAGCTTGTCCGCAGTGGATCTCTTCTTCTTCTGAACGGAGCGTGTTCCCGGGTCCAGGTTGAGGCGATGGCAAGCCACATCCGCGTCAACCACCAGCATCTCCGCGGCATTCCAAGCAAAGATGTCTACGTTCTTCTGGATGCACTCCAGCATGCTACCTTGGTCCTCCGGGGTCAGCCCCCCTCTGACACGGATCTTCTCCATCCTGCCTCCTCTGGTGAACACTTACATCTCCACCACTTCTTCTGCTGCCTCCAACCTGGCTTGCTCCCCTCATCCCTCGGCATCCCCCTCCTCTGGAATGGGGACCTCTACCTTCATCTCTTCTCCCACGCCCCTCACTCCTGCCGCCTCTCCTGCGCAGTCCTTCACTTCCGGCTACTCCCCTCCTGCTTCCTGCTCGACCTCCTCCATCCTTCGCCCCAACACTTTTATGTGAGGACCCTGACGAGCCTGGCTCACCAGCGCTGCATACGTCCCAGGCCCCCAACATGGACTGCAGTCCGTGCCACCCCAACCCCTCTCCGTGCCCCTGCGGCCACGGCGGGTTGTTGGAAACCGCAGCGTGAAGACCCTGACCACACAGCGCACCTGCTTACTGTGTTTTCGTCCCAGGCCCCACGGACTGCAATCCTCCCTTTGACGAGAAGTGATCCGGTTAAGCGGGCCTACGGGGACTTCCCAGGAGGTCACCCATCCCAGAATTTCTCCCGTCCGAGCACGCTTAACTATGGAGTTCTTTCACTTTTCGTCCCAGCCTCCCCGTCGACCTCTCTCGCCGCCCTCTCCATCAACTCCTCGTAGGAGAGGGGGGAACTCTCTTCAGCTCCATTCGGAAGAAACCCTACTGCAGGCCCAGGGTAAAAGACATCATCAGACTATGGTCCGGCATCTCCTGGACTTGAGTAACTTCCTGCTGGAATCGGTCCACATAGCTCCCCAACGTCTCGTTCACTCACTGCTTAATGTGGAACAAAGACTCGGACTCCTTCTTCCTCTTCTTCGAGGTGGTGAATCTCAGCATGAACCCTCGGCGCAGGTCCTCGAAGCAGTAGATGGAGCTGGCCGGGAGCTGGTGGAACCACTCCCTCGCCTTCTCCCGGAGGGTGATGGCGAAGAGTCGGCATTTGAATCCGTCCGACATCTGACGGATGGAGACCACATCCTCGAACCATTGGACATGCTGGACCGGGTCTCCCCTCCCGGTGTAGTAGAACATCTCGGGTTCCCTGAACCCATCCGGGACTGGAGCTGAGGAGACCAGCTCGCTGAAAGGACTGCCTCCCCCCACTGGGCGAGCCGGCGAGTCTCGCGAGCCCAGCTCGCCGAACCGACCTCGTCCTGCCGAGCCGGGGAAGAGCTCGCGCCCGGGGAGTTCGCACCCCCGGCCTTCCTCGGCCACCTCCTTCCCGGCTCGCCTGCCGAGAGCGTCCTCGCCCAAAGAGGGGGCGACCGCGATCTGGGCTGCCGGAGTCGAGCACTCGGCCCGCGCGCCGAGTGCGAATTTGACGAGGCCCAGCACCTCGTTCCTGAAGTCTTCCAGCATCCCCACCGTTGCGAGAGGCGGGGGGGGCGAGTTCTGCCTGTCAGATCCTTGTCCTCCTGTCATTGGACTCGCTGAAGCTTTTCTACACTGACCACGATCCACGCTCACCGCACCAAAATGTTGAAACTACAATCCGGTCTCCTGTGGAGTTCGACCCTTGGGGAAGGGGTGGTCTCGCGCCTACTTTGCTCCTGCACGAAAAACAACAAAGAAGTCAAGAAGAAAACAGACCCAAGGGCTCGGCAGGGAGGTCCCACCACAAACCCGGAAGATCTCTGAGCGCTTCCCCTCCTTAGCAAGAAGCCGAGCTAAGGTAACCTCAGAAAGAACTTGAAAATAGGAGCAGGGAGGCACTCAAAGCGTGTCGTCTGAGATACCCCTTGGGTCTTATTTATAGTTTTTGGAATCTGAACTACCAATAACCAAAAGAACTGACCTGAAAATACCAAAAAGCCCTTGATCGGGTCTGCCAACAGCCAAACTCCGCTATTCTGAGAAGCTATGCGCAGTCCAACCTGGTCTGCCAATAGAGTGGCTCCGCTGTTCTGAGAAGCTATTCGCACCATGGGGAGCCAGCCCGTCGCCAACCCTTTCCGCGGGAGGCGGGCGCGACATGGCTCTAGTGGCTCGCCTATTCTTCTTGGGCGAACGCGAGCCGGATCGCCGCGACCCGCCAGTCCTCTGCCGGGGCGGACAGGCGACCGGGTCGCGTGTAGGGGGCGGGCTGGTGGCCATCGTGACCCTCCGATCAGCTCGCAGGTCACAGGTTACCGAGCCCATCCGCTAGTACTGGTGCGACGAAGGGCACCCCCCGTTCTGGTCGGCGATTCTCTGAGCGAGCGGGAGAGTAAGGGAGCCGTCTCGCCCGGCTGGCTCGCCTGAAATGAGCAGGAGCGGACCAGCCCCCTGCCGCATGTCTGCTCGCTGTTTGGGTGCGGGTCGCGGGGCTAGATCCGCTCGATCTTTCTGGTGGGACCCGCTCGACGAATACGGGGTTGTACACCTACAGTCCTGCCAGCTTGATGAGAGCCAGATCAACGGGTCTTCTCGGGGCCTTACCATTCATCCTGCCACAGAGTGAGCCAATAGTCCTGCAAGCTTGATGAGAGCCTGGTCAGCGGGTCTTTTCGGGACCTTACCATCCATCCTGCCATCGAGTGAGCCTATATTCCTGCCATCTTGATGAGAGCCTGGTCAGCGAGTCATCTCAGGGCCTTGCCATTCATCTATTTCACTCTCATGCCATGAAAGAAGACACATGGGATTCCATTATATCAAAAGATCACAACAAATTTAAAAGCATTGAAAAATGAAAAAAATTCTAAGGATAGAATCTTTTTAAGTCATCGTAACTTCGGGCACGATCGAGGGGTACCCCGTCCAGGTCATGGAGGTGGTACCCTCCTGACTTCAGGACCTCCTTTACCATGAAGGGGTCTTCCTAGTTGGGATTGAGTTTTCCCACTGAGGCTCCTCTACCTACTACGTCTACTTTTTTGAGGACCAAGTCGCCCTTCTAGGACTCCATGACCCTTATATGTTTATCAAAATATCTCGCCATCTGGCGCTTGACTTCTTCCTGCCGGATTGATGCTAATTTCTTGAGCTCTTCCGCTAGATCAAGAGAGGGCTTATGCTCCTCATTCTCTACCTGCCATCATTTGTCTCCTTTCTTCACAGTGGCTACACTTGTAGATTCGACCTCGAACTCTATAGGTATAATGACCTCTGAGCCATGCGAGAGTTTAAATGGTGTCTCTCTAGTGGCGGTGTTTGGCGTGGTCCTCAAAGCCGAGAGAACTGAAGGGAGCTATTCTACCCAACTTCCCTCAAGTTCTCCACCTTCTTCTTTAAAAGATTTATGATAATCTTGTTTGCCACTTCCACCTATCCATGGCTTCGAGGATGATGAACTGAGGCGAAACGGAGGTCTATGCCCAGCTGGACATAAAAGTCCACGAATTCCCTGCTATCGAATTGTGGTCCATTATCAGTGACGATGGCCAGCGGAAGCCCATGTTGGCAGATGATCCCTCCCCATATGAAATTTTTGACCACTTGTGATGTCACCTTAGCCAACACCAGTTCTAGCCACTTTGAAAAGTAATCCAGCATGACCAGCAGAAACTTCCTTTGCCCACTAGCTTGGGGAAAAGGACCCACCAAATCTAGTCCCCATATTGCGAAGGGCCAGGGAGCCATGATTGTATGTAATCTTTGGGAGGGAAGGAGTTGGAGAGGAGCGAACTCCTTGCACTTTTTATATCTCTTTGCGAATTCTTCTGCATCCTTACTGCGGTTAGGCCAGAAATAGCCTTCCCTCAACACTCTCCCTTCCAAGGTCTGAATTCCTGAGTGACTCCCACATTCTCTGGAATGAATTTCTTCTAGAACTCTTGGAATCTCACCCTCAGATACACATCGAGACAACAAACCTGATAGTGTCTTTCAGTATAATGTCCTATCCTTCAGCAGGTAGTATGTCGCTTTTTACCTGATCTGCTTCTTATTGAGGTCCCTCTTGGGAAGACGTCCTAAGGCCAAAAAGACGATGAAGGGATCCATCCACGAACCTTGTTGATCCACTTCCATCAACTCTCCTTCTTCTATGGATGGCCCGAAGAGTTCCGTCACCGTTCCTCTGACCCGAGGGCCGTACTTGGCGAGTATGTCAGCCTGAGCACTTTCCCCTATTGGGACGTGTTTAATTGAAAAGCTACGGAACTGCCCGTTGATGCCATTGACCATCATCATATACAACTAGAGGGTGGGTTCCCTTGCTTCAAATTCTCCTTTGATTAGTCCTGCTATCACCATAGTGTCTGTGGAGACTTTATTGTCTTGTATGCCCATCTCCCGATCTAGCTTGAGCCCTGCGATAATCGTCTCATATTCTGCTTGATTGTTAGGGATTGTAAAGTGAATCTTCAGAGCCTTCTCAATTCTGGTCCATTCAGGACTCACCAAGATCATCCCTCCTCCAAAAGAACTTTTTCCAGATGCTCCATCTTCTAGCATCTCCCAGGACAATCGAAGAGGTGCTTCTGCTTCTCCGACCTCAACCACGTAATCTACAAGGAAATCCGTAACCGCTTGCGCTTTGTTGGCCAGCTAAGGAGTAAAAGCGAGGTCGAACTCACTGAGCTCTATCGACCATTTGGCCAACCTCTCAGAATGCTCCACACCTTCCTGGATGCGGCGTAGAGGATGATCTGTCACCAACTGAATTGAGTGGGCCTGGAAGTATGTCCTGAGCTTCCTGGCTGATATGATAAGAGAAATTGCCAGCTTTTCAAGGATAGGATATTTGAGTTTTGCCTTCTTCCGCACCCTGCTCACGTAATAGATCTGGAACTGCCTTTTTCCTTCTTCTCATTCATGTACTGAACTCACAGCTCCGGCCCCCACTCCTAGGTACTAGAACAAACCCTCTCCGTATCTTGGACCTTGGAGTAGCAGTGTCTGGGTGAGTTGTGGTTTTAGAGCTTGAAAAGCTTGTTCGCATTCAGTGGTCAATTCAAATTTCTTGCCCACTTTTAGTGCTCCGAAGAAATGCGAGCACTTCTTCTCAGCCCGTGAGAGGAACCTGCTTAATCCGACCAGCTTGCCGGTGAGATGTTGGACTCCCTTGGCGTTCTTCGGAGATTCTAATTCTAGGATTGCCCTCACCTTATCTCGATTGGCCACCACTTCTGATGGAGTAAGGAGATGTCTTAAGAATTTTCCCCTATTTGCCCCGAAGAAACACTTCAGGGGGTTGAGTCTCATCATGTATTTCCTTATGATTTCAAAAGTTTCCTCTAAATCTAGGACGTGGGACCCGAGTCCTTGGCTCTTGATCATCAGGTGGTCCACATAAACTTCGAGTTTCTGCCCCTTCTGCTCCAGAAATATTCGGTCCATCATTCTTTCATAAGTTGCCCCCACATTCATTAATCCACAGGGCATCATGTTGAAGCAGAAGCACCTATCCTCCATGATAAAGGTGACATCCTTGACGTCTGGCGGGTGAATGCATATTTGATATTACCCTGAAAATGCATCTAGAAAACTCATTACTGAAAAACCGACGAATGAGTCAAGCAGCACGCCGATTCGAGGCAGAGGATAAAAATCTTTAGGGCATGCTTTATTTAAAAGGGAAAAGTCTACACATATCCACCATTTCCCCTCTCCATTCTTAACCATTACAACATTACTCACCCAACCCAGATATTTGATTGCAGATATGAATCACGCCTTGATCAGCTTCTCCACCTCTTCTCTGATAGGCCCGACCATCTTGGTGGCGATGGCTCTCTTCTTTTGTTGTATTGGATGAGCATTGGGGTCAATGTTGAGACGGTGGCAAGCCACCTCCGAGTCAACCCCCAGTAGTTCAGCTGCCCTACAGGCTAAGATGTCGACGTTCCTCTGCCCCACGCCCTAATATCCTCCTGATCCACGGGACTGAGCTCTCTACTGACTTTTATCTTCTCTTTCTTCCCTTCCTTAGTGAGGATCTCCATCTCCAGCACCTCCACTAACGCCTTCAGTATTGATGGCTCTTCCTCTTTCTCCTGCTCCCTCAACATCTCCTCCCATTCCCTAGCTTCACAATCTACGGCCTCGCGCTCCGCAACGGCCATGCCACCTCTCTCAGAAACTTCTCCACCTCTTCATCGATTGGGATTCTCTCTTCTAACAACGAACTTCCTGTCTTCTCTGGCCGAGCTTCTATCCTGGACGAAACCCCCACTACCTTTATCTTTCTTTTCTCTTTCCTATCTCGTTCATTTTTCTTCGCCCCTTCCACCTCCATCTCTTCTTTCTCGTGCTCTGCCTCCATCTCTTCTTCCCATTCTTGCTTTCCCCCTCCATCCTTCTGTCCTAACCTTTACAGCTCCACCACACTGCCTCAATCCATCCCCACATCTCCTTTACCCCCATTCTTCTCCTCCTCCTCCCCTACTTTTCCTTTGATCTCCTGCTCCAATCGTTCCATCCTCTTCTCCATTTCCTCAGCCTCTCCTTGCCAAGAAATGCTATTCTCTGCCGTCATATAGCACTCCCTGGTTGCTTTCAGATCTCCTCATACTCTGATGTGGGTCCCACAGACATTGAGCTTCAGGCATTGGTGAAACGATGTTGGGACACACCTAAAGGCACTGATAAAAGGGCTCCCCAAAATGGCATTGTAACTACTGGGGGCATCCACTATGACGAAACGACAATTCCTGGACACCCCCCCCCCCCCCCAGAGTCACCTGGAGTCCTACTCTCCCCTCGACTTCCTTCCTTTCTCCCGAGAATTCGAACAACGGTCCATCTGCTGCCAATATCATTCGAGCCTCCACCCTCACCTCATTAAATGCCCTCTCAAAGATGACATTCACCGAATTCCCATTATCGACAAGGATCTGCGACACCGTGATGTTTTCAATGGCGGTCCGGATCACGAGCGTATCACAAAAAGGATCTTCATGGTCTGGCATGTTCTTCCGAGAGAAGGTGATTTTCTCATCCGGGGGAGGGGCTTGTGACGTCGAGGTTACGCTCTAACGGTACATGGTATGAAGGCTTGTCATACGGGTAGCCTCAATCCCCACTACCTAATTGATCACTCTGATTCCACCTCGATCTCCCACATCAGCTCGATCCACACAACATTCCTCCTCCCCGATCTAAGTCATCTCCACTATTCGAACAGGTAGCTGCTATTCCCCTGCTACCCTAGCTCTCTTCATCTCCAGAAACTTCGGGCAGCTAGCCGTTGCGTGACCACACTCCTCATGGAAGTAACAATATGTCAACGCTACCTCCTCCTCCCATATCCCCTCCTGGGGATTGCTCCTTCCTGCTCCAGCTCCTGCTCTCCCTATTTTTCTTCACCTTCATCTCCCTCGGCCGATGGCCATAGCTTGCTGAGGCAGGGGTAGGGGTGGTCTAGGACCATATCTCCACACCTACTGGTGGAATCTTCCTAGTTCTCCTTGGTAGTTCCTTCCCCCTTGGGGAAAACCTCTTCCTTGCCCTTGAGTAGGGCCTCTTTGTTGCCTCTAACAAAAATCCTGATATGTCGGTGCCCTCAGCTAATCCTTCCTTTTTCCTTCTTATTGTCTTTCCCCTCCTAGCTCTCTGGACTCGGCCTACGTCAACCTTGCTAGCTTTCTGGAAAATGCCCGGTTTGCCGCCTTCATCGCTATCTCTTTTGCAGCCTTCTCCATTAGCACTTCAAATGATAGTGGTGCCTTTCGAGTTAGGCTCATCTTGAAGAAACCATACCACAGTCCAACGGTGAATGCATTTGGAGAGAAAATCTCGGCACTTCCTGAATATCCAAGAATTCTTCCTGGAACCTATCCACGTACTGGGCCAGGGATTCATCCCCCTTCTGCCGGATCAGAAAAATCGACTCGAGATTCATCTTCCTTTTCTTCGAGGTTCAGAAACGCAACTGGAAACTTCTACTCAGGTCTTCGAAGCCATAGATTGATCCCGTTGGGAGTTGATGAAACCAGTCCCTAGCTTTATCTTTCAAGGTGATGGCAAAAAGACGGCACTTGAGTGCGTCCATCATTAGCATGATGGAGACCGCATATTCAAACCAATGCAAGTGCTGGAGAGGGTCATCTTTTTCCACATACAAGGTCATTTAGGTCTCCCTGAACCCCTCCGGGACTAGAGCTGAAAGGATCAGCTCACAGAATGGGGACCTTCTCTCCAATGGGTCTCGCCGCCTACACCCGCGCAACAACATCTCCTGTGGAGATGCCACTCGCAAGGCTAGGGAACAACTCCCCCGCCAGGTCTCGCCCGCTTCCTTCCACCACCTTTTCCTTTCTGAGTCACTCCCTGTGGCATCCTCCCCAATCCTTGCCCAGACGAGCTCGTCCTGATGCGCGAGAGTGGATGCCTAAGGTAAAGGAGTCGAGCAGGTGCCTCGCCGCAAGATCCCCTGCAACATGTCCATGATGCCTCTAATGGACGCCATGAATTCTTCTCTTCCTAAAAATCCTCCCGAGTTTTGGGAACCATCCCCGTCTCCTTCTCTGAGATCTCTCGTCACGAAGTAGTTCAAGATTCTTCTATGTAGGTTGTAGTCCACGCTCACCGAACCAAAAATGTTGAATCCAGAAGCCCGACTTCACCTAGTGTTCAGACCTAAGGTTGCAGCTCATACATACTCTTCCCGAACCCCTTTCTCGACGTGTGTCTTGGAACTAGAAATATACTGTGGGCTTTAGCTTGGAGGTCGCACCTTTTACCCAGAAGAATTAGAAGTTCTTCCCCTCCCTAGCCAGTACTGAATTAGGTGCCTGGGAGGAAGAAGAAGAAAAAGTTAACCAGCGCTCTCCCCTTCCTCAATGCACCTTATCAGTCTATTTATAGGCCTCTGAGTATGACCAGCCAATAACCAAACTGAACCGACCTAAAATTACCAAAATACCCATGGCTGGGTCTGCCAACAGCCAAACTCCGCTGTTCTGAAGGGTTATATGCAGACTCCAAAGGGAAAAAGGGTAAAATTACCTATGATAAAAGAGTAAAACCCCTACTCTTGGGTAGGGAAGTAAAAATGTTTTTTTCCCATATGGCGAGTGAGAAAATACCTGGCGGGCGAGAGGATCCTATCAACTCTCCTCGCGAGTGCCCTGCCTCGCGAGTACTCTGTCTCGCCACAAGAGGTCAGCATATGTCGCGAGAACCGTCTCGCCACATGAGGTCAGCATACGCCGCGAGACCCCTCTCGCCTGCTCCGTTGCTCCCATCTCGCCTACTATATTTTGCCTTTTTATATTACCGACGAGTTAACCCTATGGTCCTACTCGCCTCTGCAATCCTCTTGCCCCTAACTCAGCACTTTTCTTTGAGTTGCCTTCAGCGAGCCTGAAGTTGTACATTCGGGGATCAACAGCTTCCATGAAAAATCTTATTCTCTCTTTCCACATGTGAAAGTTAGCCTTTGTGCACACCAGAAGTTTTGTGGAGTCCTTGGATCTGTCCATGCTTCATTCTCTAAGACAACTAGAAGTAGATCTTTTCAAGGTGTGAACCTTTTGACAATAACCTCCCTCTGATACAAATTGAAAAGTATCTAGTTGTCTACCTAAATCACATAGGGGGGTGAATAGGTGAGATCTGCGTCTTTTTGCGGAATAAAAATTTGAGAGACTTTAGCACAGCAAGTAATCAAGCACAAACCAGATGACACAAGGAATTATAGTGGTCCCCCAATCTTGGGTACGTCCAATCTCCACCTCACCAATCTAGCACCACGGCTAGCCTTGGCTACTTACAATCCTACACCACGAAGCAATGCTCCTACAACTCGGAGTTAACACACTCCTACAGACTCGATCCCCCATAACGGGATCTACACTCGGAAGAATAACCTTTCTACAAGCTCGGAGACAAAGCTCCTACAAAAGTTGAAATAGATTTTACAACAACAATAAAATTTTACTTCTAGATTTGAGATATTCAAACAACTTCCCTCTTGAAACTTGAAATTCTTGAAGAAGATGTTGAGGAAGAAATCTCGAGAAAATACGATCTGAAACTTGTAGGATCCAACTCGATCGAATGATTGAATGCAGAATCTCGAAACAGTGATCTGTTGAATATTTTATTTTATTGAATCACTCAAACAAGTAAGAAGCGACAAAGAAGATCGTTGATGGCGTGTGCGGATTTTTCCCGATCTAGAACTTGCGATGATTTTGAAATTTGAATTTTCTATCTCTATTAGTTTTTGTTAGAGAATCCATTGAAAAGACTTTATATAGAAAATCTATTAACGGTTTTAAATCGCTAAAGGAATGATAATCAACCATCTTAAACACGAATTATCATTTGAAATCTCGTTTGACGAAATGAAATCCTTTTCGACGAATAAAGGAAATCTGTTCGACGAATTATGAACTTCGTTCGATGAATTATGAACTCCGTTCGATGAATGAAATCCCCTTCGACGAATTATGAACTCCGTTCGACGAATTGAATGAAGTTGCGTTGGACGAATTGGAAATCTAAATAACTACATTCTTCGAAAGACATCTTGATTTTTTCGAAAAGAACTTTGATCTTTCAAAAATTGACATACCCTTCTCGAGAAAATGCTTCACGCAAAATTGTCTGAACTGAGGAACTAGTTTTTTGAAATGCATTTAATTTCTCGAAAAGAAGTATTTGACTTTTCAAAAACTAATTTCAACCTTTCAAAAAATGCAATGCTTTTTCGAGAACAACACTTGCCTTTTCAAAAACTTCACTTCATTTTTAGAAAGAAAGACTTAGAAAAATTTCTTGAGAGTTTTTCGAGAAGTCTTGGTGTTTCCCGAGGGCAGTTTTGCTTTCTCGAAAAACTTAGACTTTTCAAAAAATCTTCTCCTTTTATTCGAAAAATGTACTTAGGAAATTTATAAGAAAATTTTATTTTCTTCTTTGTTCAAAGATCAACAACACTTCCTTTCATCCATGCTTTAGTACTTGAAAATGAAGTGCATCCCAATAGAGAAGTTACACATGAGTCAACACCATGAATCACACAATGACAGATTACATTGCATGGTTTTGTGTTATGTGACACATTGTAAACCGACATTGGCCTACACTTAGCAATAATGACATGCAAGCACTCAACTATAAAATAACATCAAATGCATACATAATTCATCTTAGTTCAAAGGTGACTTCACATAAATCTAGGTTATTGTGGATGCAATACCCAACAGTTACGTCTCTCCTGCCACTGATCACTGAGTCATAATTCGGACTCTTCGGGCCCCGAACTGTAAGCTGGTCTGCATCTAGCTTCTTTGCCAACTCCAAAATCCTGGTCAAGCTCCCATCAGAAACAAAGAGGAGGGTCTGCCTCATGTCATCATGAAGGCCCTTGTAGATCCTCTCGCGTAGCCCACGTCATCCAGCTGATATAAGTCTGCAAAGTGGGCTAGATGTCTGAAAACCATGTAGTACTCCAACACCGTCCTGCTGCCCTGCCTCAACTTAAGGAACATGTCCTCTAACTCATCCCTCGCCGACTGAGGTACAAAATGTTCCAACAGAGTTACTCTGAACTCTTCCCAGGAAATGTCGGCGCACTCCACTCCAGCGAAGGTGGTGTCCAATAGTGACTTCCACCATATCTTTGTGTGCGATTCCAAGCAGGAAATAGCCAAGGCTATTGCCTCCTCTGTCGGGCATCGAATCCCAGCTAGCATCATGTAGATAATGTCCAGCCACTCCTTTGTGAGGCCTGTTGACTCCGTTCCAATGTAGGATGGAGGAGAAAGCCCCTGGAAGACACTCAACTAGTTAGCCTCGGGGTTTGGCTATGGGGCTAGAGCCTGCTGAGCCCTGAAGGACGCCAGAATAGCTGTTAGTGTCAGCTCAATCTCCGTCTGCTAGAACGGAGTTGGAGCTGGCGTGGGTGGAACCATGTTCTATGCCTGAGGTGTACCCTGCTGATGAGTAGGCTTCGTCACAGGCTACAAGGAAAATTCCAATTGTTAGTTAATGTACAAGTGGAACTAATGAAAAGTGGACTTTTGCTTGTTATTCTCCCTTATGGGCACACCCTTGCTTCGGCTGCTAGTTTGTCCTCAAACTAAGCTCGTGCGGGGTGGCCTAGTGTTTTGTGGACTTCTACTCTTTCGATCGATGTTTCCTTTGATACCAGTATGTAAGAACACTTTTTCGCTACACTATCAGGTATTACGCCGAGAACCGCCTCTTTGCGGTGACACCGACACATGGGAAGGTCGCCACTACAAAACGTCGATTCTCCCGATAATGAATATCATCAAGAAGTAGAAGTACAAAAAATCAGACAAGTATGCCTAGTCCACAAAATCACATGTAACCTATGAAATAGAAAATCATAATAAGTCCACACGAAGATATAAGTACTAAAGTAGATCAGCATAATAGGAATATAAATGGTCTTATGCCAGGTACAACAAGTCCTTACTACAAATCTCTCTCATGGAAGCTAGTGAGGCTAACACTCACTGATCCAGAGACTGGTGCTCCCGTAATAGACTGGCCCACCTCCATGTGCATCGTGCTCCGCTGGTGCTGCATCTCCTATAGCGGCTCTTTGTCTCCCATGCAGAGTCCTCGAAATGTTTGATCCACCGACCGTTAGTCATAAAGACTAAGCCAACTATCATCCCCGCCTCGCCCCTGTGACTTCTAGCCACCGTGCGGGATGAGAGATAGGGAAGCTTATGAGGCTGGAGAGTAGGAACAAGCAGGTGACAGCGGAGCTAACTAGCAGGTATATAGTACATCTATAGATTTTAAAAGGAAAAACAAGCAAGCAGTTATATAATATGGAAGCAGTAATGTAAACAAGTAGAGTAGAGTAGTGGTACGTGTAAAGTAAAACAATGAAATAAGTAAACCTAGCTTATATGAATGCACATATAAACATATAAGTTAAGGGGTCTTTTGCAAGGCTCACATCGTAAAAAAAATCTCATACCAATTTATATGATGGGGAGTCAGGTTGTATGCGAGTATGTGTGCAGTGATATGTTATTCCATGATTCATGCAAGTGCAACATATGCACATGACTCTATGCGCACAGACCATTAGTTCACCCATTTTGGAAGCTAGATTCACTCCTAGGAGCCTCCATCGTGGCCAATGGAGACAGTGGGTCGGGCCACCCCACTCATAGATGGGTATTCACACTATCAGGCCTAGACCATACATACACCCCTGAAGGACACACCAGGGTCTCTGAGTACTATACTGACCCACCGCTAGTCTTTTCCTTGGCAAAGTGTAAACCACACCCGCCGAGTCATCGTATTGACGTCGGTGTGAATGACCATCAAATACCGAAGTCCCACCACCTTATGCACATGCACACATGAATTCCCTAGCCATCGGCTCCCCGGACTAACCTATGTGTCACAACTACCTTCCGAGCCTTCGACTCGCCGGGCTAACCTGCCCCTTTCCACAACCATCGAGCCTACCGCTCGCATAACCTAAACAAGATAACCTCTCGAAACATCAGGGTGAATGAAAGTGAAGTCCTATTATATTTATAATTACTCTTGTACTGATTTTAGACTTACGGTTTAGGGTTAACCTCGGACTGCCCAGGGCATTCCCTTTGAAGTGCTCTCGAGGGCACTAGGAACTACGATGGGATGAAGCCCAAAGCTCTCTTTCACAAGGTACTTATTATTGTTGGTATCTACCTATAGTCAATCCCATTTAATGTTATACTAAATCTAACACTAGTGTATTTCGACTCTCTCTCTCTCCCTCTCCATAGGGAAGACGATCATTCATCGACCCCGAGCACCACTTAACACTAGTCAACCAGGTTCCCTCAACCTGCCTTCCAATGGTGACCTTACTCATTCTAAACCAAACCAGGTATAACAACTACCCTTTCTCATAACAGGTTTCACATATTACTCTACTTTTTATAGTTTCTACTATGTGTAGACCAACTATCCTACATAATGAGTGTGAATGGCGACCCCTTCAAATATTCATCTGATTGACAAAAGATTATTACTATGGGTATATAATGTTGTTTTAGTAATGAATCCATAATATAATTTTTTTCTTAATTAAATTATTATTTAATTAATTTTATGCAATATATGACCAAAAATGCCTTTGAACATCAATACACTTTTCTGACCTAGTATGGTCTTAACAAAATTATGATAGATGTATCTCATCAAAATAAGAGTAAGTATTGAAATTATTAATTTTCCAATAATGTTTTGACTTCCAAACATAATATTGAACAATCTACCAAAATAACGGAGTTAAGAGGGAAGTACTAAATTTATTCATCCAAAAATTATAAATAAATTACTAGATTCTAACAATGACTAGAAAGGTCTACTGACCAAAAAATACAATTTTCTAAGTCAATTTGGTAACATAAATAAATTACTTAACGATATTCAACATTGGGTACTTTGTGTATGTTCCTAAATGAAATACCTTCCAATAATTCTATAAAAAATTTCAGAACATTATAATGCCATAAAAAGTGCTATGACCAAGTTTCACAATTTTCCAATGAATTACAAATCCATAATCAATTTTCTTGCAATTAGAGCAAACATTGGGGTTGTGAATAAAGTACCAAATATATCTATCCAAAATTCATAACAAAATTATCAGAGAACAATTACACCAAATAGGCTCCCTGCCTAAGTTTCATGAACATTAAAGAATATTTAAACTTGAAATTCTATTTTGAAATAAAATGCCCAAATTAATACTTAATTAATCCGGAGGGAATGAATGTTCCTAAAAATTCCAAAAATATTTTTAGGGCTTATTACCACCCTATGAAGTAGCCTACAAATTTTCAAGCTATTCCAAGAAAATATGTCCCCATGTGCTTCTCAATACTCAAAGGCAACATTAGGGTTTGTACTAGGGTTTGTGGGCATATCCACACCAAACAACCCGAAACCACTTGTGTGAGGGTTATATAAGACTACAAGTCAGTTGCCAAAGTTTCACCACATTTGGATGAGGAATGGTCACTCACTCCACCTAGTGCACTATTGACCTAATTTACCCTTAATGGACCAAACTTTGGTCACATCAATACCTACTCAAATCAACCCCAAATGGGTTGATATTTATATCACGGACATATATTGACCCTAAGGACCACACACGAAAATTATTGTTGATTTTAGGGTCAATAGACCCCTTAATTAATTCATGCCTATTTTATTAAATTTTTATAAAAACTATAGAAAAATGTTCTCCCAAAATTCTCATTTTTGGATATGTTGTAAGTATATGTAAGAGAGACTCCCAGCCCAAACTTCAAGTCATTTGAACAAGTTGTTTATTGGGGGCACTCAAATTTGTCACTTACTGTCCCTATGTATAGCCTGCATCATTTTGGATGCTGTAGTCAGACGACTCAACGAAATGGGTTGAAATTTATTTTAAAATAAAGAAGACTTTAAGAGCTACAATTTTATGTTGATCATTTCCCCAGTAGGTGATATAAGTATTTTCAATAATTAAAAACTATCCACTGCAATAAGTGTGACATAAATCAAATAAAATGAAATGATATAGTCCTAAACTATTTCAGATGGCGGCATGTATCTTGAAACAATCCAGCGGCTGCCCATCATCATCCCTAGCACGCCAATGGTCCAGATCAACCCGACCTGGAGCAAATTCCAGTCCAATTTCACGGCCACCCATCCACCTCCCTGGCAGGCAATCGCCACAACCTCCATTGAGGTGGGGGCTATCGATGGGCTGCGACACGGCCGCCAGAGGGGCCATTTTTGGTGAACCCGCAACCACTCATTTCGCATGGAATTTATTCAAAACCACTCACTAGATCGAGCTGAACTGATTCCAATATAACCCCTAGTTGATATAAGAGGATAGCATAAAGGGAGAGGGGGAGAAGTCGACCTTTTGGGAGGCGTGAAGCCTTGCCGATCGACGAGATGCCATTTTTGGTGGTGGTGTCGTTTGGTACTCTTCAACTGCACTATAGGAAGGCTCAGCTGCTTCAGGTAAAGTGTGGAAAAGGCTGTTGGGGGCTTAGAGATGTTTTTAAGATTGCCAAATATGGAAGTGGAAGGGTGTAGCATCGATGGTCATTAATGGTCATGAAGGTCACTTCTCGACCATGGATTGGGGGTGGGGTGGGTGAACATGGCTCAACTAGACCGGGAAATGGCTGGAAACTTCTCCTCTCCCCTGGGGAGTTGAATCCAGCATTGAACATGAATAGAGAGGCCCTTGACATCACTTGCCCATGAATGGCCTCTCTTTCTCTCTCCTCCATTAAAGGAAAGATTGAGATTTCTCACTCCTAGTCAGCCTCTACAGAATTTTAGTTGCATTTTAAGTAAATTCCTGCCACCTAAAGTTAATTGGCCACACTAGTTGGGCTTAGCCTAAGTGTGTTAGGCTTGGTTAGGTCCACTTAGGCTAATTTGACTTAATCTTGGGGTTGAGTTAATGTAACGCCCCCAATTTTTCGATATTTGGTTTAATTCATTATATGGCGTGTTTATGATGTCAGTGCATTACATTGACGCATTTTCAGCATTTGAAGTTGTTAGAGCATGGTTTTAGCTCATAGGTTATCTGTGTGTGTGGCTAGATTTAGCCTGTTTGCAAGATTTCCTAGCACGTCGGGTATGTTTTGGTGACTCGGTGGAGCGTCTTTGTGAATGCTTGTGTTTTGTCTTCGGGATGTGTTTACCCGTGTTTGGTTCATCGAATTTTAATTTCGACTGCACTGTTGGGTTGACAGCATCGGTATTTATCTACTGTACGATTTTCGTAAATTTTCGGGTAAGTTCGGTTTTCTAGTCGTTTTGACATTTTGTTTAATTAATTATGTTATCCTATAATAAAATAATCGGATAAAAGTAGTATAAATAGAACCCATCGCTTCAAATCCAATTCATTTGTCTCCCTCTTGAAACCTTCGGCTTGTTGCGGAAGAACGAGAGCGGCGGACTTTCCAAAGCCTTCGACTGCCGATTTCTGGAGTTTAGGTGCTCGATTTCTTCTTTGGAGAGTGGATCTGGGTAGATCTCGTCTAGATCTATGTTTCTACGGTAAGATTTTATAGTTTTTAGATTTTTAGAGGTCTAGCTAGGCGGCTTTGACACTCTTTCATCCTCAAAAGTTTCAGGAAGTGTTTCTCCGGAAGTTTTAGGAGCATTTACGTTGCTGGATTGGCGATTTGAGGCAAGTGGTGACTTCTTCCCCTTGTCAAGTTTGTCTTTTCCTGTACATATTCCTTACTGTTCTTCCTTTTGTAGTAGTTTTTGGTAATAGGGTTAGATCCAGCCTTTGCCAATCAGCTTTGTGGTATTATTTTTTTCAGCCAAGTTCAATTATCATATCATTCAATGTATTATTTTCTTGGAGTAGTTGCCGGTTTGGTTTGGACAGCATTCGTCGAATTGAAGCTAATTCGTCGAACGGATTTCGACGAACAGAGCAAAATCGTCGAACAGAGTTCGACGAATAAATCGCAAATCGTCGAACAAAGTGCATCGAACTGAGCCAATTCGTCGAACGGAGTAATATTCGTTGAGTATGGCCCTAGGCGTTGAGTATAGCCCTTAGGCGTTGAGTGTAGCCTTAGCACTAAATCCAATTTCAAGACTAAGTCCAAAAGCATTTAGCGCGTTGAGTGCAAGTGTGTTGATTACACTCAACGCCTTGCTGAGAGCTCTGCCGCGCTAAGTGTAAAAGCGTTGAGTGTGTTGAGTGCACTCAACGCGGCGTTGAGTGTGCTACATACACTCAATGCCATCAGATTTTGATACTAAGTCAAAAGGCGTTGAGTGTGCTACCTACAATTAACGCGACATTGAGTGTGCTGTATTCCCTCAACTCCATCAGGAAATCTTGGAGTCTATGTGTAAAAGCGTTGACAGTGTTGAGTGAGCTTAAGTCACTCAACGTCGTCACTCTTTTTTTCGGCAAGTTAAGTATAAAGCATCGATAGCGTTGAGTGAGCTGAACTCACTCATCACCGTCATTTTGTCTCCACAAATCTAAGTGTTATAGCGTCGACAGCGTTGAGTGAGCTGAACTCACTCAACGTCGTCATCAGCTTTTGGCAGCTAAGTGTTTAAACGTTAAGTGAGCTGAACTCACTCAATGCCATCATCTGATTATTACTGATGTGTTTAAGCATTGAGTGTGCTGAGTTGTGGCGTCGAGTGCGTTGACTGCACTCGACATGGTGTCGAGTGTACTCGACGCTTTTTCCTTAGCTTTGTGTCATTTCACCGATTTGACGTGTATTACTAAGGCTTAGTCTTTCCAAGCTAGACTCGTCGGTTTACTGCTGAATTTATTGAGTTTGGGTTTATGGGTATTTGGATGTATGGGGTTGGAATGGTTGGCTTAGTTTCATGAATCATTATACCCGACAATGTTTGGGTCTCGATTTTGGGCAGTTGGGTTGTGTTAGATCAGATGGCCACCACCGCAGTACCATTTTGAGATGTCTGGGTCTGTTAGTTAGAGTTTGATCAGTTTGGTCCCGACTCAAATCTGGTTGCGTTGCGGTGTTAATGATTTAAGTGTTTATTGAGCATTTGCCCAGTTTTTGTTTCCTATCGATTAATCTTATATTGTTTCTGTCTTTCCTCGCAGATTGTTTCTGGAGTATAACTCCGTTCGCACTTGGTGCAAATTTCATTACCTTTTAACTTTATAAGTTATCTCTTCGTTCTAAATCTCTAGTTAGTTTACTGTACTTTCTTTCGACAGCTATTCAAGTTTGGGATTAGTAATCTTGCTACTCCCTTGTCTGCTGACTGTTTTGTTTGCCACTTGTGTTTTTTTTCTTGCTGATGTGTTCTTTTTTTGAATGCCTCAGGTTCTGAACTGTAGCCGGTTGAGCGGCTAGGTTTGGATTTTGCTAGTGGATTGCAGTGTTGCTGAGGTTTCCTCTACCTTGAGAGGTAGATCTTGGTGGTTTTCTTGTTAGTACAGACACTCATACTGACTAGTAGGTGTGTCAATTTGTTGACGCCCACTGGTGGTTTCCTTTTGAATTGCTGAATACTTTGCTAAGATGCTAGTTTTGTATTTTGTGGTTGTTTTTTTGTTCTCTGGGAATGTTTTATGCTAGGTTGCATGTTAGGTATTTTCACCTATAAAAGCATTACTACTTGTACTTCATACATCTCATATTTCCAAAATTAAAATACGATTTTCTAGCTAAAGTAACCGTGTATTTTACTCGCGCACGGGCGTTTCCGCCCGTGCGTGAACACAACGCACGATTAGCCACAAAAGGAAACAACCAAGAAGCTACAGGAAAATCGTGTGTTTCCTTCACGCACGGTTCCGAAAAAACCGTGCGTCCACCGTGCGTTAAGAAATTTGTCGAGCTTAGCTCGACGATTCTCCTGCACAAACAAAACGCACGATCAAAACGAACCGTGTGCTAAGAAAACGCACGATCGTGCGTTTTCGTCAAACTTGCATTGTAGCCTTGGGGAAAATGCTCTACCTGCATACAAACAATCAAAACCAAAGAGGACCCTCCAGTGTCACAGAAATGAAATGAAAATAGCCGGAAAGGGCCATGGGGAGCACCATGTGCTTATCGCCAGAAATAGAATGCGCAATTGCACACCAATGGGCCAAAACATTGCACTAAGCGTGAAAAATGGTAAAAATGAAATATCAATGATACCATACCAAAAGTGAAGTGCAAGTGCATGAAATCTAGCTCAGATGAGTCTAAAAACCCCTATATAAATCAGACTCATCAATTATACTTGTGGCAAGTCAGGGTTTTTTTCCCGTGAATGTACTAGTGGCCTTCCACGGACGAAAAAGAACGCAGGAGCATCTTATGCTGAGAAGGGATAGACGGTGGAGTCCACTGCATCCCAATATGCTCCAGCTTAGCCGAGGGTTTACAATCTTGGCCAACTGTAGGTCATCAAAATTGTTGATATCGTCATAGATACTAGTAGTATATAGTTTTCATTCTTTATATACTTTATACATTGTGAATTGATTGTGTATAACTGGATCAATGTAGACTTTGTCCTTATTCGGGACTATCCAGCAAGAGCTCTGTTCGATACAGGTACTTCTCATTTGTTTCCATCCGAGGACTTCATATTGCGAATCAGGGTGTTTAATCTTATGCCGATAGAGAGATTAAAGGTGTTGTTACATAACAAATGCTTGATGCGTGCAGATAGATTTTCCTATCACTACTAAAAAAGTGACTTTTACTCGCGCTCGTATTGCCCACACCCATTTTCTGTGGCTAAAAGACATATTATTGTGGCTAAAAGCCTAAAATCGTGGCTAAAAGTCATGGCAAAAGGGAATTTGCTACGGAACGAGCGTGGGAAATACTTTTTTGCCACGCTCGCATTGCCCACGCCCATTTTCCACTGCAGGCCGTGGCTAAAAGTCTTTTGCCACGATTTTAGACTTTTAGCCCCGACAATTTGCCCTGGTTAAAAGCCTATTTTCTAGTAGTGTATGTTGAGATGCGTATAGGAAGTCAGGGTTTCAGATTGGAAGCATCAGCGCTACCGATATCTGACTTTGATTTAATCTTTGGCATGGACTGACTCTCGTAGCAGCAAGTGTTGGGTATTGTATCCATAATAACCTTGATTTAAAGTAGTGTCCCTTGAACTAAGATAAATTAAGATTGTATTTGATGATGTATATTTAGTTATGTGCTTGCAGAACTCTATTGATAAGTACAACCCAATATAAGGTTACAGTTGGTCATGAAACACAGGACTGTACAATGTAATCTCGTATTATGTAGGCCAATGTGTTGACTCATGTATAATCTCTCTATTAGAGTGTGTTGGATCCATTGATCACAATGTCCCAGATTTGAAGAAGGCCTATAAGACAATTGTATGCAAAATATTGCATTTAATGCATGCTTTAAGTTCTATATACGCAGGTTGCTCTTTGTTCACTATTCAAATAGGTTGTCTAAGAACAAATGGCATGTGGACACAAGACAGGATGCTGATAGGGAAGAAATTTACCTAAGTCTGGATGCGTTGAGTGATGGTATTTCACTCAACGCTAGATGACTTTAAGCGTTGAGTAAAGCCTGGGCGGTCAAAGCCTCAACATGGCCAAAGCAGAAATCTGGTTAAGTCCAGAAGCATTGAGTGAAGACAGTTCACTAAACGGAAAAACAAGCAAGCAGTTATATAATATGGAAGCAGTAATGTAAATAAGTAGAGTAGAGTAGTGGTACATGTAAAGTAAAACAATGAAATAAGTAAACCGAGCTTATATGAATGCACATATAAACATATAAGTTAAGGGGTCTTTTGCTAGGCTCCAATCGTAAAAAAAATCTCATACCAATTTATACGATGGGGTGTCAGGTTGTATGCGAGTATGTGTGCAGTGATATGTTATTCCATGATTCATGCAAGTGCAACATATGCACATGACTCTATGCGCACAAACCATTAGTTCACCCATTTTGGAAGCTAGATTCACTCCTAGGAGCCTCCATTGTGGCCAATGGAGACAGTGGGTCGGGCCACCCCACTAATAGATGGGTATTCACACTATCAGGCCTAGATCATACATACACCCCTGAAGGACACACCAGGGTCTCCGAGTACTATACTGACCCATCGCCAGTCTTTTCCTTAACAAAGTGTAAACCACACCCGCCGAGTCATCGTATTGACATCGGTGTGAATGACCATCAAATACCGAAGTCTCATCACCTTATGCACATGCACACATGAATTCCCTAGCCATCGGCTTCCCGGACTAACCTATCTGTCACAACTACCTTCCGAGCCTTCGACTCGTCGGGCTAACCTGCCCCTTTCCACAACCATCGAGCCTACCGCTCGCATAACCTAAACAAGATAACCTCTCGAAACATCAGGGTGAGTGAAAGTGAAGTCCTATTATATTTCTAATTACTCTTGTACTCATTTTAGACTTACGGTTTAGGGTTAACCTCGGACTGCCCAGGGCATTCCCTTTGAAGTGCTCTCGAGGGCACTAGGAACTACGATGGGATGAAGCCCAAAGATCTCTTTCACAAGGTACTTATTATTGTTGGTATCTACCTATAGTCAATCCTCATTTAATGTTATACTAAATCTAACACTAGTGTATTTCGACTCTCTCTCTCTCTCACCATAGGGAAGACAATCATTCATCGACCCCGAGCACCACTTAACACTAGTCAACCAGGTTCCCTCAACCTGCCTTCCAATGGTGACCTTACTCATTCTAAACCAAACCAGGTATAACAACTACCCTTTCCCATAACAGGTTTCACATATTACTCTACTTTTTATAGTTTCTACTATGTGCAGACCAACTATCCTACATAATGAGTGTGAATGGCGACCCCTTCAAATATTCATCTGATTGACAAAAGATTATTACTATGGGTCTATAATGTTGTTTTAGTAATAAATCCATAATATAATTTTTTTCTTAATTAAATTATTATTTAATTAATTTTATGCAATATATGACCAAAAATGCCTTTGAACATCAATACACTTTTCTGACCCGGTATGGTCTTAACAAAATTATGATAGATGTATCTCATCAAAATAAGAGTAAGTATTGAAATTATTAATTTTCCAATAATGTTTTGACTTCCAAACATAATATTGAACAATCTACCAAAATAACAGAGTTAAGAGGGAAGTACTAAATTTATTCATCCAAAAATTATAAATAAATTACTAGATTCTAACAATGACCAGAAAGGTCTACTGACCAAAAAATACATTTTTCTAATTCAATTTGGTAACATAAATAAATTACTTAAAGATATTCAACATTGGGTACTTTGTGTATGTTCCTAAATGAAATACCTTCCAATAATTCTATAAAAAATTTCAGAACATTATAATGCCATAAAAAGTCCTATGACCAAGTTTCACAATTTTCCAATGAATTACAAATCCATAATCAATTTTCTTGCAATTAGAGCAAACATTGAGGTTGTGAATAAAGTACCAAATATATCTATCCAAAATTCATAACAAAATTATCAGAGAACAATTACACCAAATAGGCTCCCTGCCTAAGTTTCATGAACATCAAAGAATATTTAAACTTGAAATTCTATTTTGAAATAAAATGCCCAAATTAATACTTAATTAATCTGGAGGGAATGAATGTTCCTAAAAATTCCAAAAATATTTTTAGGGCTTATTACCACCCTATGAAGTAGCCTACAAATTTTCAAGCTACTCCAAGGAAATATGACCCCATGTGCTTCTCAATACTCAAAAGGCAACATTAGGGTTTGTACTAGGGTTTGTGGGCATATCCACACCAAACAACCCAAAACCACTTGTGTGAGGGTTATATAAGACTACAAGTCAGTTGCCAAAGTTTCACCACATTTGGATGAGGAATGGTCACTCACTCCACCTAGTGCACTATTGACCTAATTTACCCTTAATGGACCAAACTTTGGTCACATCAATACCTACTCAAATCAACCCCAAATGGGTTGATATTTATATCACGGACATATATTGACCCTAAGGACCACACACCAAAATTATTGTTGATTTTGGGGTCAATAGACCCCTTAATTAATTCATGCCTATTTTATTAAATTTTTACAAAAACTATAGAAAAATGTTCTCCCAAAATTCCCATTTTTGGACATGTTATAAGTATATGTAAGAGAGACTCCCAGCCCAAACTTCAAGTCATTTGAACAAGTTGTTTAGTGGGGGCACTCAAATTTGTCACTTACTGTCCCTATGTATAGCCTGCATCATTTTGAATGCTGTAGTCAGACGACTCAACGAAATGGGTTGAAATTTATTTTAAAATAAAGAAGACTTTAAGAGATACAATTTTTTGTTGATCATTTCCCCAGTAGGTGATATAAGTATTTTCAATAATTAAAACTATCCACTGCAATAAGTGTGACATAAATCAAATAAAATGAAATGATATAGTCCTAAACTATTTTAGATGGCGGCACGTATCTTGAAGCAATCCAGCGGCTGCCCATCATCATCCCTAGCACGCCAATGGTCCAGATCAACCCGACCTGGAGCAAATTCCAGTCCAATTTCCCGGTCACCCATCCACCTCCCTGGCCGGCAATCGCCACAACCTCCATTGAGGTGGGGGCTATCGATGGGCGGCGACACGGCCGCCAGAGGGGCCATTTTTGGTGAACCCGCAACCACTCATTTCTCATGGAATTTATTCAAAACCACTCACTGGATCGAGCTCAACTGATTCCTATATAACCCCTAGTTGATATAAGAGGATAACATAAATGGAGAGGGGGAGAAGTCGACCTTTTGGGAGGCGTGAAGCCTTGCCGATCGACGAGATGCCATTTTTGGTGGTGGTGTCGTTTGGTACTCTGCAACTGCACTATAGGAAGGCTCAGCTGCTTCAGGTAAAGTGTGGAAAAGGCTCTTGGGGGCTTAGAGATGTTTTTAAGATTGCCAAATATGGAAGTGGAAGGGTGTAGCATCGATGGTCATTAATGGTCATGAAGGTGACTTCTCGACCATGGATTGGGGGTGGGTTGGGTGAACATGGCTCAACTAGACTGGGAAATGGCTGGAAACTTCTCCTCTCCCCCTGGGGAGTTGAATCCAGCATTGAGCAAGAATAGAGAGGCCCTTGGCATCACTTGTCCATGAATGGCCTCTCTTTCTCTCTCCTCCATTAAAGGAAAGATTGAGATTTCTCACTCCTAGTCAGCCTCTACAGAATTTTAGTTGCATTTTAAGTAAATTCCTGCCACCTAAAGTTAATTGGCCACACTAGTTGGGCTTAGCCTAAGTGTGTTAGGCTTGGTTAGGTCCACTTAGGCTAATTTGACTTAATCTTGGGGTTGAGTTAATGTAACGCCCCCAATTTTTTGATATTTGGTTTAATTCATTATCTGGCGTGTTTATGATGTCAGTGCATTACATTGACGCATTTTCAGCATTTGCAGTTGTTAGAGCATGGTTTTAGCTCATAGGTTATCTGTGTGTGTGGCTAGATTTAGCCTGTTTGCAAGATTTCCTAGCACGTCGGGTATGTTTTGGTGACTCGGTGGAGCGTCTTTGTGAATGCTTGTGTTTTGTCTTCGGGATGTGTTTACCCGTGTTTGGTTCATCGAATTTTAATTTCGACTGCACTGTTGGGTTGACAGCATCGGTATTTATCTACTGTACGATTTTTGTAAATTTTCGGGTAAGTTCGGTTTTCTAGTCGTTTTGACATTTTGTTTAATTAATTATGTTATCCTATAATAAAATAATCGGATAAAAGTAGTATAAATAGAACCCATCGCTTCAAATCCAATTCATTTGTCTCCCTCTTGAAACCTTCGGCTTGTTGCGGAAGAACGAGAGCGGCGGACTTTCCAAAGCCTTCGACTGCCGATTTCTGGAGTTTAGGTGCTCGATTTCTTCTTTGGAGAGTGGATCTGGGTAGATCTCGTCTAGATCTATGTTTCTACGGTAAGATTTTATAGTTTTTAGATTTTTAGAGGTCTAGCTAGGCGGCTTTGACACTCTTTCATCCTCAAAAGTTTCAGGAAGTGTTTCTCCGGAAGTTTTAGGAGCATTTACGTTGCTGGATTGGCGATTTGAGGCAAGTGGTGACTTCTTCCCCTTGTCAAGTTTGTCTTTTCCTGTACATATTCCTTACTGTTCTTCCTTTTGTAGTAGTTTTTCGTAATAGGGTTAGATCCAGCCTTTGCCAATCAGCTTTATGGTATTATTTTTTTCAGCCAAGTTCAATTATCATATCATTCAATGTATTATTTTCTTGGAGTAGTTGTCGGTTTGGTTTGGACAGCATTCGTCGAATTGAAGCTAATTCGTCGAACGGATTTCGACGAACAGAGGAAAATCGTCGAACAGAGTTCGACGAATAAATCGCAAATCGTCGAACAGAGTGCATCGAACTGAGCCAATTCGTCGAACGGAGTAATATTCGTTGAGTATGGCCCTAGGCGTTGAGTATAGCCCTTAGGCGTTGAGTGTAGCCTTAGCACTAAATCCAATTTCAAGACTAAGTCCAAAAGCATTTAGCGTGTTGAGTGCAAGTGTGTTGATTACACTCAACGCCTTGCTGAGAGCTCTGTCGCGCTAAGTGTAAAAGCGTTGAGTGTGTTGAGTGCACTCAACGCGGCGTTGAGTGTGCTACATACACTCAATGCCATCAGATTTTGATGCTAAGTCAAAAGGCGTTGAGTGTGCTACCTACAATTAACGCGACATTGAGTGTGCTGTATTCCCTCAACTCCATCAGGAAATCTTGGAGTCTATGTGTAAAAGTGTTGACAGTGTTGAGTGAGCTTAAGTCACTCAACGTCGTCACTCTTTTTTTCGGCAAGATAAGTATAAAGCATCGATAGCGTTGAGTGAGCTGAACTCACTCATCACCGTCATTTTGTCTCCACAAATCTAAGTGTTATAGCGTCGACAGCGTTGAGTGAGCTGAACTCACTCAACGTCGTCATTAGTTTTTGGCAGCTAAGTGTTTCAACGTTAAGTGAGCTGAACTCACTCAATGCCATCATCTGATTATTACTGATGTGTTTAAGCATTGAGTGTGCTGAGTTGTGGCGTCGAGTGCGTTGACTGCACTCGACATGGTGTCGAGTGTACTCGACGCTTTTTCCTTAGCTTTGTGTCATTTCACCGATTTGACGTGTATTACTAAGGCTTAGTCTTTCCAAGCTAGACTCGTCGGTTTTCTGCTTAATTTATTGAGTTTGGGTTTATGGGTATTTGGATGTATGGGGTTGGAATGGTTGGCTTAGTTTCATGAATCATTATACCCGACAATATTTGGGTCTCAAATTTGGGCAGTTGGGTTGTGTTAGATCAGATGGCCACCACCGCAGTCCCGTTTTGAGATGTCTGGGTCTGTTAGTTAGAGTTTGACCAGTTTGGTCCTGACTCAGATCCGGTTGCGTTACGGTGTTAATGATTTAAGTGTTTATTGAGCATTTGCCCAGTTTTTGTTTCCTATGGATTAATCTTATATTGTTTCTGCCTTTCCTCGCAGATTGTTTCTGGAGTATAACTCTGTTCGCACTTGGTGCAAATTTCATTACCTTTTAACTTTATAAGTTATCTCTTCGTTCTAAATCTCTAGTTAGTTTACTGTGCTTTCTTTCGACAGCTATTCAAGTTTGGGATTAGTAATCTTGTTACTCCCTTGTCTGCTGACAGTTTTGTTTGCCACTTGTGTTTTTTTTCTTGCTGATGTGTTCTTTCTTTGAATGTCTCTGGTTCTGAGCTGTAGCCGGTTGAGCGGCTAGGTTTGGATTTTGCTAGTGGATTGCAGTGTTGCTGAGGTTTTCTCTACCTTGAGAGGTAGATCTGGGTTGTTTTCTTGTTAGTACAGACACTCATACTGACTAGTAGGTGTGTCAGTTTGTTGACGCCCACTGGTGGTTTTCTTTTGAATTGCTGAATACTTTGCTAAGATGCTAGTTTTGTATTTTGTGGTTGTTTTTTTGTTCTATGGGAATGTTTTATGCTACGTTGCATGTTAGGTATTTTCACCTATAAAATCATTACTACTTGTACTTAATACAACTCATATTTCCAAAATTAAAATACGATTTTCTAGCTAAAGTAACCGTGTGTTTTACTCGCGCACGGGCGCTACCGCCCGTGCGTGAACACAACACACGATTAGCCACAAAAAGAAACAACCAAGAAGCTACAGGAAAATCGTGCGTTTCCTTCACGCACGGTTCCGAAAAAACCGTGCGTCCACCGTGCGTTAAGGAATTCGTCGAGCTTAGCTCGACGATTCTCCTGCACAAACAAAACGCACGATCAAAACGAACCGTGTGCTAAGAAAACGCACGATCGTGCGTTTTCCTTAAACCTGCATTGTAGCCTTAGGGAAAATGCTCTACCTGCATACAAACAATCAAAACCAAAGAGGACCCTCCAGTGTCACAGAAATGAAATGAAAATAGCCGGAAAGGGCCATGGGGAGCACCATGTGCTTATCCCTATAAATAGAATGCGCAATTGCACACCAATGGGCCAAAACATTGCACTAAGCGTGAAAAATGGTAAAAATGAAATATCAACGATATCATACCAAAAGTGAAGTGCAAGTTCGTGAAATCTAGCTCAGATGAGTCTAAAAAACCCTATATAAATCGGACTCATCAATTATATTTGTGGCAAGCCAGGGCTTTTTCCCGTGAATGTACTAGTGGCCTTCCACGGACGAAAAAGAACGCAGGAGCATCTTATGCTGAGAAGGGATAGACGGTGGAGTCCACTGCATCCCAATATGCTCCAGCTTAGCCGAGGGTTTACAATCTTGGCCAATTGTAGGTCATCAAAATTGCTGATATCGTCATAGATACTAGTAGTATATAGTTTTCATTCTTTATATATTTTATACATTGTGAATTGATTGTGTATAACTTGATCAATGTAGACTTTGTCCTTATTCGGGACTATCCAGCAAGAGCTCTGTTCGATACAGGTACTTCTCATTTGTTTCCATCTGAGGACTTCATATTGCGAATCAGGGTGTCTAATCTTATGCCGATAGAGAGATTAAAGGTGTTGTTACCTAACAAATGCTTGATGCGTGCAGATAGATTTTCCTATCACTATTAGAAAAGTGACTTTTAGTCGCGCTCGTATTGCCCACACCCATTTTCTGTGGCTAAAAGACATATTATTGTGGCTAAAAGCCTAAAACCGTGGCTAAAAGTCATGGCAAAGGGGAATTTGCTACGGAACGAGCGTGGGAAATACTTTTTTGCCACGCTCGCATTGCCCACGCCCATTTTCCACTGCAGGTCGTGGCTAAAGGTCTTTTTCCACGATTTTAGACTTTTAGCCCCGACAATTTACCCTGGTTAAAAGCCTATTTTCTAGTAGTGTATGTTGAGATGCGTATAGGATGTCAGGGTTTCAGATTGGAAGCATCAGCGCTACCGATATCTGACTTTGATTTAATCTTTGGCATGGACTGACTCTCAGAGCAGCAAGTGTTGGGTATTGTATCCATAATAACCTTGATTTGAAGTAGTGTCCCTTGAACTAAGATGAATTAAGGTTGTATTTGATGTTGTATATTTAGTTATGTGCTTGCAGCACTCTATTGATAAGTACAACCCAATTTAAGGTTACATTTGGTCATGAAACACAGGACTATACAATATAATCTCTTATTATGTAGGCCAATGTGTTGACTCATGTATAATCTCTCTATTAGAGTGTGTTGGGTCCATTGATCACAATGTCTCAGATTTGAAGAAGGCCTATAAGACAATTGTATACAAAATATTGCATTTGATGTATGCTTTAAGTTCTATGTACGGAGGTTGCTCTTTGTTCACTATTCAAATAGGTTGTCTAAGAACAAATGGCATGGGGACACAAGACAGGATGCTGATAGGGAAGAAATTTGCCTAAGTCTGGATGCGTTGAGTGATGGTATTTCACTCAACGCTAGATGACTTTAAGCGTTGAGTAAAGCCTAGGCGGTCAAAGCCTCAACATGGCCAAAGCAGAAATCTGGTTAAGTCCAGAAGCATTGAGTGAAGGCAGGTCACTAAACGCCTAGAAGCCAGAACTGTTGAGTAAAGCTCAAACAGTCAAAGCCAGAGAAAAGCTTACAAGAATTCTGGCTAAGTCCAGAAGCGTTGAGTAAAACTCATATAGTCAAAGCCAGGGAAAAGCTGACAAGAATTCTGGCTAAGTCTAGAAGCGTTGAGTGAAGGCAGTTCATGTAATGCCCCTGATTTTTTCGTTGTTTATTTTAATTCTCGTAGTGATGTATTTTTGATGTCAGGGCGATACGTTGACGCGTTGTTAACGTGTGTCATTTGTTGGAGCATGGGTTTGCAAAGCGGGTTTTCCTGTATGGTTCGTTTTGTTTTGGTTGTGCACCTTCCCTAGCGAGCTAGCTCTATTTTTGTGACTCGGTGGAGCTTTTTATAGGGATGTGGTGGCATTTTGTTTTCGGGTGGTGTTTTACCCGGGGTTGGATTTTCGGATTGGGATTTTGACTACGTCGTTAGATTCGTCGAGTCGTTATTTAGCTATAACTCAGTAATCCACTAGTATGTAGTCGAGTACATACACCTATGGACCATCTTCAGATTACGTGAAATATCTTCATGTTCGTTTCCTCCGGAGAGGAGGGGAGGGGACTACTCACTAAACATTCACAAAAAGATTAACACAACTTACTAATTTTTATTCAAAATATGGAAGATACTTACAATACAACTACACAAGAACTCAAACACAAACTCTTACAAGCGCTCACTAGGAACTCTGTATAGAACCGTGTATCCTAGAACTTATCTCTCGCATCTTTATATAGAGGGGTGAGACTTCCGACTGGATGCAAACGGGTACAGATATTATAATTAAAGACATTTTACGGTCTTTTAATATTATTAAAGATAATAAAAGACCTGTTACGGTCTTTTAATATTATTTGTCAAAGCATCTTTTAGAAGGTGCCTCCACCTTTGCAAAAGATGCTCTCATATTGTCTTAGTTTATTCATAACACATCCACAGTTTTACCGTGGTGGAAGCCACAGTAGTTACTAAAGGGATAAGAGTGAATAACGAAGAAAACCACCCATAAAAACCAGGGGCGGAGTCTGGTCTTCTATTCCGTGTTGGTACATACTGCGTAGTGCGTAGGATTAACTGTGTTATAGCTTTGGCGGATTCTTCTGCTAGTGAGTCTTCATCATCAGAGAGACAGCCGTATCTTTGGACAAAGTATTTAATTCTATTTCGTTCATAATGTTTTGTTAACTTGTGATCAGGATCTTTGAAACTAAGGCTTCGTGGATAGAATAATTTCACATCATTTGCATGTAGCTATACGCGAAAATCTCGTATTTCAACCGCGAGAACTTTATTGTATGGGATGTCTACATCGTATGCCTTTTTATAACTTCTGAAAGCCCTTATTTGTTTAGGCACTCTACAGAGATTTGTGCTAACGACGTTTGAGTTGTTGATATAGTAGCCTGGATAATCGGCTTTTCCTTGAACGTGAAAATGTATATTTCTCTATTATTATTTTATAAACAATTAGGTTCAAAACATGAGGAAATGCCCCGTATATGGTTCTCTACTACTCCAGCATAAGGTGTTGTTTCAAATAACTGGAATATAACTTCAGCTATTCTTGTTTCCTTGATATGTCTAACATGTCCCCTTCTTGTTAAGAGGAGGCGGATGATTAATCTTAATTCCATTAGGTTTGGAATCGTTAATTCTACGCCCGATATAGTTATATCGGTCCATTTTGCTATATCTATCTATAATCGTAGGTATGAGAAATGCAACTCGTTGCCCTGTATTTCTGAGCAGGTTAGGCATTCTATTTTGTCCCCCTTTAGAGTCTCCTCTTTTGAAGTAGCCAGATCTCTAAGTATTTTCTGATAATTACATTGGCGTTCTACCTGTCTATGTAATACTTTGGCTAAAACAATACTTTTTACAGGTGCAAGTGCTGATGAATATTGTTGTCAATTATCTTCATCTTCTTTTAATTCTTTAGTATACTGATTGGCTACTGCTTGTAGCTCTTTAATTTGATCTCTAAGATCTGCTAGTTTATTTTTTGTTATGGCTAGAGATGTTCTCAACATGTGGTAGTCTGGGCTCTGATGTGGCCTTAGTTGGATGTTATTCAATGAGGTCGTTTCGAATATATTTTTGTCAGTATTATGGCTATTCTGACTGTTTAGGAAAGCAAAGTATCCGCAGACACACTCCATGATGTCTTTATAATTTTTTTATTTCTTGTTGTTCCACAGGTTGTCCACCAGGCACTGTTGGAAGAGTGTAATTTGGTGGCTAGTTCTGAAACGAAGATTGTTATGTGTTGGGAAAGTCTGGGGTTGGAACGGGTCAAATGTGATCTGGTTGTTCTGCTCCATCTGCAAAGAATAATATATAGTTAGCAAATATTAAGAGCTACTCAGGCTACTGCTGGAGATATCTCTAGGGGTGAGATTTGATATTTCTCTTGCGATAATGTCGCGAAGAGTATTAATAAATCTCTTAATGGCTGTTACTTCTCTAGATAAATTTCTATATGTTGGGTGTAAAATTTGTCTACTTTGTTCTAGGTATTCTAGAATTCTTAAATTACGTCTATTCTCTGCGTGTAGTATGCGAAGTTATTCGGTATCATCCATTAATTACTTTGTAGGATGCGAGACAGTTGGTCTGCTAGTTTATTGTCAGTACCTTTAATATGTTCGAACAATAATTTATAATTTTTATTTAATATGTGGTCCAAAAAATTGGTCCATCGTTTATAACTAATTTTCTTTTTATTTCTATTAAGGTAAAATTTTACTATTGTTTCGCAATCCGTTCTTACTAGTATCTCTTGTTTGTTTATGATGAACAGGTGGAATGCGTCTAGTCTATAGCAGACTGCCAGGATTTACAGGTCAATGCTACTGGCTGGGCCTTTTTCTTTAAAATTTCCACTACAATATCGACATATCTGCTCTTCATTTTTTCCGTATATTTATGGGGTTTGCATTTTAGAATGGCTCCCCATCCGGTTTCACAGCCATCTATTTCTAATATTAGGTATTCATTGTCTAATGGTAATCTTAAGTCTGGCAGAGACTTAACTACTTCTTTTATTTTTTCTATTTGTTTCTTATCTTCATTATTAAATAACTTTTGTGTGCTCTTCCTTTTACTATATAATGGACCTGCTAATTTTCTCAGATCTTTGATGAATGGTCTTGCATAATTTACCAACTCAAGGAATTGTTGTAAATTTTTAATAGTTGTGATAGGTGGAAAGTCCAGAACCTTTTTACGTATATGCTCTTGGAGTTTTATTCTTCACTGTCCCAGAATTACTCCAAGGAATTCAATACTTTTTCGGAAGAATTGTGCCTTTTGGGTGCTAATAACAAATACTTATTTCATAAATTCGGATAGCACAAGTTTTAAATGGCTTATATGTTCTTCATGTGTTTTTTAGTGTACTAAAATATCATCTATATAAACACCTGTAAAAGTTCGATATTTATTGAATATATCATCCATTTTTTGCAGGAAAATGTTGGGTGCATTTTTTAGTCCGAATGGCATTACTAATCATTCAAAATGTCCTAGTGGGCATGTGAATGATATCCATGGAATGCTACTTGGATGCATCCTTACTTTCCAAAATCCTGATTTTAAATCGAATTTACTAAATAAGAAATGGTTCTGGATGTTATTGAGTAACTCATTCTTATCCGAAATATTGTAGGCATCATCTATGGTGTTATCATTTAATCGACGATAATCTATGACCATGCGTGATTTCCCACGAATTTGTTCACTATGTTTATTGACTATGAATGTCGGGCTACGATGTGGACTATTACTGCGCTGGATGACCTATGACTGCACTGGATAATCTATGACTATGAATTTACTAAAGAAGTAAAGCGCCCGTCTCGATCACTGATGATGTTATGGGGCACACCGTGCAATCGTACTATGTTGTCCACGTACAACTTCGTTAATGTTTCCACTGAATCGTCCTTCTTGTCCGGTATGAAATGTGATACCTTTGTTAATCGGTCAACGATCAGCCCAACGGCATCCTTCCCGCTCTGCGATCTCGGCAACCCATGTACGAAATCCATAAAAATACCATCGAACTTCCATACCGGAATTGGTAACGACTTCAGGAAACTGCCAGGCTTCTGACATTCTTTTTCACCACGGCACAAGTTTGGCACTTAGCCACGTAAAGAGTAATGTCCTTCTTCAAACCCGGCCACCAGAACATTTTTTCATGTCCTTATACATCTTTGCGCTCCCTGGGTGAATTGAGTACTTTGTGAAGTGTGCTTCATACATTAACTCCTCCCGTAATTTTCCAACATTCTGGACGCACAAACGACCGTCTTTTCTCAAAAGACCGTCATCCAAGGAGAATTGGGGATTTGACTCTTCCACTGCATAGCGCTTCATACTCTCATCGAGTTCTGTGGCTCCTCGAACATTGATGGTGAGGTTATATTATAACTTCGTCGAGTTCAGACATGCATTTACAGTAGAATTCTTGTCAACGCAAGAAATCTCTAAGGACTCAAACTCCTGGATCAGACGCTCATCATGCATCTGCAACCAACTTACCGGTACCGGAATCCGCCTACTCAAGGCATCTGCGGCCACATTTGCCTTCGCGGGAGTATAGTGTATCTCGAAGGTATAGTCCATGAGGAACTCCATCCACCACTGTTATCGTATGTTCAGATCCTTTTGATCTACTAAGTACTTAAGGCTCTCATGGTCCGTGAAAATGTCAACTTTCACGTCGAATAAATAATGACGTCACACCTTAAGTGTACAGATCACAGACGCCAACTCCAAGTCATGGACTAGATAGTTTCGCTCATGCACTATCAGCTGGCGTGAGCCAGAAGCAATAACATTTTCGAACTAAAGGAGAACGCAGCCTAAGCCGCTCTCTGAAGTATCATTATAGATCTCATAGGTGTTCGTACAACATGGCGAACTCAAGATCGGCGTCGTGGTCAGACGACTCTTTAACTCCTCAAAAGCTAGCGGGCACTCATGCGTCCAAACAAACTTCTGATCTTTCTTGTCAGCGTAGTGAGAGGTAAGTCTATCCGCGAAAAGTTCTTTACAAAGCGTCTATAGTAGCCAGCAAGTCCAAGGAAGCTCCTGACTTCTGCTATAGTAGACAATACAGGTCACTCCCATATCACAACTATCATTGTCGGATCCACCGCAATAACTTCACCACTAACCACGTGACAAAGAAAAGCCACTAACGACAGTCAAAACTCGCACTTTGAGAACTTGTCATAGAACTTGTTTCTCCTTTGGGTGTGCAAAACTATCCGCAAATAATTTGCATGATCTTCTTCAGACTGAGAGTACACCAATATGTTGTCAATGAAGACGATCACAAATAGGTCCAAGTACTATCTAAACATTCGATGCATCAAGTCCATGGATACCGATGACGCATTTATTATTCCAAACAGCATTACAGTAAACTCATAATGCCCGTAGCGTGTACCAAACTCTTTCTTGGAAATATCATCTTCCTGAATCCTCAACTGATAATAGCTAGAATTTAAATCCAGCTTCGAGTAGACAGTTGATTCCAGCAGCTGATCGAACAAGTCATCAATCTGTGATATCAGATATTTGTTCTTCTCTGCCAGCTTATTCAACTCTCGATAATCAATGGATAGCCGCAAGCTTCCGTCATTCTTCTTCACAAAGAGGACTGGTGCACTCCAAGATGACATACTTAAACGTATATAGTCTTGCTCTAGCAATTCTTGCAGTTGAATCTTTAGTTCTGCCATCTCCTTTGGTGTAACCCGGTACGGCGAGCGGGCCACAGGTTTCGCACCTAGCACCAACTATATAGCGAAGTGGCGGTAACCCAGGGAGATCCTTAGGAAACACGTCTGCATATTCCGACACAACAGGAACGTCACTCAAACTAGATTTCGGCTCAACAGCCTCCAACAGCGTGAAGAACAACTCCGTGCACTTCTGAACAGCCTAGACTACCTGGAGAGAAGACATCAATATCTTTCTCGATCCTCGCACACCAGCGAACTTAGTTTATCGTTTGTTGTTTTGTCCTAGTGTGACTTCCATAGAGTTGCAATCTATACAGACACATTACTTCGAGATCCAGTCCATGTCAAAGATTAAATCAAACTCAGATATCGGCAGTACAGACGCTTCTAATCTAAAATCGTGACTTCCAATCTGTACCTCAAGATAGCAAGACCTATCCGCACACATCACACATCTGTTAGGTAATAGCACTTCCACTCTATCTGGCAACATAAGAGTAGGCACTCTGATCCACGATATAAAGTTCTCAAATAGAAACGAATGAGAAGCACCTGTATCAAATAGTGCTCTCGCCGGATAGTCCTGAATAAGTATAAAGCCTATACTTATCAAGTTATACACAAGGAATAAACTATATACTACTCGTACCTATGATGACATCAGTCTGTTTGATGGCCTCCTATTGTCCAAGGTTATACACCCTCGGCTGAGCTGGAGCATATTGGAACGCAATGAACTCCACCGTCTTTCCCTTTTCAGCATACGATGTTTCTGCCTTCTTATCAATCTTTGGAGGACCACTCCTACTCTCGCGGGAAAATTGTCCTGCCTTGCCACAAGTATAACATGTGAGCAGACCTCGCCCTGATGTTGCTCCAGAAGTACCAGTAGAAGGAGAATGTCTAGAAGACTTGGACTTCCATCTCTTGCGGTAGTAAGACTTTCCAGGACGCGGCATTTTGAACTCGGGCTTTATCACCGTCAAGTCTCTCTTTCTCTGCACCCTCTTAATGTCTTTCTCAAACAAACGAGCTGTATTACCAACACTTGGAAACTATGGTTCATCGAACCCGAGAGCAGTAACCTCAGCTCATCTCGCAGTCCCTCGTATAACCTATTGGTCTTGCGCTCTTCGTCAGCAAATGTAGATCTCGCATAACACCCCAACCGGGTAAACTTATGCAGGTAGTAATCCACATAACCCTCGCCCTGAGTCAAACACTGGAACTCGTTCTCCATAGCAATTCACTGCGACGACGGCAGATGCTTTGCCAAGAACAATCCCGAAAATTCCTCCATCGAGATATCTGATAGTCGTCTGTCCGCAAAATGGTGTCACCCCAACTCGTCCCACCAAAGTTGAGCCTCTCCTTCGAGCAGGAAAGTGGCCAAAGTGACCTTCTGTCCATCCTCTATCTCGATCGCCGCCAATATCCTCTTGACTCGCAAAAGCCAGTCCTCTGCCTGCGTTGGTGATCCTGCACTCGTAAACGTAGGAGGATTAAAGCTCATAAACTGCTTCAGCTATCGCTGAGTCGCTCTCTTATCCACAAAAGCCTTAGCAGGCACTTGCCCAGCAGCTACAGGCTCGGCTACACCAACCCGTACTTGCACCATCGCAAGTCGCACCTGCCCAGTCGGCTGTGCATTCATCATTGCAAATACCGCTTCAGCAACTAAGCGTACTGTTTCCGAAAAAGGAGGTGTGGGCACATCATCTAGTGCCGCACTCACAACAAAACGTTGGGGTTCGGACTGCCCCGCACCACTTCTAGTAACCTATAAGTGTAAAATACACAATTTAGCGACTACTCAACAACAAACAACAACTATTAGGAACGTGCAGGTTCCTAACACATGTATATTTTCAGTCCAAAGTGGACATTCTTGAGTTCATTTGTTGGTTATAACGGGAAGCATAGACACGTGCTCGTCACCCCGCAAAAGAATTCGACCACGAATTCGGAGGAGGAAGACTAAGACAAGCTGACACCAAAATTGTAACACCTCTATCCGTCACATGAAATATAACATAGAGTTCGGTCGAGGCCACACGTCATATCCCACAGACAATCGGCGGAGTTACATTTTAATATCAAGAGACCAAACGAGTTCTAACTCAGAGCATTTTAGCAGAAGCTTCAAGGATTAAATTTGAACGTAAGAAATACAAATGTCCACTAATAAAAACCACATTGGAATGTTTACAAAATACACAAAACATTACGGGCTTAAGGCCTTACAACTGTTTCTTTTACAAAAGTGTTTTCATACATCGGCATGTAGGCCGGTCACACATGAGAAACATAAATCGTTCACCTTTGGGCCTTCGAGGGCAAGCCAATTGCAGCATAAGGGACATCAGCCCGCTACTTTCCACTTAACTCTCCAGCAACTGCATAGCACGACCCACCTAAACGTGGCAAACAAATCAATGGTCATCATTAGCTGAACAATTTATAACGACCCCACCCCACACTCGGGGCGGCGGTTCTCCTTCCCTGCAAGCATCATCATATATATCTTTTGGCAAAGAACAACGTGCACTTAAGCACCATTCGCCACATACGCGGGCTCGATCGGCCACACGTCGTGCACTCAGGCCACATTCTCGGTGTATCAGAATTCCCGAGTGCCATCACCATACACAGTCCCAGACTTGATGGTATACTTGAGCATTCTAGTCTTTTCGGTCGTAGCCTAAGACTCTCATTATGCCAATGACGAAAGTCAGTTACTTTAGGCGATCTACTGTGAACGACAACGCGGGTACAGTTCAGCCACAGCCCGTTGCTCAAATTGCCATGCCAACGCCGACGGTCACATCCATCTAGGAGAACGACAAGACGCGGGTCAGCCTCCCCTTGCTCGTTCGGCTCTCTGTCCTTTTTATTGGGCACTCTAGGCCGTCACATGGCTCGCATGGTTAATAGTTGGGCTCTCCATGCTCACAGCTTCTCATGCTATGCACCTTGTCACATGGACACAGGCTTCACAACAACATTCAGGCTGGCTCGCATGGCCACCTTAGTTGGGCTCACAATACTCTCAGCTTCAAACAATGGCCCCAGGTCTCCCAGAGACAGACCACATGGCTTAGTGGAAGCTATCGTCGGCAGTAGTACTACCGCCGCGCGATAGCGACAAAATTTCTCACTTCTTGGTGTTTTCCTGGAGATCACCTATAGTACTATCACTGCAGCATCATGCACCCCCCCCCCAGACCCTAAATTCTGCACGTTTAACCACATGTTGTATCCACAGAGTCTTCTCCGGCACGCAAATCAATTCATCACCAATCCAGACCAAGCTGTCCAGATGGGTTTCACACATGCCTATTCTGTACTTCGATTCTAGATCCATATGCAAGTTCTATCGGGGATCACAATGATCTACCTACTGGAAACCACTCTTTTCTTCACCTTTCGGTGAGGGGTTCCGTGCACGTATGCAAATTTAGGACTTCACCTGTCCAAGGAAAAAGTCGTTACCCTTGTAGATCTTTTTGGAGTCATGAATAAGTCTTCTATCTGGATGGAAAGGAGCGCCTCACTTTCCTCGCCACAGATCTTACTTCTGCACTTGATTCTGATCACGGGATCTCCTTCACCAAGCTTGCAACACTAAGCCTCAGCCTCTTTCCCTCAAGAACTTGAAATACCAAGATAGATAGAAAAGTGAGAATTCAATCTCATGCATAGCTTTTATTTAGAGGCTAATGCCGCGCAGTTTCTACTACCGTTGCGCGGTATCATAGGCGGTTACCGCTTGGCCCAATCGACATCGCACTGTCCCTCCCAAATAGCCTCCACCTTCCTGCCACGTGGATAGCTACCGCCGTGTGGTACCTCACTACCGTCACGCGGTAGTCACTCAACGCTTCGGCGAGAGCGTTGGGTGCGTTGAGAGCATCGAGTTCTTCGATAGAAGCTATCGCCACGCGATAGATCACTACTATCGCACAGTAGTCACTCAACGCTTCGTTGAGAGCGTTGAGTGTGTCGAGTGATAGCGCCACGCGGTACCTATCTACCGTCACACGGTGGGTACCCGAGACACCAGACGTTTTAATTCAGTAGATAACGTCGGCGTTAACGCTACCGCCGCGTGTTAACTCTCAGAAACCAATTTCTGCCCTTTTTCAGGATTTTTGGGGCATTACAAGCGGAGCATTGTCCACGTGTGAATGGTTCGTGGCCACCTCGGGGCGCTATTCCAGGGCCGTGCCATTAGTAGTGCACACACTTCTTCTTGCCATCACTGCCGGTAGGGGAGTGCTGAGACTTCTCAGAGCTTCTGGGAATGCAGTTCCAACAGACGACGCCAAAAAATAGGACCGGATTAGCTCGTAGTTGAACCGGGCACGCAGACAGTTAAAGAAAACCGCAACAAATGACAAGAAGGCTTTTTGACGTGGAAAGCCCAGAAAAGGTGAAAAATCACGTGGATGGATCTGTGCCGAGCCAAATTCCACTAGATCTCGTGTGTTTACAAAGGTTGGAGTTTGATCTCGGAGGGCGGCAGGCTGTTACTCCGTTACAAGTGTAGGGAATGAAATTCGACGAGGAGGAAACGACTAAGTTCTCTGAGCCTAGATTGAAGTGTTGTTGCCTTGAGATGAAGTTGAACTCACGGATCTTCGATGGAAACGTTTCGGCTGGAATACCTTCTAAATCCACGAAACTTCTGAAGGGAGCGCTCTCATTGATGCAGAGCCTACATGGGAGCGCTCTTGCGAAGGCAGTTGACAACACTTGAGGCGTGAGAAAATTGTAGTGCAAGGAAGAGAGCGGAATAAATTCTTGAGCGGAGAATCGGCCAAAGTCCACAATCTCGCCGGAAAATCTCAGAGTTCTCTCTTGCCTCTGGCGTTGCTTTCCTTAAAATGAAGCTCCGGGGGTCTATTTGTAGTTTAATGGAGGGTTGAGGTGGTAATTGTGTCGGGGTGTGATTTGTGCTGACGAATGATGTTGCTGTATTTCGATCATGCGGATGACCAATTTTGCCGAAATGACGAGAGTGCCCACACTTCTCTCCGGACACTCCAGAGGCAAGGGAGAACTCTGAGATTTTGCCGAAATGACGAGAGTGCCGAAATGACGCGCGTGCAGCGTGTGGGGCGGGGCGTACATGCGGGGCGGGGCCTGGTTGTCCCGCGCAGGCCGCGTGTGTGCGCTGGCCGTGCGGGGTGTCGTCGTGCGCGCTCGAGCGCGGGTCTGGCACATTCTCCCAGTCCTCTTGGGTGTTTGTTGTTCTCTGTGTGCTACTGGTTTGGTTGGGCTCCCTTGTGCTTAGACCGGCTCGGAAATTTCATAGAGACCCTATCATGTAGTAATAAGCACAACAATGAAACTTTACCTCTGTTTGAAACATTTTGGGTAATGTTTATCACTGGAGTCGAGAGTTAACAATTGATTACGGCTCCGTTTGGCACGGTAGTGGCGGTCGTAAATGCATGGATTAAAACCGTACTTGTTAAGGATCACCTAACAAATATCATCTGTTTGAACATAAAAGTGGATGAAGTTCCTTAGATGGGCGTTAACAAGTGACAATTTAACCCGCAAGTTCATGACTGCCACGACAGTGTCGTAGGCTCCGTTTGGCATTGTGGTGGCAGTCATGAACATGACAGTTAAATTATCATTTGTTAATGCTCATCTAAGAAACTTCATACACTTTTATGTTCAAATAGATGATGTTTGTTAGATAATCCTTAACGAATTACGTTTTAATCCATGTGTTTATGAATGACGTTTTAATCCTTAACGAATGATGTTTTAATCCTATTTTAATCCAATTGTTAACTCTTGACTACAGTCATAAACATACATCTGGATGACGTTGACCACGTTTTGGCCAAATATACAATTATGGGAAAATTGTGTTCACAGTGCAGCTACACCCAACGAGTATTTTTCATCCCCGTATTTGATACTCTCCCAAGAAGAAACTACGTTAAAAGTTGTAAGTTGTACGGAGGATGAAGGCTGTTATTGTATATTATTGGCCTGTATAATGGAATCTTCTGGGTTTTTTACTCAAGAATTATGCTTCATGCTCTACTTCCTCAAGTTGTTACTTTGACCGTCGGAACTTTCATCCGATTTCTTCCTTCGCTAACACGATTATTTGGCAACCGAGGCACATCTCGAAGCATTATGGATCGCCTTGATGGGTAAAACCGTAAAACACAAAATGAAAACCTCTAAATCTATAGAGGGCGTATTCTATGTTAATGTGAAGATTAAATATTAGCATCTATATGAAGCAAGGTCAGTAAAAGCAAGGATAGTGCACCTGAAAAATCTTACTTTTTAACCTTTTAGATTTCCCTCTCCCACTTTGTGGTTGGAAGCCCCCTTCTCTCTCTTGAAGATTATTTGAAAAAATCAGTTCACAACCATCATCATCCTTATCCCTTCTGTTTGAGGCAGGCCATATACATCATCATTCTCCATAGCTGGCTGGCTCTTTTGGGAACTTCAAAAACATCAAGGTAGATTTCATGTCTCCATTACAAATCACAATAAGATTTCATTTTCGTGAGAGCTGACAAATTTTAATAATCCAAACCCCCTAAGCTCATAGTGATGCCAAACAACTTGGCCACCATCTTATTATGAATTCTAAGGCCAAGATTAATCATCATCAATAGATTAGCAGTTGTTGAACTTCCACTCATCCACAATATTATGCAATGTTGGAAAGAATCCTTGCCTAATATTAGAGTTTATTAGTTTCCTTATTTTCTATGCCATGATTAGGAAAGTTTAGGTGTCATGAGGGTGGCCTCATTAAGAGGTTTTGATTAGGAAATATTAGGTGTCATGAAGGTGGCCTCATTAAGAGGTTTTTATCTCTTTCTTTGTAAAGTTGTATGTGCCATTTTTGGCCTACTTGTAAATCTCTATTTAAGTAAATGATTAATAAGAATGAAGGCAAGCTTTCCTGCCACCAAAACCATTGTGTTCACGTGATTTTCCACAGCCCACCGATAGTTTTCCACAAGTGGTATCAGAGCGGCCAGGTTCCGATCGTGACCTGAAAATGACGGGGAAGAAGGCCGACGCGAGCACCTCGAGTGACGGCGCCGTGATCCAAAGGGTGATTCGTGAGGTGGGCAGCGGGACTAGCTACCCCGTCCTCACCAAGACCAATTACTCCGATTGGGCGCTCCTGATGAAGGTGAAGTTAAGGGCGCGGGCTCTCTGGCACGTCATTGAAGGAGCCGGCGCCGATCCGCAGGAGGAAATGATGGCGCTCGATGCCTTGTGCGGCGCGGTACCACCGGAGATGGTGCCGACAATCGCCAAGAAGGCAACAGCCAAGGAAGCCTGGGACGCAATCGCGACCATGAGGGTCGGGGATGATCGCGTGAAGAAGTCGACAGCGCAGCAGATGCGCCGGAAATTCGACCTCGCCACGTTCGACGACGGCGAGACCGTTGAGGACTATGCGCTGCGCCTAACCAACATGGCGGCGCACCTCGCCACGCTCGGAGAAAACCTGACGGAGGTCGAGATAGTCGCCAAAATCCTCCGTAGCCTGCCGCCCAACTTCAGGCAGATAACGATCGCGATCAAGACGCTGCTGGATGTGTCGACCATGACGGTCGCTGAGTTGGTGGGGCGGCTCAAGGAGGCGGAGGAGACGTTCGAGGAAGCACCAACATCGCTGCAGCATGAAGGGAAGTTGTACCTCACGGAGGAGGAGTGGGACGCGCGACGAAAGAAGCGCGAGGCGGAGAACCACTCCGGCGGCGGTGCCAGAGGCGGCGGCAGCGCGAACAGGGGAGGAGGAAGACGCGGGCGCAGCCGTGGGCGCGGTGGTTCGGGCGGGCCGCCAAATTCAAATCGGCCCACCGGCGACGAGTGCAGACGCTGCGGGAAGATGGGTCATTGGGCCCGTGAATGCAGGTCTAAGCCCAGGCGGGAGCAGGCCCACGTAGCATACGAGGAAGAGGAGGCCTCTCTCATGTTAGTAAAATCGTCCCCAAAACAAGACACCACACCGAGAATCGATCCGCTGCTGCAGGAGGCAAGTCGGGAGCATGGAGATAGCAGATCTGGGGAGGAGTCGATGGGATCGGTCGCCCAGGTCGAGATCCGGGAGCAGAAGGTGTTCGCCCACCTTGGAGAGGAGAAGGAGCGCGAGGCGGAGACCTGGGTCCTGGACACCGGCGCCACCAACCACATGTCTGGATCCAGGGCCGCTTTTGCGAGGTTGGACAAGGAGGTGCTCGGCACCGTGCGGTTCGGCGACGACTCGGTGGCGCGGATCGAAGGCCGGGGCACCGTCGCGTTCCTATGCAAGAATGGCGAGCTTCGCTCGTTTTCTGGGGTGTACTTCATCCCCCGACTGACGACGAACATCCTCAGCATCGGCCAGCTCGATGAGGGCGGCTACACGGTGGATCTCGACGCTGGGGTGATGAGAATCCGCAAGCCCGGTGGACAGCTGCTAGCGAAAGTGACTCGGACGACAAACCGTCTATACCTGCTGCGCATCAAAGTGGCGCCGCCGTCATGCCTGGTGGTGCGCGGGCGTGGGGACGAGCTGGCGTGGCGCTGGCACGAACGGTTTGGCAACGTCAACATAGCGGCGCTCAGGAAGCTGGCTCGGGAGGAGCTAGTGCGCGGCCTGCCGGAGCTCGGGCAAGTCGATCAGCTGTGCGAGGCGTGCCAAGCGGGGAAGCAGAGGCGCACTTCCTTCCCGGTGCAGACAGAATACCGGGCTCAGCAGCGGTTGGAGTTGGTGCACGGTGACTTGTGCGGGCCCATTACGCCGGCGACGCCCAGAGGAAACAAATACTTCTTACTGCTAGTGGATGACCTCAGCAGGTATATGTGGGTAGCCGCGATTCCTTCAAAAGATCATGCTGCAGCTGCCATCAAGGAGATCCAGGCGCGAGCGGAAGGCGAGTCCGGCGTCAAGCTGAAGGCGCTCCGGACCGACCGCGACGGCGAGTTCACTTCGGCCGAGTTCGCAAAGTACTGCGCGGCTGAGGGCGTGCATCGTCAACACACCGCGCCATACAGCCCACAGCAAAATGGCGTCGTCGAGCGACGGAACGACACAGTGGTGGCAACTGCAAGGAGTATGCTGAAGGCAAAGGGCTTGCCCGGTTGGTTCTGGGGTGAGGCAGTAAGCACTGCCATTTACATACTGAATCGGTGCCCGACGAAGAGCGTGGACGGGATGACACCGTTCGAGGCATGGCACGGGAAGAAACCAGCGGTGCACCACCTCAGGACGTTCGGCTGCATCGCATACGTTCGGAACACGACGCCGAATTTGAAGAAGCTCGACGACCGCGGCCGCAAGATGATCTTCATTGGCTATGAGCGCGGCTCCAAGGCGTACCGCGCATATGATCCCACTACAAAGCGCGTCCATGTGACACGCGACGTGGTGTTTGACGAGCAAGCCCAGTGGGACTGGGGCACCGGCATCGAGCCAAGCAGCGGCAACGATGTCTTCACGGTGGAGTATGCGACCATGGAGCAGGCAGCGCAAGAGGCTGATGATGCTGGAGGAGGTGTACCGGGAGAGCAGTCGCCACTCCCCGGCGCGGCCAGTGGCGAACTGGAGCTCGGCTCACCGGACGGCGTCGACGACGACAACCTCGACGTGGACCACGACGATGACGGGCCTCTCCGCTTCCGCGACGTCAGAGACATCATCGGACCGGCCTCGCCGCCTGGTTTCGTACCGCGCGCGCTGGCGGTCGAAGAGCTGCACGCGGTAAGCGCCGACGAGCCCGCCTCATTCGCCGAGGCTGAGGGCAGCCCCAGCTGGAGGAAGACAATGATGGAGGAGATTGAGTCCATCGAGGAGAATGGCACTTGGCACCTCGCGGACCTCCCACTTGGACACAAGGCGATCGGCGTGAAATGGGTGTTCAAAGTGAAGAGGGATGAGCATGGGGCGGTGTCCAAACACAAGGCGCGTCTCGTGGTAAAGGGCACGCGCAACGACACGACATCGACTACGACGAAGTGTTCGCGCCGGTGGCCCGGCTCGACTCCGTGCGTCTGCTCATCGCACTTGCGGCACACGATGGGTGGGAGGTACACCACATGGACGTCAAATCGGCGTTCCTGAACGGCGATCTACAGGAGGAGGTCTACGTCCAGCAGCCGGCGGGTTTCATAATCACCGGCAAGGAGCACAAGGTGCTCAAACTTCGAAAGGCGCTGTACGGCCTGCATCAAGCTCCGCGCGCCTAGAATGCAAAGCTGGACGACACGTTGGTATCGCTCGGCTTCAGGAGGAGTCCGTCGGAGCACGCCATCTACGTCAGGCGAAATGGCGACGCTCAGCTAGTGGTCGGGGTCTATGTCGATGACCTTGTGATCACCGGTTCAAGCCCCAGCGACATCAAGGCTTTCAAGAAGGAGATGGCGGCCGTTTTCAAGATGAGCGACCTCGGCCTGCTTCACTACTACCTCGGCATTGAGGTAAAGCAGGGCGCGGGGGGGATCTGTAACAACCCCATCCGTTCATATGATATATTCTAGAAGGTCCGGCCGGGGCCCCACAGGATATACCACAAAATAGTCGGTGAAGGTACAGGATGATACCAGAGTAGCGCATCGCACCTATCACAAGCATTCTAGCGGAAGCCTAAACTACTTGAACTCCTCATGAATGTCCAAACATAAAACTCCACATTTGATATATATATAGGAATGTCTTACAACATGTCAAAAGAGTTGACCTTATGGCCTTACATGGCTTTCACACAGTGGCCTACACAAATTGGCGCGCAGGCCGGCCACAAGAAAAGAAAACACACAAAAGAATACACTTAGCCTTCAAGGGCTAACAGTAGCAGCGCAGCAACACCAGCAAGAGCATCAACCTCTATGCGTCCCGCTCGGCTCTCCAGCACCTGTGCAAGGACAATCCACCCAACGGTGGCAAACAAAAGCAACGGTCAGCGTTCAGCTGACCAAATTATAACGACCCTACCCCTTCTCTCGGGGCAGCGGTATTTGTCCCTGCAGGCATATCATATCACAAGTATGGCAAGCTATATCATCAAAAGGTGCTTTCACGCACACAAGCCATCACAACCGTTCGCCGCTCGGCCCAACGGTCCGTGCACTCAGGGCACATTTTTGGTGTTCTGGCAACCTCTTGCCCACCACCGTATCAGGGTTATCACCCAACGGTAACTCTCTTGAGCATTTACTCCATGGCGTGCAGCCGGAGTTAGTCTTCGGACACCGGGATGGCCCGTAGCCCCCCTTTGTGTCATGGCGCGCAGGCCGAAGACTCTTGCTATGCGCTCCAACAGACCGCACTTTTTGGTCTCACGTCAGACGGACATAGCGCAGGTCGGATCCTCCACCCCCCCGTTGCTCAAATCGCCTTGCCTTTTCCGCGTGCAGCGTACTCATGGCTATAGCAAAGGCGCGGGTCGGTCTCACCAATCCTGTTCTGGCATTCAAGCCTGGGTATTTATCGATACCCATTTCCTCACAGCAACAGCGGGTCTTTCCTGGGCACACCAGTACTTCTTGTGACTCCCGTCATAGGTGGACACCGCAAATTACAAATGTCAGGGGTCTTTCCTGGGCACACCAGTACTTCCTGTGACTCGCTCCACAGGTGGACACCCTATGACACTAAGCATCACAAAAGGGCCTTTCCTGGTCCCACCAGTACTTCCTGTGCCTTATCCACAGGTTGGACCCAAAAACATCACATGGCTATTTTCCTGGGCTACCACCCCAGTACTTCCTGCTACTCCTTTTCGCAGGCATAACCCGTAGACTCCTTAACACTACATGTTTATCACGGAGTCTTCTCCGGTTCGTATGCAACATCACCAATCCAGACCAACCTGTCCAGATGGGCTTCACACAGCATGCCTATTCCGTACTCCATTTCCGGATCTATATGCACAACAAAGGGGATTTCAAGAATCACCCAAACGACTCCCAAAAGCAGCCACCTCTTGGTGGGGGAATCAAAAGATATGCCAAAACAGAAGCTTTCACATGGCTAGGAAGAAAAGTCGTTACCCTTGACGATCGCTTCGGTGCCATGGACTCCAAGCTAGCTTGCAAGACTTGCAAGAGCGTTTCCTCCGCAACGCTGGCTTCGGATCTCTCGTCGGTAAACCGCAGCACCACCGACAACAGCCCCCTTTCCTTCTTCCTCCTCCTTTCTCTCTCTCTTTCTCTCTCTTGAAGAAAGATGAAGGCAAAATGAAAGTGAGGAATACTTCTCAGTTTTCGGCCTTGAAGAAAAAGAGGAAGAGGCTTTCAGCCCTTGGATCCAGACTGAAGGAATGGACGGCCACGATTCTGCCAAAACACAAATTTTGACACGACACGGCCTCGAACACGGCCGTGTGTCAGGCCGTGTGCCTCAAGCGGTGGTCAACCGACTTATCCAAACCAGTGACACGCCCACGGGACACGCCCGTGTCATGGGCCGTGTCACCAACACGCCTTCAGACACGCCCGTGTCTGTGGCCGTGTACCTGGGAAAAAAATCCCAAATCATCCCGAGACTTCACACGGCCTGTGACACGCCCGTGTCCCAGGCCGTGTGCCCAGACACGGCACAAAGACACGCCCTGTCGAAATCCTTCGGCGGGCTGAGTTCGTCGCCTGATTTGACACGCCCTGTGACACGCCCGTGTCACAGGCCGTGTTCAACACTTAACACTCACTTCTCGACACTCGACGATCGTCGAGTAAAAATCGTCGAGCATGCGACACGGCCGTGGACACGCCCGTGTCCTGGGCCGTGTGCCTCCTCTCGACGGATCGTCGAGAGCAAAAATCGTCGAGACAAAGCCCAATCGTCGACACAACCTCGACACGCCCTGCGACACGCCCGTGTCGCAGGCCGTGTCACCTGACACGCCCTGGGACACGCCCGTGTCCCAGGCCGTGTCACCCAAAAATTGCCTATTTCTGATCTTTGGGCTGTTACAGGATCTCTCTAAGTCAAGGCGCCTATGCCGGCAAGATCTTGGAGAGGAGCGGCATGACCGGGTGCAATCCCTGCCAAGTGCCCATGGAGGCACGCCTGAAGCTAAGCAAACTTAGTACGCATCCATCGGTCGACGCAACAAAGTACAGGAGCATTGTGGGGAGCCTCAGGTATCTGGTTAACACTCGCCCGGATCTAGCGTTTGCGGTTGGATACGTTAGCCGGTTCCTGGAGGATCCGCGGGAGGACCACTTCACCGCGGTAAAGCACATCCTGCGCTATGTGGCAGTGACTCAAAATTAGGGACTCTGGTTCGACAGGAAGAAGGAGGGCGAAGCCAAGTTGACTGGTTTCAGTGACAGCGATTATGCTGGAGATTTCGACGCCAGCAACAGCACGACGGGGGTGATCTTCTTCCTTAACAGCAGTCCGATCACTTGGCAGTCCATGAAGCAGAAAGTGGTGGCTCAATCAAGCTGTGAGGCGGAGTACATAGCAGCTGCCAATGCTGCTAGTCAAGCATTATGGCTCAGTCGGGTGTTGGCAGAAGTGCAGGGAACAACACCGAAGGCACCAATGCTGCGGGTGGACAACCAGTCCGCCATTTCATTAATCAAGAATCCAGTTCTCCATGGACAAAGCAAGCATATTCGAGTAAAGTACCATTTCGTCCGGGAGTCTGCTGAAGAGGGTCTGATCAGTGTGAAATTCATCAGGAGCGAGAAACAACTGAGCGACATCCTCACAAAGCCGCTCGGTAAGACCAAGTTTCATGAACTAAGATCAAAGATCGGCCTCATCAATGTTGATAGCAAGCACAGCAAGGCTTAGGAGGAGAATGTTGGAAAGAATCCTTGCCTAATATTAGAGTTTATTAGTTTCCTTATTTTCTATGCCATGATTAGGAAAGTTTAGGTGTCATGAGGGTGGCCTCATTAAGAGGTTTTGATTAGGAAATATTAGGTGTCATGAAGGTGGCCTCATTAAGAGGTTTTTATCTCTTTCCTTGTAAAGTTGTATGTGTCATTTTTGGCCTCCTTGTAAATCTCTATTTAAGTAAATGATTAATAAGAATGAAGGCAAGCTTTCCTGCCAACAAAACCATTGTGTTCACGTGATTTTCCACAGTCCACCGATAGTTTTCCACATGCAACACTGATGAAAGATCTGGTAGAAAACCAGACTCCGTCAATCTCTGCCCAATCATTTCAATCATCTCATAGATTATGTAGCCTCCTATCAACCTCAAATTAGGCTCCAACCTGCTCCCTTATTTGTGCCAAGACTTGACATCAACCTTCTCACCTTGATAACATCCTCCCATTTCTTTGCCATACAGTATAAAGCTGCCAAAAGAACATAGTGCCCATCGTGTCCAGGCTCAAGTTTTATCAGTTTTTGCCCTATCATTATGCCCAGCTGTACAAATCCATGATTCCTACATGCTCCAAGAAGAGTAGCCCACAAGACGGGGTCCGGTTCAACTCGCATCCCTTCAATCAACTCGAGGGCTTCAGGAACGTAGCCTGCACGACCCAAGAGATGGACCATGCAACCGTAATGTTCAACTTCTGGCTCAATGCCGTATTCGCTCATCATCGAGTTAAAAAAAATCCAACCTTCGTTGAGTAAGCCGGCAAGGCTGCAGGCATTCAAGACCCCAACAAAGGTCACGGCTGTGGGATGAAGTTCTTCAGCAATGAATTCTTGAAAGAGCTCAAGAGCTTCTTTTACTTGCCCATGAGCGGCCATGCCGAAAATCATGGCGTTCCATGCAAAAACATCTCTTGTTGGCATTTCACCGAACACATGACGGGATAGCTCAATGCAACCACATTTCGCATACATATCCACAAGAGCGGTCCCTATGCCCATTGTCACGGGAAACCTGGTGTTTTTTATGATTGAATGCGCGAACATTTCGTGCTCGAGCGAGCCCAGCTGCGCCGATGCGGAGAGGACCGTAACCAAGGTGGCCTCATTTAAAGCCACCCCACACCCCACCATTTCCCTAAATAGGTCAAGCCCCTTCTCCAATACTCCATTTTGAACATAACCCATAATCAAGGTGCTCCAGGAGATGACATCTCTCTCAGGCATTTGATCAAACATCTTCTTGGCAACCTCAATCCTTGCATCCCTGACGCATCCTGTTAACATCGTGTTCCAGGAAACCACATCCCGGCGATCCTGGAACTCGTCAAAGACCTTTATCGACTCATCCAGCACTCTGCAAGTGCTATATAAGCTCATCAAAGCGTTTCTGACATACAAATCTTCGCAAAACCCGAACTTCATCGCGTGGGCATGAACTTGGGAGCCCTCAGAGAGAGAGGAGTCTCTGGTGCAGGCATGAAGTAGTACAGGAAAGGTGTATTTATTGGTGGGCACGCCGGAGATTCTGATGCTGGAGTAGAACGCGAGGGTTTGGCGAGGGTAGCGGCCTTTGGCGACGCACCGGAGGAGGTTGTTGGCAGCGAATACGTTGGGCCGCTCGATCTGTAGATATACGGAATGGAAGTAGGAAGGCGGGGGAGAGGGGGAAAGGGCGCAGGCGGCGAGAAGATGGCCCATGGCAGCGCGGCTGATTGCGAGGCCGAGGGAAACGAGTTGGGCATGCGCTTGGAGGATCTGGGTGAAGCAAGGGGAGGGAGGGAGGAGGGAGAGCGGGGGGAGGGAGGAAACTGGTGCGGCGCGCTGAGCATCGCGGTGGATCACCGGAGGAGCTTGGCAGTGGTAGCGGAGGGAGAGAGCCGGACGCATGAATCCAAAGGCATTATGCTAGGATATAAAACAAAATACGGGAATGTGAGTTGCAAATCTGATTAGATTAGTGAAATGTCACAAGTAGATTAATAAGCTTTGTTATATACAATATATGTATGTATATATATATATACAAGCAGTCGTGCACAGGGACCCCGTGCGGGCAATGTTCGCCGTGGGTGCGACATTTGTCGAGTGGACGTCATTTGTTGTGTGGCACGACATTTGTCGAGGGGACAACATTTATCGTGGCAGCGACATTTATCGTGGTGGCGAGATTTGTCGTGCGAGCAACATTCGTCATGAGAGCATCATTTGTCATGGTGGCGACATTTGTCGTGGTGGCGACATTCGTCATAGGAGCGACATTCGTCGTGGGGGCGACCTTCGTCGTGGGGGTGACATTCGGCGAGGGCGACATTCGTCGTGGGGGCGACATTCGTCGTGAGGGTGACATTCGTATGAGAAGCTAATTCCCAACCAAAAGTATCCAGTGCAAGGAACATTCGTCGTGGGTGCGACATTTGTCGAAGGGGCGACATTTGTCGTAGGGGCGACACTTGTCGTGGTGGCGTCACTTGGTCTCGTGGAAATCTATTTCAATGAAAAAACAAATCAAGCAGTGTGAATCGGAAGTTAGATTCCATCCTCGCCACTGCGAACATTCGGCGTGGGCAACTGTTAAAATTCAACAAACCGCAGACGCCCCCTTGGATACCCTGTTGAAAACTCAACAAACCGAAGGAGAATACGCCCACTTAAAATGTTGAAAGTTTTCCCGAATCGTGGAGTTAGCAGGGGTTATCTCAACAAAGCAGTAACAACCAGCAACACATGCAGCACAAGCTTCTTTATTGATCAATAGCAAACTTCTTTACAAGGCGAGACATACATGGCGAGACATGCTTCACCAAAACCCAACACCGGGAGAGCAGAGACAGTTACAAAGACAAGAACAAAAAACAAGCCGCGCGGACTCAATCAACAAGCCGACGACCTACTGCTGTGGAGTCCGCTCAGTCCGCCAGGTCGCCAGACCGCAACCCAAGCCGCGCGGACTCACCCCTTATTCCAATGCTTAGCTCTTCACCGCCGATCTGCACGCCGCCAGACCGCACAAGCTGCGTCACCGAATGGAACAGTCCGCCTGAAGCAGATGACTTCCTGAACCCCGAACCAAGTCGCCAAAGAGAAGACCGCCTGGTCGCTATCCGCGACCTGCTGTTTACCGCCTGTTGCTTAACCGCAGAGTCCGCACTGTCCCTGACCGCAATCAGAGCCAAGTCCTGGCTTTCCAGCGCTATCCGCACAACCTGCACAGCACAACCGGGTCAACTCTCAATCCGCGCGGACACCAAGGTCCAGACCGCAGCAACTAACGCGAGCTCAATTACTGTTCACTTACTTCGGTCTAGGTTCACTTTTCCTGATGTGACATGGGTCCTATTTATAGGCACGACGATGAGTATGGTCACCGCCCTAGCCGATAGGATCACCGCCACATCCCGCAGCTAGAACAAGTGTGTCCGCCAGTCCGCGGACACACATTTCAGTTCGCCGCTCCTGTGCAGATAGCCAGTCCGCCCCAGCTTCTCCAAGGCCGGACTCCAATATCCAGCCCGCCTTGCCGCCAGAGACCAAGCCAGGACCACCACAGCCGGACTCCACAACAGCCGTGTCCGCCATTCTGCGGACAAGGCATCAGCCCGCAAAACCTGAGCCCGCAGCCTCGCCATCAAGGCACCTGCCGGACTCAGCGGACACCCGGCTACCGTCCGCATATCCCAAGTCCATTGCCTCATTGCCAAGGCACCTCCGGACTTAGCGGACACGCCAATCCAGTCCGCTAACAGCAGACTCCAGTCCGCAACTCCTGAGTCCATAACATCACAAGGCTAAACCGGACTCAGCGGACTCCGGCTCCAGTCCGCACGCTCCTGCACAAGCAATTCTCCAGTCCGCATTTCCCCAAGCTAGCAAACAAGGCAACAACACTTCTACTACGCTTGGCGGACTGAGAAACCAGCCCGCGCTCCACTGCGCGATCTCCCCGTACTGAGCCATCCTGGACTTGGTTCAGATCACACCAAGTCCAGTCCGCTGGCCACAAGGGCCAGTCCGCACTTACTGGCGGACACTGGATCTAGCCCGCCATACCGGGCGACCTCCAGTTTCTGTCCGCGCTGACCGGCGGTCTCCGCGGCTTCCACTTGCCGCTTCACTAGAGCAAGACCAAGGCAACTGCCAAACCGGTCTGCCGAGCTCCAGTTCTTCAGTCCGCTTCAAGCCGGACTCCGCGGATAACATTTCTATCCGCCCGGTTACTTCCTGGGAGTCAACCGTCTGCTGAGCATACACTGGCCTGTCAGACCGCTGCTGCTGTCCGCGTAGTCCGCGCGAACATACCGCCCAGGCCGCCACAGAGCAAACTGCCTGCAACATCCCTGCCGACCTAGCAGTCTGCCAACCCTGTCCGCGTAGTCCGCGCGGATAGGTTTCCCAAGCCTTCCATTCACCCACTTTCACTTCACAGAATTCAACACTCCCCCTTGAAGTGAGAAGTGGTGAATAACTCCAACAGCTCCCGTAACCTTGCACCTGGTCCTTCCGATAGCATCTACGAAGAGATGTCCAAGACATAGTCCTCGCCCCGCATATCATGGACCATGAGGGAGCCCTCCAGCATCTCCAAAAAGGAGTCATGCTTCCCTCTGCCTTCTTCAGCTTCAACCTCCACTCATGCATCACAGGAGTATCACCAACTTCCTTGGACACTGAAGTCCAAGCCTCGTTGCCTCTGAGAGAAGTCACCTCTTCAGACTTGGTGTCAACCACCTCCTTGATTCTAGTGGGGTCATCACAGCTAGAAGTACCTTGCTCGACCTGAGGGCTAACAAGAAAACACGGGACCAAGTCCGCCGTGTTCCCTTCACAATATCGAGCTGGTGGCTTACTGATCCTCTTCGATCTCCGAAGAACCTGATCATGGCTAACCACCTCCGCTGCTTTTGAACCAGCTCCGTTCCCGGGCAAACCCGGAACAATGCTCCCTTTGCTCCCTGAACAAGACGCCTCCTTACTGGAACCAAAAGCATCTGGAGCAATGCTCCCCCTGCTACCTGAACCAGAAAACTCCCCTCTTGAACAAGAACTGCCTGGAACATCGCTCCCCTTGCTTCCTGAACCGGAAGCCTCCGCCTTCGAGCCAGAAGATCCTAGAGCATCGCTCCCCCTTCTTCCCGACTCTGACGCCTTTGCCCCGGAGCTAGAACAACCTGGAGCACCTGGTGACTCAGGCAACTCCACTTCCTTAGCAGCAGCCTCCTTCAGCCCACCATCTGACCTGCTTATCTCTAGCTCCACATAAGAGCTACCCCAAAATGGCGTCAACTCATCGAAAACAATGTCTCTCGACACTATGAGTTTCTTCGTCGCAGGATCCATACATCTCCATCTTCTTTTCTGCTCATCATACCCAACAAAGACTAGCTTTGTCTTGAGAGCACCCGGAGAGTGTATATAGCAGGTAGATCCAAACACCCGAAGGTGCTTCATTGAGGGCTTCACTCCGAACATCAGCTCATAAGGAGTCTTCATTATGATCGGACTAAGAGGCATCCGGTTGATGACATGAGCAGCACAGGCTATTCCCTCCGCCCAAAGAGCCTTCGGAACACCTTTACTCTGAAGCCAACACTTGCAGGTCTCCGTTAAACAACGGATCATCCGAGCTGCAATACTACCCTGTTGTGAAGTATGCCCACAAGAAAGCTCCATCCGGATCCCTTGCTTCCTGCAAAAGCGTGAGAACTCGGTTGAGCCAAACTCACCACTGATACTTGTCCTCAACACCTTGATCCTCCGGCCAAGCTGGCCTTCCACAAACTTCTTGAACTTCACAAACAAGCGTACCATGTTGGACTTCTTCTTCATAAAGTATACCCAAGTATACCCAGAATAGTCATCAACCAATATCAGCATGAACCTGCTGCCTCCAAGACTGGCCGTGACGGTCGGTCCCACCAGAGCACAATGGACAACCGCCAATGGTGCATTACATCTGGATTGTGCTTTGTCAACCATGAAGCGATAGGATCCACTTTCCTGACATCCCGCACACCCCCGACCATCGCCATAGGATGACAATCTAGGCAAGCCTCTTACGAGTCTTCTTTCCGCCATTGCTTTCAGCTTGTCCATCCCTACATGCCCCAGTCTTTCATGCCAGATAGCTGCACTATCACTGGCATTCCTCCGATCAACTCCAGAACTAGTTGAAATCCCAACCACGTTCTTCTCCTTCCTCCCTACCTGAGCTACGTTCGCCGAGAGCAAGACAAACTTGCACTCCTTCCGAAGATGACCTTGCTGCTTGCATTTATAGCACCTTGGTCCTTCCTTCCTCTTCCTATCACGCCTAGGAGAAACACTCCTTTCTTCCTGATATGAAGTAGAGGGACCATCTTCCGCAGCAATCTTCACCTCCTTCCTGAACAACCCATCAAGGGAAGTCCAAACCTCCGCAGCTGACCGACATCCACTGATGTGGTCCAAGAGCTCCGATGAGATCACCTGCTTGAGAATAGACTCCGCTTTCGCATTTGCCTCCTTCCAAGCTCTCATCGCCTCAGCATTGCCAGCAGTATCCTCTTGTCTTCCTGCTCCGCATACAACCTCCCAAAGGTCCTCGCCAAGAAGAAAGCTCTTCATACAGGACTTCCACCGTTCACAGTTCGTCTCTGTAAGAAGATCAATTCCAAGACCACTTGCATCCTCCACTGCCATGGTTCTACCACTGGTTTCCTCTACAGAAGAGCAACTACTTCCATTGAGCACTGCTTCCACTCCAACAACCTGCCTCTGATACCATGTTAAAATTCAACAAACCGCAGACGCCCCCTTGGATACCCTGTTGAAAACTCAACAAACCGAAGGAGAATACGCCCACTTATAATGTTGAAAGTTTTCCCGGATCGTGGAGTTAGCAGGGGTTATCTCAACAAAGCAGTAACAACCAGCAACACATGCAGCACAAGCTTCTTTATTGATCAAGAGCAAACTTCTTTACAAGGCGAGACATACATGGCGAGACATGCTTCACCAAAACCCAACACCGGGAGAGCAGAGACAGTTACAAAGACAAGAACAAAAAACAAGCCGCGCGGACTCAATCAACAAGCCGACGACCTACTGTTGTGGAGTCCGCTCAGTCCGCCAGGTCGCCAGACCGCAACCCAAGCCGCGCGGACTCACCCCTTATTCCAATGCTTAGCTCTTCACCGCCGATCTGCACGCCGCCAGACCGCACAAGCTGCGTCACCGAATGGAACAGTCCGCCTGAAGCAAGCGACTTCCTGAACCCCGAACCAAGTCGCCAAAGAGAAGACCGCCTGGTCGCTATCTGCGACCTGCTGTTTACCGCCTGTTGCTTAACTGCAGAGTCCGCACTGTCCCTGACCGCAATCAGAGCCAAGTCCTGGCTTTCCAGCGCTATCCGCACAACCGGGTCAACTCTCAATCCGCGCGGACACCAAGGTCCAGACCGCAACAACTAACGCGAGCTCAATTACTTTTCACTTACTTCGGTCTAGGTTCACTTTTCCTGATGTGACATGGGTCCTATTTATAGGCACGACGATGAGTATGGTCACCGCCCTAGCCGATAGGATCACCGCCACATCCCGCTGCTAGAACAAGTGTGTCCGCCAGTCCGCGGACACACATTTCAGTTCGCCGCTCCTGTGCAGATAGCCAGTCCGCCCCAGCTTCTCCAAGGCCGGACTCCAATATCCAGCCCGCCTTGCCGCCAGAGACCAAGCCAGGACCACCACAGCCGGACTCCACAACAGCCGTGTCCGCCATTCTGCGGACAAGGCATCAGCCCGCAAAACCCGAGCCCGCAGCCTCGCCATCAAGGCACCTGCCGGACTCAGCGGACACCCGGCTACCGTCCGCATATCCCAAGTCCATTGCCTCATTGCCAAGGCACCTCCGGACTTAGCGGACACGCCAATCCAGTCCGCTAACAGCAGACTCCAGTCCGCAACTCCTGAGTCCATAACATCACAAGGCTAAACCGGACTCAGCGGACTCCGGCTCCAGTCCGCACGCTCCTGCACAAGCAATTCTCCAGTCCGCATTTCCCCAAGCTAGCAAACAAGGCAACAGCACTTCTACTACGCTTGGCGGACTGAGAAACCAGCCCGCGTTCCACTGCGCGATCTGCCCGGACTGAGCCATCCTGGACTTGGTTCAGATCACACCAAGTCCAGTCCGCTGGCCACAAGGGCCAGTCCGCACTTACTGGCGGACACTGGATCTAGCCCGCCATACCGGGCGACCTCCAGTTTCTGTCCGCGCTGACCGGCGGTCTCCGCGGCTTCCACTTGCCGCTTCACTAGAGCAAGACCAAGGCAACTGCCAAACCGGTCTGCCGAGCTCCAGTTCTTCAGTCCGCTTCAAGCCGAACTCCGCGGATAACATTTCTATCCGCCCGGTTACTTCCTGGGAGTCAACCGCCTGCTGAGCATACACTGGCCTGTCAGACCGCTGCTGCTGTCCGCGTAGTGCGCGCGAACAGACCGCCCAGGCCGCCACAAAGCAAACCGCCTGCAACATCCCTGCCGACCTAGCAGTCCGCCAACCCTGTCCGCGTAGTCTGCGCGGATAGGTTTCCCAAGTCTTCCATTCACCTACTTTCACTTCACAGAATTCAACAGCAACATCATTCAGCTTGGGAGGTGAAATTTTGAGAGGAAGGTGCGGCCCACGTGCCCCGCGCGACAATACCCAACCACGACAGTGTGAACGACGACATTTGGCGGAGGCGGCGACATTTGACAGAGGCTCCGACATTCGTAGGAGGTGTCGACGTACATTCAGCGGGGGGCGCAACATTCGGCACGGGTCACGACATTTGGCGTGAGTGGCCACATTTGGTGGGGGTGGCGACATTCGGCTGTGGCAGCCACATTCACATAGTAGTCACAATAACTAACCATCTCTAAATGATTTATTTTGGGCTCGTCATTCCAGCTACATGTAATATTTGATTTGAAAGAACAAAAGTTTTAATGCAATTAATTCATGAAAGAAGTAGATGGAATGATAAAACAACCAAATAATGTTGAGAGTTCAAGAACACATAAAAAAGTTATCATGGATGGCATATGGAAGGACATTTTGTTATTTTTGTGAAATATGACGTGTGATGCAGTAGTAAAATTACTTTTGGAGCACAACCTAAATAATCTTGAAAAATATAGCATTTAAATCATCAAAAAAGGTACAAAAAGAGTAATCATATAGTGGTTCATATCATGTAATGAAACTTCTCTGTCTCTTGGAAACAGCCCAATACACATCAATATGGAGCTGTAAAATATAGAAAAATAAAATTCAGTATATAAATTTCAGTGAGTATGAAATAAGTAAGTATCTGAGAGAGTATGAAAGGAATATAGGATTTTATTAGTATATCAATTATATTTTTTCACTGAAATCATAATGGTTGAAGAGGCAGAACAGAAAGTAAGAGATCGTGTGCAGTGTATAGGAAGCTTGAAGGTTTCCTTTCCTCCAATTATATATAAATTATTACTATTACTGGAACGTATTATTCATTTATATAATAATAGTTAATTGTTAGCTTGCTTTTATAGTGTAAAATCGCATGAAAATAGAATAAACCTCAAATTATTACTATTGTTAGCTTGCTTTTACAGGAAATATTGAGAGCAGCTGGCGATGATTTTGGAGGAGAAGACCAAGGGCGAGATCATCCAAATGAAAAATAACCAAACAAAGAATGGGTCAATCTTCACAATATTCATGTTCCTATTTTTAACATCAACGAAGCAAAAGGCCTGTCAAATGCAAGTCACTATCTCAATAGCAAATGAAAATCAGCAAAAAAAAGAAAAACAAAGAGTAAGATACTTTTTCTGATACTTTGTGCAGACCATACTGTGTGCAAACAAAGAAAAACAAAGAGCAGACCAACTTTTCTCTCAGAAGAATCTCCACTTTGTGCATCATAGAGAGAGATAAGATATTTTTTCTGAAGCGCAGATCCATACCTGAGAATCGACGCCCTAACCGGTTCGTGTGTGGACGGATTACACGGCGGAGGTGGAGCGAGCTCTGCTTTTCGCCAGCGGCTCATGCGAGAATGATATCTCCTTCGGGGCCCTAAAATCTACAGGGAATGAGAGCAGTGACCGGTGATTTTGAAAGAGAAGACTAAGCGAGAGATCATCCTGCTCGTTCTTGAGATGTCGCTTGCCATTGATGTTTGCGGGAGTCGAGGAGCGAGACATGAAGCATGGAGCCCTAGCAGACGCCATGGTTGAGTGAGAGAGTAGGGCATACCATGGTTGAATGATGAGACCGCCAATGTAGGATCTTGGTCGATGGAGAGAAGTGCCGCCACCAGAGGGATCTTTGCGGGAGGGATCTTCGCGATCGCAGCGAGTGGAAGGGGATCAGAGAGGATGTCAAACTACAAAGCTCCGGTTTCAGCTTGGAAGGAGAAATCGTGAATGGAAGATGGTAGGACACGGGAGAGGGGAGAGGAAGAGAGTGTCGAAGAAGTAGGGCAAGGGAGAGGGCATCGGGATTATGGCGAACAAATGGACAAAATACCTCAAATGTACTGAACATTTGAAATCTTCACACATAAGAAATGGGTATTTTTTAAGATGGGAGGGGTATTTTTGGATTTAATTGTTACACCATGACCTTCTCTCCTCTTTCCTTATATATATATATATATATATATATATATATATATATATATATATATATATATATATATATATATATATATATATATATATATATATATATATATATATATACACACACGAGTGACAGGCACGGGCCTCCGGCCCGATGGCCACGCACCACAGTCCCCAGCCGGCCCCGGCGGGCTTCGCCCTATGACCAAGCCCGATAGTACCCGGCAAGCGACGGCGGGCTTCGCCCACTTCCCGCCCGCCGCCAGCTTTACGCTTTTTTTTTGCCCACTTCCCGCCCACCGTCGGCTTTACGTTTTTTTAAAATTCAAGAATATTTTAGTCATATAAAATAGGTTTTGATATTTAAAAATAATAATAAAAAATAAACACATCAGGTTGAGGATTTGCATGTCCTGCCTGATCCATAATTTGACAAATATTTAAAGGCTTGAAATTTTAAATTATAAAATTAAAATCTTAAAAAGCGGAAAGGGAGGGGAATAGTGAAACGGAGGATTTGTCCCACATCGCCAAAATGTCTGTAAATGAGGTTTATAAATAATAGGAGGAGGTCCTTTGTTTGTATTATTTTATAGCTTGCAGGCTATATGCGGGCGTTCCGGGTTGTCTTATGGCTCTGATCATGGGCTAACTGGAGTCATTTTCTTTCAAAAAACATGGCTCACCTGAGTTGTATTTTTAAAAATCAAGAGGTAAATTTGTAATTTCATGCTGTAGGGTAGGAGTCTTAATAAATTTTTAGGTTTCAGACATCCTAGTAGTAGATTTAAGAGGCCTACTAAAATATTGAGAGAGGGTGGGATTTGGTTGAACTTGATCTGACAGCAGTCAATTTATCAAGCGAGAGATCTACGTCGGTTAGAATTTTGAACTCATCTGCTTGATATTTCTATTATTGTAGTAAAGATATATATATATATATGTATATATATATATATATGTATTGAGGGTCCTAGGCTCTATTTGGTTCGGCGTTTCGCAGTTTCGTTTGGTGCAAATGCCGCCGGAAGACGAGTAAACAAATAAATTTCCGTCGGCGTTTGCTCCGTTTCCACCCGCTCACCTTGTGAAACACCCCAAAAAGCTCAATTTGGAGCAGTCATCTCCCCCTTCGGTTCGAACACTCCGTTTCCACACGCCAGATCGACCCGCCACCGCCGAACCAAATGAAGCCCTAAAATTACTATATACAAATAGTCATGCGCAAAATGTCTGATCGGGCCGGGATTTTTCCCAATCAGGCTCCGCCCGGGCCGGGCTTGGACTCCCTCTCACAATGGGAGCCTGGTTAGGCCTTTGCGTTGCGGACCTTGGCGTTGCGGCCACGCCAGGCCTGGTACACCACACAGCTAAAAACCCTCGTCGTAACAAGCGCACCAGCAGAGGAAGAAAAGAAGCTCACCCATAGTATCCCAGTTGGAGAAAGAAGACATATTGTATCTCAGCGCAGAAGAGTGGCCTGAATGGCCGAAAGACTACAGCAGTCCGTGACCAGATGGTCCCGGGTCTCCTCAGATGTGCAGCCCCAAGGACATCCTTACTTAGTAATAAGACCCTGACGGGCAAGACACGTGTAACATCCCATTTCCAATTATACCCCTCTACTTAGGTTGGGTTAGGACATGTGGTGGGGCATGGGTTTAGGCTAGGTTTGAACCATGGAGTTAAGGTGTAGTCACATGGGACCCACTATAGGGACCAAGATAACCCAAGTCAAACTAGCCCAAATTGGGGTCCTAGCCACTCATTGGTTCGACCACTGCACCCCTAACCCTAATATCAACCTAAGGGAATCTTAAGCCACATCCTTAGGTCACCTGTTGACCCATGTCAACCATAAACCCTAATCTGGTCAAACCCACACTTAAAGGCCCAATTAGCCAAAGTAGGGCACCACCTTGGCCTAACTCAAGTTGGGTGGTGCCCTGGGGTCCTTGACCCTCCAAGTGGGGTCAGCCCACTCACCAAGTTGACCAAGTCAACCTAAAAGTCAACATGTGGCCTAAAAAGAGAAAAGAATGAACCAAGCCCATTCCTCATGGGCTAAGTCCATGAGCCAAGGCCCATGACCGGCCTAAAGGGTTAATGACAGCCCCTACCCTCCTGAAATTGGAGAGATAGTGCATGCATGGGGGCAATTTAGCCATTTTGGAGAAAAAGAGGAGAGAGAAGGGAGGAAGAGGGGAGAAGGAGGCCATGTGGCCCTCCTTCTCTCTGCCCAAGCTACTGGCTAAGTTTCCCAGGATTATTCCTGCAGGGTGGAGGAGTTTGGGGACACCTGGTGGCCAGGAGGAAACTCTAAAGCCATGGCTAACCACCCCCTTAACTATAACTTCCTCCACAGCCACCCCCAACCAAATCTGAGCCCACCATTAGCTTTAGGAGGAGGAAACGAGTGGAACTCGACTGCTGGAGCAAAGCTTTTGCTGGAGAAACGAAGAATTGGGCTAGTTCGCCGGAGCAAGCATCGGCCATGGAGCACCGCCACCGCACATGCCGGCAAGCCCGGCTGTAGGTCTGTTTCACCTCACCTCACCCCGTGCTAGCTTTCTAGCTCAATTAGGTGAGACATCGGCTCAATCGAGCCTGATACCATGGGAGAAAGTGTGAAATTTTCCGAGTTTTTCTTCTTGCTCGGGATCGCCGGAGGAGCCGCCTCCGACGGCCTCACCGCCGGGAAACGCTAGTCACCACCTCAACGAAGGTGGTGGCAATAATCGCCGGCAATGGCGCCAGCTCAAGTGGTCTGAATTAGACAACAAACATGGCCCAGGAAGAGTCAATCTCAGCCGTTGGCTATCTGGGACGATGAACGGATGTCATCCGTTGATTTTCTATTTGATTAATAATTTTAATTTTTATGAATAGTAATATTTCTCTCACACATTTACAGTGACATTGCATCTTAAAATAGGCTCGTTAGAGGCAATTTTAGAACCAAACATCAACAAAAAATTTGTAGACCTAGTTCTTACCTTTATTTTGACACTCTAAACTTGAAGTTTTGAGCTGTAGGGCTCCTTGTAGGTCCAATCTACCAAGACTGATCCTAGGCTAGGGCAATTTTTAAAATAAATGCCCAAGCCAAACTATAAGTCACCATACTTCAAATTTTGGTCAGGCTTGAGTTAGGTATAGAACTAATGTCTGATCAAAAAATGAGAATTTTTGGTCAGAATATTTCTATAGTATTTGATGAAATACTAAAAATTAAATTAGGTGTATTTTTTGAGATATATGGGTCCAAATACCCCCAAATTTGGGAGGAATGTTCACTGTGTCAAGATAAATCAATAATCAAAATTTCAGGTCATTTGGACCTCTGTATGTATGGAAATCTCACATGTATGAGTTTGGCATATTCAAATTTTGGGGTGTCATTAGTAAAAATGGGAAAATGTGAATTTACCCCCAATAGGTTCATTGCAAGTCCATGAAACTCTGGATAGAGGCTCATAGCAATGGAATACACCTCCCAAGAATTATTTGAGATTTTTGCGATCAAAAATCTCATTATTTGAATTTATTGTAAAAATGAGTCTAGTTAAGAAATAAATTGGAAAATAGGGCAGATAAATTCATCAAATTATGGATTTTTGACACAAGATCTGGTAGGGCAAAGTTCACTCCTTGAAAAATTTATGGCCCTGTTTATTAATGTTTCCTTGGGTTTCAAGTAAAATTTGTCATTTTGCCCCTTTTGGAAATTAATTGAAAATATGGGAAATTTATGTATTAAAATTATGAAAATTTTTATAGCGGCTTATTATTGTGTTTTGGTTCCTGATAAATTATTTTAGAATTTTTGGATGTCCCTATATATTAAAAACCCTAATCATGGCATTTTGGTAATATTTCTTAAATGGGCATAAGATAGGTCAGAAAACTGTTTAAGAATTTAAAATTCTGTAGTTAGCCTTATTATATCAACATGAACACCCACTAATTTTTTTCAGAATTTTGGGGTGAGTGGTTGATGTACTTTATTTATAAAGTGGTTGGATTGGAATTTATTTATTAAATAAGAAATAATTATAAATTTGCTTGGAAATAATATGGAATTTGGTAGGAAGTATTATTTAACCTTGTGGAACACCTAGTGAAAACATCAGATAAGTTGAACCATTATGTATAGTACTTCATGTTCAAGGCGACCCGGTCGCACAATTAAACGATTAATCTAGGTCTCTTAATCCCTTGGGAAAACAATGAAACTTCGTTCAATCATTATCACACGTCATAACAACCATGATATATAATTAGGAACATTTGACCCAAGAGTTGGATGACACGACATACGGGTCAACACTAGGTCATGAGTGCGCTTAGCAAAAATATAGCTCATGTCACTAGGACACACATGGGATACGATAGAGGGTTGAGTTGGTGACTATATTGGGAAGGCAACCCTGATTGGTGTTAGTAGGTCACTCCATAGTAACCAGCGATAGAGTGCAAGACCCAGGGTCAGTAGCTGGAACAGAAATCGGCGGAAGACCGCCGATTTCCAAATAATAACTTAATTCATTAGGATAGTTCCATAGTAATAACGCGAGCTGGGTATGGATCATGGGTAGACACCAAATAAAATAAATATCCTTGCGAAAGGGAGCTTTGGGATTCAACCAATCATAGCTCCTAGTGCCCTCGAGAGCCCTTCACTGGGCATGCCCTGGGCAGTTCTGGGATTTACCCTAAACTGCTAGGTATAACGAACACTAGACAAGAGTAGTTTAATACGCTAAGACACTGATGTTCATTCTCACCCGTAATGGGTTGGAGGGATTCACAATAAACACACTAATGTGCAATCTCACCCGTGATGGGTTGGAGGGATTTTGAATAAAGGCATTAATGTGCAATCTCACTTGTGATGGGTTGGAGGGATTCAGGATGGGTTGGTCCTGAGAGCTAGAAGCTCGGGTTGGAATATCTTGCATGTGCATAAACCTGGGGCGGGTCATGCAGTACTGGGCCAATCGTCACACCGATGGCAGTACGGTCACTCTGGCGAGGTGTGAGGGTTTGAGGGGCCAGTGGGTTGTTTTACACTACGGTCTGGAGGACGATCCCCAAGAATACACACTCGACCAAAAATACCGGTGGGTAGCCAGCAATTAGTACGCAAGACTCTAGAGTGCACCTAGGACATGTACAAAGGCGTATGAGAGGTCTAGGCCCGGTAGTATGTATACCTGCCTAGGAGTGGAGACGTCCGCTCCACTACTGTCGTAGCCACAATAGTAGTACCAGAGAGTGATGCTTGCTCCGAAAAGTGGGAACTAAATGTCTGTTATCACAGTGTCGTGTGCGTGAGTTGCACTTGCATGAGCCATAAAATGCATGCATATCATACATTCATAACTAGGTCATATGCACCGTAGATCCTTATCATATAAATTAATATGGGCTCTTTTATATGATAAGTTATATTCCTGGAAACCATAACTTATATGTTTGTATGTGCATTCATATAAGTTAAGGTACTTCTGTGATGGTAGTAGTAGCTTATTTTACTTGATGTCTATACTTTGCTTACTTTCTGTGCGTGCTTACTTTCAGTACTTGTTTACTTACAACACTTTTCTTATTACTGTTCAGTTCTTCATACCTTTCATGTACCATATATATATAGAGCTGCAAGAGTAGAAATAACTGACATATATGTATTGTTAGTATAGTTCCACTGTCACCTGTTTTTCATTGCTACACCCCTTGTTTTCCTCCGCTTCGTCCTCCTGCCCGGTGCCTAAGAGTTGCGGGGGAGAGGTGTGGAGGAAACGACTTAGTGTTTTGACTAGCGGTCGGTTTGACCAATCATTTTAGGAGCTCGAGGAGAGGGAGTACCAGCAGGATGAGGTGTCTTATTGGTTTATGGGGGCTGGAAATAGCAGATATGCCATTTAATTTTGGCCAAGGTGACTAGGAGAGAGAAGAAGCTTCATTTGCCCTTTAATGGAGGGGAGAGAAAAGGGAGGAAGACCATTCATAGCCAAGGAAGAACAAGAGCCCCTCCCTCCACCTCCAAGGGGGCTGATTCAACTCCCCATTCAATCAGGGGAAGTTCAGGGGCCATTTCGGTGGCTGTTCAAGGCCGGAACAGTGAACCCAACCATGGTCGAGCCAAGCTTTCAATGGCCATTAATGTCCATTGATGGCTTGACCTCTCCCATCCTCAATTGGTGTTTTAAACACCATCAGTGGCATGAGAGAAGCCCTTCCCACCATTTACCTGGAGATTTCGAGCCCCTCTATAGTGTTGTTGTAGAAACCTGAGCGGCGCCACCACCACCATGACAACCCGGCGATCAACTCGACTGCAGACCACCAATAAGGTCCTCCCTTGCTCCTTCTATGAGTAGATCATAGAATTCAATAGGGAAGAGAATCGGGCTAAATTGAGCCCGATCAAATCTCTCAATTTCTCTGGTTTTCCGAAAAAATAACCTATCGGGATCGCCTTAATCCACCCGTCCGGCGGCTATGCTGCCGCCTGGCGATAGCCACCACCTCGACGGAGGTGGTGGTGGCGGTGGCCGGCCAGGGAGGTGGCCGGGTGGCCGGCTGTGGCAGCTGGAAGATGCTCCAAGTCGGGGGAATCCTGGCTGTTGGCTGGAGTTAGAAGATGAGCCAGCGTCGTCGGATCTGCGCCAAGATTTGTGTAATATCAAAATTTATATATTATATTAAAACTATTTTCTGCCTTTATAAATCAGTTATCTTAGGAAATATTTTAAAAATACCTAAGTGTTGTTTCAGAGAAAATGATCAACATTAAAATTGTAGCTCTGTGGGTCTACTATATTTTAAAATTGATTTCATCCAATTTGGGTATGTGTCTGACCACAGTACTCATTTTGGTGGGATCTATACCTAGGGATAGTCAGAGACTTAAATGTGTGCCCCCACTTCACCATATGTCCAAATTATCTGAACTTTGGACAGGGAGTCATTCTAACCAATACCTAGGTCATGCCCAAAATTGGGAATTTTTGGTGACACTTTATCTATAGTTTTTGAAATTATTTAATAATTCTACGCTAATATAATTAGGGGACCTAATGACCTCCAAACACTCCCAAATTTTGGTGGGTGGTCCTTGATGTCATCATAAGGCTCTGTATAAATTTCATACCTTTTGGTGCTGATTTGGTTTGGAAATAAGCAAACCCTAACCTTGCCCTAAAAGGGGTATTTAGGTCAAAAGTGCACCTTGTGGGTTTGAGTGGCCAAACCACCTCAACAGAGGTTGAAATTTGGGCCATTGATTTGACATGACATTTAACACCCTCATACGGATTATGGGGTGGATTAGGGTGGATTTGCCCTTGGACCCTAGTTCTAACCCAAAGGTTGAACTTTGGGGGCTTGTGAAGGACATAAGAGTTATGTTCTTCGATGGACTTGGGGATCAGTCCATGAGATCCAGGGTGGTGAAATGCCCTAAGAGGGATATGGTGGTACTTAGACACATGCACCCCACATAAACCACTTAATATGTATTTATGACTTTAAACCCTAGAAATTATCTTATGGGTCAAATGACCTTGAATCTTGATGATATTTTGGTATGGTTTATTTCATAGTATTATTAACCTCTAGTATTTATCTTATGTTGTTTAGAGATCAGTACATCATCATTGTAGTAGTAACTTCCATAATACCCTTTAGATGTTAATGATGAAAATAAGATGTATATGTGGTAGAATGGTTTGAAATTCTTGAATAGATATTCAAATGACATTAGGTTGCACTAGTAGTTTTTTTGGAGTGGTTGAAGCTTTATTTGTAGTACCTCTTTTGTAAAGTAAATTAGTGCACCTTACATGAATAAATAGGAAATAAATATCATAGCTTGCTGGAAATTGTGAAACTTAGTCAAGGAACATATTATGGCATATAGAAGCATGGAAAAATTGTTAAATGTTGTTTAATTTAGATTACAAGGGTGTGTCTTCATAAAGTGCCTTATGATGGTTTTCCTTAGGATAATCTTTTACCTATTTTACTGACTTGGGAATTTCATGAAACTTAGGAAGTAAAGTTTTATGATCATAATGTAGCTCTACTAATTTTTGAGGAATTTTTGGACTTGTATTTTTAGTACTTCCTTCAATACCCCTATTTATATGAATTATTTTGGAATAAATATTTAGAGGTTAAATGTTTTATGAAAGTTTATGATATTTAGTATTCACTTATATCATGTTATCCTACAATGTTCATAATTTTTAAATGGTCATACCCTAAGTAAATCAAGTACTTCATGTTCAAATCACCCATGGATTAATTTGGGGAAAAATTAATTAATTGCCAAATTTAATTAGAAAATTATAAATTTCTGGATTTAGACTAAATATATAATGGTAGACCCCCAGTAAATATTTTAGGGCTTTTGGATAGAAATTTGGAGTACCTCCTATCGTGATAGAATGTGAAATGAACTTAGAGAGTTGAGATATTAGACTATTGGTTGAGGTCAGGAACTAAGGAGTTCATCATTGGGAATAATGATGGGTTAACTAGAGTAGGTGGTGCTCGAGATCGACGAACGATCATCTTTCCCACGGAGATGTAGAGTCAAATACATTAGGGTTAGTTCCAACTTAACGTTAAAAGGGATCGGGTAATGGGTATTAACCAATAACAGTAAGTGACTTGCGAAAGGGAGCTTTGAGCTTCAGCCTATTGTAGTTCCTAGTGCCCTCAAGATCTCTTCATGGGGAATACCTTATGCAGTCCTGGGCTAACCTAAACCGTAAGAAAAATAAATGTTTAAGAGCAACTAGTATAACTAGGGTTCCACATTCACACATCCCGGTAGCTCGGGAGGGTGGTTAGGTTAGTTTGATTAGACATCCGAACGATAGTTTGGAAGATAGATGTAACAGACGGGATAGTCCGGGGAGCCGGTGGCTCAGAAGGATTTGGATACATAAATAAGGTGGTGGGTGATCGGTATTGGACGGTCGTTCACACCGACGTCAATACGTTGACTCGGTGGGTGTGGATGACACTTAGCCAAAGAAATTCTGGTGGATATGGCCAACACTAGTACGTGGTGACTCTATGTTGTGTTCTTCAATAGGCGTACGTGAGGGCTAGGCCTGATAGTGTGGATACCCGCCTAGGAGTGAGGAGCCCGACCCACAGTCTCTGTTTGCCACTACGGAGGTTCCTGAGAGTGAAGCTAGCGGCCTAAATGGGGGGAACTAAAGGTCTGTGTGCTTAGAGTCGTGTGCGTGAATTGCACTTGCATGAATCATGACATAATATATCACTACACTCATACTTGCATACAACCGACACCCCAACGTATAAACCGGTATGAGACTTTTTATACGATGGGAGTCTTGTAGAAGACCCCTTAAATTATAAGTTTGCATTGGCATTCATATAAGTTAAGGTTACATACTTCTTAATATGTCTTTCTTACATGTGTTGCTTTACTCTAATTGTTCACCTTCCTGCTTACTATTATAGAACTACTAGCTTGTACCTTCCATCCTTAGCTGTATATACATTATAATTAACTTCTTGAATAGTTCAACCATCACCTGCTTTGCTTATTCTCCACCTTCATAGCTTCCCTTTTCTCCTCCCCGCTCGGTGCCTAGGAGCCATGGGGGAGGGGTAGGGGATGAGAGGACTTAGTCTTTTGACTAATGGTTTTCGGACCACAACATTCCAGGGACTCCGGATGGGAGAAGGGGAGCAGTAGCAGGGGATACAATACTAGTGGAGTTCGGTGCTCATGGAGGTGGGCCAATGTAGCACAGTAGCACTAGCTAATGGTTCCGTGAGTGATTAGTTTACTTAGTTTCCGCGAGTGGTTATAGTGAGGATTTGATGTACCGGGCTTGAGCCTGTTTATATTTTCTTGTACTGTTTTATTTCAGTACTTTTATTACTTGTGGACTCAATGTAATTTCCTTTACATATATTACATGTGATTGTGGACTTAGTTTTTTCCATACTACGTGTATACTTCTCTTTCTCTTTGGTGATCATAAAGGCCGACAGGATCGGCGTTTTGTAGTGGTGACCTTCCCGAGTGTCGGTGTCACCGCAAAACGGCGGTTCTAGGCATAAGAAAAAGATAAAAAAATGGGGTCTTACACGTGCGCCACTGCTCGTGTGCGTTATTCCAGTTTTTCTGAAGTTCTGTCATTGCCTATCGCATGATCAGGGGATCCAGTATGCACGACCATCGGTCATGCGCCACTGGTCGTGCACATATATATTAATTTATCTTTGCAGCTACAGGTTTCTCTGGGAGTTGAGCGCACGATCATCAACCATCAGTGCGCACGACCACTAGTCGTGCGCCACTTATCGTGCACTCTATTTTTTTGCTGCAGTATTTAAGCTCGGCTCTGCGAATTAGGGCATATACGCTTTTCATTTTCCGCCCCGCTGCTGCGTGTGAAGCGCCGTCCTTCGCCCCCACAGGACCTCCACTCATCTCTCTCCTCCTTGGACAGTTGAATTGTCCACCATTCTCCCTCCAAAAGCTTGCAATAGCTTCATCTTCGTCCACCATTTTCTTCTACAAACTACAAGCTCCGTTTCAAGCTCATAAGTGTTGCATCCGTAGAGTTCTCCAGATAGATTTTGCCTAGAGACTATACACAAAGAAGACGGGTTATTGGAAGGAGGTGACAACCCTTCTGGACCGCGGACGTCATCCGTAGACTGAGCTCGAACAAGGCCCGACGACCCTTGACTCCGGCCGTGAATCTCGGAAAGCCTTTGTGTGTTTGGTTGTATTTCTCCCCCTCCTCTTGTAGTTACTATGTTCTGAACTTGTGGTTGCTTGATTGTTGATTATAAACACTGTTTAATTTAAGTATTTCAGCATGTCTATATGTTCTTATATCATAGATCATAATTGTGTTGCCGAGCTTCAGTTTTTTGTGTTCTTGTTGAGATAATGTTGTTTAGCTATTGTTAGAAGCGAGCGTGGAGAATAGGTGATTGCGACCCTAATTGCCTCATCCATCTTTCATATTACTCTCTTGAGTAATCCACCAAAGAGACGCGGTGACGGTGACCCGCAATAGGTTTATTAGTGTTAAACATAGGAGACTCCAAACCAAAACCCCCTTTGTTTACGTTAACACTTACAATCACTTTTTAAATAGCGAAATCACACTCCCTACTTGCACTACTCGAGAGATCGATATCCGGGGATTCAACTCCTCAACTTTATTACTTGACTACGATCGGTACACTTGTCGATGCATCACGTCGGCGTAAAGCAAGTGAGAGATTCGCGGGCTAGAAGACGCAACCATAAAGCCCAAAGAGTTCCTCCGCTGACTGAATGAAAACGAGAGCAGCTCCGAGCATAGAATGAACAGATAAGGGGAGAGGGGCATCCCCCCCGGAATCCACAACTTGCCTCGATCCATCTCGTACGACGCCCGTTCAGGAGCAATGCAAACTACGACCCCTCCACACACTACAGAATCCATCTAGCAAACTCCACCGGAAACCCAAACATGGCCAGGACCTGCCGCAGCGTCTCCCACGACATCTTATCATAGGCCTGCTCTGTGTCAACCTTCATAGCGAGGAACCCAGTCACCGAGGTCGAGATCGCCAGTTCGTGCACCACCTCCTGGGCGATAAAGCATTGATGGGAAATAGAGCGCCCGGGAAGAAAGGCCCCCTGCTCCTCAGAGATGAGCGAGGGTAGGAGTCCCTTCATGAGGTCCACAATAATCTTCTCCTCCACCTTATAGATGGTCTGGCACAAACTGATAGGACGGAGCTGATTTGGCCGAGACATATTGGGGCACTTCGTAATAAGTACCACCAGTGTCTCCTTCCAAGCACTGGGCATTTGCCCAAGAGCAAAGAAGTCTCCAATGGCCCTATAAACAGACGTATGTACAATGGGCCAGAAGTGGACAAAAAAGAGGAAGTAATACCATCTAGGCCTGGAGCACGGTTAGCCTTCATGGCCTTGATGACGTGTAACCACCCATTTTTCAGCAGGCAAAGTTTTTGGGGTGACACGGTGTAACACCCCGGATTTTTGATTGCGTACGCATGATGGGCGTTACGTTGGCTTTGACCGTTGTTCGACCATGGTTATTTCCCGCGGGCTTGCGAGTGGCTGTTTGGTAGCCGAGTTGCACGATTCCCCAGCAAACCGGAGTCCAGATTGGGCCTCGGTGGGGCCTCTTAGGGAATGCTTGCACTTTTTCGCGCCCGGGAAATGTCGCTCAAACTGAGTTGCTGGTATAGGAAACAAAAAAGGGTAAAAAGTTCTTAAGGCAAAAATGGTATAGGACGACACAGAAACATTTTTCAAAACAGGGAAAAATAGTGTTGGAACACCCTATTACTAATTTGGGTCAGGATCACTATGTCTCTAGGAACCTTTGTTTGACCTTCTGTATAGCTTAATAGGTCAATTAGATTTGAGTCTAAGGGTTAGTAGTCTAGGTTTGGAAGCTGCCCTGAAGACCAAGTTTTTCTGTCTGGAGACTAAGTCTGATCGTCGAGCTCAGCACGACGATTCGTCGAACTCCGGTCGACGATCGTCTAGCTCAACTTCTCAATATCGTCGAACTCCATTCGACGATCGCTGAGCTCAACTTCACAATATCGTCAAACTCGATTCGACGATCGGTGAGCTCAGGTCGACGATTTTGACTCTGCACTGGATCTTTATCTCTGAGCTCAGTTCGACGATCTTTGAGCTCAGATCGACGATTATTTTGCTGCTTGAGTTTTCCAGTTCGCTGAGCTCAGCTCGACGATAGCAGAGCTCAGTTCGACGATTTCAGTTAACTTCCAGAATTCAAATTCAAATCAGACAGGAGTTATTATGCAATTAATTTAGAGATTTGCTAGCCGTTTTCATTTATTTCTGGACCAAGTTTCAAGGGATCTTTCAAGGAATAATTCTGTGGACTTTCCTCTAGAAGAGTTTTTGCAATTAAGGATGCAATCAATGCAGACCAACGGCTATCTTTGACAGAGAATGATATTCTATTCTGGAACAGAGAATAAAAGATAGAATGTTTTTTGAATCAATATAGATTAACAAGAAGAGAATACACAACACAGATTACAGAGATTCTTTCAAAATCTTCTGTCAAAAAGAATTCTGATGAACACTCATCAAAGAGATCAAGCTTTCAAAAATCTTCAGATCTCTTCAGCTCTCAAAGTGTTCAAGGCCAACATCATTTCAAGACTCCAGACACTCAACATTTTAGGCATTGCTGAAACCATCTATTGCTGGAGTTCTACCATTTGAAGGCCTATCACCCTCAGCAAAGCTTTTCTTCCTGAAGATTTCAAGGATTCAGGGGGAGCTTTGACATCAATCCATATAGTCTTCTTAGTTGTTTGAGAAAGAGAAGACTGTCATCACTCTCTCACCCCCAGTTTGTAAAGGGTTTCTCAAACTCCCTTCAAAAGTTTGAATCTGGTTTTTGAGCACCTTGTCAAAAGCTCATTGGTGGCAAGACACCTGATCAAAAAATCTGCTTTGGTTTTTGAGCACCTTATCAAAAGCTCATTGGTGCCCAGGACACCTGATCAACTCATCCTGCAGTGGATTCCTACCTAGGGTGGTAGAAGAGTGGATGTACCCAAGTTTGGGGAACCACTATATTTCCTTGTGTTTCTGGACTTGATTTGTCTGTGCTTAGTTTTTGCATAGCTTAGTTCTGTGATTAGATTTATATTTGTTTCCCTGCTCACACTTATTACAACAATAGTTGTAAAAGTTTTTAAAAGCACTAAAACACCATATACTCTATTCACCCCCCTCTAGAGTATATCAGATCTAGTTGCACTTTCAAATAGTCATTTTTGTGCGTGACACGCCCCCCGACACGGGCGTGTCGGGGCATGTTCCAGGGCGTGACCTGGGCGTGACCTCCTTGACTCGACGATTTTCCTGTGTCGAGTGGAGCTCGACGACTGGGGTACACGCCCCGTGACACGGGCGTGTCACTGGCCGTGTCCCGCAGTGTCGAGTGTCGAGTGTCGAGTGTTGAGTGTCGAGTGTCGGGTGTCGAGAGAGGGGACACGGCCTGTGACACGGGCGTGTCACAGGGCGTGTCCAGCTGTGTCGAGTGTCGACACTTTGTGTCGACAAGGTGTCGAGACACGGGCTACACGCCCTAGGTCACGGGCGTGACCGACCCATCACGGGCATGTACCCGGCCGTGTACCGTGTGGATCAACTTGAAATTGCCGACTTTCAGCGTCGCTTAAGGTACACGCCCTGCGTCACGGGCGTGACACAGGGCGTGACCGGCCCGAAAATCGACTTTTTCCAGTTTTTTTGTGCCGTTCATTTCCTTGATTCTGCATCTAACGGTCCAGCTCTGTTCTGGAGGAAATAAGGCCGAAACAGAGTTTCTTCTTCTCATTTCACCTTCTCTTCATCTTCTTCTTCATTCTCAAAGAGAAAGCAAGGGAGAAAGGCTCAAGCAAGGCAAGGAAAGAGAGGAGCAGCCGTCGCGGCATCGTCTCGGTTCAGGCAAGCGGTGTTCTTCACCCTTGCCAATCTTCTTTCTTGTTTTTGATTGTGCAAACAAAATAGCTAGTTTCTCTTTCAAGTTTCATGAGCTTGTTCTTCTTGTTTTGGGTTCTTCCTCACTAGCCTTATTATGCTCTTAAATTTCCCTATGCTGAATGACTTCGATCTTCCATGCTTAGTTTTGTGTAGTTATCAAGTCTATGCTAGGTTAATTCATGTCGTTCTCTTGTTCATGTGACTCATGTAGCTAATTTGATTCATGTTCATGTAGCCTTTCAAATATATGTGATTCTTCCTTGATCAAAAGCATGTGATTCTTGTTCCAAACATGTGATTTATGTACTTATCTTAATCAAACTCTTTCATGTGATGAAGTTCATCAAACTCTACGTTGGCAATTTGTCGTCATGTGTGAGGATAAAGGAAGGGAAAGTGGGACTTGGGTTATGGTGAGATTTGATTGTGGGGTTACGGTTAGGTTCGTTTATGGTGAGTTTTGCGAGGCGAAATGTGAACCATGGCAGAAGCGTGTGCATGCGGATTTGGTAAGGGGTGGTGTGGGTTATGCCTTTGTGGCCACCGGGTTTGGATTTGTGGTGAAGAGCACCATTTTGGCCCCGGTTTGGGCTGGTTTTTATTGGTGCGTTCCACTTTAGGGCTGCCACCAAAAGACCCTTGCTGAATCGCATGTAACCGCTGCTTAGGTGTCACTCGTTTAGTTGTTTCTTGTACTATGGATGATGGAATGGGCATGTGTTTTGCCTTTTGCTCCTGCGGGTTGAGCAGGACTTGATGAAACTTGTACGCACTTGGTGCGTTTGGCATGTGTTTTGGTGCGTTTTTCACTTGTTTTATTCACTCGTTTTACTTTTATGAAACATTGCTACGGGGTAGGTAAGCCCCTTCATGATATTGTATAACCAAGTTGCTCTTCTTTTTATTGTATCTTCGAGGATTGCTGAGGTATTCTTTCTTGAATGCCTCAGGTGCAGGTTGTAGCCGGTTGAGCGGCTAGGTTTGTTGGTGGCATTTCTTGGGAGCTAGCCGAGCTTACTGAGCAAGGTAGTTCTTTTCTTTGGTGTACAGACATACATGTGCCCCAATGGGTTCGTGTCAGCTTGTTGGCGCCCATTGGTGGTTTGCTTTACTTGTGATGTATGAATAATAGACTGCTAATATGACTCATTTGGATGATGTCTTCTTGCTCTTGGGAAGGATTTATGGTAGGTTGCATTAGATATTTTTAAGCTAAACCAAAACTATTATTGTATCCATGCATAACATGTTTTGGTTACCAAACACGTATTTTCTAAATGACGTAAACAAAGATGATTTCTTATAGTAGTATCACTATAGACTGCATATAGGAGAACGTCATATATAAACAAAGTATTTCCGCCGCGTACAAAGACAGTTTTTGATACCTAAGGCCGAGGGATACGGCCATTAAATCCAAAGGTTTTCTTACATGTAACTGTTGAATTTCAACTTTATTTATGCGTCAAGGGTTGCCTGAGCGTGTGCAGTTATCCCCTGCACGACGTGGCATCATAACCCGTAGTTCCTCTTGCTCTGATACGAGGTACTCGTTGAGGAAATGCGGGTTGTGACACACGGCCTGGGACACAGGCGTGTCCCAGGGCGTGTCCTGCGTTCGACGAAGTGTTCGGGAGGAACAGTCGACGAGTGGTCAACAAAATTTGGTTGACGATCGTCGAGTGCTTAGGACACGGCCTGTGACACGGGCGTGTCACAGGGCGTGTCAGCGCGGTCGACGAACTCAGCCCGACGAATTTGAGCTGGGGCGTGTCTAGTGCCGTGTATGGGCACACGGCCTGAGACACGGGCGTGTCACAGGCCGTGTGAGTCTCGGGTGATTTTGAGATTGTGCAGCCTGATGGACACGGCCACAGACACGAGCGTGTCTGAAGGTGTGTCGGGTGACGCGGCCTGTAACACGGGCGTGTCACTGGATTGGATAAGTCGGTTGAGTGCCGCTTGAGGCACACGGCCTGGGACACGGGCGTGTAACAGGCTGTGTCAGGCAAAAATTGGACTTCTGTGGCAAATTTGTAGTCGTCCGTTCCTTCGGCTGGGATCCAATGGCTGAGCTGCCTCCCTGCTTCCTTAAGTCCATGGATGAGAAGGGAAATCTCATTTTGCATTTGGTCTTCTCTTTCTACATTCCTAGTAAGAGAAAGGGAGAGGAAGAAGGAGGAGGAGGAAAGGGGATGGTCACCGGTGCTGCTTCGCTATTCCGACGAGAGATCCGAGACTGGCGTTGCGGAGGAAAAGCTATTGCGGATCTTCCTATCCAGTTCAGAGCTCATGACACTGAAGCGGTCTTCGAGGGTAACGACCTTTCTTCCTAGCCATGTGAAGGCTTCCTTTTTGGCATATGTATGTGATTCCCCCACCAAAAGGTTTCTGATTTTGGGAGTCTTTGGGTTGATTCATGAAATCCCCTTTTGTTGGCATATAGATCCGGAAATGGAGTATGGAATAGGCATGTTGTGTGAAGTCCATCTGGACAGGTTGGTCTGGATTGGTGATGTTGCATATACGAACTGGAGAAGACTCCGTGATAAACGTGTAGTTTAGGAGTCGACGGGTTAGACCTGTGAAAGGAAGTAGTAGGAAGTACTGGAGTGGTAGTGCAGGAAAATACCCGTAGAATGCTTGTGCTGCTTGTGCAATTGGGTTCGACCTGTGAAAGAAAGTATCAGGAAGTACTGCATTGGAATTCCAGGAAATACCCTTTGTAATGCTTAATGTTCATAAGGAGTCCACCTGTGAAGAGAGTAACAGGAAGTACCAGCGTGGTCTCCAGGAAAGACCCCTGACATTTGTGCTATTTGCGGTGTCCACCTGTGAAGAGAGTAGCAGGAAGTACTGGTGTGCCCAGGAAAGACCCGCTAATGTTGTGAGAGAATGGGTGTAAGAGTTATGCTGAGGATTTAATGCCAGAACAGGATCGGTGAGACCTACCCGCGCCTTTATTTAGCCGCGAGTACGCCGTACTCGGTGATGACAATGCGATTTGAGCAATGGGGGGTGGAGCATCCGACCTGCGTTATGTCCGTCCGACATGAGACTAGAATGTGCGGTCTGTTGGAGCGCATAGCAAGAGTCTTAGGCCTACGCGCCGTGATACAATGGGGGGCTACGGGTCAATCCCGGTTCACTAAGACTATAAAACTCCGGCTGCACGCCATAGAGTAAATACTCAAGTGAGTTGTCGTTGGGCTGTGACTCTGATACTGTGGTGGACAACTGATTTGCCAGTACACCAAGAACGTGCCCTGAGTACACGGACCGTTGGGCCGGGTGGCTGACGGTTGTGATGGCATGTGTGCGTGAAAGCACATTATATGAGATATATAGCCATGTTTGTGATATGTTATGGCTGCAGGGAAGATTACCGCTGCCCCGAGAAAGGAGTAGGGTCGTTATAATTTGGTCAACTGAATGCTGACAGTTGCCTTTGTTTGCCACCATTGGGTGGATTGTCCCTGTACAGGTGCTGGAGAGCCAAGCGGGACGAAAAAGGGTTGATGTCCATGCTGCTTTAGCTGCTGCTGCTGCTAGCCCTCGAAGGCTCATTGGTTTCTTTTGATGTAGCCGGCCTGCGTGCCAATGTTTGGGCCACTGTTTGAAAGCTCTGTAAGTCCATAAGGCCAACTGTTTTTGTGTGTTGTAAGACATTCCTATGATGTATAAAATGTGGAGTTTTATATGTTGGACATTCAAGTGAGGAGTTCAAATGTAGTGTTATAGGCTTCCGCTAGAATGCAATGTGTTAGGTGCGCTGCGCTACTCTGGTATCACTCCGTAGCTTCATCGTTTATTTTGTGGTATATGCTATGGGGCCCCGGCCGGACCTTCTAGGATATATTATATGAACAGATGGGGTTGTTACATTTTTGGTATCAGCTGTCTTGGTCTTTCCCTCTCGAAGTCGGGGTCGACTTCTTTTGTGCGGTGGCGAGCACGTGTCTGTGCAAACCACGTTAACATGTTTAAACTCTTGAATGTCCATGATAGGAATGCAAATTCTTGTGTTTGAGGAACCTGCGAGTTCCTATTTTGTGATGTTTGCTTGTGTAAGGCCGCTAATGTGTGTTTCTTGTCCCCTTTAGGTGACTCGGAGTGGTGCGGGGCAATCAGAGCCCCAGCGTTCGGATGAAAGTATGACACCAGCTGAGGTTCCTACACCTCCGCCGTCTGCAGAAACTGTGCGACAAATTGCTGAGGCTTTGTTTGCTATGGTTCAAGGACAGCCGGTTGGGCAAGCGCAAGGGCAGGAGCAGCCGGCCGTGTGGCCAGAACAGGTGGATGCGAGGCCGGAACCTGTTGTGGCTGTGAATCCTCGAGCCGCTGAGAAGCAGTTGACGCGATTTATGAGTTTTCACCCGCCGACGTTCTCGGGAGTGGGAGCTCCTGCACAGGCTAAGGATTGGTTATCGCGCGTCAAGCGGATCATGACGGTGATTGGAACGGAGGAGCATCAGAAAGTCACCCTCGCTACCTTCCTACATGAAGGAGAGGCTAGATTGTGGTGGGATGAGATGGAGCTACATCACTGTAAGAAACGAATAAAAACAAACCGGAAGTGGTTTAACTGAAACTTTATTATCCGAAAAAGGTATCTATTATAAAGGTATGACCTCCCTTATATAGAATGGAGGAGAGAAGAGAGAATACAAATAAGAGATGTGGGACTAAAAATTTACAGGACACAAGCGGACCATACAGACACAAACCGCACAAGCCCCGCGGTTAGACAAAAGGGCTAACCGCTCGGCTACTACCAGAGAGAGAGATCGCCATGGGAGACCGCTAGACCGCCCGATCTCCAAGTCGCCAGAGACAAACCGCTAGACCGCTTGGACCTCAGACAACAACACACAGCAACCAAACCGCTGAACGGTAACTGTAAAACCGCGCGGTCATCAACCCGCCAAGCCAGACCGCCAGACCGCCCGGTCACCAACTTCAACACTCCCCCTCAAGCTGGAGCATATATATCGATCATGCCCAGCTTGTCGCAAATATGAAGAAACAAGGAGGATACTGGCTTGGTGAAGATGTCAGCCAGCTCTTTATCAGAAGTGATGAAGGGAGTGCAAATTTGTTCCTTCAAAATCTCTTCACGAATGAAATGACAGTCGACCTCAATGTGCTTGGTTCTTTCATGGAAGACCGGATTTTTGGAGATGTATATGACAGCCTTGTTATCACAGAACATAGGTAGAGGATGGTTGTAGCCCTCTCATAAATCCAGCATGAGAGCCCGTAGTCATTTTAACTCACAAGTAGTCGATGCCATACTCCGATACTCTGCTTCAGCACTGGACCTGAAAAAATAGACTGCTTCTTGCTCTTCCAGCTTACCAGATTTCCCCCAACAAAGGTGCAGAAACCGGAGGTAGACTTGCAATCCCCTTTGTCATCAGCGTAACTCGCATCTGAGTATGCTTCAACCCTCAGATGACCATTCTTCTGAAAGAGTAATCTTTTCCCAGGCGCTGCTTTGACATACTCCAAGATCTGCAAGGCGGACTGTAGATGACACTCCCTAGGTGCTTGCATGAATTGACTCACCTTGCCCACAATAAAGGAAATGTCGGGCTGATCACTGTGAGATATATGAGCTTACCAACTAGACGCCTGTACAACGTAGTATCTGAAAGAAGAGGCGGATCATCTGTCCAGGTTTTGTCTTCTCCAATTGCCATGTAACATCAGGCAGGTTTGGCTCCAGTCAATCCTTCTTCTTTTAATAGATCAAGGGCATACTTATACTGGGAGAGGACTAAGGAGTTGGGCTTCCGAGAGATTTTGATCCCCAAAAAGTACTTCGGAGAGCCCATATCTTTCGTGACCAGATGTTGACGAAGATGCCGCTTTGTCAAGGTTACCCCTTCCTGGTCATCGCTAGTGAGAAGAATATCATCGACGTACACAGCAAGAACCACCAGTCCCGAGGAGGTTTTGCGAATAAATAGCGAGTGATCGGCAGAGCTGCGCGCAAAACCAATGGCCGCCACGATGCCGCTGAACTTGTCAAACCAAGCTCGAGGGCTCTGCTTGAGGCTATAGATTGCCTTCTTCAGCATGCATACACGTGTCTCCCCCTGAGCAACATACCCAGGAGGTTGCTCCATGTAGACGGCCTCTTGAAGATCACCATAAAGGAAGGCATTCTTTACATCCAGTTGAGAAATCTGCCAATCTCTATTGACCGCTACAGAGAGAAGGACCCGTATAGTGCTGAGACAAGCCACGGGAGAGAAAGTGTCAAAGTAATCAAACCCATAATTCTGAGTAAAGCCCTTAGAAACAAGGCGGGCCTTATAATGGTCTACCGTGCCGTCCGGGACAAATTTGACCACAAAGACCCAGCGACACCCAACAACATCAGTACCGAAGGGAGGAGGAACAAGAGTCCAGGTACCCCACTCCGTGAGGGTCGCCATTTCCTCATCCATGGTCATCTTCCAGTGAGGAATAACAAGGGCCTCCTGGTAGGAACGAGGTGTGGCAGTGGCAGAGATAGCCAGCGCAAAGGCCCTGCGAGAAGAGGTAAGACGATCATATGAAACAACAGCAGCAAGGGGGTGTAGGGTACACGTCCCCACCCCTTTGCGAAGAGCTACAGGAAGATCCAGGTCGGCGAGTCCCTCGGCATCCGGAGCATCCGTGGCAGAGAGAGCTGGCCCGGGAGGAGAGAGCAATGGCGACAGAGATGAGGGAGACGGTGGCGGAGAAGAGGTGGGTGAGGGTGGAGATAGTGGAGATGGTGGAGGTGGTGGAACAGTAGTACGAGCAGAGGGAATGGTGGGGTTGTGGTGAGAGGTAGGATCAGTAGGAGTAGAGGAGGAAGAGAAAGAGAAGTAAGATGCATTTTCAAAGAAGGTGACATCCGCAGAGACAAATTGCTTGCGGGTAACGGGGTCAAAGCAACAATAACCTTTCTGAGTGGGAGAGTACCCCAGAAAGACACATTTATTGGACCGCGGGGAGAGTTTGTCGCGGGTGGCAGAGGGAGCATGCACAAAGGCTGTGCAACCTAAGATACGTAGAGGAAGAGGAAAGGGTTCTTTGCCCGGATAGAGAATGGAGAAAGGAGTTTTACCACAGAGAACAGTGGAGAGAATGCGATTGATGAGACAACAAGCGATGAGAACAACATAGCCCCAGTAGGAGCAAGGGACATGCATTTCCGTGAGCAGAGTGCGAGCGACATCAAGGAGGTGACAGTTTTTACGTTCCGCTACTCCATTTTGTTGGGAGGTGTAAACGCAACTGGTTTGATGAATAATCCCATGTTGTATGCAAAAAGAGGAAAAAGCGTGACTGAGATATTCTTTTGCATTATCCGAGCGTAAAATTTTAATGGAGACATCAAACTGAGTTTGAATGGAATGGTAAAAGGATGTCCATACATCAAAAAGTTCAGAGCGGTCGCGTAAGAGATATACCCAAGTAGAGCGAGAAAAGTCATCAATGATTGTAACAAAATAGGAACTATCCCGACCAACAGTAAGGGTAGGAGCAGCACCCCAGATGTCGGAGTGAACAAGATCAAACTGACGGGTAGAACCACGATCTTGCTTTGGAGGAAAGGAGGAGCGGTGATGCTTTCAAAGTTGACATGCGTCACAATTAAGAGGAGGATGATGCGGAGGGAGGTGGGGCAGAAGCTGGAGAAGAAGCTAGGGAGGAGCATGACCAAGGCGAAGATGACATTGGAGAAGATCTGTAGAGGAGGAGGAGAAGGCTGATAGAGCAGAGACGTTGTCGAGGAAGTAGAGGCCGCCGCTCTCAGTCCCAGTAGCAATCGTCCGTTGGGAGGCCGGATCCTGAAAAGAACAAGAAGTAGGATTGAATGTGACGGAGCAATGTAGTTGCTTGCATAAAGAAGTAACCGATAATAAATTACAAGGAAACTGGGGCACATAGAGTGTATCTGTCAGGCACAGAGAGGGAGTGACTTGAACCATGCCCTCTCCATTGACCGGGGAGGGAGATCCATCAGCAACTGTGACCGGGGGCAACCGATCATGTTTTTCTAGATGAGAGAAAAACTGAGGATTGCCCGTCATATGATTTGTAGCACCAGAGTCGATCAACCATCGTCCACGAGTAACAGCGTGGGCACTACCAGAAGAGGTGACCACCAAGGCGGACATCTTGAAGGTGGAATCCATTGAAGAGACGATGAGAGAACAGGAAGCAGCGGCGACAACAATAAGTCGCAAGCCGGGCGAACAGAAGCAGGACGCGCAGCTAGGAAGGCCGCAGGAAGGAGAAAACAGGTCGGACGACAAAAGAGAGGTCGCAGCGATTAGTAAGCAGGAGCGGCTATAAGGAAACAGGTCGAGGCGAGGAGCGAAGGCGGTTAGGAGAGGAGCAACAAGGTCGCGGCGACTACCATACAGGTCGCGGCGACTAAGAGGAGGAGAGCGGTGAGAACAGGCCGCTGCGACTTAAGGACAGGTCGCGGCAACAAATAAAAGCACCTAGAGAAGAGAAGCAAGGAGAAACAAGCCGCGCGAACAGGGCAGCGGTCAGAAGAGAAGGCAAGCCGCAAAGACAGGGCGTGGAAAGAAGAATCAAGCCGCGAGAATCAGAGAGCGCACACAATCAGGAGGAAAAGACCGTGTCCTCTGATACCATGTAAGAAACGAATAAAAACAAACTGGAAGTGGTTTAACTAAAACTTTGTTATCCGAAAAAGGTATCTATTACAAAGGTATGACCTCCCTTATATAGAATGGAGGAGAGAAGAGAGAATACAAATAAGAGATGTGGGACTAAAAATTTACAGGACACAAGCGGACTATACAGACACAAACCGCACAAGCCACACGGTTAGACAGAAGGGCTAACCGCTCGGTTACTACCATAGAGAGATATCGCCATGGGAGACCGCTAGACCGCCCGGTCTCCAAGTCGCTAGAGACAAACCGCTAGACCGCTTGGACCTCAGACAGCAACACACAACAACCAAACCGCTGAAGGGTAACTGCAAAACCGCGCGGTCATCAACCCGCCAAGCCAGACCGCCCGGTCACCAACTTCAACAATCACTTGGCTGGTCGTCCCTTAACACAAGTATCGATGGAAGAATTCTCTCGACTCTTCCTAGCGAAGCACCTTCCTACGGCGCAACGGATTGCCATGGAGAATGAATTCCAAAGGCTGACGCAAGGTGATGGCAGTTTTGACGCGTACCTGCATGAGTTTACACGCTTGGGGCGGTATGCAGGTTCGATATTTACGGATGAGCAAAGGAAGACGAATAGGTTCTACGAAGGACTGCGGGACGAGCTGAGGTTCCTGCTTTCTTATTCTGTGAACCAAGGCTTCCAGGCATTAGTTGATACTGCCTGCGCGCTGGAAAAAGACATGAAGAGGGTGCAGGGGAACAGGGTCTTGGCTGTGACACAGCCGGACTTCAAGGTGCCCCAACCGATGAAGTCATTTTATAAGAAGAAATGGGGCAAGAGGCCCAAGACGGCGGGACAAGCTCCTTCTTCAGTTGCATCGGGAACAACGTCGGGGACCACCTCAAAGCCGGATACTCCTACATGCTTTAATTGTAGCCGGGTGGGGCATATAACTCGGGATTGTCGGATGCCGCCAAAGAGTGAAAAGAAGGCGGGAGCGTCATATGCGGAAAAAGGAAAGGCGGTGGTGGAATCCTCTGCCTCTCAGGCGCAGCCCCGGGTCTACAATCCTGGCCTGCAGGAGGCCATCAAGCCGATTGACGTCGTCACAGGTACGAGTTACGTTTTTGCGTATTATATTGCTTGTATGTTTTGCTTACTGCCTATATGTATGTGGCTTGTGTATGTGACATGATTGTCACAAGTTTTGTGATGATTCGGGACACGGTGGCGCGAGCACTGTTTGATAAAGGTGCGTCGCATTCTTTTCTGTCTAGTGAGTTTATAGCGCGGCTTGGGATACCTAGTCGTGTGAAGACAGATAGCGTCAGAGTGGTGTTGCCGAATGGATGTTGGATGCTTGCGGATCAAGCTTGCGATGTGGCAGTCCAAATAGGAAGTCGGGATTTCAGTTTGACTGCATCTGTATTGCCGATATCGGAATTCGACGTGATATTTGGCATGGATTGGCTTGCGGAGCAGCATGCCTTTATTGATTGTCAGTCCAAAGAGATCACATTGGGCCAGAATACTGAACAGGAGACAAATTTCGCGGGTATGCGAGGTGTGGGCGGGACAATGTTGTCTGCACTCCAAGTCTTGAAGGCTGTTCGGAAGGGTGCAGAGTGCTACTTCGCAATGATTCAGGCTGTTGAGCCTAAGGACAGTGTGTGTGATGTTCCGATTGTGTCGAAATTTGTAGATGTATTTCCCAAGGATCTCATTGGGCTACCACCCCAGCGTGAGATTAACTTCACGATCGAGTTAGTGTCAGGTGCGAAACCTGTGGCCCGCTCCCCATATTGCGTCGCGCCTAAGGAAATGGCGGAGTTGAAAGTCTAACTACAGGAATTGATGGAGCAGGGTTATATACGCCAAAGCATGTCTCCTTGGAGCGCCCCTGTGCTTTTTGTAAAGAAGAAAGACGGTGGCTTGTAGTTATGTATTGATTACCGCGAATTGAATAAGCTGACCGAGAAAAATAAATATCTGATTCCGCGGATTGATGAGCTGTTTGATCAGCTAGTGGGATCGTCTGTCTAGTCGAAGTTGGACTTGAAATCTGGTTATTACCAATTGAGAATCCAGGAAAAGGATATTCCCAAAACCGTATTTGGAACAAGGTACAGGCACTACGAGTTCACGGTCATGCCGTTTGGGCTGTGCAATGCGCCCTCGGTATTTATGGACTTGATGCACCAAATATTCCGCCAGTACCCGGATCTGTTCGTAATAGTGTTCATTGATGATATTCTGGTGTACTCGAGATCGGAAGCCGATCATGAGAAACATTTGTGGTTGGTGTTGAATACATTGAGGCAGAATCAGCTCTATGCCAAGTTCTCGAAGTGCGAGTTTTGGCTATTGTTGGTGGCTTTTCTGGGCCATGTGGTGAGTGTAGCGGGCATAGATGTGGATCCAGCAAAGATAAAGGTCATAGAGGAGTGGACAATGTTGTCTTCAGTGGCTTAGGTCCGGAGTTTCCTTGTACTAGCAGGCTACTACCGAACATTTGTTGAAAACTTCTCGCGGATTGCATTACCGCTAACCACATTGACGCGAAAAGAACAGAAGTTCGTTTGGTCGCCAGAGTGCGTACGAGCTTTTGAAGAGCTGAAGATTCGGTTGACCACGGTGCCTGTGTTGTCATCGCCATGTGGTACCGATGGATTTGTAATCTACAGTGATGCTTCAGGGAGCGGCTTAGGCTGCGTGCTTCTGCAAAATGGAAAGGTGATTGCTTATGGCTCACGACAACTGAAAGTGCACGAGCGAAACTATCCCGTCCATGATCTTGAGTTGGCGGCGGTGATCTTTGTACTAAAGTTGTGGCGACACTATCTTTATGGTTTGAAGGTGGAGATATATACAGATCACAAGAGCCTGAAGTACATATTGGAGCAGAAAGACTTGAATATGCGACAACGAAGGTGGTTGGAGTTCCACGGGGACTACACCTTTGAGATTCACTATACTCTCGGGAAGGGGAATGTTGTCGCGGATGCCTTGAGTCGGCGGACTCCGGCAAGAGCAGCTTGGTTGCAGAGGCATGAGGAACGTCTTATCCAGGAGCTGGAAGCGTTAGAGATTTCTTGTGTTGACAAGAATACCACTGTCAATGCATGTTTGAACTGGACGGAGATGCAATGTGACCTGGCGGATCGAGTTCGACAAGCAACGGAGTTGGATGAAGATCTCCAACGCTATACAGAAGCTGGGCCAGAAGGAAAGTTCTCCCGGGATGATGGTCTTTTGCGGAAAGAAGGCCGTTTTTGCGTCCCAAATGTGGGAAAATTGAGGGACAAACTGCTGTATGAAGCGCATTATACAAAATACTCAATCCACCCAGGGAGCACGAAAATGCTTAAATATATGCAAAAACTATTTTGGTGTCCTGGGCTAAAGAAAGATGTTGCTCTTTATGTGACCAAATGCCAAACCTGTGCTATGGTGAAGGCGGAATGTCAGAAACTGGGCAGTTATTTGAAGTCGTTGTCGATTCCAGAGTGGAAATTTGACGATATTTCTATGGATTTCGTGCACGGGTTACCGAGATCTCAGCGAGGGAACGATTTCATCTGGCTGATTGTTGATCGGCTAACAAAAGTGGCACATTTCCTACCAAACAGACGAGATGATTCGGTGGAAACCTTGGCAAAATTGTATGCTGAACAGATTGTACGGCTCCACGGTGTTCCTCGGAGCATTGTGAGTGATCGAAATGGGCGATTCACGTCAAAGGATTGGAGGCTAGTACACCAGTTGTTGGGAACGAAGTTGACTTTCAGCACGACCTTTCATCCCCAAACGGATGGCCAAACTGAACGAACCAACAGAACGATGGAGGAAATGCTCCGAATGTGCACCCTAGATTTTGGAAAGAGATGGCAAGATCATCTCTACATGGTGGAGTTTGCTTATAATAACAGCTACCAGGCGAGCATCGGGATGACACTGTATGAAGCTCTATATGGAAGGAAGTGTCGTACTCCCTTGGCTTGGGTAGAAGCGGGCGAAGCTAGAGTTTATAATCGTAATGAAGTCGATGAAGCAAACTCAACCATTCGTGCTATTCGAGAGAGGCTACTCATAGCCCAAGATCGTCAAGCAAAGTACTACAACGCCAAGCACCGGAACGTGGAGTTCGCGGTAGGCGATTGGGTCTACTTGAAGATCAAGCCCTTCAAAGGTGTATCCAAGATTCGACGTTTGAAAAAGTTGAGTCCAAGATATTTGGGTCCATTTGAAGTGGTGGAGCGAATCGGAGAAGCTGCATATCGGCTAGCTCTTTCGGCAGACTTGGGTGGACTACATGATGTGTTTCACATCTCGGTGCTTCGGAAAGCCGTTAAAGCTCCAGCTCAAGTGATCACAGATGATCGTGTGCCGGTGGAGTATGGGCTAACAACGAGAGTTAGACCCTTTCAGATCGAGGATCGAGCCGAGAAATAGTTGCGGAACAAGACGGTCGGGATGGTTAAAGTCCGGTGGGACAACTGCGGTCGTGAAGAGCTTTCATGGGAGCGAGAGCAGACCATGCACGCTGAATTTCCCGAGCTGTTTCTGTAACTGAGTGGATAGGAAAAAGTTATTGTAACAAGATCTTTTGATGTTATAACTTTTTGGTTGCTGGTTGCCTTCCTGTATACGAATTTTGAGGACGAAATTTTTGGAGGAGGGGAAGGTTGTAACAGCCCATTTTTCAGCAGGCAAAGTTTTTGGGGTGACACGGCATGGGACACGGGCGTGTCCCAGTGCATGTCATGCGTCCGACGAAGTGTTCGGGAGTAACAGTCAACGAGTGGTCGACAAAATTTGGTCGACGATCGTCGAGTGCTTAGAACACGGCCTGTGACACGGGCGTGTCACAGGGCGTGTTAGCGCGATCAACGAACTCTGCCCGACGAATTTGAGCTGGGGCGTGTCTAGTGCCGTGTATGGGCACACGGCCTGAGACACGGGCATGTCACATGCCGTGTGAGTCTCGGGTGATTTTGAGATTGTGCAGCCTGATGGACACAACCACAGACACGGGCGTGTCTGAAGGCGTGTCGGGTGACACGGCTCGTGACACGGGCGTGTCACTGGATTGGATAAGTCAGTTGAGTGCCGCTTGAGACATACGGCCTGGGACACGGGCGTGTCACAGGCCGTGTCAGGCAAAAATTGGACTTTTGTGGCAAAATGGTGGTCGTCCGTTCCTTCAGCTGGGATCCAATGGCTGAGCTGCCTCCCTGCTTCCTTAAGACCGTGGATGAGAAGGGAAATCTCATTTTGCATTTGGTCTTCTCTTTCTACATTCCTAGTGAGAGAAAGGGAGAGGAAGAAGGAGGAGGAGGAAAGGGGCTGGTTACCGATGCTGCTGCGGTATTCCGACGAGAGATCCGAGGCCGGTGTTGCGGAGGAAAAGCTATTGCGGATCTTCCTAGCCAGTTAAGAGCTCATGGAACCGAAGCGGTATTCGAGGGTAACGACCTTTCTTCCTAGCCATGTGAAGGCTTCCTTTTTGGCATATGTATGTGATTCCCCCACCAAAAGGTGGTTGATTTTGGGAGTCTTTGGATTGATTCATGGAATCCCCTTTTGTTGGCATATAGATCCGGAAATGGAGTATGGAATAGGCATGCTGTGTGAAGTCCATCTGGACAGGTTGGTCTGGATTGGTGATGTTGCATATACGAACCGGAGAAGACTCCGTGATAAACGTGTAGTTTAGGAGTCGACGGGTTAGACCTGTGAAAGGAGGTAGCAGGAAGTACTGGAGTGTTATTCCAGGAAAATACCCGTAGAATGCTTGTGCTGCTTGTGTTATTGGGTTCGACCTGTGAAAGGAAGTATCAGGAAGTACTGGATTGGAATTGCAGGAAATAACCTCTGTAATGCTTAATGTTCATAGGGAGTCCACCTGTGAAGAGAGTAAGAGGAAGTACTGGCGTGGTCGCCAGGAAAGACCCCTGACATTTGTGCTATTTACGGTGTCCATCTGCGAAGAGAGTAGCAGGAAGTACTGGTGTGCCCAGAAAAGACCCGATAATATTGTGAGAGAATGGGTGTAAGAGTTATGCCCAGGCTTGAATGCCAGAATAGGATCGGTGAGACCTACCCGCGCCTTTATTTAGCCGCGAGTACGCCGTACTCGGTGATGGCAAGGCGATTTGAGCAACGGGGGGTGCAGGATCCGACCTGCGTTATGTCCGTCCGACGCGAGACCAGAAGGTGCGGTCTGTTGGAGCGAATAGCAAGAGTCTTAGGCCTACGCGCCGTGATACAATGGGTGGCTATGGTCCAATCCCGGTTCACTAAGACTATAAAACTCCTGCTGCACGCCATGGAGTAAATGCTCAAGTGAGTTGTCGTTGGGCTGTGACCCTGATACGGTGGTGGGCAACTGATTTGCCAGTACACCAAGAATGTGCCCTGAGTGCACGGACCGTTGGGCAGGGTGGCTGACGGTTGTGATGGCATGTGTGCGTGAAAGCACATTATATGAGATATATAACCATGCTTGTGATATGCTATGCCTGCAGGGAAGATTACCGCTGCCCCGAGAAAGGGGTATGGTCGTTATAATTTGGTCAGCTGAATGCCGACCGTTGCCTTTGTTCGCCACCGTTGGGTAGATTGTCCCTGTACAGGTGCTGGAGAGCAAAGCGGGACAAAAAAGGGTTAATGTCCATGCTGCTTTAGCTGCTGCTACTGCTGTTAGACCTCGAAGGCTCATTGGTTTCTGTTGATGTGGCCGGCCTGCGTGGCAATGTTTGGGCCACTGTTTGAAAGCTCTATAAGGCCATAAGGCCAACTATTTATGTGTGTTGTAAGACATTCCTATGATGTATAAAATGTGGAGTTTTATATGTTGGACATTCAAGTGAGGAGTTCAAATGTAGTGTTATAGGCTTCCGCTAGAATGAAATGTGTTAGGTGCGCTGCGCTACTCTAGTATCAATCCGTAGCTTCATCGTCTGTTTTGTGGTATATGCTGTGGGGCCCCGACCGGACCTTCTAGGATATATTATATAGATGGATGGGGTTGTTACATGACGCCCCAAATCTCCTCCTCAGAGACCTTAGTCAACAACAGGGAGGTCGCCCCTCCATCAAGCCGTCGAGAGGAAGGCAGTAGCGGCCACCCAGCAAGAACAAGAGTCGCGCACTCCCACTTCCGATCAAAGAAGTAAAAGAATGCCGCCTCGATGCCCTCCGGATCGTCAACAAGGTTGTCATTCTCAAGCTCCACCTGCAATATCTGATAGCCTCGTCGATGAGAGGAGGCGATGGAGTGGAAATAGTGGTATTCACATTACCCTCGTTGATCCACTGCACCTTAGCATGTTGTTTCTACCAAGTGGCCAACCTAGCATGAATGCTCAAGAGCTCCTTAACTGCCGCAATGGGAGTTCGAGTCTACTCCTCCGAGATTCCACCATCGAAGCTCTCCAGCCGCTGGAGTTCCACAATCTCCGCCTCCAGAATCTCCTTCCAAGCACCCAAATCTTGAAGCTTGTTCTTGCTCCAAAAGAAAAGGGCCCGAAGGGTTCGGCGACACTTCCGCTGCAGGACCTCGGAACTATCACTGACATCCACCCTCGGCCAGGATCAAGACACCAGCTCCCGCACCATCGGGTACGATATCCAGGTATCCTCAATCCTGATCCACCTTGATTGCCTAGCAGCATGCACTTGCCCTAAAGCCAGTAGGAGAGGACAGTGATCAGAGCCAACACGGGTCAAGTGCTGCACGGAACTCAAGGGAATAGCGTCCAATCCCACCAAATTAACAAAAACCCGATCCAAACGCCCTAGAATACGCCCAAACCCGGGCTGCTTATTACACCAAGTAAAGGTTGGGCCCATGAAGCCCAGCTCCTGAAGATCCAGCTCTACAACAGCCGCATCCATCTCCAAAGACCCTGTGAATAGACAAAGGGCTGCCTGCCTTGCCGCTCCTCCGGCCGCAAAAGGCAGTTGAAGTCGCCGCCAACAATCATCGGGAGATCTGGGATCGCAAACTATTCCAACAAAGACGGCAGTTGCTGTCAAACATACACATCCTTGTTCGCATAAACGAACACCACCCGCCAGCATCGCTTATTAGGGAAGGTAACATCCCCAATAAAGCATTTCCTCGAGAGAGAGACCGGCACAAACTGCACAACGTCACTCCGCCACAGCACTGCAATACCCCCCGACATGCCCGCCGATGGAAGATGCACAAAATCCCAATTCCGGCCCACCAACCGGTACACATCACACTGAGAGAGATCTTCCACCATCGTCTCAGACAAACCCACAAAAGAAATCCCCCACCGCAAAATAATATCTCGAAGAAGATGACCAACCTCCTTCTTTCGAGCTCCCCTAGAATTCCACAAGATGAGGCTCGTCATGGACCCCTTGAAGAGGACACGTCCCCGCCTTCGAAATGAGGTCATCTGTCACCGATTTTCGCCGTTTTTGTCCTAGAACTTTGGCTGGAATTGGTTTATTCCACCAAGCCTCACCGCCAGCTGGGCCCGAGGTCCTCCCAAGGGCATCACCAGTGGCATGAAACACTCCACCCGGGAGCTGCTAGGAGTCAAAGTAGGGCAGCCGCGAGACAGTTTTGGGCGGTGGCGGGGTACATGCAGCATTCTCCGGAGCCAGCGGACCTGGTTGATCGACAACGGGGGACAGTGTAGACTCAACCTTTCCTTATTTCTTCGCCGCCACCATAGAGAAATAAGCCACGGTCTGTAATTGTGTTCTTCCCTCAACGGTTCGGGCGGAAGGGTTGAACGAAGCTCATCCACCGTGGCCTTGCCCTTGCCCGAGGGATCATCTGCCTGGGACTTGCCAGCGCGAGCCGGCCGAGCTTGAGTCTACAGCTTGGCGTCGGCGGGGCGTTTGGGAGTAGGTGGAGGAGGCGTGGCCCTGTCCGGGGGATATAGCGGACACCCCTCCACCTTGTGTCTGGTGCACCACACTTGAAGAAAATAGAAGCAATTCTCTCGTATTCAACTTTTTGGAAGAACCGACCAAACAGGCCATTGATCCACACACCCGGGAGGGGTTTTGAGAAGTCTGCCTTGACGCAAACTCTAGCAAATTCCGCCCGCTCCCAGCGGCTTGTCACTGCATCGATTCAGAGACGGGCACCAATCATTGCCGCAATACGGCCAAGATTTTTTTTATTCCAGTAAATAAGAGGTACGTCGGGCATGCGAACCCATAGCGGGGAGGACAAACATGTGAGCGAGAACGGCGAGAAGGTCGACGACCACACATGCAAGCCAATAATAAAGTCGTTAACGTACCACGGTCCGCCCATCAACACACCATCACGAGCCTCGGCGGATTGGAACATGCAAGTGAAAACATCACTGCTTAGCATTATCAGTTGAAATTCTCCAAAAGGCTGCCATCGCCGCGTCAACTCCGCGAGCAGGTAGAAGAATGAGACTCTCTGTCCCAGCAGTTTCTCCACAAAAGCGAACTCGAAACGGCCCATGACTTGGTGAACCAGATCCACGTCCATTTGGACAGTGCTGCCATCAGAATAGAAATCCGGAATGCTCTCCGTAAAGGTGAAAGGATCATACTTACCTTTAGTCATAGTCCGGTTGGGATTTGCCCAAGCAAAGTTAGAGGCGGCATATCCACAAACACCTTGCATGCAGTGCATGTCTTGACAAGTAGCAGCATCATGAGTGGAGGAGAATCCCCCACCCCGTTGTTTCTCTTTGCCGTGCCCACCAACCCGCTACGCATCCCCCATTGAGTGATCGGGTCGGTACATACCAGCGGACAAGGCGCGGCACTCTTCATCAACCAAGTTCGCACATCTGCTTTCCTCCCTTGGTGATGCCGACGGCACAAACGTCACCATGCTCCGAGACCCAACCGGGGATGAAGACGCTTCATCCATCCTTGCTCCTGTTGGATCATCCATAGGACAATCACACGCTGATGTGTGAGCTGCTCACTTGACCGGATCTAACTGCTCCAGTAATTTCCTGTAAGCCATCTACATGCATCCTATAATAGTGATTGTATTTACGCTTTAGTACTTTGTTGAGGTTGCATTTTTTCTTGTTTTAGAAATGTGATTTGTATAAATCATTGTGCTCTCTTATGGATGGGAGAACTATAATATCAATTGAAATTTTTGATCTTATGAGGGAGAACAATGTGTTTAGTAGTGTAAGTTTTTTTTATTATGATTTGTGCACTTTTGCATGAGAAAGATTTGAGGAAAATCATGAATCTCCTACTATTTATAATGTTTACCTAATCATTTGATAGATTAATGTTATATTAAGTTGATAAAAAAATAATTTTTTAAATTGCATTGATTTGGATATAATGATGATTTGTACATAGTCAAAAATAATTTATATATAACATCATCGTTTGATTATTGAGATATCATTTTTAGATATTGCATCTACCATATGTTGTCATACATCTACAAAAAATTAATATTTGTCAGCATCGTTGAAATATTTTTTATAATTTGTCAAAATATTATATGTACAAGTATTTGACGCTATAGGCTCGCTTTGGCACGGTGGTGACAGTCGTAAACGCACGAGTTAAAACGTTATTCGGTAGGGATCACTTAACATACATCAACCGTTTGAAATTTGGAAAAAAAAAGTAGATGAAATTCCTTAGTTGGGCGTTAACAAATGACGATTTAACCCCCCGTGTTCATGACCGCCACCACCATGCCAAATGGAGTCATATATGTGCCGTGCATTAGGCATTGAACTTTAATTTCACTCATCTTCTAATGCATCTCTCTGTTCTATCAATGAGAATGAACAATCATAAAATCTCAAGGCGATTTTCTTTAAGGCCGGGTTAACTCATCATTTCTTTCGTTATTTCTCACAGTAAAAACAAGTTCAATAATTGTACGCATGGTCTTACCCTACCACCTTCCAGTTTATCTAAACTTTGTAATGGTAAGGCAAAACTTATCATTCCTCCCACATTACCAGCCCATGCTACTAATTTGTCCCTGGATGCATATCAGTGTCAAAGTGATTTTCTACATCCACTTGAGTTCTTCCCCATCTACTTTGTATACACCTATTATTTTGTCCACAGAAATTATGTATATTCATTTGTTCCCAAAAACATCATATTTTTTTCAAATCACGCAAAGAAATTGTCACGGCTCGTGTAAAAGCATAATCAGAGTTTGCTTCGGTATGTCGTTATGCCACGAACATGGGGGAAGAAATAGTGGCGGAAGTAGAATTCAGTGATTGAAACAAATTTTTTAAAAATGTTTGACTAGTTTACAAGAGTCAAACATTCCAATTTTGAAAATTAGTTATATAATTTCAATTTTGTAACATTTATGGACTTGTCAAATATTCATGAAAACATTTGATTGAAGAGTATATCTTGTGTAATTTTTCAATACGAGTCCAACATCATTTTGGGATTTAAATTAGATTGAACGGTTGAGGAGAAATTAACTATTAATGTTTGTAATTTCACATAAACAAAAAAAACCTATATTTTTTCCCAGAATATTGAACCAGGGTGATGAAACTTAGATTAAGTTAATTTATTAGGGCAAAATTATGTATTTTTCTTAGTTAAATAAGTTAGATTATTAATTTTAAGCTTATTATTAAGTATTATTGGGTTCATTGTTCCCAATGTCTCTGATTTGTGAGAAGTCAAACAGGTCAATGTCACACACATCAAATATATTTGATGTGTATTTGGATTTTGAGTGTAGGTTAGTCCATTTCATATTGATTGAACAAGAGGACACAATATGTAGTTGCTGGACATAGCAAAAATTGACTAAGTTCGTTGGCGTTGAGTGGAGCAAGCTCACTCAACGCCAGAGGTAAGGATTCATTTTTGTCTATCAAGAAATTTGCATAAGTCCACATGCGTTGAGTGAGAACAGTTCACTCAACGCCATATAACAAATAACGTTGAGTCTATCTCAGCCTAACTGGTAGATAGCCAAAAATATGGCTAAGTACAAAAGCATTGAGTGTAGTCTACTTACTCAACGCCATACAACAAAAAGATTGTGAGTAAGGTTGAGTTAGTATAAGCCTAGAGAAATTGGCTGAAAATGTGGGTAATTCCACAGACGTTGAGTGTGGTCTACTCAATCAACATCATACAACTTTTAGCGTTGAGTGTTGCTGTGGCTATCAAACTCCACAGAAAAGTTGGGCAAAATAATCACCAAGTCCACAAGCGTTGAGTGTAAATTACTCACTCAACGCCAAATAACAGAGAAATTCTGTTAAGCAGTTTGGTGTTGATTGGAGCATACTCTCTCAATGCCAAGGCGCATAAATATTTGTTAAGGCAAATAGCGTTGAGTGAGGCAAACTCACTCAAAGCTCTCAACGCTCTTGACACAGAAAATTTGGCTAAGTCCAAATGCGTGGTTAGCTTGGCTTTCGTCGAACTCAGATTCGTACAACTGAGCTTAGCTTTCGTCGAACTAAGTCTGGAGTTTGTCCAACTGAATTTACTCTTTCGTCGAACTGAGGTTAGCTTTCGTCGAACTAAATCTAAAGTTCGTCGAACTGAATTTACTCTTTCGTCGAACTGAGTTTAGCTTTCGTCAAACTAACTCTAAAGTTCGTCGAACTAAATTTACTCTTTTGTCAAACTAAGTTTAGCTTTCGTCGAACTAAGTCTAAAGTTCGTCGAACTGAATTTATGCTTTCGTCGAACTGAGCTTGTTGTTCGTCGAACGGAGCTCGGCGTTCGTCGAGCTCAACGCCTAGACAGATAAAATTTTGTCTAAGTATTGTGGCATTGAGTGATGCTTACTCACTCGACGCTTTTGGTTCTAATGCTTGAATTTTATCTAAGTCCAGAAATGTTGAGTCAAGCTAATGTCAGCAAAGTCAAAAATTCAACCAAAATTCAAATGTTGCGGAAATGCTGCCAGAGACGTTGGCGGTCAGTTGTTATCATCTTCTGCACTTTCCAAGAAATATTTTCATCATTAAGTGTTGGGGCCCACACACAGCAAAGATCCGTTGAATCAAGATTAAATGGAAAGCATGTGCTGAATGGCTAAATCTCAGCCATCAATCCTGGTGGTGGGGCCCGCTGCTCGATTGTCTTTTAGAGAATAAAAAGAAGCAAATCGGCCAGAGCAATCAATCGAATCCTTGTCTTGGTTTTCTGAAAACGAAAAGTGCGGCTGAACTTCATCTTCCTCCTCACCATTCTTATTGATCCTGAAGAAGGTATTCTATACAGAAAACCTATCTAAGGAAAAGATAGCTGAAGCAATCACCATCTGCAATAGTAGGTTCAGAAGCGATTCTAAGGAAGCAGATCAACAAGCTTTGCAGAGAAACGAAAGCTGTTTCAAGGAAGATTCAACTGCAAATTTCATTGTCTTCAACAACAAAAACTTGGGATAATATCTGCTCAGTCCAGGAAGAAGTAGACACAGAGATCTTGCTCCGACGTTTAATCATCTCACCCTTTATTTCTTCTGTAAAGATTCTTTATGAGTCTGGAGTTGTAAGCCTGTTTTATAAAGGCTAAGGTCTTTGTGACCTGTGTTTGGCTTTGTGCCGGGTGAAAGGTCTTTGTGACCTGTGGTTTGGCAAAGCTGGGTGACACTGTTCCTCACACCCTCTTTGGGAAGCTGCTGTCATATAAGATGTAGCTGGTCTGCTTGGAAAGAAGAGGAGAACCACAACAACTCTCAGGCAAGAGATAAGTCTGTAGCATTCAAAGCTGAAGGCTCCAGCAAAAGTTGATTGAAGTCTTCCTCTCCACCGAGGAGAGATGCTGAATCGGATTCTGAAAGATCAGAGAAAAGCACATCAGACTGCCAATAGTTCGATGAAGATTTTGATGCCTTCATTAGGCAATTTTAGAAGTTCTTGAAGATGAAGCACTGAAGAGGCCGACCTTCCTCCTACTCACATCCCAAGGATGACTACTACAAGGGCAGGAGAAAATCCTCTAAGGAAGACATGTATGGTTCCAAAATTGGAAAATAGGTTACCTCTAACATGACTTGTTATCATTGCAGAAAACCTGGGTATGTAATAGCCGACTGCACAGTTAAAAGAACCGAACATAGTGAGAAAGAGGACCACCAACAAAAAGGCAAGAAGGAGAAATCCTTTATTGCTAAGAAGCAAAGAAGCTGTGCTGACTCCTCCTCATCAGAGTCAGAAGAAGAAGAAGAAGCCTATTTTGGGTTGTACTCTACTGAAGATGGAGCTGTAGAAGCAGACTGCATTAAAAGGCTGGCAGCTTTAGAAAAAGAAGCTGAGAAGGCCCTTACTGCTGTCAGGATTGAAGACAGGGCCCCTCTATCACAGTCTGATGGTGATTCAGAGGTGGATTATGAAGAAGACAGATACTGCCTTGGGCTGATGGCTAGGTCTGATGAAGAAATCAACCAGGATCAGCCTAGTTTAAGCAAGGTAATCTCTGTTACTAGCTCTTTCAGTTCAGATTATGAATTTATTCCAGATTCTTGTGCCTCTGCAGCAAGTGATGATGATGGCTCAGAATCTCAAGGAGACATCAATAAATTGATTGATAATTATGGTGCACTACTGTAGGCTCTAAAGAAAAGCAAGCTCCTAGCCAAACAGTAGGCTCAGGAAATTGCCTCTCTATAGCTTGCTACTTCAGAATCAGCAAAACTGCTGGATCAGAAGATGCAAGAAGTTAGCAAACTGAAGAGTGTAACAAACCTTCAGATGAGCACCGTAACTGATAACTCTAATTATTTTTAACTTTTTATTTACTATTTTATATTAATAGTTAGATATTTTACATCAATTTTATAATATTAAGTTTATAATTAACTAGTTTCTCTATTTTATATTTATTTATTCTAATGATATTATTTTCAATTTTGTAGGGCTGATATATCAATTATTTGGAGCAAAAAGGAATTTTCTCCTTTTTGACCTAGACACGCCCGGTGACACGCCCTCCATGGGCGTGACCACGGGAGTGACACTCACGTGCAAAGAAGGTCAGTGTAAATCGTGGACCTGCGGCCGAAGAACGTCAATCAGCCTATGACACGCCCGTGTATTTCAGCGACCCGCCCGTGTTACACTTACATGGGGTGTGACAGCCGGTGAAGGACTGCTAGACCGTGCCACGACGGATTAAATTGACACGCCTTGGTCACGGGCGTGACCAAGGGCGTGTCATGTGCGTTTTCCAGTCAATAAAGAGACGTGCGTGCCGTTGCCGCTAGAATCCGTTGCAACCTGACACGCCCATGGTCACGGGCGTGACCATGGGGCGTGAAGCCTCCATCAAGACCAGTTTACTCCCGCTGTTTTCAGCTTCCCGCCATTTTCCAGAAACAACCTTGACACGCCCTAGGTCACGGGCGTGACCTGGGGGCGTGACCCGTCAGTTAATAGATTTTGGCGGTTTCTTCTCCAACGTTCCCGGTGTTTCAAGACGACGGTTCCGAGACTGACACGCCCTAGGTCACAGGCGTGACCTAGGGGCGTGACCAACCAGCAAGCTTGCCTATAAATTCCAGGCAATTCCAGAAGGTGGGGAGGAGATTTTTGGGAGCTTAGTTCTGTTTTGTTTGCTATTTTTCTTGCATTCTAATTTCATAGTGTACCTTTACTTTCAAATCTTTCTTTAATCATGTCTTTCTTTAAGCTTTCATGTAATTCTCCCATCAGGATGAGTAGCTAATTTCGCAATTAGCACTTGATCGTGATGAACTTTGGAATGGAATAAAATTCTTATTTTTTGTCACTAATTATCAAGCACTCTTTTTCAAATATACTTCGATTTATCTTGATTTTCAGGCCTTCGAATTCATAAGTTGCAAATTATGTTTATTCGAGTTTAGATCTGTATCCTAGATTTACCGAGAGGTTGTGGATACAAGTAGATCGCTCAAGGATAAAGGGAGTTTCTTGCACCCCTCGAGAGAGGTAGGCAAAATTCTTCCGCATTGGCGTCAATTCCATTAGAGAGGTTCACCGCCTAAAGCAAGCTTAGGTTTTTCGACTAGGTCGAGAGGTCTTAATCGATCAACCTAAGGTTAGTCGAATGCGTATTCTCGAGAGAGGCGCTTTGTAGCTTTGGAACCTCCGTGGTCGAAGTTTTAATCTAGATGCTTGTGCTTATTCTCATTTCTTGGAATTTTATTCTAACCCAAAGGGATTGTAGATCAAGTGCTAGCTTTCTTATCATCGCATTTCTCCTCTTAAGTTTAACGTTTCCTTTTCCGCAAACCAACTTCCAGTCGATAAAATAGTAGCTCTTCCTTGTGAGTACAAGTACTCAACGGTCCTCGAGTTTAAATATGATATTTCCTATACTAAATTTCGATAGGTGCACTTGCCTAGTTTGAGATTTTAGTTTGGATATTTTCAAAACTTATAAAATCTTCATCAAGTTTTTGGCGTCATTGCCGGGGACTATTTTTGTCGATATTTTGAAAGCAAGGATCTATTAGTTTTATCATTTTCTTTTTGTTTTAAAAAAATTTGAAAATAAAAAAAAATTTATTTTGTCTTATTTTGGTGTGTGACCCGAGGGAATCCGTCAAATCTAGTTGATTTGGATCCGGAGATCGAGCAAAGCTTACGACGACGTCTAAGACTCCGCGACCTCAATTCTCCAAACTTGGTTGTGGAACCCATCGGTGACACTTCTTTTTCTTCTTCTTTTTTTTCTTCTTCTTCTTCCCCTTCTTCTTAATTTTCTTGTATTTTGAATAACCAAAATCCAAATATGGCCGAAGAACAGACTATGTCCTATTATGCCCGACAAAATTTGGATGAGGCGCAATCAAGTATTGTTCGACCCACCATTGCGAACAATAATTTTGAGTTGAAGCCAAGCATCATCCAAATGGTACAACAATATGTACAATTCAATGGGCTTCAAGATGAGAATCCCAATGCGCATATTTCTAACTTTTTAGAAATATGCGATACTTTTAAAATTAATGGGGTTTCGGATGATGCCATCCGGCTAAGGCTTTTTCCTTTCACATTGCTCACCAAAGCAAAACAGTGGTTAGCCTCTTTACCAAGAGGATCCATCACTACTTGGGCCGGGATGACGGAAAAATTTCTCACGAAATATTTTCCGCCCGCAAAAACGGCCAAGTTGCGCAATGATTTTACATATTTCTCCCAAGTTGATACATAAACGTTATATGATACTTGAGAGCGATTTAAGGAATTGCTTCGCCGATGTCCGCATCATGCAATCCCCAATTGGTTGCAAATCCAAACCTTCTATAATGGCCTCAACCAACAAACGAGGCAACATATTGATGCCGCCGCCGGTGGAATGTTAAATAACAAGACACCGACGACCGCCCAAGAACTTATAGAAGGTATGACCATGAATACGTATCAATGGAGTACACCCCGGTCTCGTCCACCTAAACCGGCCAGGATGTACGAAATAGATACGGTTTCTAGTTTGTCTCTCCAGGTTGAGCAACTACAAAAACAGATGAACGAGATGTCTGCTTCCTCGTCTAAATCTACCTGTGAGCCCCAATATTGGGAGCCTTCTACTATTGCCGAGCATGTGGATTACATGAGTAATCCGAATCGGCCACCTTATAATACGGTAATAATTTTGGCAATACCTATCACCCGGGTATAAGGAATCACCCCAACTTCTCTTGGAGTAATCCGGGGAACGCGGCGCGCCCGCCAAACACGATTCCACCCGGCTATTTTCCGCCGCAAGCTCCAAAAGCTCCAAATCTCGAGGAGTTGTTTACCCAATATACAACTACAAATGATTCCAACATCCGGAATCTCACCGGATCTCTTCGTAATTTGGAGACACAAATTGGGCAAATCGCTAAAATGCTCTCCGATCGTCAACAAGTAGCGCTACCGGGCAATACAGAGACCAACCCAAGGGAGCAAGTGAAGGCTATCATGCTACGGTGCGGGAAGGAGGTACATACTCCGGTGGAACAAGAGGTAACTACTCCAAATCCGGTGGAACAAGAGGTAACAATTTCTACATCTTATCCCCCTCCTAAGCCTTCGACTGATACTAAACCGAAGGCTTATCAACCACCTCTTCCCTATCCGTCTAGAATGCTAAAAGACCGGATGGATGCGCATCACAGTAAATTTCTAAACATGTTTAAACAACTTCAAATAAATTTACCGTTTTGCGAATTAATAGCGCAAGTGCCAAAATACGCCAAGTACCTCAAGGATTTTTTATCCAATAAAAAGAAACTTGAGGATATCTCCACGGTTCACTTGAACGCGGAATGTTCGGCGGTTTTACTAAATAAATTGCCTAAGAAACTAACCGATCCGGGTAGTTTCTCTATTCCTTGTCTATTTGGCAATTTATCAGTACAACATGCGTTGGCCGATCTGGGCGCTTCGATTAATTTGATGCCCTATTCATTATTTAAAAAATTGAGATTAGGAGAGCCGAACCCCATAAGAATGAGCATCCAATTGGCGGATCGGTCTATTAAATACCCTATGGGTATCGTTGAGGATGTGTTTGTTAAAGTTGACAAATTCATCTTCCCGGTGGATTTTGTCATCCTTGACATAGAAGAGGACACCGAAGTTCCGATTATTCTCGGTCGTCCCTTTCTCGCCACCTCACGCGCCATTATAGATGTTAGTGACGGTAAACTTCTCCTTAGGGTCGGGGATGAAGAAGTTACCTTTCATATTGATTCGTCTATGCACAAAAAACTTTATAACGACGACTCATGTTTTACTTTGGAGGCTTCCCCCGAAGAAGACTCCATTCATGATGGAAATTTTGAATCTTTAAATTTAATTTCGCATGAAATACGTAATGATAATTTGGTCACATACGCACCTATTGAAGAAATTCTAGACTTAGGTGGTGACTTTTTAAGGTCTTCGTTTGAGGAACCTCCAATTTAAACCTCGAGCATGTGTTAAATCCTTTACACTATTTATCTCAAGCGGAAGGTTCCAAACTTCCCGTTCATGCGTCGTCTTATGTATCTGAAAATCCCATAACTTAGCGCGCATCACTATGGTCGAGCTCACCGACCATAAACAAAGCGCTCGTGGGATGCATCCCATGGTTATCTTTTTATTTTATTTTATTTTTTTTCTTTTTTTTGGTTTACAGGTTTGAAGAATATCTTTGCGTCGTGACGATCGATCGGGACCGTCAACTCGTGCGAGTTCTTCATGTCGGTAACTTTAATTTATTTTCTTTTACTTCTGTCTTGAAAATATTTTTTTTTAAAAAAAAACAAAAAAAAAGAGAGAGAAATTTTCTTTTTCTGTTCGTACACGCCTCTGACACGGGCGTAACCTATTGGTCACGGGCATGACAGAGCCGTGTTTAGTTCTTCTAGCACAACCCGAGAGTGGTTTCGTCGAGCGAAGTTTCTCGTTCGTCTTCCGTTTAGGCCACGGGCGTGACCAGGCGGATCTTCGTTCGACGACCTGGATCAGGGAAAACAACAAAGTTTTCCCCGTCACGCACGTGACATCACATGTCACGCCCGTGTCGCAGGTTAAGTCATGGCCGTGACTTGCCCGGTATTTCTCAAAAAAAGTAACAATTTTTTTTTTCATCTTTTCCAGTTACACTCCCCAGGGTCACGACTGTGACCCTGGGCCGTGTCGCGAATCCGAGGCGTGCCTAAGGTCATTGCCTCGCATTCCTTGCTTTTTGTTTTTTTATTTAACACGCCCCTAGTCACGGCCGTGACCGAGGGCGTGTCCGTGGCATCCAAGGCCAACACCTTGGATTCCCGCGCGCCTATCTTAGATTCCCCTTTCATGCCTAGAGGCACGACCGTGACTCTGAGAGTCACAGGCGTGCCTCCTGGGAGTGTCCAGCGAATCCGAGGCAGTCTACCTCGGATTCCTTTTCGCTTTGACCCGTGCTTGTCACGCCCCATGTCACGGGCGTGACATGGGGGCGTGACCAACCCGAAATTCATATATATATATGATTTCTTCTCCCTGTTCTTTCCTCCATAACCTCCAGCCCTCCTCCTTTCCTTAGCCAACCCGGAAACCCCTTTTTCCTCCCTCCTTCCAGCATGCCTCGCCACCGCCCTCATTCCTCCGCTTCTTCCTCTGAGCATCCCGCAGATCCCGCCACCGCGGAGGCCATGCTCCTCTTCGATAATGCCACCCAACAAGATAGGTCCGAGCGATTGCGAGCCAAACCTTTTGGTGTTTTTCGGATTTTAGACTGGGTTATCCTCGCCACCTTCGGAGCAGCAGACTTGGTTCGGGAGTTTCTATCCACCCCAGGATGGGCTCCCCTTTTCTCCATTTCGGAGCCAACCTTCCTTGAGCTCACCATCGAGTTCTTGGCGTCTTTTGAGTTCCGCTGGTCAGCGCAAGACGATTTTATCATTTTTCGCATGGGTGGGATAATTTACCAGCTCACCATCCGCCAACTCAATGTCGCCATGGGCTTTTGCTCGGAGGCATATTTCCATTCTCCCTCCTATCTCGACCTCAAAACTGATTTTCCGTCCGATTTCAATCTCCTTACATTTTGGTTGGAAATCAGTAATGACGTCGCCCCCTACACCTCAAAGAAATCCAAGAGTAGCCACCTCATTTCCCCTGCTTTGCACATCCTTCATAACCTCCTCACCTTTACACTTTCCGCCCGCGGCGATAGCCATGGCATGGTGACTCGGGCTGACTTACTATATTTATATAGTATGTTTTCCCGGACCCCACTCAACCTTGGTTATATGCTCGCAATCTTCTTTCGTCATCAGGCTGAAAATGTGAGGTTGGGGGCGGTTCATGGAGGCAATTTTATTACTTTCCTAGCCAAACAGACCGGCGTTTGGGATGCCTTTCCGCGGCTCACTTGCATGCAAACGCCACATGCTCTCCAGTTCTCGACCCTTCAGGCGCTTGGCCTAGCGCGCCGACGTGAGGGCGAGTTTGAGGCTATTCCCCCATCATCGGTGGCGGGGATCTTGATCTTCATTTCGGTGTTGGTCCCAGCTGTCACGACCCGCATTTTCTCCGAAATTTAAGAGGTATCAGAGTAGGAGAAAACACGCATTGTGATGCCACGTCGGGCAGGGGATAACTGCCGACGCTCAGGCAACCACCAACTACTAAGACTATGAAAAAAAATCATAAGCTTTAATGATATAAAAGTCAATTATATTTTAGAGGCTGTATCCCTCGGCTAACTGGATCAGCTAGTCCACAATTAAAAAATTATACTTATACGCAGTGGAAATTAATTTAGTTACATTTGACATCCTAAAAGAGAGCATAAGTGTCCCCAGGGGACAACTTATACTATGCATACCCTACCTTTATGTTATACCATATATACGAAAATAATCTTTTACGTGGCTTGGAAAGTAGTGTTGAGTTTTATAAAGTATGTTGATCATGAGATATACATATAATAGTGCTTTTAAATTTTAAAAGTAACTAGCAACCTAGTATAAAATCTTCCCAAGAGCAAGTTGAATAAACTCCAAAATAGGAAATCTAGCAGTATAAGCAAAGTACAAAGCATCTAAAATAGAAACCACCAGTGGGCGTCAACCACTAACACGAACCCACTGGTGCGTAGGCATATCTGTACTACAAGTCTAAAGAAACTACATCCCAAGAGTGAGGAACTGAGAACCACAGTAGCAGCTGAAATGCTAGAAAATCTCCAGGAGCAAACTAGCCGCACAGTCGGCTAAATACCTGTTCCTGAGGTATTTAGAAAAACGAACACCTCAGCAAAGCAACTATCAAAAGGAAAACAAAGGTACAATAGTTTTATACAGGATTTAAAATCAGGTCAGAAGTAAGTGAAAGTGAAGTAAAACAGGTACAGGTAAAAGAAGGTAGTAAAGCAGGTAAAACTGATTCCCACAAAGGTAAGTAGAAAGGGAGTGCACCAAGAGCACGAATGAAGCCGAACTTCAACTATCTCTGGAAAAGGTTTAGCACAGCTAGAAAACCCTAACATAAAGCTAGAGCAGAAAGAGTCACCTAGTACTGGAGATGGACAAAATCAGTAACAAGGGCCTAGACTGGTGACCACATGTCAAACCAAGTATTTCAGGCCAAAATATCATCATGGTGTTGTGGTGGTGGCATCGGTCCACTCAACCAAGCAACCCATATTGTCTTGGTAAGACAAGAAGAAAATAGGGGTGGCGGCATCGGTCCAACTCTCCCCTAAATCACATCCTACTCCAGCACTAAGTGACTCGGAAAAAAAAACCCTAACTGGTGGTTTCATGAACCACCAAGAAGTCAACACATCCCTACTCCAACTAGAGCAACCCACCTAAGAAGCTTAGCTGCCGAGCAGCAGACGGCGCTGGTTAACTAAACATGCATTTAAAATGTGAAAAATATCTAAACCTCAAATACTTAAAGTACTACAACATCAGTTTGTATCAAGTGATTGGATCCTAAATATATTAAGTGGTTTGATACTAAATATATACTAAACACACACATATGAGTTATATATATGAATGAACTAAACTACCCATTTATCTACTTGAGTGGTTTGATACTAATCATGCGCAAGTACATTGATACAACACATGTACGCTTAGTTCACTATCAAAACATATACACTTAAATTTAGGGGTTTGATACCGCACATAAGCACGGTAATTCGACATTACATGCAAACCGGAGGATTAACACTAGACAAAACATGAGATTTGGATGGTTTTGATACAAATCCGATTTCGAAGAAACTACGGAGCAAGCTATAAAATAATCTTGCAACTAATTAAAACAAACGATAGCATTGGTTTACACCCAAGGAAGACCGCAATCAATGAAATATCTCACGAAACGAACAGGCTTACCACCGAGGGCTCTCGAGTTATACCCGATCGGGGCAATACTCATAGCAAAAGGGACACTAGCCTAACAAAATCGATCTGGGAAAAATAAACAAAAACAACCCAATAACAAAACAGTGGACATGCAGGAATAACAAAGAGGGAAAAACAACGCCATGGCAATAACAAACTAAGAAAAGGAGATGTGAGGCCTTGTACCGATTTTCATATGCATAACCAAGTAAAAAAATCAAATAATAGATTTCCAGGAATCAAGCAAACAAAACTAGATATGGAAGTACTTTGGCAAGGACACACTTGCCTTGGCTTAGGAGAAATTCGGCCAGCAACCCCCTTCCCAACCTAATCGGCCGCACACAACAATCCTAGGAGGAAATCTGGAAAGAAAGAAAACAAAAACTGGGCGCTCAAAGCTTGGAAGAAAACAAACCCGCAATTCATGATTCCAAAGAAAAGAAGGAGAAATCCCAAAATGAATACCTTGATACGAAGGTTTACTAGAGGAGCTCGGATCCGGCCTCAAACTGGAGTTCCGAGCTTCACGGGGCAGGGAGACGGCGGTCGGAGCACTACCAGGCTTCCGCCTCTTTCGCTCGATCCGCAAGGAGCAGGCCGCCGGGTTGAGGGGAAGGAAATGACCTAACCTAATAATAAATCCTATATATATAAATCCTTTTACCTAAATCAAATTTTAATTAAGCATTTATACATATATACTCATATACCTTTACACATTTATACAAACCTATACATATGCCTCTACTATACACATACATGTACACCAACACATAAACATTTACTTATTCATATACTTATACACATAATTTTTTTTACACTTATATATATATATATATATATATATATATATATATATATATATATATATATATATATATATATATATATATATATATATATACTGCACCCACCCGCACTGTAAGACCCCCCCCCCCCTTTTTGTTTTTTCCTTTTCGACACCGGGGTCTTAGGCCCAGAACAGCCATTTTGCGGTGACTCCTTCACGCCCTGAAGGGTTCATCACCACAAAGCGCCGATTCTGCCGGCCAATTCGATCACAGAAAAGTAGCACAATAGTGTAAATGCAAATTGCAGTCCACAGAAAATCACATATCTTAGAATAAATCTCCACGAAGGGAGTGTCCACAGAATATAACATCAGAGTAGCAAAATACGGGCTTATGCCCGGTACATCATATCCTCACTACAATATCACTCATGCGGAAGCAAAAGCAGAAACACTACTCAAGGTCGAGACTCACGGTCCCGGCTGTATAAACTCCGGAGCTAGACTGCCCCACCTCCAAGCGCACCGGTCTCTGGGGCTGCTCCTCCATGCTGGTCTCCACGATCCCCTAAATGATGCGGTTCGAAAACCGTTAGTCTAAAAGACTAAGTCCTATCATCCCCCGCCCCTTCCCCCACGGCTCCTAGGCACCGAGCGGAGAGGAAGAAAAGGGAGGACGTGAAGGTGGAGAATATCAAAAACAGATGACAGTGGACCTATACTAGCAATTCTATAATATGTATAGACAATAAGCTGAAATATGAAAGGTAACCTTCACTTATGTGAGAACACATAAGCCAAGGGGTCTTCTGCAAGGCTCCCATCGTATAAAAAGTCACATACCAATTTATACGTTGGGGTGTCGGTTTTCACACAGCAGTAAATATATATGTCAAAATTAACCTTAATTTATAAACTTGCCCACACAAGCTTATAGACTAAGGGGTCGTTTTGCAGGTCCTAATGTATAAGCGTCCCATTCCACTTATACATTAGGTGTCAGGGGTTAAATGATTCGATTATGCTATGACATGCAAGTGGGTATGATGGACATGTAAGTGCAATGCACACACCCGACTCTGTGTACACAGACCTTTAGTTCCCCCTTTCTGGAGCCGTAACCTCCCAGGATACCTCCGTAGTGGCAGACGGAAGCGGTGGGTTGGGCCTCGCCCACCTCTAAACCAGTAAAGCACTACCGGTCAGACCTATCGTACGCCTCAACGCTTGGTGCACGAAGCGGACTCCTGCGTACTCTTGCCGGCTGGCGCACCGGACTTCTGTTGGCGAAGTGCTAACCACACTTGCCGAGTCAACGTATTGGCATCGGTGCATCGACCCTCCAATACCGAAGACCCACCACCTTAATTTCCTTTCCTTTTTATGCACATGCAAATTAGCGTAATCAAGAACCGAGCCGAAGCTCCCCGGACCAACACGTCCGTCTCAAACAATCGAGCCGAAGCTCCCCGGACCCAAAGTCCGCCTTTTAACCATCCGAGCCGAAGCTCCCAGCTAACTTCCGGTGCTAACAGTGTTTGTGTAAGGTGCAACCCTAATTACTAAGTTACTCTTTTCAGCTTGTTAATACAGTTTACGTTAACCCAGGACTGCCCCCGGTATTCCCTGTGAGGGGCTCTCAAGGGGCACTAGGAACTATGTTGGGATTACGCCCAGCGTTCCCTTTCGCAAGTTACTTATTATTGTTATTGGTTGATCCCCTTACCCATTACTTCCTCATGTTACGATAGGCTAATCCTAAGGTGATTTGACTCCACTCACCTTGGGGAGGACGATCTTTCGTCGGTCCCGAGCGCCTCTAAACCCTAGCCAAAACAAACTCCCTACTCACTTTATCTTCCAAGATGCACCTATTACTGTTTATCCTTCCAGCAAGCCAACAAGACCCATCACATATGCTCTAATACATATCCCAAATGATTTCCTGCAGTTTTGCTAAATGCAGACCACTTAAGCTATATGACCCGTAAAAAGGGAAGTATGCTATATGATCATCCAATGCTTATATAATAATTATTAGAGGTCTATATGGGCATATGTAGACTGAATCCACAATTTCCTAATTTTCATAATTTAAATGCTAATTTATTTATTTATTTTAAAAACCCAAAGTTCCAAGGTTGAACAGGAAGTACAAGATTTAAGCAAGATGAAGCTCCACTAAAATTATGATAAATGCAAGATGGGTAATCATCTACAAATCCAGAACCTCCAAATTTTCTAGTAAGATTTCAGCCCTCAAATTATATTTCCATATTTATTCAAAAATAAATCATTAAAAGGGGATGTACAATAAAAATAATTCCAAAAATTCAGAGAAAATTCCAGGATGGTTGTAAGGGCACATAAAACCTCTAAGTAAACTTTCATAATTTGTTTGAAAGAATTATTCCCTAAATTAATTAAATATCCTATTCTCAAAAATATGGCCTTGAAAAGAAAGTTCTGAAAACAGACCTCTAAAAATTATAAATAAATTTTTACAAGTAAAGTTTGGCCTAAAAACATCAAAACCTAAGCCTCATGATTTTTCAATAGATATATCCTCAATAATGAATTTTCTTTACCCAAGGCCCCTTTCTGAAATTAATGAAGGAAGTACCAAATAGAATTAATTTAAAATTATGATAAAATCCAAAGATGATCAACTAGCCCTATAATAACCTCTGACTAAGTTTCATCATATTTTAAAGCACATAACATCCCTAATAAAATCAAACATCACTTTGGTCCTTTTGGTAATTAACAAATAAAGTACCAAGAATAAAATCCATAAAATTCTACAAAAATTACTAGAGGTCCTAGGTGGCCTAAAACCTATTCTGCCCAAGATTCAAAACATTTGGGAAAGGTTTATTGGCTGAATCTCCAAATTTGTGCTCCTACCCTAAACTAGGGTTAGGGTTTTGAGGTGTCTACCTTGCTCTAATTATTCTAAATTTCCTACCAGAGATCTTAGGTTATACTAGCCTCAATTCTACTGGGTTTCCAAGGACATGCAAGGGCATTTGCCCCCATGTCCTTCACAACCCTCAAAAGTCCTTCCTTAGGGTTTGAGGTTGAACCATAGGGCAAATCAAGTCTCTAATATCTCATTTTCCTCCAGGGGGTGGCATTGTCCATGCCAAGTCAGTGTCCAAAACCTCTGCCTCTGTTGATGGGAGGGGACCACCCTAAGTCCATAGTGCACTTTAAATCAAAAATGCCCTCTTAAGGCCAATCTAGGGTTTGGTGATTCCCTAACCAAAACCTATCCAAATGTGCTCAAATTTTGTACAATACTAGGTCTTGATGCCAGGGACCACTCCCCAAAATTTGGGAGGGTTTGGAGGTGATTTGACCACTTAATTAAATTACCCTAGCTTTATTAAATAAAATCAAAAACTTTAAGAAAAGTGTGTCCAAAAATTCTGAGTTTTGGTCAGGCCCTAGATATAGCTAGGTTAGGCTCCCTGCCAAAATTGCAATAGATTTGGACCAGGGATGAGGTGTGGGCACTCAGTTTAATGACTGCCTAGCCCTAAGGGTATGTCCCACCAAAATGGGTTCCCTGGTCAAACCAAGCACCCAAATTGGTCTAAATCAATTTTGGATTATATTAGACCCATAGGACTACAACTTTCATATTGAAAGTTTTTCCACCAGATGGACCTAAGTATTTTTAAAAATTAAAACCATTTAGTGTATATAGTGTGACAGAAATGAAATAATCAAGAAATTGATTCCTATAGTTTAATTTCTGATGGAGCACGAATCTTGGCGCAGATGAACGGGAACCGTTCATCTCCTTCGTTGAGCCGACGGCCAGGATGCATTTTTCCTGGGCCTACTTCAAGCGGCTGCCGCCGGCCATCCAGCCCCTTCCCCGGCCGGCCACCGCCACCACCACCTCCGTTGAGGTGGGGGCTATCGCCAGGCGGTGGCTCTGCCGCCAGAGAGGCATTTTGCGGCGGTTCTAGCAAGTTCATTTTAGCCGAAAACCATGAAAATTCCTGGTTTAGATCGGGCTCAATTGAGCCCGAAACTTCAACCTAAGTAGTCCTATGATCTACCCGTGAGTTAAGGAGAGGGAGAGGACCTTCCCGGCGGCCTGAATGCGAGTCGATCTTCGGGTTGCCATGGTGGTGGTGCCGCCGGCCGGATTTCTGCAACAGTGCAGTCAAGTTGCCTGAATTCCTACGGTAAACGATGGGAAGGGATCCTCTCATGTCACTGATGGTGTATAAATCATCAGTTGGGGGAGGTGAGAGGCCAAACATCAATGGCCATTAATGCCCTTGAAGGCTTGGCTCGGGTTGAGTGGGGGGGGGGGGGGGGGGCTGAATCTTCCTCTTAGTGGCCGGGAAACGGCTGGAATCAACTCCTCTTCCCTAGAGGAGTTGATTGCAGCCATAAATGGTGGCTGTTGATCTCCTTGGCCGGCTTTCCACTCTCCCCTTCCTCTCCCCCATTTTCTCTCTCCACCATTAACATGGAGGTAGCTCCTTTCTCTCTCCTAGTCACCCATGTTGACTGGTCAACACCAGTGGCTATGTGCAGCCCACTTAGCCATGATGATTATGAAAGTGAGAGTAGACTAAGGGAAAAATGGCTTGAGCTTGGGTTAGCCCTTTTGGGCTAGGTTTGACTTGGCTTAAATGAGGGTTGACCTGGGCCAATTTGACCATCTGGGTTGACCCCATTGGGTTTTTAGTGACCCATTGGACTCCCTTAAGGTCTAGGATTACTTGAATAGGGTGGGTTGGACATCTTGGTTGTCACATGTCCCTTGGTAAGGGCACTTTGACCATTTTAGGGCTAGAGTTGACTTGGGTCAACATGCCCAATTGGGTTGACCCCTATGGGTCCTTGGTGACCCATTGGCTTCCCCTAAGGTCTAGGTAGGGTTATGTAGGGTTACCCTGCACTTTGAAGGTCACATACCCTTAGTAAGGGTACTTTGACCAGATTAGGAGCTTGAGTTGACCTGGGTCAACCTGGCCTCTAGGGCTGGCCCCAATGTGTCCTTAGTGAACCACTGACCTCACTTTAGGGTTAGGAGGGCATAGGTGGGGTCCTCTAGGATAGGAGCAGGTCAATTGACCCTAAGTAGGCTAGTTTGACCCATTTAGGGCTAGGGTTGACCTTGGTCAACTGAGCCTCTTTGGTTGACCCCAATGAGTCCTTATGGCTCTAATGGGCCTCCCAAGGTATTAGGGGTGTTGTGGTAGGGTCTTGGGGTTAAGGTGTAGCCCATGGTCATCCTAAACCATTGTTCAGAGTTCTACTATTTGCAGACCATGATTATTTTCCACATTTTGTCCCCTATCTCTGGGCCCATTTCTGGCTTCCTAGGGTTTTGTCATGACCTAGTCATGGCCAAACCACTCTTAGGGGTCTAGTTGGAAATGAGATGTTACACGCACATACCCGCACACATGCATTTATAAAGCCTCACACTTACGTGCACACATGCATTAATACACTAGCACGCCTAAATCACTCACCAAACTAAAATGCGAAAAACATGTAAATACGCCCACATAAATGACAACTCGCTAACTAGCGACCGTCGGAATAACGCGAAAATTAACGTTCTCGGATTCCGAACAAGTCCGCACCGTAGCTAAACACTCGGGCTACGAAAACATCGGCGAAGTCGGACACAACCTCCGACGACCACACACTCGAGCTAACCTCACCCGAAGCCAAAGCACAAGGATTCCCTAAGAGGCTCAGCCGGGCTCCGAAACAGATGCCGGCTAGCTGTGGAATCCATACAACATGCTATAACCTCTAAGAACACCTAACGAGTTACTCTAACAACGGTATGAGCCGGAAATGCGCCAACGTAACGCCAAATGAGGATTTAAACAATTGCCGAAAAATCGGGGGAGTTACAGTCACTCCCCCTAAAAGAAAGTTTCGTCCCGAAACTTTACGTACACTAGTTCTACTATAGAAGGAAGGTAACAAAACAAAAGTTACTAGAAAGAAAACATACCCAACAAATCAGGAGAACAGGAGAGGGTGAGCCTCCCTCATAGCCGACTCTAGCTCCCAAGTCGCGCTTTCCAAACCTTGATTCTTCCAAAGAACCTTCACCATCAGGATAGACATTGTCCGCAGCACCCGATCCTGAGTATCCAAGATGCGGACCGGCACCTCAACATATGAGAGGTTAGGCTCCAACTGGGGCACGACATCCAAGACTTGCCCACTGCTCTGCACACACTTCCGCAGCTGGCTTACATGAAAAACATTATGTACGTCTGGGAAGTTGGCTGGTAGATCCAACCTATATGCTGCCACCCCAATACGCTCCAAAATTCTGAATGGGCCCACATACCTCGAGATCCAGCTTATGGTTCTTGCCGAACCTCTTCACTCCAACCATCGGAGACACCTTAAAGAAGACCAAATCCTCCACCGAAAATTCCAAATCGGACCTACGCCGGTTGGAGTTCTTCTCATATATCTCCTGAGCTAAACGAAGCTTCTCCCGAATACACTTCACAGCAACTTCCATTTCCTCGAGTGCATCAGGACCCAACAAAGGCCTCTCACCAACCTCAGTCCAAAACAATGGAGTTCTGCAGTGCCTCCCATACAATGCCTCGAAGGGAGCCATTTGCAAGCTCTCTTGGTAACTGTTATTGTAGGCAAACTCCATGAGCTGCAAACGCTCATCCCACGCTCCACCGTGGTCTAGAATGTAGCACCTGATCATATCCTCCACAATCTAGTTCACACACTCAGTCTGCCCATTTGTCTGTGGGTGGTAAGCGGTAGAATACCTCAAATCTGTACCCAGACCCTCTTGCAGGCTCCTCCAGAAGCGAGATGTAAAACGAGAGTCTCGATCAGAAATGATGCTAACAGGCACACTGTGCAATCTGATGACCTCGTTCAAATACAACTCTGTTATCTTCTTCATCGGGTAGCCGATCTTATAAGGTACGAAGTGCGCACACTTCGTCAATCGGTCCACGATCACCCAAACTGAATCAAATCCCCTTGGAGATCTCGGTAAGCCCGTAATGAAGTCCATAGAGATACTTTCCCACTTACAAGTCGGGATCTCCAAAGGAGTCAACCTGCCACCAGGCCTCCCATGGTCGGCCTTCACCCGCTTGCAAGTGTAACATTCAGAAACATACCGAGCTATATCCCCCTTCATACCATACCACAAGGCGATCTGCTTCAAATCATGATACATCTTGGTGGATCTTGGGTGGTAGGCAACACTGGATCCATGAGCCTCTTTGCATACCATACTCCTGATGTCTACAACCGCGGGGATGAAAAACCTGCCGCGGTACTTCAAAGTACCTGAATCATCAATAGAGAAATCCGGCAACTCCCCTCTCTCAGCCCTGAGGTATAAGTGTAAAAAATCTGGATCATCCTTCTGGTGTAACCTGGTGAGTGAAATCCAAGATGGCTCTGCCACTGCCAAACTGCTTTGCAAATCACAGCATCCCACAGAGATGTCCATCAACAAGAACTCTTCCACTAAACGGTCTTCCGTGAGGTTGAAGATCTTCCCTGTCTTGCGGCTCAGGGCATCGGCCACCACATTGGCCTTGCCTGGATGGTACTGGATCTCCACGTCATAATCAGCCACAAACTCTAGCCACCTCCACTAGCGCAAATTCAGCTCCTTCTGTGTAAACACGTACTTAAAGCTCTTATGACCTGTGAAAATCTTGCACTGAGCCCCATAGATTAGATGCCTCCACCGCTTCAACGTAAAAATCACCGCCGCAAACTCGAGGTCATGCGTAGGGTAATTTCGCTCCTGAGTCCTCAACTACCACGACCCATACGCAATCACCTTCCCCTCTTGCATCAACACGCCTCCGAGCCCAACATGCGAGGCATCCACATATACATCATAGTCCTGGCCCTCCATAGGCAACGTCAAAATAGGAGCAGTGCACAATCTCCTCTTTAGCTCTAGAAAGGCCTCCTCGTATTGCTCGCTCCAAATAAACGTCGCATGCTTCTGCGTCAGCTTAGTCAAGGGCGCTGCCAAGGTAGAGAAGCCCTCAACAAACCTTCTGTAATAGCCGGCCAACCCCAAGAAGCTCCTAATCTCCTTGGGTATGCTCGGCCTATGCCAATCCATCACGGCAGAAATCTTCTCCGGGTCCACTGAAATGCCATCCTTGTTCACCACATGACCCAGGAAGGAAACCTGAGGCAACCAGAATTCACATTTACTCAGCTTGGCGTACAACTGATGATCCCTCAAGGCAGATAACACCAACCGCAAGTGCTGATCATGCTCCGCAGCATTCCGTGAATAAATCAGAACGTCGTCTATGAATACGACCACAAACTTGTCCAGAAAATCTTTGAACACCCGGTTCATCATGTCCATGAATGCTGATGGCGCGTTGGTCAACCCAAAAGACATAACTAGAAATTCGAAATGTCCATGCCTCGATCGAAAAGCCGTCCGTGGAATGTCCGACTCCCGGATCCTGAGCTGATGATATCCTGATCGAAGGTCAATCTTGGAGAACACAGAGCTACCACGCAACTGATCGAATAAGTCGTCGATTCTGGGCAGGGGATACCTGTTTTTGATGGTGACTTTGTTCAACTCCCTATAGTCGATGAAAAGGCTCATCGAACCATCTTTCTTCTTCACAAAGAGAACAGGTGCACCCCAGGGCGACGAGCTCTGCCTTATGAAACCCTTCTCCAATAACTCATACAGCTGGGTATGCAACTCTTCTAGCTCTCGCGGGGCCATCCGGTACGGTGCCTTAGCAATAGGATGCGTACCCGGCTCCAAATCAATCACGAACTCAACATCTCTGACAGGAGGAAGACCGAGAAGGTCGCTAGGAAACACATCAGAAAACTCACGAACAACAGGAATCTCATCCAATTGCAGAAAACTGCTAACAGTCCCCATCACTGAGACTAAGCAAGCAAAATAATCAGAACTGAACAACCTCTGAACACGTACCGCAGAAATCACCGGAGAGACCTGGCGCGGATCGCCATAAATACTCCCAGGCTGACCGCTGTCTTTCTTGAAATCCAAGCGCTTACCCCTGCACTGGATCACCGCATCATATCTGGACAACCAATCCATACCCAGGATGACGTCAAAATCTTCCAAGTCTATCATCTTCAGATTTGCCTTAGCCCGAAAATCCCCCAACATAATAGGACAATCATGAATGCCCTGATCTGATATCACAGAATCACCCGAGGGGAACTTGATGCAAAAGGCATCACCGACACGATCTAGATCCAACTGGAACCGCTCTACAAAGGCCCTAGCCACAAATGAGTGGGTAGCACCTGAGTCGAAGAGGACACGCGCCCAGCGGTTCTTTACGTTAAACTCCCTATATGAATATAAAAGGGGAAAAATTGCACAATCATTTAAGAAAACAATAGCCAAACTAATCTGCAATGGAAGTAAAAGACTAGCGAGAAGGTTTACCTGAAATGACTTGCGTCGAAGTTTGAGCCTCCGCTGATGATATCACATTCAACTTCCCTTTGCCTTTATCCATTGACTGAGGCGGTGGCAACGCCTGAAGAGGAACTGGTCGGAGCACAGACTGGAGCTGCGGGCATCGGTCCTTGGTATGACCTTTCTGTCCTCATTGATAGCAGACCTTGTCCTTCAACCAACAACGGGCAACCTCATGCCCCTCTTTCTTGCATAGAGTACACACCACATTCTGCTTGGGAGCACCCTGAATAGCATGCACATACTCCTTCTGCGCCGCCGCCCTCTTGAAGCATCTCTCAGCAAGATGGCCCGACCGGCCACAAAAACTACAGACCTCTTTGCTCCTCTTCCTGGAAGGAGCACCGGGCACTTGGGGGCTCTTTGCTTCAACAGCTTTCCTCTTCTCATTCCTCGCCTACTGCCCTCTTTGCTTAGTATTTTCGATGGCCTCTACCTTCAAAGCGGCCTCAACTGCCCCAGCATAACTCACCGCTCCATGAGCCACCGCTAGCTGCTGAACATCACTTCTCAGGCCTTCAAGGAATCGCTTCGCTCTATCCTCCTATGAGCTCACCAAACTAGGGGCAAAGCGACTGAGTTTGCTAAACTCAATCTCATACTCGCTGACTGAGAGCTGCCTCTACTTTAGATGCAATAAGTCGTTCATCAGCCTATCTCGCTCCACTGACGGTAGAAACTTCCGCATCAAGATCTCCTTGAAGGAAGCCCAAGTGCTTCCTCCTACCATTCCCTCCTTCTCCCTCATCCACCAGCTCTTCGCTAACCCCTATAGCTGATAGGCGACCAACATCACCTTCTGATCCTCAGACACTCCAGAATAATGAAACATTTCCTCTATGGAAATCAACCAGTCATCCAATATCATGAAGTCCGCCTTACCATTGTAGGTAGGGGGTCGCAGTCGCTGGAACTGAGTGATGAAAGCCATCTCCGGGGGCACCACCACTGGAGGCACCAAAGGGGTTGGGGGTGCAGGAGGTGCGGGAACAGCTATACTCGCAGCAGGATCCTGCGCTCTTGGGGCTAGTCCTGCCACCACAGATACCAGAGACTGGATCTGAGACTGAACGTCCACCATCTGCCTCGATAGAGCCTCATTGCTCTGCCTCAGACTCTCCACAACTGCACTACTTGGAGCACCAGAAGACTCACCCTCAGATTGGGGAGTCGACCTCGTCACTCTACGCTTAGGCGCCATACTACAAAGAACAAACAAGCAATCATCAGAACCTAATTCAACTATTAGGACAAAACAAACAGGTACAAACAAACCTACATAAGTACTTGCTTTAACTGCCAACTTGCTCTGGGGTTTTTATATATATATTTGTTTTATACAGAGGGAATAATGTCATGCTTAACCTAAGATGGTTCACCACCATCACACTAACTCTTGTGCCTAAATCAGGAATGCATGAATTTATATTCTTTTTGACTCAAAACCATGTGTGTAAATATGTCACCCTGCAAGTCTTTAGCTTGGCACGTTGTGCTTATACAATGTTATGCTATGCATGATTGTGTTATGCATTCTAAAAAGGCCCTAATGCATGTTATGAGCGGCGTACGCATGAAAATGTTATGCATCCCATACTACATAACATTTTCATGCAACGAAAAGGAAAACGTGCTAGTCGCATTCATGTGGTGAGGTTATGCATCCCATACTACATAACTCTCACATGTTGCCTCCTATGGTGGATCCATATACAAACACATATTATGCATCCCATACTACATAATATGCCCTGTATACTTCATGTTATGCTATGAGTGTAGTGTTCGTGCTTCAGCCAAGACGTGCTGATGATATATCGGTGTGTGTATGATATGATGCTAAACTTCTAATACCTACAAGGAAATGTTTCCCGACAAATTGCCAAGCAACCTCCCTCTGATACCAACTGTCACGACCCGCATTTTCTCCGAAATTTAAGAGGTATCAGAGTAGGAGAAAACACGCGTTGTGATGGCACGTCGGGCAGGGGATAACTGCCGACGCTCAGGCAACCACCAACTACTAAGACTATGAAAAAAAATCATAAGCTTTAATGATGTAAAGGTCAATTATATTTCAGAGGCCGTATCCCTCGGCTAAGTGGATCAGCTAGTCCACAATTAAAAAATTATACTTATACGCAGTGGAAATTAATTTAGTTACATTTGACATCCTAAAAGAGAGCATATGTGTCCCCAGGGGACAACTTATACTATGCATACCCTACCTTTATGTTATACCATATGTACGAAAATAATCTTTTACGTCGCTTGGAAAGTAGTGTTGAGTTTTATAAAGCATGCTGATCATGAGATATACATATAATAGTGATTTTAGATTTTAAAAGTAACTAGCAACCTAGCATAAAATCTTCCCAAGAGCAAGTTGAGTAAACTCCAAAACAGGAAATCTAGCAGTATAAGCAAAGTACAAAGCATCTAAAAGAGAAACCACCAGTGGGCGTCAACCACTGACACGAACCCACTGGTGCGTAGGCATATCTGTACTACAAGTCTAAAGAAACTACCTCCCAAGAGTCAGGAACTGAGAACCACAGTAGCAGCTGAAATGCTAGAAAATCTCCAGGGGTAAACAAGCCGCACAGTCGGCTAAATACCTGTACCTGAGGTAATCAGAAAAACGAACACCTCAGCAAAGAAACTATCAAAAGGAAAACAAAGGTACAATAGTTTTATACAGGATTTAAAATCAGTTCATAAGTAAGTGAAAGTGAAGTAAAACAGGTACAGGTAAAAGAAGGTAGTAAAGCAGGTAAAACTGATTCCCACAAAGGTAAGTAGAAAGGGAGTGCACCAAGAGCACGAATGAAGCCGAACTTCAACTATCTATGCAAAAGGTTTAGCACAGCTAGAAAACCCTAACATAGAGCTCGAGCAGAAAGAGTCACCTAGTACTGGGGATGGACAAAATCAGTAACAGGGCCTAGACTGGTGACCACATGTCAAACCAAGTCTTTCAGGACTAAATATCATCATGGTGTTGTGGTGGTGGCATCGGTCCACTCAACCAAGCAACCCATATTGTCTTGGTAAGACAAGAAGAAAACAGGGGTGGCGGCATCGGTCCAACTCTCCCCTAAATCACATCCTACTCCAGCACTAAGTGACTCGGAAAAAAAAACCCTTACTGGTGGTTTCATGAACCACCAAGAAGTCAACACATCCCTACTCCAACTAGAGCAACCCACCTAAGAAGCTTAGCTGCCGAGAAGCAGACAGCGCTGGTTAACTAAACATGCATTTAAAATGTGAAAAATATCTAAACCTCAAATACTTAAAGTACTACAACATCAGTTTGTATCAAGTGATTTGATCCTAAATATATTAAGTGGTTTGATACTAAATATATACTAAACACACACATATGAGTTATATATATGAATGAACTAAACTTCCCATTTATCTACTTGAGTGGTTTGATACTAATCATGCGCAAGTAGATTGATACAACACATGTACGCTTAGTTCACTATCAAAACATATACGCTTAAATTTAGGGGTTTGATACCGCACATAAGCACGGGAAATCGACATTACATGCAAACCGGAGGATTAACACTAGACAAAACATGAGATTTGGGTGGTTTTGATACAAATTCGATTTCGGAGCAACTACGGAGAAAGCTATAAAATAATCTTGCAACTAATTAAAACAAACCATAGCATTGGTTTACACCCAAGGAAAACCGCAATCAATGAAATATCTCACGAAACGAACAGGCTTACCACCGAGGGCTCTCGAGTTATACCCGATCGGGGTAATACTCATAGCAAAAGGGACACTAGCCTAACAAAACCGATCTGTGCAAAATAAACAAAAACAGCCCAATAACAAAACAGTGGACATGCAAGAATAACAAAGAGGGAAAAACAACGCCATGGCAATAACAAAATAAGAAAAGGAGATGTGAGGCCTTGTACCGATTTTCATATGCATAACCAAGTAAAAAAAAAATATCAAACAATATATTTCCAGGAATCAAGCAAACAAAACTAGATATGGAAGTACTTTGGCAAGGATACACTTGCCTTGGCTTAGGAGAAATTCGGCCAGCAACCCCCTTCCCAACCTAATCGGCCGCACGCAACAATCCTAGGAGGAAATCTGGAAAGAAAGAAAACAAAAACTGGGCGCTCAAAGCTTGGAAGAAAACAAACCTGCCATTCACGATTCCAAAGAAAAAAAGGAGAAATCCCAAAATGAATACCTTGATACGAAGGTCTAGCCTAGAGGAGCTCGGATCCGGCCTCAAACTAGAGTTCCGAGCTTCACGGGGCAGGGAGACGGCGGTCAGAGCACTACCAGGCTTCCGCCTCTTTCGCTCGATCCGCAAGGAGCAGGCCACCAGGTTGAGGGGAAGGAAATGACCTAACCTAATGATAAATCCTATATATATAAATCCTTTTACCTAAATCAAAATTTAATTAAGCATTTGTACATATATACTCATATACCTTTACACATTTATACAAACCTATACATATGCCTCTACTATACACATACATGTACACCAACACATAAACATTTACTTATTCATATACTTATACACATAATTGTTTTTGCACTTATAAATATATATATACTGCACCCACCCGCACATACCCGCACACATGCATTTATAAAGCCTCACACTTACGTGCACACATACATTAATACACTAGAACGCCTAAATCACTCACCAAACTAAAATGCGAAAAACATGTAAATACGCCCGCATAAATGACGACTCACTAACTAGCGACCGTCGGAATAACGCAAAAATTAACGTTCTCGGATTCCGAACAAGTCCGCACCGTAGCTAAACACTCGGTCTACAAAAACATCGGCGAAGTCGGACACAACCTCCGACGACCACACACTCGGGCTAACCTCACCCGAAGCCAAAGCACAAGGATTCCCTAAGAGGCTCAGCCGGGCCTCCAAAACAGATGCCGGCTAGCTGGGGAATCCATACAATGCGCTATAACCTCTAAGAACACCTAACGAGGTACTCTAACAACGGCACGAGCCGGAAATGCGCCAACGTAATGCCAAACGAGGATTTAAACAATTGCCGAAAAATCGGGGGCGTTACACCAGCGGTGCTCCTCACTCTCCCCCGATTCCGCCGCCTCGTGTGCCCTCTACCCCCACGCTCGGCCCTCAAAATTATTGGGATCATCATTTTGGGTCAATTCATACACGCATAAACGAGCTGCAGACCCATTTTGACGGTCGTTTCGCTTCCTTTGATGAGCGCTTTATCAAGCTCGAGCAGAGCCATGCTTCTTCGGTGGATCATATTGCCCGCGAGTTCACGAACATGCGGACTTTCTATCAGGAGCACAGAGACCCTCCCCACCAGGAGTAGCTATCCTTTCTTTTCTTTGGACTGTAGAGGGTCGCCTCTCTTTGTATCATGTATCTTTGTTTTTCTTTTCCTGTATTTTTTTATGACAAAAAAAATCTGTATAATATTATGTTTTGCTTGGCTACTATCTTCCAGGTATCTTTTGCTGCTGGTTTGACATTCTCAGTGAAGTTCTTTTTTTTACTGTTCTTCATTTTTACATTAGGGACATTGTATTGCTTAAGTATGGGGGAGTGATATTTCTCAAGCAAAATATTAAAAAAAAATGATTTAAAAAAAAAACAATAAAATTTTTACTTCAAAAATTTCAAAAGTTATATTTTGTTATGAATTTTGTTTTTCAAAAAAACTAAAAACAAAACAAAAATTAGGTTTAATTTTTAATTAGAGAAGTCATTATTTCCTTATTTATTCACATGCAAAATTCCTATTCATTGAACTTTTGTATAGTGTCTAGAGAATTTTGATGTTTAGATTGAAATTTGAATTTTGGAGTAAAACTGTGGGCCATGCTGTGTTTCTAGTCAAGTGCACGTGTAAGTAGAATTTTATGTAGATCTAAATATTTAGCATATAATTAGATTTTCATTTTTCTAAATGCGTGGAAATGTTTTATTTTGCTTTCACTTTGAAAATCGGTAAAATCTAAAAAACTTTAGGTGAGTAAGTAGAAGTTTACTAGAGAGATATTTCGCGGATCAAGAAAGAGATATTCTTTCTCGATGTCTAGAACTTGTCCTCTAACTATTCTCAAGATTTTGCATAAGTTAAACTCATTATCATAGATATGATTTAGGCACATCTTTTGGCCAGTTTGAGACTTTGCACCCTTACCTAAAATCTTATCTTTGTTAAGCCATTTTAACCATATTATCTTATCTTTTTATTTTAGCTCCACCAAATATTTTACCAAAGCCTAAAAAGCAACCTAATTGCGCACCTAAGACCAAGCTTGCACATAGATATACAAACACAGTTTGTGAGTGATTAGGAGTCTTTTTATTGTTGGTGGCTCTTTTCTTATTAAAAAAAGTTGATTTCCATTTCCTCTTCAAAATAAAAAGAAAAAAAAGTTGAAAAAAAGAAGAAAAAAAAATTACTGTAAAAATGAAGAGGTAGAAGAAAATTTTCGACATGATGTGAGAGTTGAAAAAATAAGAAAGAAAAAAAAAGATTAGGATTTTGGCTGCGTTCTTAAAGCCATAACAAATTTTTGTGTGCAAGCTTTCTCTAGATTTTGGTGTGACTAGCCATCATTTTTATCTTTGACCATCCTCACCAAAAACCTAAGCCTACGTTTCTACCTAATTACGTCCTTCTGATTTATGTTTATAAGTTAAACTAGTGTCGTGGCGAGAGTGTGAAAGGGCAAGCCTATGACCATCGACATTGATGGATTTCTTTGGAGGGTATCTTGATCTTCGTTCGTGCAATGTTATCTTAGTACACACGGAACACTCTCCCTGAATATAATTTTAAGATTTACCGGATTTTCATTTTAAAAGTAAAAATTATAATGGAAACACATTTTAAGAAAAATAAAAACCTAACTTGTATGCTGAGTGAGTTTTTCTACCAAAATAGCTACAAGAATAGGCATGGGACTTTGCATTTTACTCCTTAGGTTCAATTTTCTTTTCTAACATTTAAAATTTTTCTACTCCCTATAGGAAGTTGTTTGCTCGGGACTAGCAAACGGATAAGTATGGGGGTATTTGATAACTCTAATTATTTCTATCTTTTTATTTACTATTTTATATTAATAGTTAGATATTTTACATCAATTTTATAATATTAAGTTTATAATTAACTAGTTTCTCTATTTTATATTTATTTATTCTAATGATATTATTTTCAATTTTGTAGGGCTGATCTATCAATTATTTGGAGCAAAAAGGAATTTTCCCCTTTTCGACCTAGACACGCTCGGTGACACGCCCTCCATGGGCGTGACCACGGGAGTGACACTCACGTGCAAAGAAGGTTAGTGTAAATCGTGGACCTGTGGCCGAAAAACGTCAATCAGCCTATGACACGCCCATGTAGTTCAGCGACCCGCCCGTGTTACACTTACACGGGGCATGACAGCCGATGAAGGACTGCTAGACCGTGCCACGGCGGATTAAATTGACACGCCTTGGTCACGGGCGTTACCAAGGGCCTGTCATGTGCGTTTTCCAGTCAATAAAGAGACGTGCGTGCCGTTGCCGCTAGAATCCGTTGCAACCTTACACGCCCATGCTCACGGGCGTGACCATGGGGCGTGATGCCTCCATCAAGACCAGTTTACTGCCGCTGTTTTCAGCTTCCCGCCGTTTTCCAGAAACAGCCTTGACACGCCCTAGGTCATGGGCGTGACCCGTTAGTTAACAGATTTTGGCGGTTTCTCCTCCAACGTTCCCGGTGTTTCAAGACGACGGTTCCGAGACTGACACGCCCTAGGTCACGGGCATGACCAAGCGGCGTGACCAACCAGCAAGCTTGCCTATAAATTCCAGGCAATTCCAGAAGCTGGGGAGGAGATTTTTGGGAGCTTAGTTCTGTTTTGTTTACTGTTTTTCTTACATTCTAATTTCATAGTGTACCTTTACTTTCAAGTCTTTCTTTAATCATGTCTTTCTTTAAGCTTTCATGTAATTCTCCAATCAGGATGAGTAGCTAATTTCCCAATTAGCACTTGATCGTGATGAACTTTGGAATAGAATAAAATTCTTATTTTTTGTGTATAATTATCAAGCACAATTTTTCAAATATACTTTGATTTATCTTGATTTTCGCGCCTTCGAATTCATAAGTTGCAAATTATGTTTATTCGAGTTTAGATCTGTATCCTAGATTTACCGAGAGGTTGTGGATACAAGTAGATCGCTCAAGGATAAAGAGAGTTTCTTGCACCCATCGAGAGAGGTAGGCAAAATTCTTCCGCATTGGATTCAATTCCATTAGAGAGGTTCACCGCCTAAAGCAAGCTTAGGTTTTTCGACTAGGCCGAGAGGTCTTAATCGATCAACCTAAGGTTAGTCGAATGCGTATTCTCAAGAGAGGCACTTTGTAGCTTTGGAACCTCCGTGGTCGAAGTTTTAATCTAGATTCTTGTGCTTATTCTCATTTCTTGGAATTTTATTCTAAACCAAAGGGATTCTAGATCAAGTGCTAGCTTTCTTATCATCGCATTTATCCTCTTAAGATTAACGTTTCCTTTTCCGCAAACCAACTTCCGGTCGATAAAATAGTAGCTCTTCCTTGTGAGTACAACTTCTCAATGGTCCTCGAGTTTAAATACGATATTTCCTATACTAAATTTCGATAGGTGCACTTGCCTAGTTTGAGATTTTAGTTTGGATATTTTCAAAACTTATAAAATCTTCATCAGTAACCTTCAAGAACAATCATATTAGGAATCTTGAAGGAAAGCTCTAAAAGGAGAGGGAACTAGTGGCTAGCTACTCCAAGCCTAGCACAGTGTTGCCCTTGACAGACTCATTCTCCTCCCAAAAGGAAAAAAAAATGGTTGGGTTTCAAGGGAAGTGAAAGTCCACCTAGTGTCAACTACCTTCACCTATGGGGGGGGGGGGAATAGGTGACGTGCAGCGTTTTTGCGGAATTAAAATTGTACCTGCACACGAAAATAAAACAGCACAGCAAATAGAGTACACAGGCTATTTATAGTGGTTCCCCGATTTGGGTACATCCACTTTCCCCCTTCGACCTATCTCCCAACAAGGGACGACTCGTTCTCTTCACCAACAGGATTGAAATCCAATCCTTGCACTATCGGAAGGAACCCTTCCACACGTAGGAGACAACACTCCCACAACACGGGTTTCACCCAACCCTTACAACTCGGAACCAACGTTCCTTTACAACAAAAAATGAACTAGAATGTACAAGAAATACAAACTACTTTCGGAGACTAAGGTGTCCCTCTTCATTTGATGACATGTTCTAGAAGTCACGAAGAGTCCACAACCCTAGATCTCACTTGGAGAGAGTCTCCCCGAAACCAGCGGCGGCAAGAAGAGCGGCGGCTAGGTTCTCAGGATCGGCGGCGACAACGGTGTGCGGCTGCTGTACTTTGGAGATTCAAACTTCGTAGCGAAGCTAGCTAGGTCTTCCAACGGTCACACTAGGATCGATCGTCTCGATCGATTCAGACGGGGAAGGTTTTCCCGATCAACAAATCAAGAGACAAGGGATCTCTGGTTAGACGCGTGAGACGCTACGCTTGGCTAAGCTTCTGTCGCCGGAAGATCTGGAAGAAACCACGATCAAGGTCGGCGAACAACTTGCACGAGCGGCGACGGCGGCGGAGCAGGTATCGCGATCTAGGTCACGGTCGGCGGCTCGTGTATTTCTTTCTGTGTGTCTGCTCACTGTTCAAAAATACGCGTGTATTTATACACAAGTATACTCCTTAATGACCGTTGTGGGTCCCACAAGAAGAATCCCTAATTCCGATTCAAAACAGTGCCAGCGGCAGAGTCCGGTCCAGCGGTTTCCAGAAAATTGTCCAAGTCAGATTCGGTGAGAATCGAAGGAGATTCTCGACGAGTCGACGAGAATCAGCCGGTGATTCTCGACGATTCGGCGAGAATCACTGGTGATTCTCGCCGAATCACTTGATGATTCTCGCCGAATCACTTTGATGATTCTCGACGAATATGACTTAGCGCCAGATTTGCACGCTTTAATGAAGCCGGAAAGAAACGGCGAGAATCAGCCAGTGATTCTCGACGATTCGGCGAGAATCACTAGTGATTCTCCCCGAATCGGCGAGAATCACTTGGTGATTCTCGTCGATTATTACTTAGACGATTTTTCGTCTTTCCGCCCAAAAGCTGCTCTTTGACCCATCCTTGCTCCTTGTCTGCTCTTGCATAATCACAGCCCTGTACTTGAAAGTAAGTACACTCCAATAGAGAGAGTACACGTAGGCCAACACACTGATCTGCTCAACGAGGGATTACGTCGTGCAGACCCGTGTATATTGACCTACTGCACCCTGACATTGGTGTGCACTTAGCGTGGAAAAACTACAAGCACAACTTGAAATATTTTGTCAAATACATTGTCTATGCACCTTAGCTTGTTCAGGGGCTTCTTCAAATCAGGTACGTTGTGGATACAATACCCAACAATCTCCCCCTATTTGAAGAAGCCTAAACCCTACAAGCTAAGGTGAATAGAGCGAATGGGAATGAAAATCATAAACTTGAAATTGAGTTGAGAGAGTTATTCATTACCAATACCAATTTCTTGAGAGCAGACTTGGAGCCACCTTAGCCTTAGCCTAGAGGGTAATCTCCCCCTTTTCAGCTTCTGCAAATCTGGGTCTGTTGCATTTGACCCCTTGCTCCCCCTGAGTTCTTACACCTGTGCTCACACTTGAGTTCCGGGCAGAGGCTCCCCCTGGATGCACGAGCCTGGAGCTTCGGTAGTCTTCATTCCTCATAGTTTAGCATCCCCAATTCAGTTTTGAAAAGACTGAACTTGGCTTCGTCTAAGGGCTTTGTGAATATATCTGCAATCTGCTTATCCGTGGGGACATAACAGAGAGAGATGTCCTTGTTCTCCACGTGCTCCCGAATGAAGTGGTAGCGCACTTCAATATGCTTCGTTCGGCTGTGCGATACCGGATTGTTGGCGATTGCAATTGCACTGGAGGAGTCACAGTACATTGATACTTCCTTGAACTGAAGGTCGTAGTCGGCTAACTGGTTTCTGATCCATAGGAGTTGTGCGCAACAGCTGCCTGCCGAGATGTACTCAGACTCTGCTGTGGAGGTAGCTACACAATTCTGCTTCTTGCTGTTCCATGAGATAAGCCTTCTTCCGAGGAATTGACACGTCCCGGAAGTGCTTTTCCTGTCATCCCTACTCCCTGCAAAATCAGCATCTGAAAAACCTATTAGCTCGACATCATTGTTTCTCGGGTACCACAAGCCAAGATTGGGAGTACCTTTAAGGTATCTTAGAATTCGCTTTGCAGCGACATAGTGAGATTCTTAAGTATTCACCTGATATCTGGCACAGACACATGTGGAGAACATGATATCCGGTCTACTGGCAGTAAGGTAGAGCAGGGATCCAATGATGCTTCTGTATTTGGTTTCATCGAAAGGTTTACCTTTCTCATCCTTATCCAGAGACATAGTGGATCCCATTGGAGTCCTCATAGAGGTTGCATTCTCCATACCGAATTTCTTGAGGAGTTCATTTGTGAACTTCGTCTGAGAGATGAAGATTCCATCCTCAGACTGTTTCACTTGAAGTCCCAAGAAATACTTTAGCTCTCCCATACTGCTCATTTCAAACTTTCCTTGCATAAGTTTGGAAAACTTTTTACAAAGATTGTTGTCCGTTGAGCCGAATATTATGTCATCGACATAGATTTGCACCAGCAAAATCTTGCCTTTGACTTCCCTGAGAAACAATGTCTTATCTATTTTACCTCTAGAGAACTTGTTCTCAAGAAGAAAACTAGATAAAGTCTCATACCAAGCTCGTGGAGCTTGTTTTAAACCATATAAAGCTTTATTAAGAAAATATACATGATTGGGATAAGTAGGATTGACAAAGCCTGGGGGTTGAGCGACGTATACTTCCTCTTTCAGGTCTCCGTTCAAGAATGCTGATTTCACATCCATTTGATAGACTGTGAATCCTTTGTGCGAAGCGTACGCCAGGAACAATCTGATTGCCTCGAGCCTTGCCACTGGTGCAAAGGTCTGGTCGAAGTCAATCCCCTCCTCCTGTCTGTAACCTTGAGCCACCAGCCTTGCCTTGTTCTTTATGATGACACCATGTTCATCCAGCTTGTTTCTGAAGATCCACTTGGTGCCAATCACATTCTGCTTGTGTGGTCTGGGAACCAGCGTCCAAACGTTGCATCGTTCGAATTGATGTAGTTCATCTTGCATGGCCAAAATCCATGCCGCATCTTTGTTTGCCTCGTCGAACTTCTTTGGCTCAACCTGTGACAGGAAGCTAAGATGCAAAATCTCGTTAATGGTACCTCTTCGAGTTCTGACACCGTCACGAGGATCTCCGATGATCTGATCTCTAGGATGATCCCTCACGTGCCGGAGCTCTAGAAGTCTGGCGTCTGTAGTTTCGACAACTTCTTGGGCTTCTCCTTCTTCTAGGAGATTTGTTCCATTTTGATCTTCAACATTCCCAGTTGACGTTGAGGTGGAGACTTTGACGTACTTAGGAGTTTCATCTTTAGCGGTCTCATCGAGACCTAGCTGTTCAAGTCGTGCACCTGCATCTTCAAGAATACCACTGAAAGAATTGCTGTTAAGCAAAATTCCTTCATCAAATACAACATTAATTGATTCTTCTACCACTAGGGTTTTCTTATTGAAGACCCTATATGCCCGACTGTGGGAACTATAGCCCATGAATATGCCTTCGAAGCATTTTTCACCAAATTTAGTACGCGGGTACTTCCCATTATTCAGTACATAGCATCTGCAACCAAAGATCCTCAAGTAGGACATGGTTGGTTTCCTGCCTCTCAGTAGCTCATAAGGCGTCTTACGATGATGCTTGTTGATCAATGCTCGGTTTTGTACATGACAAGCTGTATTGACAGCCTCTGCCCAGAAGTATTCTGGGAGAGAAGCGTCTTTCAACATTGTCGTGCAGGCTTCAATGAGAGTTCTATTTCTCCTCTCCGCAACTCCATTTTGCTGAGGACTGCGCGGGGAGGAAAACTCATGAAAGATACCTTGTTCTTCACAAAACTCTGTCATAGCACCAGATTCGAATTCTGTTCCATGGTCACTTCTGATTTTGACCACTGGGCAGTTAAATTCGTTCTGAACCTGCTTGACAAAACTAGTGAAGATGTCAAACGTATCCGACTTTCGTTTTAAGAAGAACACCCATGTAAACCGAGAATGATCATCAACTATCACTAGCGTATAGGACTTGCCTCCCAAGCTATGAACTTGCATTGGACCAAACAAGTCCATATGTAGAAGGTAAAGACATCGGGAAGAGTCTTTGTCTGCAATGCTCTTAAAGGTAGCCCGAGTCTGTTTGCCCATCTGGCATGCAGGACAGGGGCTATCTTTGATGCACTTGATAACGGGAGCATCCCTTACTAAGTTTTTAGAAAACAGCATACTAATTGTTTTGAAATTAATATGTGCCAATCTCTTGTGCCATTGTTCACAAAGAGATGCACTGCCTGTTGCCACAAGGCATACGGGGGTGGATGAATCTAAACTGAGAAAATTTAAGCAGAAGATATTTCTGCTCCTAATGCCTGTTAATACCGTCTCAGAAGAGGCACATGAAATTATCAGACATTTATCCTTGCAAAACTTAACGTCATAACCTTTGTCACATAACTGACTTACACTGATCAGGTTATGGTTTAACCCTTCAACATAAGCCACGTCGGTGATAGAGATTATACCGTTGGAAATCATACCGTAACCTCTGGTGACTCCTCGATCTGACCCTCCAAAGATGACTTTGGGTCCATTCTCGACTGGAGTGTAATCACGCAGCAGGCTTCTTGTCCCAGTCATGTGCCGGGAGCATCCACTGTCAAAGTACCAGATTGGCGTTTTGGTGGCCTTTGGACATTCCTGCAAAACAAAATTAATTTCCCTTAGGAACCCAATCGAACTTGGGTCCTAGATTCTTGGTTAGCATACTCCCCCTCGGTTGGTTAACCTTACGAGTGGTCGGCCTCGCAGTGCTAACATAGGGAGTCTCGTTATACCTCGGATTAAACCAACAATCCACGGCAAAGTGACCGACTTTGCCACAACACCAACAGTCAAATCTGTTGTACCTCTTCCTAGGCTCCTGCTTTACCCTGGGAATGGTGGGTACAGCCGGGGCCTTAGATCTGGAGGTGGAGGCCTCATAGTGATAGCAGTCACATGACTTCTTCACCTTCTGTTTCTTCAGTATAACAGGCTTGGCTCTTGGTGCCTGCTTTCCATTATGGCCGCTAGAGAATTGACCATAATTTCCCATGTGGATTTCCTCATAAGGTGCCTTGAAGGCACTCTCACCGAATGTGCGGGGAAAAGTCCAACCATCATATCGGCTCTTTGGCTTTGCAACCGAGGGCCGGAAATGATGACCAAAGGTTGATTCAAAGTCATGTTGGTTGCAAGGAAAGCTTGGCTTTCTGAACGCAACAGGACTGAGCGGAGCCTTTCCCTTTTCAGCAGCAGAGGCCTTCTTGGCGGCCTTATTCTTCCTCTGGTTCCTGTTTCTCCTGGATGAGGAACCAGATACCCCTACATGCCCCAAGCCAGCTCCTTTGGCCTGAGCAGAGAAGGTATCAACTACTGGAAGAACTGTTTTTGGCATAGAGAAGCTCTTGACGATCTTCCTTTCTGCCGCAAGTTGTTCTTCCAACTTGTCGACTTCCTCCTGCTTAAGATCAAGGAGCCTAAGAGACTCTGAATGCTTTGAAGTCAGGTCAAGGTGCTCCTGTCGGAGAGAAATCAAACTGGTGATCTCTTCCCTTAGGGAGACACTCTCACCCTTAAGGAATTTCACTTCCTTTTTCTCAGCCTTCAATCTCTTACGACACTCCTCGAAAGTGTTGAGCAGAAGCTCATACTTCTCGAGGAGCTCCGCTTCACGGGCCGAAAGGCTATCCTCAGGGTCATCATCCTGAGACTCAGGATCAGATTCAGAGTCGGAGAGAGGGGTGTGAGCTTTTACCTTCCCAGTAAATGGGGGGCATTCTCCTTCTGAGTCGGAGAGACCCACCAGCCCGAAGTAGGCTTCCTCATCATCACTGGAGTCTGAGGAATCAAACTCACTCAGTGTCTTTGGCCTTTTGGCGATGTAGCTCTGCTCTTTCTTCTTATCTCTAGAGGATTTGTGCTCCTCTCCTTTCCCTTTTTCTCTCTTGCCTTGGTAGCAGTCGGCCACGACGTGTCCTGGCTTATTGCATCCAAAACAAATAATGTCAGAGGAGCGATGTTTGTTCGGTTTAGAGGCATACCTGTCAGAAGAATAATTTTTCTTCTGAAGCCTGGAGGAGGAGCCGTCTTTCTTTCTTTGATTCCTCATCTTGAGGAACTTCTTGAATTCTCGGGTGATGAGGGAGAAATCCTCCTCAGACAGCTCTGAGCTGGAGGAGCATGGCTCGGAGTCCTCCTCCTCATCCTTTTTCCTGGCACGATATGAAACCGCACCCTTGCCTGTTCTGGAGTGAATGGCTTTTAGAGCCACAGTCTTTTCTTTGGCTGCAGCCTTCTCTGCTTCTTCTTCTGCTTTCCTGGTGTTCAGTTGAAGCTCATAGGACATCAGCTTCCCAAACAGAATTTGCGGGTCTGTTTCAGCTAGTCTGCCAAACTCTCGAATGGCGCAGATCTTTGTGTCCCATTCCTTAGTAAGGGACCTAAGGAATTTATCATTAAGTTCACCATCAGTGAACACTCTTCCATATCCTTTGAGGGCATTGACAATCTTGAGGAAGTTCTCGAAGGTGACTCCGATCTCTTCCTTAGGCCCTTGTCTGAAGGCCTCATATTTCTGGTTCAGAAGGGATCTCCGATCATCCCTCACTTCATCAGTGCCCTCCATTAGGATAATCAGGCAGTGCCAGATCTCCTTTGCTGTCCTGCAATTGTAGAAGTTCTGCATCATTGAGTCATCGACCGCGCTGACCAGAATGTTCTGCGCCTTCTTGTCAAGTCCCACCAGCACCATCTCGTCCTTGTCCATTTCAGAAATTTTCTTTGGCACTTTCTTGGTAGGATCTATGGTGGAGACCTTAGTGGGGACATAAGGTCCCTCCTCCACGATCATGAAGAGTCGAGGATCAACTGCTTCCATGTAGAACCTGATCCTTTCCTTCCAGATAGGAAAGTTGAGCCTGGTGCACACTGGGATCTTGCCTGTGAACTTGAGCCCGTCCATAGTAGATGTTTGCCTTCTTCTTGACACTAGCGGCAGGATTCTACTCAAAGTGTTAACCTTTTTGATGAGCAGCCTCGCTTTGATACCACTTGAAAGTCCACCTATTGTCAACTACCTTCACCTATGGGGGGGGGGGGAATAGGTGACGTGCAGCGTTTTAGCGGAATTAAAATTGTACCTGCACACGAAAATAAAACAACACAGCAAATAGAGTACACAGGCTATTTATAGTGGTTCCCCGATTTGGGTACATCCACTTTCCCCCTTCGACCTATCTCCCAACAAGGGATGACTCGGTCTCTTCACCAACAGGATTGAAATCCAATCCTTGCACTATCGGAAGGAACCCTTCCACACGTAGGAGACAACACTCCCACAACACGGGTTGCACCCAACCCTTACAACTCGGAACCAACGTTCCTTTACAACAAAAAATGAACTAGAAATGACAAGAAATACAAACTACTTTCGGAGACTAAGGTGTCCCTCTTCGTTTGATGACGTGTTCTAGAAGTCACGAAGAGTCCACAACCCTAGATCTCACTTGGAGAGAGTCTTCCCGAAACCGGCGGCGGCAAGAAGAGCGGCGGCTAGGTTCTCGGGATCGGCGGCGACAACGGTGTGCGGCTGCTGTACTTTGGAGATTCAAACTTCGTAGCGAAGCTAGCTAGGTCTTCCAACAGTCACACTAGGATCGATCGTCTCGATCGATTCGGACGGGAAGGTTTTCCCGATCAACAAATCAAGAGACAAGGGATCTCTGGTTAGACGCGTGAGACGCTACGCTTGGCTAAGCTTCTGTCGCCGGAAGATCTGGAAGAAACCACGATCAAGGTCGGCGAACAACTTGCACGAGCGGCGACGGCGGCGGAGCAGGTATCGCGATCTAGGTCACGGTCGGCGGCTCGTGTATTTCTTTCTGTGTGTCTGCTCACTGTTCAAAAATACGCGTGTATTTATACACAAGTATACTCCTTAATGACCGTTGTGGGTCCCACCAGAAGAATCCCTAATTCCGGTTCAAAACAGTGCCAGCGGCAGAGTCCGGTCCAGCGGTTTCCAGAAAATTGTCCAAGTCAGATTCGGTGAGAATCGAAGGAGATTCTCGACGAGTCGGCGAGAATCTGCCGGTGATTCTCGACGATTCGGCGAGAATCACTGATGATTCTCGCCGAATCACTTGATGATTCTCGCCGAATCACTTTGATGATTCTCGACGAATATGACTTAGCGCCAGATTTGCACGCTTTAATGAAGCCGGAAAGAAACGGCGAGAATCAGCCAGTGATTCTCGACGATTCGGCGAGAATCACTAGTGATTCTCACCGAATCGGCGAGAATCACTTGGTGATTCTCGTCGATTATTACTTAGACGATTTTTCGTCTTTCCGCCCAAAAGCTGCTCTTTGACCCATCCTTGCTCCTTGTCTGCTCTTGCATAATCACAGCCCTGTACTTGAAAGTAAGTACACTCCAATAGAGAGAGTACACGTAGGCCAACACACTGATCTGCTCAACGAGGGATTACGTCGTGCAGACCCGTGTATATTGACCTACTGCACCCTGACATTGGTGTGCACTTAGCGTGGAAAAACTGCAAGCACAACTTGAAATATTTTGTCAAATACATTGTCTATGCACCTTAGCTTGTTCAGGGGCTTCTTCAAATCAGGTACGTTGTGGATACAATACCCAACATGAAGGACAAGAGCTGCTAATCCCAATGGAAAGGACAAAGCTCAAGTGGAGCCACTAACCTCTAAGCCTCCTGTTAAATTTAATAACGCGCAACTTCCTTCTAACAGCCATGACCATGAGAGTATTTATGGTCACTGGAATAATGCTAGACCCTCTTATGTGAACAAAGATGTTCCATAATATGGTGGTAGATACAGCAAGGGTGCAAGTGCCTATGAGAAAGTACAAATGACCATCTTGGACCAATTGTGTTTGGTGCAACATCCCCTTCTTTCAAGGGTAAAGCTGCTGACTTCTCAAATTCCTCCAGCCCACTCTAAGATAAAGGACAAGGCTGTCAGTAGACCAGACCTGGGCTTCTCTGAGGCCATCAAGAGTATGCTTTTTGAAATGAAATCTATTGCTGGAATGGCTCAAGATATCCCAATCACTTCTACTGTGTAACACCCCAAAACTCAAAAGAGCGATAGACAGTGTTTAGATCCAAGTTTGAGGCTTGGTAGGGGTCACACGACCTAGGACACGGGCGTGTCCTAGGGCCGTGTCTTGCTCGGGTTCGACGATCGCCACGTGGTCGATGAAATTGCAGTCGACGATCGTCGAGACAGCGAACACGGCCTCAGACACGAGCGTTTCCCAGGTCGTGTCCAGCTCGGGTTGTGAGCCGTGCCGTATCGGTGGAGGAACATGGCCTGGAGCCCAGGCATGTTCTATCTGATACGGGCGTGTCAAATTTGACACGGGCGTGTCGAGTACCTATATTCTCTTCGGGTTAGTTTTGGTCCTGTGTCGATGGAGGAACACGCCCCACTACACGGGCGTGTACTGAATGATACGGGCGTGTCAGGTGTGACACGGGCGTGTCGAGAGCCCGTGTCCTGTTCTGGGTGTTATGGTTTCAGTGTCGATTGAGGCACACGACCTTGGACACGGTGGTGTCACAAGCCATGTTCGGCCCAGGTTTTGGATTTTAAGTGCGAATCATGGCCGTCTATTACCTTCTTTTGGGATCCAAGGGTCCTGTCTGGTACTGGTAGTGTTTAAACCGGGAATAGGGTTTGGATACCCTCATTTCTTTCAAGCTTTCTCTTTCTAAAGTCTTAGAGAGAGGGGAGAGAAATGAAGAAGAAGGAGGAGAGTTCCAGCCGCCGGTGGAGTTTCGGAGCACCAAATCGCAAGCCGAGTTCGGATCTACAGAGGCGTGGCCGTTGCGGTGCTTTTCATCCGTATAGATCTTCATGGCGCCAAAGAGGTATGCTAGGGTAACGATTCTCATCTTGGACATGTGAAGTCCTCTTTCCATTTGCATAGGAAGCCCGCTCTCACGAGTTTGCGGTGAGTGTGAGGCGTTCCTTCGGGTAGACATGAATAGTCCCCGTTGTTTTGCATGTAGAGACCGTAATCGAGAAACAAACATAGGCATGATGTCTGAAGCCTACCCAGACAAGTTGGTCTAGATCGGTGATGTTGCATAGCATGAATGGCCGGAGAAGACTCCGTGCCGATGGTCGCTTTTTGGGTTTTCTATGCGGTAGATTGCAATAGGGAGCCTTGGGGTCTAACTCTGAGGTGCACCCGGAAAACTGGGCAGATGCGTGATTCTACCAATATGGTGTCCTGAGAGCCAACTTGCACATAACTGGGTTATGTAAAGTGTGTGATCGGATTGGGACTCGGGGAAGCTTGACCCGCAAATATGGCTTAAATTAACGTTGCGGTGTGAGTAACAGGTCAGGTGAAACCGTACCCGCTCTGTGTTGTTCGGTTAGAGAAACCTAAGGTACGTGGTACTCGCCGTTGGCATAGATGGAGGGTCATAGGCATAGGCCAGAAAGACCATAATGCTCACGAGAGTTTCCATCTAAGGGGCGGTGGTGAGACCGCGGACTTTGACCGGGATCACCAAGAATGTGCCCTAAGAGCATGGGGAGTGTGGCCGTGCGTGCCTACACCTGTGATGAAATGTAATTTCTCTACTATTTGGCTATGCTAATAAAGTGTGGGGAAGGAACATCGCCGCCCCGAGTTTGGGGGCGTGGTCGTTATAATTTGGTTTGTTTAGCTTACCGTTGTCTTTGTTTGCCACTGCTTCGGTGGATTGTTGCTTGCAGGTGCTGCGGAGCCTAGTGGTATATAGCGGGCAAAAGCCCTTGTTGCTGAGCCGGCCCTCGAAGGCCTAAAAATGCACGTTTACTTTTATTCTCATGTGTGACCGGTCTACGTGCCGAGGTTTGGAAGACACTATTATTTGAGTAAACTATTGTAAGTCCATAAGTCCAAGGTACTTTGTGTATTTATACGTTTATTCCGGTTGGGTTTATTGTAGTGGACATTCATGCTGTATCTGTGTTCTAAATTTGTAACTTTTAATTGCTTCCGCTAGAATGTTCTCTGTGTAGGACGTTGATTATTGGAAGGATGGTTTCATTGCGTAACCTTCCGGTCTGTTTGTGGTTTATGGTGTCGGGCCCCGGCCGGACCTAGTGCTATATGCTATGCGACGGATAGGGGGTGTTACAATTTGGTATCAGACTACTAGTTTCGGTCCACTTAAATGAATTCGTGGACAAATTCTTTTAAGTTGTGGTGTGCACATGTGTGTGCGTCATCGTTTTAACATAAAATGAACCCATGAATGTCCACTTAGGAATGAAAATACACATGTTTGGGGAACCTGCGTGTTCTTATAATTGCTTTTTGCAATATTGTTTGGTTGCTTAATGGTGTTTTGTACGACTATAGGTGACCAGGAATTGTGCAGGGCCGTCAGAACACCTAGTTTCTGAGGCAAGTCGTGCACCGAATGATGCGCCTGCAACACCTCCCGCGACAGAAACCATATGATTGGTGGTTGAAGCAGTGTTTGCTATGATCAATGTGCAGCCTGCAAGGCAAATGCAGCAGCCTGCCCCTGCGGTGGAGCAGGTACCGCTTCAAGCTGCGGAATCGAGAAGGGTGGAGCACGTACTGGTGGAGCCTTTGCTGCCTAGGAGAGCAACTGAAAGGTAGCTCAAACATATTATGGGCTTCAATCCTCCGGTGTTCTCGGGGACGAGAACCCCGTCCCAACCTGAGGATTGGCTCTCCCGAGTAAAGAGAGTATTGACAGCTACTAAAAGGGAAGAGTGGCAGATGACCACCATAACTACGTTCCTGTTTGACGGAGATGCAAAGCTATGGTAGGAAGGTTTGGAGATGCATCATCTGAGGGGAAGGCAACTCACGAACGTCTCGATGGAAGAATTTTCGAGACTGTTCTTTGCAAGGTACCTTCCCTCGGCTCAAAGGATTGCAATGGAGAATGAGTTCCAGAGGTTGACGCAAGGAGAGAGTAGCATGGAGCGTAAGATGAACCGTCTCTATGAGGGTCTGAGTGATGACCTAAGGCCATTGCTCTCGGGGCCTATGACGCAGGACTTCCTGACCCTGGGCAATACAGCCCGGTCTTTAGAAAAGGATCTGAGGAATGTGCAAGCGAAGAGAGACTCTAGGGATAAGAAGACAGAGTTCAAAGTGCTGACTACCTCGAAGTCTAGGTATCGTAAATTCTCTAAGAAGGCTAGGACTTCAGGTCCAACCCCTTCTTCTAGTGCTTCATGGGCAACTACAAGCCGAACCCCGGGCGCATGCTATACTTGTGGGAAGCCTGGACATTTTGCCAGAGACTGTTGGAGCGGACATCCAAAGTCCGAGAGGAAGCCGGGAGCAACCTATGAGGAGAAGGGTAGGGCGGTGGAGTCAATCACATCCCACTATGCTCCGGCTCAACCTAGAGTCTATAATCTTGGCCAGCAAGAGGCCATAAATCAAACTGATGTGGTGATATGTACGGTTTAAATTTATAGAAAGTTAGTTTTAAATACTTTAACCTTGCACGTGTTACCTTATTACTGATTGTATAGGCTTTGTTTTGATTTGTGATAATCCAGCGAGAGCACTCTTTGATACGGGAGCTTCACACTCCTTTTTGTCCAAATTATTTATATCGTGCATCGGAGTACCTTCTTCGATGACAAAGGACAAACTTGATGTGTTGTTGCCGAATGGGTGTTCGATGCGCGCGGATAGAGTCTGTGGCATAAAGATTCGTATTGGGAGTCAGGAGTTTGACTTGCAAGCATCGTTACTGCTGCTGGTGGAGTTCGACATGATTTTTGATATGGACTGGCTCTCGGATCAGCAAGCATATATTGATTGCAATCGTAAGGAGGTCAAGTTGGGAGCCGGTCGTGAGACAACATTTACGGGCTTGAAAGGTTCGAGCAAGACTTTGATGTCTGCACTTCAGGTGGTTAAGGTGGTTCATGCTGGTGTAGAGCTGTTCTTTACGCTAGTGGAGGCTTCGAAGTCTAAGCCTGCTTTGGACAGGATCCCAGTGGTATCCGAAAACCCTGATGTGTTCCCTGGCGATCTCCCTGGAGCCCCACCTCAGTGGGGGATAAATTTCACCATCGTGCTAGTGTCAGGTGTGAAACCTGTGTCAAGATCTCCGTATCAGCTAGCGCCTAAGGAGATGGTGGAGCTGAAGGTTTAACTTCAAGAGTTGTTGGAACAGGGTTATGTGCGTCCACGTTCGTCACCTTGGAGCGCACCGGTCCTTTTTGTGAAGAAGAAGGGCGGAAGTTTGTGACTCTGTATCGATTATCAGGAGCTAAACAAGTTAACAGAGAAGAACAAGTACCCGATCCCAAGGATTGATGATCTGTTCGATCAATTAGTCGGGTCAATGGTGTACTCGAAATTGGATCTTATGTCCGGGTATTATCAGCTGAGGATCAGATAAAGTGATATCCCCAAGATAGCTTTTAGTACGAGATACGGGCATTATGAGTTTAAGGTCATGCCGTTTAGGCTGACTAATGCATCGTCAGTGTTCATGGATCTGATGAATAGGACTTTCTGAGAGTACTTGGACCACTTCGTGACCGTCTTCATTGACGATATATTGGTGTACTCGCAGAGTAAGGAGGATCACTTTAAGCATCTACATTTGGTGTTAGAGATGCTGAGGAGGAATCCACTATACGCCAAGTTCTCCAAATATGAGTTTTGGTTGTCCTCAGTACCGTTCCTTGGTCACATAGTTAGTGGAGAGGGTATTGTGGTGGATCCAGTGAAGATTGTTGCAATACGAGAGTGGCCTGTGCTATCTACGGTAGCGGAAGTCGGGAGTTTTCTGGGGCTTGCCGTCTATTACAGGTGCTTCGTGTAAAGCTTCTCGCGGATAGTGTTACCCCTCACGACTCTAACGAGGAAAGAGCAGAAGTTTGTTTGGACGCCAGAGTGCACACAAGCTTTCGAAAAGTTGAATAGTCGGTTGACCACGACGCCTGTTCTATGTTCGCCGAGTGGGACCGAAGGCTTTGAGATCTACAGCGATGCTTCGGGTAGCGGATTGGGTCGTCTTCTCCAACAACATGGAAGTGTGATAGCTTATGGATCGCGTCAGCTGAAGTTGCATGAGAAGAATTATCCGGTCCATGACTTAGAGTTGGCGGCCGTGATATTTTCCCTGAAGCTGTGGAGGCATTACTTGTACGGGGTGAAGGTCGATATCTATACCGACCACAAGAGCCTGAAGTACTTGTTGGATCAGAAGGATCTAAACATGTGACAGTGGAGATGGATGGAGTTCCTGGGAGACTACACATTCAAGATTCATTATGTGCCTGGGAAAGACAATGCAGTTACGGATGCGTTGAGTCGCAGGGCCCCAACTCAAGCCAACTGGCTATCGGTTCATGACGAGCGTTTGGTTCGAGAGTTGGAGGCGTTGGAGATCTCGTGTGTTGACAAGCAGTCTAGTGCCGAGGCGCTATTGAACTGGACAAAAGTGTAGTATGACCTGGCTGATCGGATTTAGCAGGCTATGGATTTGGATGGCCCCATGAAGAAAATCATTGTTGAGGCTTTGGATGGGTCAAATTCCTAATTTGAAGTTGTGGATGGATTATTATGGAAGGACAGTCATCTGTGCGTCCCAAATGTGGCCAAACTACAGGTGGAATTGATGTATGAGGCTCATCATACCAAGTACATGATTCACCCAAGAAGCACGAAGATGTACCATGATATGAAGAAATTGTTCTGGTGGCCAGGACTTAAGAAGTATGTGGCACTGTACGTGGCGAAGTGTCAAACATGCGCCTTAGTGAAGGAGGAGTGCAAGAAACTTGGAGGTTTCTTGAAGTCCTTGCCTTTTCCGGAGTGGAAGTTTGATGATAATACTATGGACTTTGTGCATGGGTTGCCAAGGTCGCAGAAGGGAAACGACGCCATCTGGGTGGTCGTTGATCGTTTGACAAAAGTGTCGCACTTCATTCCGCATAGGAAGGATGTTTCTATGGAGAAATTGGCAAAATTGTATGTGGATAATATTGTGCGGCATCACGGTGTGCCCCGCAGCATCGTGAGTGACCGAGATGGGTGTTTCACGTCCAATGATTGGAGGTTGGTGCAGCAAATGTTGGGTACGAAGCTGAGTTTCACCACGACCTTTCATCTGCAGACGGATAGTCAGACCAAGAGAGTCAACAGGATGATGGAAGACATGCTTCACATGTGCATCCTGGATTTCGGGAAGCAGTGGGAAGATCACCTGCACTTGGTGGAATTTGCTTACAACAATAGCTACCAGACGAGCATCCAAATGGCGCCCTTTGAGGCCCTTTATGGTAGAAGATGTCGCACGTCGTTGTCATGGTCGAAAACGGGTGTGTCGAAACTACACAAGTGGCAAGAAGTTAAAGATGCAACCTCGTTGGTACGAACCATTCGAGAAAGATTGCTAATCGCTCAGGACCAACAAGCTAAGTACTATAAAGCCAAGCATAGGAACGTGGAGTTCGCTGTTGGAGACTGGGTGTATTTGAAGATTAAGCCATTCAAGGGTTTCTCACAGGTGTGACGCTTGAGGAAGCTAAGCCCGAGGTACCTTGGACCGTTTGAGGTTCTGGAGCGGATTGGCGAAGCAACTTATCGATTAAAGCTTTCAGCGGAATTGTGGGTCTACACGACGTATTCCACATATCGGTGCTACGAAAGGCGGTGCAAGAGCCTTCACAAGTGATTGCGGTCGATCAAGTACCAGTTGATAATGGGTTGATGACGAAGGTCAAGCCCATTCGCATTGAGGATTCGGAAGTCAAGCAATTGCGTAACAAGGAAATCAGGATGGTCAAGGTCCGTTGGGACAACTGTGGTCTGGAGGAGATCTCGTGGGAGCGAGAGCAAACCATGCTTGAGGAGTACCCAGAGTTATTACATTCAGGTACCATTTAATTTTTGTGTAATGGAACGGGCTGTGGTGAGGAAAGGCCATCCTAGTATTATAGGTACTTTGGGATCGGCCATCATGTCAAGGACGACGAAATCTGCTGGGAAGGCGAGGTTGTTGTCCATGACAGTGAGGTCTTCGACTATACCGGCCAGTTTTATTATCGATCTGTCAGCTAATTGCAACCTCAGGTGGGTGGGCTGTAGAATCCTAACTCCTAGCTCGTGGAAGATGGAGAGCGGCATTAGATTTATCGAAGCTCCCAAATCAGATAATGCGCGGCCGAATCTGTGGAGGCCGATTCTGTAGGGGATGGTGAAACTGCCCGGATCTCTGCGTTTGGTTGGGGAATAGTTGGCGAGGAGAGTTGAGCATTCTTCGGTGAGGTTGATCATTTTCAGTCCTTCTAAAGATTTATGCCTCGAGATGAGGTTCTTTAGGAACTTGGAATATCCTGGGATCTGAGTGATAGCTTCGGTCAGAGGTATGCTTATTTGGACTCCTTTCATGATCTCGAGGAATTTATGGAATTGCTTTTCAGCCTTTTCGTTTCGTAGTCGGTGGTGAAATGGCGGCTTAACGACGTTCTTCACAGGTTGTGGTACTGCCATGGGTTCTTGCTCGATCGGTGAGGACGGAGGTTCCTTTATCGAATCGGCAATGGGCTCGCGAAGTGATTGTGCGGGAGGATCAGGAGGCGATGCCCTCTTTAGACTTTTTCCGCTTCTCAATCTCATTGTATGTACCGTTTCTTGTTTCTGATTGACTGAACATAATAACGTTTCCGTGAGAACTCCTATGGTGGTTTGTAGGCACTGAATGGTGGTGGCTATGTCGTTGAACATCTCCATCATTTTGCACGCATAAGTGAAAAATTGCTGTCTTTGACGAGGGATTGCGGTCAGTGGCTTCATCAGAGACTACTGAATTTATCTCTACCGGAAGGTCGGGAGAAGGCGGAGAGTTCCAATGCCTACTAGTTTGGGCAATGTTGTCTATTAATTCCCAGGCGTCCTCGCTGGATTTGTTAAACAGAGTTCCGCCGGCTGCGACGTCGAGTAATGGCCGGAATCTGTTTCAGATGCTGAAGTAGAAAGTTTGGATTAGGAGGATGTCTGACATTTCCACTCTGCAGCATTGCCTTCGCAGGGAATGGAAATGCTCCCATGTATCGAACAAGGTCTCTTCATTTCTTTGGGTGAAGGTGATGAGCTCCTTGTAATTGTCTATTGATAGCATTTGTTGTTGGAATTTTGCCAAGAATTTCCCTTAGAGGTGTTTCCCGGATGAGGATATTCCCTTTCGGTAATCTTGATACCATCGCTTTGCTTCGTCTTTCAGGGAGAAGGAAAAGAGTCGGATCCTCTGCTGCTCGCTTTTGGCAGCGTTTGGCGTACAAGTGTTGTAAATTTCTAAGAACCTATGCACGTGACAGAATGTATCTACATTTCCGTCTCCGCTGAATTGGCAGTTTTCGATGATGTATTCGATGAGGTCAGGCGAGATCTCGAAACTGTTATTTCCCGTTTCGGCTCGGTATGTGAGGTTGGTAAGGCTTGCTTTATAAGTCTGCTGCTGAATAGTAGTCATTGAAAGTGGCTTGAGTGAAGAGGGGTTAGTAGGCTACTAGATCTCTTGTGGCTCAACCCTACATTCACTGTGGCAAACTACACAAGGAAACAACAGTCAAAAACACTAACTCTTATAACAATTTTTTTCTTCATCCTGAGTCGCTCTATAGTTGCATTCCCCGACAACAGTGCCAAAAACTTGATGCGTGGAAATCGTCAAGCTCACTGGTCGCACAAGTAATAAAATTTGGGAATAAATCCCCGAGTATCGGTCTCTTGAGGAATGCAATTAGCATAGATCGACGACAGTTCAGAAAATATCGTTATGAGGGTTATACATAGAAAAGAGTAAAAAAGGGCTTGTGAGATTGTGGTTTTGGTCTAATAACTAATTAAGGCTGTGCGGGTCGAAGGCACCGCGTCGCAAGGTGAGGTGAGTGTATCGGCCGCGATGCCGAACTTCAGTTGGGCGAGTTAACGGAAAGCTAATGGATGGAATTGTTCTTGTGCAGAGTGTAATCGGGTGAAACAAGGGTGTGGAGTGGATGTGCAGTGTGCTAGGCGCATTCACGACACACAACTCAAAAGCAAATTAAAACTACAACATTCACTTAGATATAGAGTAGAAAATGTAGTTCATTACAATATCAATTCATTCCATATAATGGAGGAAGGGGAAGAGGAGTAAACCACTTGAGGGTGAAGGTCCACCGCAGGTCATGGACGGAATAGCAAGTTGTCAATCCACTTCCGGGATCAGTCCGAGGAGGCTTCCGATACCAACGAGCTGTCACCTCGAAGGCCTTTGAGTCCGTTCTCTAGGTCATCTTCTTCGCCAACTCCGGTGGAAATCTTGGAGTTGAGGTCATCAATGGCCGGGAGATTCGCCGGAGGGTTTGGAAAGCTTCAGAATCACCGGCTACGGACTCCCGATGAAGGTCAAGGTGGATGGAGCAGCTGGAGAGGTAGAACGACACTTCCCGTGCACTCCCCGATCGTAGAAATGATCCGTCGTGCCCTAAATCACGGAGCAAGCCATTAAATACGGAGGCAGGATAAGCAGAGCGCACGATCAGTGGCGCACGACCAGTAGTTGTGCGCACTATCAGTCGATGATCATGCGCAATTTCCATTTAAACCTGCAACTTGGACAGAAACATCAGCAGATATGCGCACGATCAGTGGCGCACGACCGGTGGTCGTGCGCACTGAATCCACTGATCATGTGAGTGGCTAAGACAGAAATGGGGAAAAGGAGAATGTAATGCGCACGATCAGTGGCGCACGACTAGTGGTCGTGCGCAGTGAGTCCAGTGATCGTGCGCAGTGTTCCTATATTGTCGGGGTCTCCCGAGCGGTTCCGGAGCACGCACACGACCCATGCACCAACAGAAGAGGCAGATATGCCACCAAAAGTGCACACCATATTCTCAAGACACGGCTAGAGAACAAGTAAAACAAACAGAAATACAAAAACATCTAAAGCACACAGAAAACGGGCCTAGAGTGCACTTAATCATGAAATATGCAAGTAAGCAAATATATGCAGTTATAGCTCTCAAGTGCAGTGCTAAGACGATAAAACTGGCCCAGATGAGTCCAAAAATCAGTGTAATATTTGGACTCAACAATACTTCTGGGCTGAGGCAGTTAACACTGCATACTATGTCCTTAATAGAGCTTCTATCATCAAGAGCCATAAGAAGACTCTCTATGAGATCTTGAAGGGCAGAAAACCAAACTTGAGGTATTTCAGGATCTTTGGTTGCAAATGTTATGCACTCAACAATGGAAAAGTCCATTTAACTAAGTTTGTTGCCTAGTCACATGAAGGGATCTTTGTTGGGTACCACACTCATAGTAAGGCATATAGTGTAACGCCTCTATCCGTTCATATAGCATATATTAGAAGGCCCGGCCGGGGCCCCACATAGTTTGCCACAAAACAGGCAGCGAAGTCACGAGATGATATCAGAGTTGCGCATCCTAACTAATAGCATTCTAGAGGAAGCTTGTAACATAAATACTGAACTCCAACCATGAATGTACATTGATATAAATACTCACATTTATATAGGAATGTACAACAAATATAATATCTTTTGGACTTACGGCCTTAGAGTTGCTCTTTACAAGTGTGGATTCCAAACATCGGCGCGCAGGCCAGCAACACATGAACAAAACATAATAGTTTTCAGCTTAGCCTTCAAGGGCAAGCAGCAGCAGCAGGGACTTCAGCTTTATATGTCCAGCTCGGATCTTCAGCACTTGTACAAGGACAGCCCACCAAACGGTGGCAAACAAGGCAACAGTCAGCATTCAACTGACCAATTTATAATGACCCTATAAAGGGCAGTGGTATTCCTTCCCTGCAGGAATAACAATTCATAGGCCAATATATAAATATCACACATTGTGCTCTCACGCACAAACAATCCATCACAACCGTCAGTCACGAGGCCCGATGGTACGTGCACTCAGGGCACATTCATGGTGTACCAGTGAACCAGGGTACCACCACCATTTTATGTCCGAAACCCAACGATTAAATTGAGCATTTAGTGTTTTCGACATGCAGGCCTAAGACTCTCATTATGCACTCCAACTGACCGCACCTTCAGGTCTTCGAGTCGGACGGACATAACGCAGGTACGGATCAACCACCCCGCATTGCTTAAGTCGCCTTGCCATCTGTAATGACTCCATCCGTTTATATAACATATAATAGAAGGTCCAGCCAGGGCCCCACACCATATGCCACAAAACGGGCGGCGAAGTCACGAGATGATATCAGAGTTGCGCATCCTAACTCATAGCATTCTAGCGGAAGATTTTAATATAAATGCTGAACTCTAACCATGAATGTCCACTGCTATAAACAAGCATATATATCTAGGAATGTCCACCAAATACAAGATCGTTTGGCCTTATGGCCTTATAGTTGCTCTTTACAAAAGCGGCTTCCAAACATCGGCACGCAGGCCGGCCACACATGAACAACTTATAATATTTTCAGCTTAGACTTAAAGGTCTAACAGCAGCAGCGGCGGTAGCAGCAGCAGCAGTATGGACTTCAACCTTTATGTGTCCTGCTCGTCTCTCCAGAACCTGTATAAGGACAGCCCACCCAACGGTGGCAAACAAGGCAATGGTCAGCATTCATCTGACCAATTTATAATGACCCTACCCCTTTCCCGAGGCAGTGGTATTCCTTCCCTGCAGGCATAACAATTCATATGCAAATATATACATATCACACATTATGCTATCACGCACAAACATTCCATCACAACCATCAGCCACGCGGCCCGACGATCCGTGCACTCATGGCACATTCTTGGTTTACCGGCGAACCAGGGTCCCACCACCGTATCAGGGCCGAAACCCAACGGTAAAATTAAGCATTTAGTCTTTCCGACGCGCAGGCCTAAGACTCTCATTATGCGCTCCAACTGACCGCACTTTCAGGTCTTCGAGTCAAACGGACATAATGCAGGTACGGATCAGCCACCCCCCGTTGCTCAAGTCGCCTTGCCATCACCAAGTACAGCGTACCCGAGGCTAAGTATAAGGCGCGGGTCGGTTTCACCTTTCCTGTTCGACACGAGGCCTCTTCCGAGAGCTCATCAAGCTCACAATAGCCACACTGTCCACCAAGGACTGGCTCTACAATAGCCACAATGTCCACCACGGTCTGGCTTCACAATAATAGGTTAACTAGGAGCCACTCCCAGTAGCCACAGAACTCACTTTCCATCCCTAGCACAAACCTTAGCTGGTTCACTCGACCAACAATCCCTGCAGCCATCTGTCGTGCCAGACACTCTGGTCTTCAGTATACATCACAAACACTTGCGGGTATTTTTCTGAGCTCCCATACCAGTACTTCTTGCTACTACCCTTCACAGGCATAACCTATCAAGCGTCACAAGCATCACAAGGGCCTTTTCCTGCACTACCACTGCAGTACTTCCTGCTACTACCCTTCATAGGTCCAACCCATCAACTCCATAAAATACACGTTTAACCACGGAGTCTTCTCCGGTGCGCATTTCCAACATCACTATGCGAACAGAAAATAACAGACCGGAAAAATGGAGTAATGTAAACTTTATTATCCAAAAAAGGTATCAATTACAATGGTATAGCCTCCCTTTTATAGAACGGAGGAGATGAGAGAGATTACAATTAAGAAATGTGGAACTAAAAATTTACAAGTATATGCAGCTTTACAAAAAAACAAACCAGACAGGTCGGGCGGTTAGAAAAGCCAGCTTACCGCCCGACAAGAACAGGAGGAGAGAATAAGCGCCATAGATAATAAGCCGCCACAGGAGATCGCTAGAGTGCCCGGTCTCCAAGCCATATAAGACAAGCCGCCAGACCGCTGGAACACCAAACAACAACAACCCGGCAGACAGGCCGACTAAATAAACTGCCAGACCGCCCGGTCTCCGAATAACAACAAACCGCCCGGCCTCCATACTTCAACACTCCCCTCAAGCTGGAGCATAGATATCAATCATGCCCAACTTGTCGCAAATGTGGAAAAAGGAAGCTGACACCGGCTTGGTGAAGACGTCTGCCAACTCATTGTCGGAAGTGACGAACGGAGTACAAATCTGTTTCTTCAAGATCTCTTCCCGAATAAAATGACAGTCGACTTCGATGTGTTTTATTCTCTCATGAAAGATCGAATTTTTGGAGATGTATATCACGACCTTGTTGTCACAGAACATAGGAAGAGGATAGTTGTAGACCTCTCCTAAGTCAAGCATGAGAGCCCGTAACCATTTCAACTCACACGTGGTTGACGCCATACTGCGATATTCCACTTCTGAACTAGACCTAGAGACCACATACTATTTCTTGCTCTTCCAGCTCACAAGATTACCTCCAACAAATGTGCAGAAACCTGATGTTGAGTTGCGGTCACCTTTGTCATCAGCATAGATCGAATCTGAGTACGCTTCAACACTTAAGTGACCATTTTTCTGGAAAAGGAGTCCTTTCCCAGGTGCTGCTTTAATATACTCCACTATCCTCAGGGTAGATTGTAGATGACACTCCCTAGGAGCTTGCATGAACTGGCTTACCTTGCCAATAGCATAAGAGATGTCGGGTCTGGTTACCGTGAGGTAAATGAGTTTGCCAACCAGATGCCGGTACCTCGTAAGATCGGATAGAAGAGGAGAGTCATCTGTCCAAGTTTTATCTTCTCCAACAGCCATGAGACTACGTGCAGGTTTAGTACCAGTCAACCCTGCCTCCTTTAGAAGATCAAGAGCATACTTCCATTGGGAAAGGACCATGGAGTTGGGCTTCCTAGATATTTCAATCCCCAGAAAGTATTTCGGGGAGCCCATATCCTTTGTGACCAGGTGTTGACGGAGGTGTTTCTTTGTCAAAGTTACCCCATCCTGGTCATCGCTAGTAAGAAGAATGTCATCAACATAAACCGCAAGAACTACCAGACCAGAGGCGGTTTTCCAAACGAATAAGGAGTGATCAACTGAACCTCTTGCAAAACCAATGGCTGCAACAATGCCACTAAACTTGTCAAAACAGGCACGAGGGCTCTACTTGAGACCATAGATAGACTTCTTTAGCCGGCATACCTGCGTCTCCCCCTGAGCAACATAGCTAGGAGGTTGCTCAATGTAAACATCTTCCTGCAGATCACCGTAGAGAAAAGAATTCTTAACATCCAGTTGCGAAATGGGCCAATCCCTTTTGACAGCGATAGAGAGAAGGACCCGAATGGTGCTGAGACGAGCAACAAGAGAGATGGTGTTCAAGTAATCAACACCATAGGTCTGAGTGAAGCCTTTGGCCACCAGTCGGGCCTTGTAGCGATCCACGCTACCATCGGGATGGAACTTGATAACAAATACCCAGTGACTGTCAGACCCCTCCCCTTACCAAGGAGACTCGGATCTTATGCCCAGGAAACGCCGCCTTACGGTGACACTAACACACGAGTTAGTCGACACCGCAAAATGTCGATTCTGCCGGCTAGCACGATCATAAACCTGTAGGCCAATATGAAAAACATAAGTATATAGGTAGAAATAAACCACAACCAGTCCACAGTCACAGTACATATCATAAAATGAAATGAAAGTACCTCCAGTCCACAATGAGTAGAAATAATAAGAAGAGTAAAAAGGGCTTATGCCCTGTACATGAATATCAACTCTCCTCACAAAAGAAAATGCGGAAGCAAATCTATCTCCTCGAACTCATCCCACCTGAGGTATCGCTATAGTAGTAGTAGGTGGTGGTGGTGGAAGTAGCTCCTCACATCCTGTCACCTCGTCCTGCCGGTCGTGCTGGTGCTCCATCTCCTCGAGCTCCTAAAAATAGTTTGGTCACCGACCATTAGTCAAAAAGACTACGTCATTTACTCCGTACCTCACCCTGCAACTCTTAGGCACCGTGTAGGAGGACGAAGCGGAGGACAACAAGGGGTAATCAAAAGGGAAGCAGGTGACAAGGAATCTATTCTACCAAGTATGAATGTAAACAGTAAATCTACACTAGCAGTTCTATGTATATTATCCAAATATAGAAGCAGGTATATTACAAAAGTAAGTAAAACTGGAAGTATGTAAAGTGCAGTAAATAAAGTATAACAATTCTACTGCTATTATATATCACAGAAGTACCCTAACTTATATGAATGCCCATACAAACATATAAGTTAGAGTTTCCAAAATTCAACTTACAATATAAAAGAGCCCATACTAATTTATATGATAAGGATCCATGAAGTGTATGTCCTAATATGAATGAATGCATGTAGTTATTTATGAGTCATGCAAGTGCAACTCACACACAACGACTCTATGATCACAGACCTTTAGTTCCCGCTTTTCAGAGTTAGCATCACTCTCTGGTACCAAAGTTGTGGCTACAGCAGCAGTGGAGCAGGCGTCTCCATTCCTAGGCGGGTATCACACTACCAGGACTAGACCTCCCATACGCCTCTATACACATCCAAGGTGCACTCTAGAGTCTCTGCGTACTATTTGCTGGCTACCCACCAGTATTTTTGGTCGAGTGTGCATGTTCGGGGATCGTCCTCCAAACCGCAGTGTAAAACAACCCACTGGCACCTCAAACAATCACACATTGCCAGAGCCACCATACTGCCATCGGTGTGATGATTGGCCCAGTACCGCATGACCCGCCACAGTTTATGCACATGTAAGATATTCCAACCCGAGCCTCCTGCCGGTCGTGCTGGTGCTCCATCTCCTGGAGCTCCTAAAAATAGTTTGGTCACCGACTATTAGTCAAAAAGACTAAGTCGTTTCCTCCGCACCTCGCCCCGCAACTCCTAGGCACCGTGTAGGAGGACGAAGCGGAGGACAACAAGGGGTAATCAAAAGCGAAGCAGGTGTTAAGGAATCTATGTTACCATGTATGAATGTAAACAGTAAATCTACAATAACAGTTCTATGTATATTGTCCAAATATAGAAGCAGGTACAGTACAAAAGTAAGTAAAACTAGAAGTAAGTAAAGTGCAGTAAATAAAGTATAACAATTCTACAGCTATTATATATCACAGAAGTACCCTAACTTATATGAATGCCCATACAAACATATAAGTTAGAGTATCCAAAATTTAACTTACAATATAAAAGAGCCCATACTAATTTATATGATAAGGATCCATGAATGGAATGTCCTAATATGAATGAATGCATGCAGTTATTTATGAGTCATGCAAGTGCAACTCACACACAACGACTCTATGATCACAGACCTTTAGTTCCCATTTTTCAGAGCTAGCATCACTCTCTGGTACCAACGTTGTGGCTACGACAGCAGTGGAGCGGGCGTCTCCACTCCTAGGCTGGTATCACACTACCAGGCCTAGACCTCCCATACGCCTCTATACACGTCCTAGGTGCGCTCTAGAGTCTCTGTGTACTATTTGTTGGCTACCCACCAGTCTTTTTGGTCGAGTGTGAGTTTTCGGGGATCGTCCTCCAGACCGCAGTGTAAAATAACCCACTGGCCCCTCAAACCATCACACCTCGCTAGAGCCACCGTACTGCCATCAGTGTGACGATTGGCCCAGTATCGCATGACCCGCCACAGTTTATGCACATGTAAGATATTCCAACCCAATCCTCCATCTCGCAGGACAAACCCGTTCGGAATCCCTCCAACCCATCGCAGGTGAGATTGCACATAGTCCTTTTATTCAAAAAAATCCCTAAAACCCATCACGGGTGAGAACGCACAATAGTGCCTTTATTCAGAATCCCTCAAACCTGTCACGGGCGAGAATGAACCATATTGTCTTAACCTATTAGACTACTCTTGACTATGGGTTTTTATACTTAGTGATTTAAGGTTAATCGCAAGACTGCCCAGGGTATACCCGGTGAAGGGCTCTCAGGGGCACTAGGAACTACGATGTGATTACGCCCAAAACTCCCTTTCTCAAGGATATTTACTTTAGTTGTTGACTACCCATAATTCACCCCCAGCTCCCGTTGTTTCTCTGGAACAATCCTAATGACTTAAGATATTACCGGGGAAATCGGCGGTCTTCCGTCGATCTCCGTTTTAACCACTGTCCTTATGGTTTGCACTCCACCCCTCGTGATCCAGTAATGACCTATAGGATACCAGTCAGGGCTTATTCCTCTAATGCAATTCTCACCTTAATGGTCAATCATATCCCCCTGTGGTCCTCTTGGAATAGGCTAACTATGTTAGTCACTACCCATGACCTGGTACCACCCATAAAGTACGACTTCCAATTTTCTTGGACAAGTGACCCTAATCATTTATCATGGATGGTATGATATATGATATTGACTATGTGGAGTTTTCACTATTTTTCTAAGTCATAAAGACCCTAAATTAAATACTTTAATTAAGTGGCCTACATCACTTTATACATGAAGTACTATATTTATTGATCCCACTGGTCTTTTAAATTTTCCTGATGATCATCTAGGCTAATTATGAATGGTTTCAAAGTATTGTAATTTTCCCATTTATATTTTGTTGGATCCCTAGTTTGATTTGGGCTAGGTTCACTAAGTTAGGATAAATTGACCCAACATGTATAGATAGGGTCATAGTTGTGTCCTAGAGTCTAGGCCAAGTCCTTAGAATCAACACTTCAAGGACCAGTCATCAACACTGCAAGAGACTCAAGGCTTAGACAGATTTCATACCAAGTAAAATGAGTTCGACGTTCGTCGAACTACGTTCGACGAAAGTTTTGCTCAGCTCGACGATCTCAGAGTAAATTCTCTGAGCTGAGCTCGACGAACTTGGTACTCAGGTCAACGAACTTTGGACACTATACTTCAACACTTGAAGATCAGAAAATATCTCTTTATTCTAAGTCCAGAGTCAGACTTTGGTCGACGAACTTGATTCTCAGCTCGACGAACTCTGACCACAATAGCTAAAGTTATCCAGCAGCAGTTAGTGGTCCTCAGCTCGACGAAAACAATTCTTAGGTCGACGAATTCTGGATACATCACTTCAACACTTTCATCTAGAAGCATCTGAAATTATTCTAAGTCCAAAAATATTTTGCTGAACTTCAATCGACGAAACCAGTTATCAGCTCGATGAACTTCATACATAAAAAGGCAAAGTTTTTAGAGAATATAGTTCTGCTCTCTGGTCGACGATCTTGGAACTCGGCTTGACGAACAGAAGTCATCTGGTCGACGAACTCAACAACTCAGCTCGACGAACTATGAACTCAGCTCGACGATTTCTGTTATCAGTTCGACGAATCCAGACTTAGTTATTTTCCATCCTTCTGTCCCCTTCTTACTACAATAATTCCTGAGTAGTTAACGCTCAAATATTCTCTGCAATATAACTGTTAGACAGAGCATTGATTATGGTCTTCTCCAGGATTATTGCCTGCCATTTTTCCATGGGACAGTTGGGGAAATAAATCAATGCAGATTATTCTCAAGGCCGTCATCATTAATAGCAGAGAATTTCAAATTTCGAAAGAGAATTTTGACAGAAAATATAAAAGCAATTTTCCTCCCCTTTCCAAAAAAAACAGATCTGATAGAGAATACAGAAGAACACAGTCACATACAGAGAAAAGGACAATCAGTCTGAATCAAGAAAACTCTCTGCATTTTCTTCCATAGATTTCTGAAGATCATCAGCTATCTGAAGAAGAAGAACACAAAATCAAAATCAAGAGTCTTCTGTCTTCAACACTCCAGGACACTTCAAGGACAACTACACTTTATCTGTCAAAGAAGTTCCTGAATAGCTGCTGATCAAGGTTGAACTACTGATGGCCTATCACCCTACAACAAGGCTCCATCTCTCTGAACCATTCTATTCCTCAGGGCGAGCCTTTGTTAAAATCAATATCCATAAGTCTTCTCAGTTGTATATTGAGAAAGATAAGAACATATCATCTCTCACCCCGACTGTTTAAAGGGTTATAACTCCCTTCAAAAGTTATTCCTAGTTGCAAGTCACCTGATCAAAAGACTTGAGGTTTGGTTTTTGAGCACATGATCAAAAGCTCATTGGTGTCAGGCACCTGATCAAAAATCTCAGTGGATTCCTACCAGGGTGGTAGAAGAGTGGATGTACCCAAGTATAGGGGAACCACTATAAATTCTTGTGTTGTCTGGATTGCCCTTTTCTTTTGTTTCTTGTTGTGGCTGTGTTAGTTGTTAGATTTGTTGTTTATGCTTTGAATTTTATTCCTACACTTGATAAAATAAATTGAAAATTTTATAAAACATGAATACTCTATTCACCCTCCCCCCTCTAGAGTATTCTTGATCTAACATCTCACTTTCAATTGGTATCAGAGCCTGGATTCCTTGGTGTACAAGCTAACGTTTGAACCAAAGATCCTGTGTTATATCAGATTTCATACTCTATCTTTATTTTTATTTAGATTATATACACAACAATGACACAAAATAAAGACTATGTAGTCACCAGACCTCCACTTTGCAACCTAAATAGGTTTGTCATCTGGAAGGCAAGAATCAAATTGTATATGAACTCTATTGATGAAGATATCGACAATTCCATCTTGACAGGTCCTCCTCAAGCCATACCTCTACATCTATAGCAACTTCAAGCACAAATGCAGTTCCACCACCTGAGTGGACTGAGGTTCAGAAGAAGGCCAAGGTTGTTTATGCTAAACCAATGAATATACTAGCACAGACTATGTCAGATGATATCTTCCAAAAGGTTGTTGAATGCACTTCAGCCAAAGCCATCTGAGATTTCCTAAAACAAATGGTGGCAGGATCAGTCGATGAAAGAAAGGATAGGAGATCCAACCTCATATCCTTATATGAGAATTTCAAGAAAGAGGAAGCTAAGTCAGTAGCTGAAATGTATAATAGGTTAAGCTCAATCATGAATGAGCTAAAAACCTTGGACAAGGACATCACCCTCACTGAGGTGAATGATAAAATCCTATGTGCTTCCCAAGCTCATGGGATTCAAGGATCTGGCCCATCAAGGAGGACAGAAGCCTAAATGAGATCTCCACTGAATCTCTATTAGGCAAGCTCAAGTCCTATGAACAGCTGATCAAGTCCAGAGTGGCAGCTGAGCAAAGAACACCTCCTCCAGCAAGAAAAAAACAATGCATTGCATTCAAGGCTGCTGAGGAGACAGAGAATCCAACCACAAATGGAGAGCTGATGAGCCTTTTTGCCAAAAGATTCTACGAAATGGCAAGAAAGGATTTCAGGAGAAAGTCAAAAAGGGAGGATGACAAACCAAGGTGTGATAAAACATCAACTAAAGAAGTGGTATGCTTTGGTTGTAGGAAAGCTGGACACTTCATCTCCGAGTGTCCAGAGAATCAAAAGAAAGAAAAGAGAAGATAGAAAGATACCAGGAGACAGCATAACAACATACCTTCTTCCAGCAAATATAAGAAGAAGGAGAAGGGTTTTGTGGCTGAAACCTGGATTAAGACTGAAGATGAATCAACATCTTCTAGCTCCAGTGAAGATGAGGAAGAGGCAAGGGCCAAGGAGGTTTGCCTCATGACAATTGATGCTTCCAAGAGCCATTCAAAAGAAGAGGACTCAAACAATGAAGCAGTTTCAGATTCTGAAGCTGACAAGGTATTGTCTTCTTTTGATTACAGTTCTGATTCTTTTAAATTTGAATTTAAAACAATGTTTATAGACTTAATAAACTCAGAAAAGGAGATTTAAAATCTTAGGGAAAAATTAGGAAACCTAGAGAATGTCAACTCTGAAAACAATAGGTTAAAAGATGAATTAATCTTAGCTAATGAACAAATAATAATGTTAAAGACTGAGCTTTGTGATGCTAAACAACTTGAGGAAACTCTTAATGGAAGAGCCTCAAGTTGATGGACATCACAAGCATTGTAAATGCCAGACTCAATGGCATGCTAGGCTTGGGTGCTTCATCAAGTTTGCCCCCCATCCTCAAGAAAAACATACTGACAACCCCAATCAAATTTGGTTCTGCTAAGGGGAAAGAGAAAATAAACCATAAACAAACAATATAAAATATTCCCAAATAAATAGGTCTGAAAACCAAAAATCAGAAAACCTTAAGTAAAAACAAGGTTCAGCAAAATTCATTAAACTTAGATCGACAAAATGCAGCCAGTTTGTCTAACCCAGATCGACGAACTCTGAACGAAAACTGTAGTTATAATTATTTGTCTAACTGCGATCGACGAACTCTGTATGGTTCGTCGAGCAGAGGTCGACGAACGTGGGGTACAGAAAATGAATATGTTCATTCTCTGGGCAGAGATCGACGATCTCAACCCAATTCGTCGAACTATGGTCGACGAACTCACAGAAATTCGTCGAACCCAGAAATACTTAACAGAAATTGTAATTTCAACAACAACTCAAATAATTCTAGGAAACCATTTAATCCTATTGCTGATTGAGTTATACCACCTAGGAGATATCACCCCCTAGGATACAAATCCCAACACGAATTTTCTGTTATTTCTAGCTTTTCATACCAGCAAAACAAAGGACCCAAGGTAACCTGGGTTAAGAACAATTAATTTTATTTCACTACAGGTGAGGATCTGTCCTGCAAAGAATCGAACATGGTACCTGGACAGCGGTTGCTCCAAACATATGACTGGCAGTAAGGACATCTTACACAAATACAAGTCCAAGCTGGGGACAAAGGTTATCTTTGGGGATTCCAAATGTTTCCAGTCAGAAGGCTTTGTAGAATTGAAGATGGAGCGGTTACTTTCAAGAAAGTAACATATGTCAGAGGACTCAAGCATAACCTCATCTCCATAAGTCAGTTATGTGATGAACATTATCAAGTACACTTCAACTCATCTTCTTGCACTATTTCTAAAAAAGAAAACCGAACTGTTTTAATTGGGAATAGATAAGGTAACATATACGTAGTTGATTTTCTTTCTGCCACTTCTGATATCTGCTTACTTAATATAACTAGTAATCAGAATGATTTATGGCACAAAAGGCTAGGTCATGTAAACTTGAAAAACATTGCTAAGCTATCAAAAGACAACCTTGTTAGAGGTTTACCTTCTGGCCCCTACAAGAAGGAAGGCCTTTGCAGGGCTTGTCAACTAGGCAAGCAAACTAAATCTAGTTTTAAATCTGTTAATAAAAGTGATTCACCTAAGATTGTGTATTTGCTACATATGGATCTCTTTGAACCCATTATTGTACAAAGCCTAGGAGGGAAATTCTATACCTTAGTTATTGTGGATGACTTCTCAAGGTTCACTTGGGTATCCTTTTTTAGATCTAAGTCAGATATCTTTAAGGTTCTTACAGATTTTCTCAGGACCATACAGATTGAGTTCTCTACTCATATTGCATTGATCAGAAGTGATCATGACACAAAGTTTGAGTCTCTTCTTATGCATGAATTATGTGAGAAGGAAGGTATCAGGCACTATTTCTCAGCACTTAAAACTCTCCAACAGAATGTGGTAGCTGAAAGGAAAAATAGGACACTCATTGATGCTGCAGGTACATTGCTTGCAGATGCTTACATGCCCCTAACCTAATGGGCAGAGGTTGTGAGCACAACATATTATGTCCTGAACAGGAGTTTAATTCACAAACTAAAAAATTGGACTCCCTATGAAATACTTAAAGGAAAGAAACCTAAAATCAACTATTTTAAAGTATTTGGATGTATATATTATATTCACAATAATAACAAAAGATACATTAGAAAGTTTGAGGTTAAGGCTGAAGAGGAAATTTTTCTAGGATATTCCCAAGTAAGCAAAACCTATAGGGTTTTTAATAAATCATCTCTAAAAATTGAAGAATCTATTCATGTTACATTTGATGAAGCTAACATGTCTTGCAAGGAGAAAGAGATTTCTACCAATAGCACTTTACAGGTACCTCACTTATGTGAGAGTTTGGATGGACTAAACCTCACCCAAGAGGTTCCAACACATCCTTCTCCACAAGTCATTGAAGAAAGTAAAGATGAAGGCACTGAAGGAATTCATCTTCCCCCAACAGCAAACATAATTTCACAAGAGGAATTAGTTCCTAATGCTGTTGCAGAACCAACTCCACCCACTGATCTTGTCACACTAAGGGATCACCCTAGATCTCAAGTGATTTGAAACATATCAGGAGGTGTACAGACCAAGCATCAACTCAACCAAGATTTGATGCATGCCTGCTTTCTCTCTCAGGTTGAATCTCTATCCATCCATGATGCAGAGTAAGATCCCCACTGGATCATTGCAATGCAGGAGGAATTAAACTAATTTGAGAGATGTAGAGTTTGGGATTTGGTTCCAAGACCCCAAGACTATCCAGTCATTGGAACCAAATGGGTATACAAAAATAAATTGGATTCCCAAGGTACAATATTGAGGAACAAGGGTTGGCTTGTTGCTCAAGGATACAAGCAAGAGGAAGGAATAGATTATGACCAAACTTTGCATATGTGGCAAGGTTAGAGGAAATCAGAATATTCCTGGCATATGTAGCCTACAAGAGATTCAAGGTATATCAGATGGATGTGAAGAGTGCAATTCTTAATGGAGTACTTAAAGAAGAGGTTTATGTTGAACAACCTCCAGGTTTGTCTCTCCAACTCACCCTTATCATGTTTTCAAATTGCATAAAGCTCTTTATGGTCTCAAGCAAGCTCCAAGAGCTTGGTATAAGACCCTAGCCAGCTTTTTGATAGAGCATAAATTCATTAGAGGCATAGTAGATATAACACTTTTCACTAGACATCATAAGGATCAAATATTGTTAGTGCAAATATATGTGGATGACATCATATTTGGGTCTACTGATTCCAAATTATGTAAGAGGTCCTCTGACCTCATGCATTCAAGATTTGAGATGAGTAGCATGGGTGAGCTCTCCTACTTCCTTGGTCTCCAAGTGAAGTAGTTGCCTGATGGCATCTTCATCTCTCAAGCTAAGCATGCTAAAGAGCTTATAAAGAAGTTTGGGATGACTGATGCTTCAGCAAAGAAAACACCTATGGCTACTAATGTTGTGATTGACTCTGATGTACATGGTAAATTTGTGGATCAAAAATTATATAGGGGCATTGTTGGGTCCCTATTATACCTAACAGCAAGCAGACCTGATATCATGTTTGCAATATGCCTTTGTGCTAGGTTCCAAGTGAACCCTAAAGAATCTCATCTAATTTTCTTAAAAAGAATTTTGAGATATATAAAATGTTGTCCTAGTCTAGGCCTATGGTGTCCTGCTGAGTCAGAATTTGATTTAACTAGATTTTCAAATGCTGACTTTGCTGGATGTAGGGTTGATAGAAAAAGCACCTCAGGGAATTGTCAGTTCCTTGTATGAGGTTGGTATCCTGGTTTTGCAAGAAAAATATTATGTATCCACCTCAACTGCTGAAGCAGAATATATTGAAGCAGGCAGTTGTTGTTCTCAAATACTGTGGATCCAAAACCAGCTCCTATATTATGGATTAAAATTAAATAATTCAACTCTCTTTTGTGATAACACAAGTGCTATAGCAATAGTACAATATCCAGTCCATCACAGTAGCACTAAGCATATAGACATTAGACATCATTTCATTAGAGAGTGTGTTGACAAAAACAAAATTAATCTTGTCTATATCTACACTGACTTACAAAGAGCTGATATATTCACCAAACCTCTGGATGAGAAAAATCACTTATTCTTTATAAATCAGCTTGGAATGATCAATGAAGAAGACTTACTTTAGTTTCTGTCTGCACTCGATGATTTTTCTAGAGTTCGTCGAATGGATCTCGACGAACAAGGGAAAGTTCAGGAGATATTCGTCGAACGGAGGTCGACGAACTCTCTGTGAGTGAAGTTGTTTTCGTCGAATGAAGATCGACGAATCCACTTTAGAAAACTTTCGTCGACCGGAGCTCGACAAAATGTCTTCAAATCTTCAGGCTGCGCTCGACGAATTATTTAACTATCAATTATTTCGTCGATCTCAGGCCAAAGAATTCCTTAGTTTTCGTGGAACGGAGTCTGTCGATTCATATTTTGGAAAACCTTATATCTAGGTTTTCTTCGACCTTCATCCTGCGCTTTCTGTTCCCTTGCACTTGATCGTCGTTTTTCTCTCTTGCAGGTAATTTCATGACGATTCCAGTGGGAACACTTGCTGCAATGAAATTCGACACCGGATTCGATGTCGACTTTGATTCCTTCCAGCATTCGGATCCAATATTTCTGAGTATTCTGGAACTTTTGGAAGAGCAGCAACTAAGGACCCTGATGACAACCAGAATCAATCTGTCTGGAACAGAAATTAGAGAATGGGTCTACACTTCATTAACATCTGAGGAGAATACCATGACAGGAACAATTACGGGTAACGCTATAACTCTCTCTCCCGCAGTATTAACTGAAATTTTTGGATTGAACAATGGAGAAGAAGAACTGGAAATAGATTATGAGGAATATGATATAATGTTAAGTTTGATGGGCTATGCTGGAAATAATCCCCATAAACTGTTGAAGAAACATTTATCTGCAGAATATAAATTTCTAGAAGATATTGTTGGGAAAGTATTGTTATGCATGTTTTGGAAGGATCCTAGTGATCTTCCTGAAGGAGAAGGCTGCTGAATCACTGGTCTCCCCAACCATATTCTTTAATGCCAGCAAGAGGCTCACATGTGCCTTATTTGGCAGGTGGGAGAGTGAAAGTCCACCTAGTGTCGGCTATGTGCACCAATGGGGGGGGGGGGAATAGGTGACGTGTAGCGCTTTTGCGGAATTTACGAATGTACCTGCACAATAAAAAAAAAAGCACAGCACACAGAATACACAGGCAATTTATAGTGGTTCCCCGACTTGGGTACATCCACTTTCCCCCTTCGACCTATCTCCCAACAAGGGACGACTCGGTCTCTTCTCCAACAGGATTGAAATCCAATCCCTGCACTATCGGAAAGAACCCTTCCACACGTGAGAGTCAACACTCCCACAAAATGGGTTGCACCCAACCCTTACAACACGGAACAATCGTTCCTTTACAACAAAAGTAAATATAGAATGTACACGAGGTACAAACTTCGTTCGGAGACTACGGTGTTCCTCTTCGTTCGACGACGTGTTCGTGAAGTCAACGAAGAGTCTACAACCTTGGTCTCTCTTGGAGAGGATCTCCCCGGAACCAGCGGCGACAATACGAGCGGCAGCTAGCTTCGGGATCAGCGGCTATGATGATGAGCGGCTGCTGAACTTGGAGATCCAAACTTCGTAGCGAAGCTAGCTTGGTCTTCCAACGGTCACACGAGGATCGGTCGTCTCGATCGATTCGGAAGGGGAAGTTTTTCCCGATCAACAAATCGAGAGACAAGAGATCTCTGGATAGACACGTGAGACACAACGCTTTGCTAAGCTTCTGTCGCCGGAGATCGGGAAGAAAAGCGATCAGCAACGGCGACGGACTAGCGCGAGCGGCGACGGATGCGGAGGAGGTATTTCGCGATTTTAGGGTTTGCTCTGCTCGGCTTCTTTCTGTCTAGGTATTCCGTTCAAAATACCCGTATATAAATACTGTAGATGCTTTCCAAAATGACCATTGTGGGACCCACAAGCTGAATCCCTAAGTCCCGGTCCAGAATCTTAACAGCGGCAGAATCCGGTTCAGGAAATTCCAGAAAAACGCCCAAGTCAAAATCGGTGAGAATCGAAAGTGATTCTCGCCGAGTCGCCGAGAATCAAAGGTGATTCTCGACGATTCGGCGAGAATCAAAGATGATTCTCGTCGAATTTGCCTTGGTTGCACGCACTGCTTTAGGCCAGGTCGAGACGGCGAGAATCAACCAGTGATTCTCGTCGATTCGACGAGAATCACAAGTGATTCTCGCCGAATCGGCGAGAATCACTTGGTGATTCTCGTCGATTCTTACTTAGAAGCAGAGGTGCTTGCTTAGAAGTGGCTGGATCGAGTTCGGCGAGAATCAACTTCTGATTCTCGACGAATCGGCGAGAATCACTTGGTGATTCTCGTCGATTTAAACTTAGATGAATTTTCGTCTTTCCACCTATGAGGTGCTCCTTGACCCATCCTTGCTCCTTGTCTGCTCCTGCATATTTACAGCCCTGTGCTTGAAAATAAGTGCACTCCAATAGAGAGAATACATGTAGGCCAACACACTGATCTGCTCAACGAGGGATTACGTCGTGCAGACCCGTGTATATTGACCTACTGCACCCTGACATTGGTGTGCACTTAGCGTGGAAAAACTACAAGCACAACTAGAAAGATTTTATCAAATACATAGTCTATTGACCTTAGCTTGTCCAGGGGCTTCTTCAAATCAGGTACATTGTGGATACAATACCCAACAATCTCCTCCTATTTGAAGAAGCCTAAACCCTACAAGCTAAGGTGAATAGAGCAAATGAGAATGAAAACCATAAACTTGAAATGGAGTTGAGTGAGTTATCCCTTACCAATACCAATTTCTTGGGAGCAAGCTTGGAGCCACCTTAGCCTTAGCCGAGAGGGTAATCTCCCCCTTTTCGGCTTCTACAAATCGGGGTCTGTAGCGTTTGGCCCTTTGCTCCCCCTCAGATCATGCATGAGTCTGGAGCTTCTGTAGTCTTCATTCCTCATAATTGAGCATCCCCAATTCAGTCTTGAAAAGATTGAACTTGGCCTCATCTAAGGGCTTTGTGAATATATCAGCAATCTGCTTGTCCGTGGGGACATAACAGAGAGAGATGTCCTTGTTTTCCACATGCTCCCGAATGAAGTGGTAGCGCACTTCAATATGCTTCATTCTGCTGTGCGATACAGGATTGTTGGCAATGGCAATTGCACTGGAGGATTCGCAGTACATGGGTACTTCCTTGAACTGAAGGTCGTAGTCGGCTAACTGGTTTCTGATCCATAGAAGTTGTGCGCAACAACTTCCTGCTGAGATGTACTCAGACTCTGCTATGTAGGTTGCAACACAATTCTGTTTCTTGCTGTTCCATGAGATAAGCCTCCTGCCGAGGAATTGACACGTCCCGGAGGTGCTTTTCCTGTCATCCCTGCTCCCTTTAAGGTATCTTAGAATTCGCTTTGCAGCGACATAGTGAGATTCCTTAGTGTTCACCTGATATCGGGCACAGACACATGTGGAGAACATAATATCCGGTCTACTGGCAGTAAGGTAGAGCAGGGATCCAATGATGCTTCTGTATTTGGTTTCATCGAAAGGTTTACCTTTCTCATCCTTATCTAGAGACATGGTGGATCCCATTGGAGTCCTCATAGAGGTTGCACTCTCCATACCGAATTTCTTAAGGAGTTCATTTGTGAACTTCGTCTGAGAGATGAAGATTCCATCCTCAGACTGTTTCACTTGAAGTCCTAAGAAATACTTGAGCTCTCCCATACTGCTCATTTCAAACTTTCCTTGCATAAGTTTAGAAAACTTTTTGCAAAGATTGTTGTCCGTTGAGCCGAATATTATGTCATCGACATAGATTTGCACCAGTAAAATCTTGCCTTTGACTTCCCTGAGAAACAATGTTTTATCTATTTTACCTCTGGAGAACTTGTTCTCAAGAAGAAAACTAGATAAAGTCTCATACCAAGCTCGTGGAGCTTGTTTCAACCCATATAAGGCCTTATTAAGAAAATAAACGTGATTGGGATAAGTAGGATCGACAAAACCTGGGGGTTGAGCGACGTATACTTCCTCTTTCAGGTCTCCATTCAGGAATGCCGATTTCACATCCATTTGATAGACTGTGAATCCTTTGTGTGAAGCATATGCCAGGAACAGCCTGATTGCCTCGAGCCTTGCTACTGGTGCGAAGGTCTTGTCGAAGTCAATCCCTTCCTCCTGTCTGTAACCTTGAGCCACCAGCCTGGCCTTGTTCTTTACGATGACACCATGTTCATCCAGCTTGTTTCTGAAGATCCACTTCGTGCCAATCACATTCTGTTTGTATGGTCTGGGAACCAGCGTCCAAACATTGCAACGTTCGAATTGATGTAGTTCCTCTTGCATGGCCAGAATCCATGCCGCATCCTTGTTTGCCTCGTCGAACTTCTTTGGCTCTACCTGTGACAGGAAGCTAAGATGCAATACTTCGTTAATAGTACATCTTCAAGTTCTGACACCGACACGAGGATCTCCGATGATCTGATCTCTAGGATGATCCCTCACGTGCCGGAGCTCAAGAAGTCTGGCGTCTGGAGCTTCGACTACTTCTTCTGCTTCTCCTTCTTCTAAGATATTTGTTCCATTTTGATCTTCAACATTTTCAGATGATGTGTAGGTGGAAACTTTGACGTACTTAGGAGCGTCATCTTTAGCGGTCTCATCCAGACTCAGCTGTTCAAGTCGAGCACCTGCATCTTCAAGAATACTACTGGAAGAATTGCTGTTAAGCAAACTTCCTTCATCAAATACAACATTTATTGATTCTTCTACCACTAGGGTTTTCTTATTGAAGACCCTATATGCCCGACTATGGGAACTATAGCCCATGAATATGCCTTCGAAGCATTTTTCACCGAATTTAGTACGCGGGTACTTCCCATTATTCAGTACATAACATCTGCAACCAAAAATCCTCAAGTAGGACATGGTTGGTTTCCTGCCTTTCAGTAGCTCGTAGGGCGTCTTACGATGATGCTTGTTGATCAATGCTCGGTTTTGTACATGACAAGCTGTATTGACACCCTCTGCCCAGAAGTATTCCGGGAGAGAAGCGTCTTTCAACATTGTCGTGCAGGCTTCAATGAGAGTTCTATTTCTCCTCTCCGCAACTCCATTTTGCTGAGGAGTGCGCGGGGAGGAAAACTCATGAAAGATACCTTGTTCTTCACAAAATTCTGTCATTGCACCAGATTCGAATTCTGTTCCATGGTCACTTCTGATTTTGACCACGGAGCAGTTAAATTCGTTCTGAACCTGCTTGACAAAATTAGTGAAGATGTCAAACGTATCTGACTTTCGTTTCAAAAAGAACACCCATGTAAACTGAGAATGATCATCAACGATCACTAGCATATAGGACTTGCCTCCCAAGCTATGAACTTGCATTGGACCAAACAAGTCCATATGTAAAAGGTATAGACATCGAGAAGAGTCTTTGTCTGCGATGCTCTTAAAAGTAACCCGAGTCTGTTTGCCCATCTGGCATGTAGGACAGGGGCTATCTTTGATGCACTTGATACTGGGAGCATCCCTTACCAAGTTCTTAGAAAACAACATACTAATTGTCTTGAAATTAATATGTCCCAATCTCTTGTGCCATTGTTCACAAAGAGATGCACTGCCTGTTGCCACAAGGCATACGGGGGTAGATGAATCTAAACTGAGAAAATCTAAACAGAAGATATTTCTGCTCCTAATGCCTGATAATACCGTTTCAGAAGAGGTACGTGAAATTATCAGACATTTATCCTTGCAGAACTTAACGTCATAACCTTTATCACATAACTGACTTACACTGATCAGGTTATGGTTTAACCCTTCAACATAAGCCACGTCGGTGATAGAGATTATACCGTTGGAAATCATACCATAACCTCTAGTGACTCCTCGATCTGACCCTCCAAAGATGACTTTGGGTCCATTCTCGACTAGAGTGTAATCACGCAGCAGGCTTCTTGTCCCGGTCATATGCCGGGAGCATCCACTGTCCAAATACCAGATCGGCGTTTTGGTGGCCTTTGGACATTCCTGCAAAACAAAATTAATTTACCTTAGGAACCCAATCGAACTTGGGTCCTAGATTCCTGGTTAGCACACTCCCCCTCGGTTGGTTAACCCTACGAGTGGTCGGCCTCGCATTGCTAACATGGGGAGTCTCGTAATGTCTAGGATTAAACCAACAATCCACGGCAAAGTGACCAACTTTGCCATAAAACCAACAGTCGAATCTATTGTACCTCTTCCTAGGCTCCTGCCTTACCCTGGGAACGGTGGGTACAGCTGGGGCCTTGGATCTGTAGGTGGAGGCCTCATGGTGACAACAGTCACATGACTTTGTCACCTTCTGTATAACAGGCTTGGCTTTGGTGCCTGCTTTCCATTATGGCCGCTAGAGAACGGACCATAATTTCCTATGTGGATTTCCTCATAAGGTGCCTTGAAGGCACTCTCACCGAAGTTCCGGGGAAAGTTCCAACCGTCATACCGGCTCTTTGGCTTTGCAACCGAGGGCCGGAAATGATGCCCAAATGTTGACTCAAAGTCATGTTGGTTGCAAGGAAAGCCAGGCTTTCTGAACGCAACAGGACTAAGAGGAGCCTTACCCTTTTCATCAGCAGAGGCCTTCTTGGCGGCCTTATTCTTCCTCTGGTTCTTATTTCTCCTAGATGAAGAACCAGATACCCCTATATGCCCCAAGCCAGCTCCTTTGGCCTGAGCAGAGAAGGTATCAACGACTAGAAGAACTGTTTTTGGCATGGAGAAGCTCTTGACGATCTTCCTTTCTACCGCAAGTAGTTCTTCGAACTTGTCGACTTCCTCCTGCTTTAGATCAAGGAGCTTCAAAGACTCTGAATGCTTTGAAGTCAGGTCAAGGTGTTCCTGTCGGAGAGAAATCAAGCTAGTGACCTCTTCCCTTAGGGATACACACTCACCCTTAAGGAATTTTACTTCCTTCTTCTCAGCCTTCAGTCTCTTTCGGCACTCATCGAAAGTGTTGAGCAGAAGCTCATACTTCTCGAGGAGCTCAGCTTCACGGGCTGAAGGGCCATCCTCAGGTTCATCATCCTGAGACTCAGGATCAGAGTCGGAGTCGGAGAGAGGGGTGTGAGCTTTTACCTTCCCAGAAAATGGGGGACATTCTCCTTCTGAGTCGGAGCGACCCACCAGCCCGAAGTAGGCTTCCTCATCATCACTGGAGTCTGAGGAATCAGACTCACTTAGTGTCTTTGGCCTTCTGGCGATGTAGCTCCGCTCCTTCTTCTTATCTCTGGAGGATTTGAGCTCCTCTCCTTTCCCTTTTTCTCTTTTGCTTTGATAGCAGTCGGCCACGACGTGTCCTGGCTTATTGCATCCAAAGCAAATAATATCAGAAGAACGATGTTTGTTAGGTTTAGATGCATACCTGTCAGAAGAATAATTTTTCTTCTGATGCCTGGAGGAGGAGCTGTCTTTCTTTCTTTGATTCCTCATCTTGAGGAACTTCTTGAACTCTCGGGTGATGAGGGAGAAATCCTCCTCCGACAGCTCTGAGCCGGAGGAGCATGGTTCAGAGTCCTCCTCCTCTTCCTTATTCCTCGCACGGTACGACATCGCACCCTTGCCCTTTCTGGAGTAACTGGCTTTTAGGGCCACAATCTTTTCTTTTGCAGCAGCCTTCTCTGCTTCTTCCTCTGCTTTCCTGGTGTTCAGCTGAAGCTCATAGGACATCAGCTTCCCAAACAGGATTTGTGGATCAGTTTCTGCTAGTCTGCCAAATTCTCTGATGGCGCAGATCTTTGTGTCCCATTCCTTAGTAAGGGACCTAAGGAATTTGTCATTGAGTTCACCATTGGTGAACACTCTTCCGTAGCCCTTGAGGGCGTTGACAATCTTTAGGAAGTTCTCGTAGGTGACTCTGATCTCTTCCTTAGGACCTTGTCTGAAGGCCTCATACTTCTGGTTCAGGAGGGATCTCCGATCATCCCTCACTTCATCTGTGCCCTCCATTAGGATGATCAGGCACTGCCAGATCTCCTGTGCTGTCCTGTAGTTGCTGAAGTTTTGCATCATAGAGTCATCAACTGCGCTGACCAGGATGTTTCTTGCCTTCATGTCAAGGCCCACTAGCACCATCTCGTCCTTGTCCATTTCAGAAAGTGTCTTCGACACTTTCTTGGTGGGATCAATGGTGGAGGCCTTAGTGGGGACATAAGGTCCCTCCAGCACGATCATGAACAGTCGAGGATCCACTGCTTCCATGTAGAACCTGATCCTTTCCTTCCAGATAAGAAAGTTGAGCATGTTGCATACTGGGATCTTGCCGGAGTACTTGAGCCCGTCCATGGTAGATGTATGCCTCCTTGTTGACACTAGTGGCAGGATTCAACTCAAGGTGTTAACCTTTTTGATGAGGAACCTCGCTTTGATACCACTTGAAAGTCCACCTAGTGTCGGCTATGTGCACCTATGGGGGGGGGAATAGGTGACGTGTAGCGCTTTTGCGGAATTTACGAATGTACCTGCACAATAAAAATAAAAATCACAGCACACAGAATACACAGGCAATTTATAGTGGTTCCCCGACTTGGGTACATCCACTTTCCCCCTTCGACCTATCTCCCAACAAGGGACGACTCGGTCTCTTCTCCAACAGGATTGAAATCCAATCCCTGCACTATCGGAAGGAACCCTTCCACACGTGAGAGTCAACACTCCCACAAAACGGGTTGCACCCAACCCTTACAACACGGAACAATCGTTCCTTTACAACAAAAGTAAATATAGAATGTACACGAGATACAAACTTCGTTCGGAGACTACGGTGTTCCTCTTCGTTCGACGACGTGTTCGTGAAGTCAACGAAGAGTCTACAACCTTGGTCTCTCTTGGAGAGGATCTCCCCGGAACCGGCGGCGGCAACACGAGCGGCGGCTAGCTTCGGGATCGGCGGCTATGATGATGAGCGGCTGCTGAAATTGGAGATCCAAACTTCGTAGCGAAGCTAGCTTGGTCTTCCAACGGTCACACGAGGATCGGTCGTCTCGATCGATTCGGAAGGGGAAGTTTTTCCTGATCAACAAATCGAGAGACAAGAGATCTCTGGATAGACACGTGAGACACAACGCTTTGCTAAGCTTCTGTCGCCGGAGATCGGGAAGAAAAGCGATCAGCAACGGCGACGGACTAGCGCGAGCGGCGACGGATGCGGCGGAGGTATTTCGCGATTTTAGGATTTGCTCTGCTCGGCTTCTTTCTGTCTAGGTATTCCGTTCAAAATACCCGTATATAAATACTGTAGATGCTTTCCAAAATGACCGTTGTGGGACCCACAAGCTGAATCCCTAAGTCCCGGTCCAGAATCTTAACAGCGGCAGAATCCGGTTCAGGAAATTCCAGAAAAATGCCCAAGTCAAAATCGGTGAGAATCGAAAGTGATTCTCGTCGAGTCGCCGAGAATCAAAGGTGATTCTCGACGATTCGGCGAGAATCAAAGATGATTCTCGTCGAATTTGCCTTGGTTGCACGCACTGCTTTAGGCCAGGTCGAGACGGCGAGAATCAACCAGTGATTCTCGTCGATTCGACGAGAATCACTAGTGATTGTCGCCGAATCGGCGAGAATCACTTGGTGATTCTCGTCGATTCTTACTTAGAAGCAGAGGTGCTTGCTTAGAAGTGGCTGGATCGAGTTCGGCGAGAATCAACTTCTGATTCTCGACGAATCGGCGAGAATCACAAGTGATTCTCGCCGAATCGGCGAGAATCACTTGGTGATTCTCGTCGATTTAAACTTAGACGAATTTTCGTCTTTCCACCTATGAGGTGCTCCTTGACCCATCCTTGCTCCTTGTCTGCTCCTGCATATTTACAGCCCTGTGCTTGAAAATAAGTGCACTCCAATAGAGAGAATACACGTAGGCCAACACACTGATCTGCTCAACGAGGGATTACGTCGTGCAGACCCGTGTATATTGACCTACTGCACCCTGACATTGGTGTGCACTTAGCGTGGAAAAATTGCAAGCACAACTAGAAAGATTTTATCAAATACATAGTCTATTGACCTTAGCTTGTCCAGGGGCTTCTTCAAATCAGGTACATTGTGGATACAATACCCAACAGAGAGGACTATATCCAAGCCATGCAAGGCTTCAACCTTTTCCACCTCAGCTTCTGAAAGCACAAGGGCTGTTAGGGCCACTTCCCACCCTGCAGAAGAGATCATCCCCACACCTCCATCCCATCCAGCAACTCAACAACAGTCACCCTCCACAGTTCATACTCCCTCTCTTCAACCACATCAACAACTCCAACAACAACTTCAACCACATCAACAACCATAACCCTATGTTCAAGTTCCTACTACAGCTACATAACCTGCCACCTCTCCACCAATAGAACTTACTAACTTCCCTTCCTCACCCACCCAGGAATACCATCAACCCACTCCACATCAATCACCACAATCACCACATGATCTACCAGCCCCTACACCACCCTCATCTCCTCTTCCACCACATTTGTCCTCCATACCATCCTTCAATCTATTATCATCTCCTCCCAACACTCCCTCTCTTCAAAATGCATCCATCCAGGATATCCAAATACCAGATGCTCCTCCTCCATCCTCCCCAACATCTACCATCCCTCCATATGTTTCCACCTCACCACCATCTGCCACTCCATCACTGGATCCATCCACCATCTCATCTGTCTTTACTCTCATCACACCCCTCCTCAAAACTCTAGTAGCAGAGGCCATTACACCTCTTGCTCCCTCCATTTCCTCTCTCTCAGCTCAAATTTCTACCCTCTCTGCTGCCCCCTCTTCATTCAGGGGCCTGGCTCCAATTATTACTGAAACCAGGCAGGGGGAGATGCTTGATGAAGAAGCTGCAGTAGCTTTAGCAGCAATAGTAGTTTCAGTTCCTGCAGCTCCAGCTCTAGTAGATGCAGAGGCAGCCACAACAGATGATTCAGAATTTATTGATTTTATTCATTTTATTGAGACTGACATGGATATAGAAGAGTCAGCTCCCGAAGAAATAATTACTGCTGGTGATTTCATTATTAATCCCACAGTAGACTTAGAATATTTGTTAAAAAATTTTGATACTGCATTCTTGAGCTTCTCTCCAGCTGAACATACTAAGCCATCTTTGGCTATTATCCCATACACCTCTCCAATAAGCCCTAAAGTGGCTAAGCAGCTTAAGGACAACTTTGCTTCTCAAGAGGTTCCTACTTCACCTCTTCCTAAAGTTGTTTCCCCAATTGTCTATTCCCCTTTAGTCCCAACTTTTGTAATGGATGACTCACCCTTGCCTGATCTGGATGAGTTAATCAGGGCTGACATTGAAGAAGAAAATAAGGCAGCTGCTGAAAGCACTGTCACAGTTAGTTCTCCAGCCCCTCTTAAAATTTCTCTTCTAGCTCTAGCTCCAGCATCTACTCCAGCTCCATCCCAAGTTGAGAAACCCATTATATCTGATGAAACACTGAAAAAGCTAGATGCCTTATATGATAATCCACAGGAAAACAGTGATGATGATGATGATGATGAGGATTCTGATGCGGATGCTAAGAAAAAGAAGAAGCCAGTATCTAAAAAGAGAAAAGCTCCTCCTCCTCCTCCTACTCCTAAGCCAAATCCAACCAATGACACTCCTTACTATATCCTTCAAAAGATAACTCCATATAAAGGGATGCCAGCTTGGATGTGGCTATCCAAGAATGAGCAGAAAGAGAGGAAGAGAAGCAGAAGATATTCCCCTCATCCATCTCAAAAATACAGAAAAGATCCACCTCCTCCTCCTCCTCCAGCTGCTGGTGCTTCAGGCACAACTACCCAAAGATCTACCCAATTCCAAACATATCAAAGACATCAAGGGAGATCTTCTTATGAAAGCAGCCAACATATGTATTACTCTTCAGGAAAGCAACATCTATCTCAGCATCAACCACAGTAGCAGCATCAACAACAGCTATCATTCCCTTCATATCAGAAAGATGAAAGTCCTAAAAGACCAAATTCTCCTCCTGTTCCTTTTGAAGATCCTGAAACAGCTAATACAGCTAGAATGGCCAGGTTCCAAGAACTTATAGGCCTTTCTATGATTAACAAGGCCAAAGCTGAAGGAAAGGATCCTTCTGAGTATTCCACAATGTCTAAGCACAGGAAAGAAGAGCTCAAGAGGTTTGAGAAAGCAAACAAGTTTTTCAATGTTGATGACTACATGAAGTTTCACCCAGAAGCATTTGTCCCCAGAGCCACATCTTTGAAGATTATTGGGGATGCTTACATGACCATGATTAAAGTGCAAGCTTCTGATCCTAATAGAGAGATTGTCTTCACTAAGCCAGGAGACAAGAGCAAATAAGAAAAACCAAAGGAAAAGAAACAAAAGAAATGAGTTCTGGTCTGTTTTATTTCTGTTATGTTTTTAAAACTGCTTTCTATTTTTGAACAAAGCATATCTGTATATATATATCCGTTGCATGTGTTATTGATCTCTGCCAGATATATGCTTTCTTGCTTTGTTTATTTTTAATTCTAGTCTGAGTCAGTCATTAGTGACCTCACCTAAATAGGGGGAGATTGTTGGATCCCTAGTTTGATTTGGGCTAGGTTCACTAAGTTAGGATCAATTGACCCAACATGTATAGCCAGGGTAATAGTTGTGTCCTAGAGTCTAGGACAAGTCCTTAGAATCTACATTGCAAGGACCAGCCATCAACACTGCCAGAGACTCAAGACTTAGACAGACTTCATACCAAGTAAAATGAGTTGGACATTCGTCGAACGCAGTTCGACGAAAGTCTTGCTCAGCTCGACGATCTCAGAGTAAATTCTCTGAGCTGAGCTCGACGAACTTGGTACTCAGGTCGACGAACTTTGGACACTATACTTTAACACTTCAAGATCAGAAAACATCTCTTTATTCTAAGTCCAGAGACAGACTTTGGTCGACGAACTTGATTCTCAGCTCGACGAACTCTGACCACAATAGCTACAGTTATCCAGCAGCAGTTAGTGGTCCTCAGCTCGACGAAACCAATTCTTAGGTCAATGAATTCTGGATACTTCACTTCAACACTTTCATGCAGAAGCATCTTAAATTATTCTAAGTCCAGAAATATTTTGCTGAACTTCAATCGACGAAACCAGTTATCAGCTCGACGAACTCCATACAAAGAAAAGGACAAATTTTTAGAGAATATAGTTCTACTCTCTGCTCGACGATCTTGGAACTCAGCTCGACGAACAGAAGTCATCTGGTCGACGAACTCAACAACTCCGCTCGATGAACTGTGAACTCAGCTCGACAAGCACTGTCCGAAATATATCAATATTTCATAAAAGTTCAAGATTGATTCTTGTTTTTTTCTACTTTCAAGACTGATTCATCAACTGTGATTAATCTACCAGCATGATTATCTTGAAAATATCTGATTTGACAATTTCTGTTATCAGTTTGACGAATCCGGACTTAGTTATTTTCTATCCTTCTGTCCCCTTCTTACTACAATAATTCCTGAGTAATTAATGCTCAAATATTCTCTGAAATATAACCGTTAGACAGAGCATTGATTATGGTCTTCTCCAGGATTATTGCGTGTCATTTTTCCATGGGACATTTGGGGAAATAAATCAATGCAGATTATTCTCAAGGCCGTCAGCATTGATTGCAGAGAATTTCAAATTTCGAAAGAGAATTTCGACAGGAAATATAAAAGTAATTTTCCACTCCTTTCCAAAAAAATAGATCTGATAGAGAATACAGAAGAACACAATCACATATAGAGAAAAAGACACTCAGTCTGAATCAAGAAAACTCTCTGCATTTTCTTCCATAGATTTCTGAAGATCATCAGCTATCTAAAGAAGAAGAACACAAAATCAAAATTAAGAGTATTCTGTCTTCAACACTCCAGGACACCTCAAGGACAACTACAACTTTATCTGTCAAAGAAGTTCCTGAACAGATGCTGATCAAGGCTGAACTACTGAAGGCCTATCACCCTGCAGCAAGGCTCCATCTCTCTGAACCATTCTATTCCTGAGGGGGAGCCTTTGCTAAAATCAATATCCACAAGTCTTCTTAGTTGTATATTTAAAAAGAGAAGACCATATCATCTCTCACCCCCACTGTATAAAGGGTTATAACTCCCTTCAAAAGTTATTCCTGGTTGCTAGTCACCTGATCAAAAGACTTGAGTTTTGGTTTTTGAGCACCTGATCAAAAGCTCATTGGTGTCAGGCACCTGATCAAAAATCTGAGTGAATTCCTACCAAGGTGGTAGAAGAGTGGATGTACCCAAGTTTAGGGGAACCACTATAAATTCTTGTGTTGTCTGGATTGCCCTTTTCTTTTATTTTTTGCTGTGGCTGTGTTAGTTGTTATGTTTGTTGTTTATGCTTTGAATTTTATTGCTGCACTAGATAAAATAAATTGAAAATTTTATAAAACCTGAATACTCTATTCACCCCCCCTCTATAGTATTTCTGATCTAATAGCTCACTTTCATATTTCCATTTAATTGTATTTAAAGTTAATATCCATAGAATGGCCACTTTACAAATGAAGTACATTAAATATGTCCCTAAAAATTCTAGGAAACTTATTGCAGATGTAAATTGCTAAAATAATACCAAATACAAGATTTCATGGCTCTAGACAGCAATTTGGTTCATCAAACATCAAATGACAAATATTACAAAAATGCCATTATTTGTATTTGAAATCTATAGAAACATCCACAAATACCACGAAAATTACACAAGGTCATAAACACATAATTAAATCACCAGGAATTTTTCCATAATATTTTTACTGTAATTTCCATCATTTTTAAATAATTTCCCTAAAGGGGCAAAATTGTAAATTCTATATAATTCCAAGATATATTCCTCTAACAGGCCCATAAAATTTTCCAGGGTTTAAATATGACTCTCTTGAGTTCTTAACAAAATTTGAGAATTTTAACACATCATTAACCCTATTTTCAAATTTTCTATCAATAAATGGCCTAATATTCAAAAATTCCAAATAATAGGATTTGTGATCCCAAAAATCCCATTACTTCTGTTAAAGATATATTTCACCCTAATAATCCTCTGACCAAGCTTTCAAAGGCTTTTAATGTTCCAAATGGGCTAAATCCCCATTATTTAAAATTTTGCTAAAGGCACCCCAAGCCTTTATTCACCCTTCACATGCAAGAGGGAATACCCATCATGTAGAGGTCAAAAATGACTGAAATTTTTATCATGGGCCTATAATGAACCTAAGGACATGTCACCAAAATTTGGGGCCATTTCGAGTCATATTACTCCAAATATTTCATTAATTTACTTTTGTGTATTTTCACAAATACTATAGAAAACGTTTTTTCAAAAATTCCAATTTTGGACAAAGTTTAAGTCTACCCTATTCAAGCACATGTCCAAAAATTTGGCTCATGTGTACTTCTGGTTTGGCATGGGCATGCATTTGAAATTCTGCCCTAGTCAAGGACCAGTCCTAAGAAAACAGGCCTACAACCAAATCTAATGTACCAAATTTGATGTTTAAGGTGCCATACTAAAGTTAAGACAATAGGCTACAATTTTCATTTAGGGTTCTTGTTCGGCAAATGCTGTTTGGATGGAATCGGGATGTCTTCAACCTCCAGCCGACGGCTGGAATTCATCCTTCCTGGGCCACCTTTGCAGGTTGTTTCCGACCACCTGGGGCCATGCCACCGTCGGCGATTGTCTCCACCACTTTCACTAAGGTGGTGGCTAGCATTTCCCGGCAGTGAGGCCGTCGGAATTAGATTCTCCGGCGATCCTGAGAATCATGAAAAACTCGGAAAATCCTGCTTTTCCTCATATGGCATCGGGCTAAATTGAGCCTGATATCTCCCCTAATTGATCTAGGATGCTAGTACAGGAAGAGGGGAGGTGAAATGGACCTGATTCAGGCCTTGACAGCGAGTGCGGCAGCGGTTGGCCATGGCTGAGCTGCTCCGACGATAGTTTGCTCAAATCCTCATTTCTCCCCTTTTTCTTCGATCCAGTAGTCGATTTCAACTCCTCTCCTCTCTCTGAAGCTAATGTTGGGGGTTGATTTGGGCTGAGGTGGGTTGTAAGTGGAGTTAAATCCAAGGTCAGCTCGGGCTCAACATTGGATGCTTCATCCATGGTGCCAAGTGGCCACCATGCTCCAAATTCCTCTGGAATTGCCTGAGGAGGCCGACCAGCAAGCTTTGGCAGCTGAAATAGTGGCCATGTGGCCATCCTCCCTCTTCATTCCACTCCTCTCTCCTCTTTTCTCCAAAATTCCATTTATATCCCTTTACATGTAACCTCTCTCCTGATTTTGGAGGTTAGGGGCTGTCTTTGACCACTTGGGCTGGTCATGGGCCATGGTAAGTGGGCTTTGCCCATTGGGAGTGGGCTTGGTTCACTCTTTCTTCCTTTAGGCCTCAAGTTTGACTTTGTTGACTTTTAGGGTTGACTTGGTCAACTTGATGAGTGGGCTAATTCCACTTGAAGGTCATGGACCCTATGACACCACCAAACTTGGATTGGGCCATGGTGGTGCCCCACCTGGACTATTTGGGCCTTTAGGTGTGGGTTTGACCAAATTAAGTTTTAGGGTTGACTAGGTCAAATTGGGTCAATGAGTGACCTAATGGCATACTTTAGGTTCCACATAGATTGTTCTTAGGGTTAGGGCAATGTGGTGGGGGGTCATGGTGTGGCTAGGGTTCCTATTTAGGCTAGTTTGACCTAGTTTGACTTGGGCCCTATAGTGGGCCCCACATGGCTACACCCACCTTCTACGGTCAAACCTAGCTAAAATTCTTATCACCCACCACATGCCTAACCAAATCTAAGTTGAGGGGCCTAATTGCAAGTGGGATGTTACAAATTCCAATAAACAAAGAAAAAATTTCGTCCCCAAAATTTAAGTTCGGGTCTACGGGGTTTTCAAGTGTTATAATTTTAAGTACTTTAGAAAATAACAAAAGTGTTACCTGGTGAGAAAAGCTCCGGGTGCTGCTCTAGCATCAGATCCCTCGGCTCCTAGGTGTGCACCTCCCATCCATGGTTAGACCACAACACCTTCACAAGAGGAACCTACTTCTTTCGCAACACTCGGACAGCTGTATTGTCGATCCGAATTGGCTCCAACCAAACTGATCTATTGGGTGCTATCGGGCCGACTGTAGTAGGGATGTGCTGTTCCGGCCGAAGGAGAGCTCTTCGCAATGAGGAGACATGAAAGACATCGTGCAGGGTCCCCAACTCTGGTGGCAATTGCAGTCTAGTACCGACCCGCTCCAGAATCAAGTACGACCCCATATATCGTGGACTGAGCTTCTTGTGTCTCCGCGTCCGAGAGACACCATGCACAAGATGTATCTTCAAGAATACCATGTCTCCCACCTAAAACTCCAGCTTGCGATGGCATGCATCATAGTACTTGGCCTATCTACTCTGGTCCTCCAAGCATTCGTTCCCTGATCGGTCGAATCTGAACTTTCGTATCCTCAATGTACTCTGAACCAAGAGTCCTCGTGTCCACATCTAGAACCCAAGAAATAGGTGTCCGACACTTACTTCCATATAAAGCCTCATAAGGCGCCATCCAGATGCTTTCCTGGTGACTGTTATTGTAAGAGAACTCGATCAGGGGCAACATTCTCTCCCAGGGCTTCCCTGTATCCAATATACATAGACGAAGCAGATCCTCCGTGGTCCGGATGGTCCGCTCGGTCTGGCAGTCGGTCTGCTAATGGAAGGCAGTGCTAAAAGTGAGCCGAGAACCCAAGTAAGCATGCACAACCCTCCATTCCCTTGATGTGAACCGACCATCACGGTCCAAGACAATCGATCTGGGGATGCCATGGTACCTGACGAACCGCTCCACAAACAATCTCACCAAAACAACAACTTGACAGTCCTTCCTGATCGGGATAAATCGAGCCACCTTGGTCAGCCTATCGATAATGACCCATATGGAATCGTGCCCAGAGTGGGAGTGTGGCAATCCGTGCACAAAATCCATAGATATATCTTCTAATTTCCACTCGGGTACAGGTAATGGCTGTAATAATCCCCCCGGGCTCTTGCATTCCGCTTTTACCTGCTAACATGTCATACAGTGGGTCACATAATGAATGATCTCTCTCTTCATCCCATGTCCAATACATGTGTCGCCGCAAATCAGCTGTCATCTTGGTGATCCCGGGATGTACTGAATACTGAGAGTGGTGCACCTCTCTAAGTATATCCTCCCGAATGGCACCGCCTGAGGGTATATAAATGCGCCCACAAAAATGAATGAGATCATCCTGCAGTCTATAATCCCCGAATTTTGCCCCTCCAGGGCTCTAAATATCGGCTCTAAAGCTGCATCTAGCCTCTATTGCATCAAGATGCGTTCCCAAATATCATTCTCCCCGATCAAGGAGTTTAGATATTCCCGGTAGACCGTTGGCCCAACCTCTGAGACCATGGTGATATGCATATCATCCATCATCTGCATCAATCCCATATACATCACTCGGGGTTCCGGTCCAGTAGTGCCGGCTCTCCTGCTCAATGCATCTGGCACAGTGTTTGCTTTCCCCAGATGATAGTGCAATTTGTGATCACAATCGCAGAGAAATTTTAGCCATCTCCTCTGTCAAAGGTTCAAATCTTTCTGCGTGTCAACGTATTTGAGATTCTTGTGATCCGAGTAGACATTACAGTGAACTCCATACGAGTAGTGTCTCCATATCTTCAGTGTGAATACGACCGTCCCGAGCTCCAAGTCATGCACCGGGTAATTCTGTTCATGTTTCTTCAATTGCATGGAGGCATAGGCAATCACGTGGCCGTGCTGCATCAAGACAACACCCATCGCCTGGTAAGAAGCGTCAGTGTAAATCTGTAATCATTCCTTCCCAGATGGAAGTGCAAGGATAGGGGCAGAGGTAAGCCGGCTCTTTAACTACTGAAATGATGACTCACACCTTTCGGTCCACGCAAATGCTGCTTCCTTCTTCGTCAATGTCGTGAGGGGAAGTGCTATCCTCGAAAACCCCTCCATGAACTTGCAGTAATACCCGACAAGTCCCAAGAAGCTGCGTATATCCGAAGCTGATTTTGGCCGCGGCCAATCACGCAATGCCTGTACTTTGGCCAGATCTACGGCCAACCCGGCTCCACTGACAACATGTCCCAGAAATGCCACCTCTTGCAGCCAGAATTGACACTTGGAAAACATCACATACAATTGGTGCTCCCTCAATCTCCCTAGTACCTGTGCCAAATGTTGCATGTGCTCCTCCTTCATCCGAGAATAGATCAAGATATCATCAATAAATACTATGGCGCATCTATCCAGGTAAGGTTCTAAAATACGGTTCATCAGACTCATGAATGCAGAAGGTGCATTCGTGAGCCCAAAAGGCATCACCGTGAACTCGTACAGTACATAACGGGAACTGAATGTCGTCTTCGGAATGTCTTCCAGCTGAATTCGCAGCTGATAATACCTTGATCGTAAGTCTAGCTTGGAGAACCAGAAGGCTCCCTGAAGCTAATCAAATAGCTCATCGATCCGGGGCAATGGGTAAGTGTTCCGGACCGTCAGCCAATTCAGCTCTCGATAGTCGATGCAGAGCCGTAACGAACCATCCTTCTTCTTGAAAAACAATAATAGTTCTCCCCAGGGTGATGAGCTGGGTCGAACAAAGCCCGACCCTACTAACTCCTACAGCTGGGTCCTGAACTCTGCTAGCTCCTTTGGAGCCATCCTGTATGGTGCTCGAGACACAGGCCTCGCTCCTGTCACTAGCTGTATTTGGAAGTCCACATCCCTAGCTGGCGGTAATCCGGGCAATTTCTCTAGGAATACGTCGGGGAAATCCCGAGCCACCGGGATGTCAGCAAGGGAAGCTTCTGCTCCCGCCATCTCGAAGCATATAATGTACACCTCCTCTCCCTGATGGTGGGCCTAGATAGCCTGTACAGATGATAATAATATATGATAGATAGGTCTGATACCTTCGACGATGATGTAGGAGTCGTCGTGCCTCAGAGTGATCCTTCTGGACGGCAATCAATTTGGGCATAGTTCCAGTGTAACCACGTCATGCCCAAGATCAAGTCAAAATCAGGCAGTCGCAGGATCGTCGCTAGTGCCTCAAATGTCCTGCCACCAATCTCGGCCTCCATGTTACAATGGGCAGAGGTCCGTAGCTCTGACCCATCGGGCAGACGCACCTTCATTTCCACGCATGGAAATCTTTCCACACCCTCCAGACCTTCTATAAAGGCCTCAGAAAAAAATGTGTGGGAGGCACCCGTGTCAAACAAGGTACGAGCGGGCTTCACGCTGATCATGACTATGCCTGAGTTGTTTGGGTTCTAATAAACTGTTATTTTAAATAAAATCAGATAAATTAAACTTAAATTTATAATAATCTAAGTTCCTGTGATGACCTCCTCTGGGTTCCTCATTTCGGCGAGGTCGAGTGCGTATATTTGCTCCTATTCTCTCGCTCGGCCATGATATCCACGACCTAAGCCTTGGCCCTGCTGTACTAGAGGGGCCACTGGAGGTGGAGGAGGAGGAGGTGGACGAAACTGATGCAGACACTCCGATCTAATATGCCCAGGCTGATGGCATCCAAAGTAAACTACCGGCTGGTGGCCACAGTCATCTTGCCTCCTCGGGTCATGCACCTGTAGAGGTTGGGGGGCTAACACTATAGGAGGCCCATGGTACTGCCTGAAGTTGGGACGACGATGTCCCCCACCCCTCTTATATCCAATGACTCTGCCTCGCTGGGATCCCATGCTACTCTCCCTGGGTGATGACCCGTCCAGCGACCTCTTTCCTCTATTCTGCACCATCAGCCGGTCTGCCTCCAGCTTCTTTGCCATCTCTATGATCTGTGACGAGGTACCCTGGGAGATGAATAGTAGGGGCTGCCTCAAGGAATCTCTGAGCCCATGATAGAATCTCTTGGCGTACTTCCTGTCATCCATGTCATGGATCCCCAAAAATCTAGCCATATGGGAGAACTCTCTTTGATACTCGATCACAGATCCAGTCCCCTGCTTGAGTTTCAAAAACCTCTCTTCTAATGCATCTCTGTCCGTGGTAGACACATAATGCTCCAAGAATATCTCACTAAACTCCTCCCAAGAGATGTCCGACAGCTTCCAATCAGCATAAGTGGACTCTCGCACGGACTTCCACCATCGTTTTGCATGAGCATCTAATGCAGAGGTGTCTAAAGGAACTGCCTGGCTGACCGGGCAGCCGATTCCTGCCAATATCTCATGTATGGCCTCCAGCCATTCCTCAGTCTTCACAACATCCTCTGTCCCCCGGTACATCGGCGGGGACAGGCTCTTGAAGGCACTCATCCAGCTTGATCCCGGATTTGGCTACGGAGCCGGGACCTGCTGGGCTTTGAAGGCTTCCAGGATAGCCGTCAAAGTTTTCCTCATCACTGTCTGTAGAAAGGGAGTGGCAGCCGGAGGGGGAGGAGCCATATTCTGTGGCGCAGCGACCTGTGGAGGTTGCATAAAGGTAAGGTTTAAACAGAATTGGACTAACTCATTGTATTTAATGGACTGTTTTATGTGACTTTTTACACATGGGCACACCATTGCTTCCACTGTATAGTTTGTCCGCAAACTAATGCTCGAGCGGGGTGGTCCAGTGTTGTGGACTTCTTTCTCATATGATCACAGACCTTTAGTTCTCGCTTTTTGGAGCTAGCTTCACTCTCTTTGATACTCGATCAGGGGCAACAGTCTATCCCAGGTCTTCCCTGTATCCAATATGTATAGACGAAGTAGATCCTCCATGGTCAGGTAGTGCCGGCTCTCCTGCTTAACGCATCTGCCATAGTGTTCGCTTTCCCCGGATGATAGTACGGGAAGAGGGGAGGTAAAACAGACCTGATTCAAGCCTTGACTGCGAGTGCGGCGGCGGTTGGCCATGGTACCTGACGAACTAATCTGGCGGACGCTAGCGGGCCTGCTGTAGTGGTGAAATGCTTCTCTTGTGACAGTTATATATTTAGACAATATGATTTTATTTAATTTAATTTAAATCGGGAATGCACGAATCTTAAAGATATTTGGACGGAATCGGGTTGTCTTCAACCTCCAGCCGACGACTGGAATTCATCATTCCTGGGCCACCTTTGCTGGCTATTTCCGGCCACCTGGGGCTACGCCACCGTCGGCGATTGTCTCCACCACCTTCACTAAGGTGGTGGCTAGCATTTCCCGGCGGCGAGGCCGCCGGAATCAGCTTCTCAGGCGTTCCCGAGCATCATGAAAAACTCAGAAAATCCAGCTTTTCCTCACATGGCATCGGGCTCAATTGAGCCCGATATCTCCCCTAATTGATTTACGATGCTCAGGATATCTCCGATAGCTCCGAAAAGTGGGAACTAAAGGTCTGTGATCACAGAGTCGTTCTGTGTGAGGAAAGTTGATATTCTTGTACAGAGCATAAGCCCGTTTTACTCTTCTTATTATTTCTACTCATTGTGGACTGGAGGTACTTTCATTTCATTATGTTGGATTCCTAGTATGATTTGGGCTAGGTTCACTAAGTTAGGATCATATGACCCACAATGTATAGCCAGGGTCATGGTTGTGTCCTAGAGTCTAGGCCAAGTCCTTAGAATCAACACTGTAAGGACCAGCCATCAACACTGCCAGAGACTCAAGACTTAGACAGATTTCATACCAAGTAAAATGAGTTCGACGTTCGTCCAACGCAGTTCGACGAAAGTCTTGCTCTGCTCGACGATCTTAGAGTAAATTCTCTGAGCTGAGCTCGACGAACTTGGTACTCAGGTCGACGAACTTGGGACACTATACTTCAACACTTCAAGATCAGAAAACATCTCTTTATTCTAAGTCCAGAGTCAGAATTTGGTCGACGAACTTGATTCTCAGCACGACGAACTCTGACCACAATAGTTAGAGTTATCCAGCAGTAGTTAGTGGTCCTCAGCTCGACAAAACCAATTCTTAGATCGACGATTTCTGGACTACCATTAGCATTCTAAGTTCAGATGTTCTCTAGGCTGAGGTTGACGAACTAAGTTCTCTAGACGACGAATTCTGGATACTTCACTTCAACACCTTTATCCAGAAGCATCTGAAATTATTCTAAGTCCAGAAATATTTTGCTGAACTTTAGTCAACGAAACCAGTTACAAGCTCGACGAACTCCATACACAGAAAAGGCAAAGTTTCTAGAGAATATATTTCTGCTCTCTTCTCGACGATCTTGGAACATAGCTCGATGAATAGAAGTCATCTGGTCGACGAACTCAGCAACTCAGCTCGACGAACTGTGAACTCAGCTCGACGATTTTTGTTATCAGTTCGACGAATCCAGACTTAGTTATTTTCCATCCTTCTGCCCCCTTCTTACTGCAATAATTCCTGAGTAATTAATGCTCAAATATTCTCTGGAATATTACCGTTAGACAGAGCATTGATTATGTTCTTCTCCAGGATTATTGCCTGCCATTTTTCCATGGGACAGTTGGGGAAATAAATCAATGCAGATTATTCTCAAGGCCGTCAGCATTGATTGCAGAGAATTTCAAATTTCGAAAGAGAATTTTGACAGGAAATAAAAAAGCAATTTCCTCTCTTTTCCCAGATAGATGATATCTCATAGAGAATACAGAAGAACACAGTCACACACAGAGAAAGAATAACAATCAGTTTGAATCAAAAAACTCTCTGCACCTTTCTTCCATATATTTCTGATACAGAAAAGAATACATAGATTTCTGAAGATCATCAGCTATCTGAAGAAGAAGAATATCAAATCAAAATCAAGAGTCTTCGGTCTTCAACATTCCAGGACACTTTAAAGGACAATTACAACATTATCTGTCAAAGAAGTTCCTAAACAGCTGCTGATCGAGGGTGAACTACTGAAGGCCTATCACCCTGCAGCAAGGCTCCAAATATCTGAACCATTCTATTCCTCAGGGGGAGTCTTTGCTAAAATCTATATCCATAAGTCTTCTCAGTTGTATATTGAGAAAGAGAAGACCATATCATCTCTCACCCCCACTGCATAAAGGGTTATAACTCCCTTCAAAAGTTATTCCTGGTTGCAAGTCACATGATCAAAAGACTTGAGGATTGGTTTTTGAGCACCTGATCAAAAGCTCATTGGTGTTAGGAACCTGATCAAAAATCTGAGTGGATTCCTACCAGGGTGGTAGAAGAGTGGATGTAACCAAGTTTAGGAGAACCACTATAAATTCTTGTGATGTCTGGATTGCCCTTTTCTTTTCTTTCTTGCTGTGGCTGTGTTAGTTATTAGGTTTGCTGTTTATGCTTTTAAATTTATTCCTGCACTAGATAAAATCAGTTGAAAATTTTATAAAACCTGAATACTCTATTCACCCCCCCTCTAGAGTATTCCTGATCAAACAACTCACTTCCAATTGGTATCAGAGCCTGGACTCCTTGGTGTACAAGCAAACCCTTGAACCAAAGATTCTGTGTTAGATCTGATTTCTTCTTTTATCTTTATTTTTATTTAGATTATATACACAGAAATGGCACATAACAAAGACTATGCAAGCACCAGACCTCAAGTTTGCAACCTAAATAGGTTTTCCATTTGGAAGGCAAGAATCAAATTATATATGAACTCTATTGATGAAGATATCTACAATTCCATCTTGACAGGTCCTCCTCAAGCCACTGCCTCAACATCTACAGCAGCCTCAAGCACAAATGTAATTCCATCACCTGAGTGGACTGAAGCTCAGAAGAAGGCCAAGGTTGCTGATGCTAAAGCAATGAATATACTGGCACAAACAATGTCAGATGATATCTTTCAAAAGGTTGCAGAATGCACTTCAGCCAAAGCCATCTGGGATTCCCTAAACCAAATGGTGGCTGGATTAGCAAATGAAAGAAAGGATAGGAGATCCAACCTCATATCCTTATATGAGAATTTAAAGAAAGAGGAAACTGAGTTAGTAGCTAAAATGTATAATAGGTTAAGCTCAATCATCAATGAGCTAAAAACCTTGGACAAGGACATCAACCTCACTGAAGTAAATGAAAAGATCCTAATGTGCTTCCCAAGCTCATGGGATTCAAGGATCTGGCCTATCAAAGAAGCCAGAAGCCTAAATGAGATATCCACTGTATCTCTATTAGGCAAACTTAAGTCCTATGAACAGCGGATTAAATCCAGGGAGGCAGCTGAGCAGAGAACACCCCCCCCCTAGCAAGAAAAGAGCATATCATTACTTTCAAGGCAGCTGAAGAGACAGAGACTCCCTCAACAAATGAAGAACTCATGAGTCTTTTTGCCAAAAGTTTCTACAAGTTGGCAAGAAAAGATTTCAAGAGGAAGTCATCCAAATAGGATGACAAACCAAGGTATGATAAAACACCAACTAAAGAAGTGATATGCTTTGGTTGCAGGAAAGCTGGACACTTCATCTCTGAGTGTCCAGAGAATCAGAAGAAATAAAAGAGTAGAGAGAAAGATACCAGGAGACAGCACAACAGCAGAACTTCTTCCAGCAAATACAAGAAGAAGGAGAAGGGTTTTGTGGCTGAAACCTGGAGTGAGACTGAAGATGAATCAACATCTTCTAGCTCCAGTGAAGAAGAGGAAGAGGCAAGGTCCAAAGAGGTTTGCCTCATGGCCATTGATGCTTTCAGGAGGCATTCAGAAGAAGAAGATTCAGAAAATGAAGCAGTGTCAGATTCTGAAGCTGACAAGGTACTATCTTCCTTTGATTATAGTTCTGATTATTTTAAATTTGAATTTAAAATAATGTGTATAGACTTAATTAATTCAGAAAAAGAAATCAAGACTCCTAGGGAAAAATTAGTAAACCTAGAGAATGTTAACTCTGAAAATAATAGGTTAAAAGATGAATTAACCTTAACTAATGAACAAATAATAATGTCAAAGACTGAGCTATGTGAGGCTAAACAACTTGAGGAAACTCTTAATGGAAGAAGCCTCAAGTTGATGGACATCACAAGCACTGTAAATGCCAGACTAAATGACAAGCTAGGCCTGGGTGCTTCATCAAGTTTGCCCCCCATCCTCAAGAAAAGCATACTGACAACCCCAATCAAATTTATTTCTGTTAAGGGGAAAGAGAAAATAAATCATAAACAAACAAAAGAAAATATTCCCAAATCAATAAGTCTGAAAACCAAAAATCAAAATACCTTAAGTAAAAACAAGGTTCAGCAGAATTCGCCGAACTTAGATCGATGAAATGTAGCCAGTTTGTCGAACCCAGATCGACGAACTCTGAACGAAAACTATAGTTATAATTATTCGTCTAACTGCGATCGACGAACTCTATATGGTTCGTCGAGCAGAGGTCGACGAACGTGGGGCACAGAAAATGAATATGTTTATTCTCTAGGCAGAGATCGACGAACTCAACCCAGTTTGTCGAACTCTAGTCGACGAACTCACAGAAATTCGTCGAACCCAGAAGGACTTAACAGAAATTGTAATTTCAACAGCAACTCAAATAATTCTAGGAAACCTTTTAACCCTGTAACAGATTGGGTTATACCACCTAGGAGATATCACCCTTTAGGATACAAATCCCAACCAGAATTTTCTGTTATTTCTAGCTTTTTATACCATCAAAACAAAGGACCCAAGATAACCCGGGTCAAGAACAATTAATTGTATTTCACTACAGGTGAAGAACTGTCCAGCAAAGAATCAAACATGGTACCTGGACAGTGGTTGCTCCAAACATATGACTAACAGCATGGACATCCAATACAAATACACGTCCAAGCTGGGGCCAAAGGTTATTTTTGGGGATTCCAAATGTGGCTAGTCAGAAGGCTTTGGAGAAGTGAAGATTGGAGCTGTTACTTTCAAGAAAGTAACATATGTCAGAGGACTCAAGCATAACCTCATCTCCATAAGTCAGTTATGTGATGAAGGTTATCAGGTACACTTTAACTCATCTTCTTGTATTATTTCTAATAAGGAAAATCAAACTGTTTTAATTGGAAATAGACAAGACAACATATATTTAGTTGATTTTCTTTCTGCCAATTCTGATATCTACTTACTCAATTTGATTAGTAACCAGAATGATTTATGGCATAAAAGGCTAGGTCATTTAAACTTGAAAAACATTGCTAGGCTATCAAAAGATAACCTTGTTAGAGGTTTACCTTCTGGTCCCTACAAGAAGGAAGGCCTTTGCAGGGCTTGTCAACTAGGCAAGCAAACTAAATCTAGCTTTAAATATGTTAATAAAAGTGATTCACCTAGGATTTTGTATTTGCTACATATGGATCTCTTTGGACCCATTGCTGTACAAAGCCTAGGAGGGAAATCCTATACCTTAGTTATTGTGGATGACTTCTCAAGGTTCACTTGGGTATCCTTTATGAGATCTAAGTCAGATACCTTTAAGTTTCTTACATATTTTCTCAGGACCATATAGATTGAGTTCTCTACTCATGTTGCATTGATCAGAAGTGATCATGACATATAGTTTGAGTCTCTTCTTATGCTTGAGTTCTGTGAGAAAGAAGGTATCAGGAACTGTTTCTCAGCTCCTAGAACTCCCCAACAGAATGGGGTAGCTAAAAGGAAAAATAGGACACACATTGGAGCTGCAGGTACATTTCTTGCAGATGCTTACATGCCCCTAACCTTTTGGGCAGAGGCTGTAAGCACAATAAATTATGTCCTGAATAGGAGTTTAATTCACAAACTAAAAAATAGGACTCCCTATGAATTACTTAAAGGAAGAAACCTAAAATCAACTATTTTAAAGTATTTGGATGTATATATTATATTCATAACAATAACAAGAGATACATTAGAAAGTTTGAGGCTAAAGCTGAAGAGGGAGTTTTTCTAGGATATTCCCAAGTAAGCAAAGCCTATAGGGGTTTTAATAAATCATCTCTAAAAATTGAAGAGTTTATTCATGTTACATTTGATGAAGCTAACATGTCTTGCAAGAAGAAAGAGATTTCTACCAATAGCACCTTGCAGGTACCTCACTTGTGTGAGAGTTTGGATGGACTAAACCTCACCCAAGAGGTTCCAACACATCCTTCTCCACAAGTCATTGAAGAAAGTGAAGATGAAGGCACTAAAGGAATTGATCTTCACCCAACAACAAACATAATTCCACAAGAGGAATTAGCTCCTAATGTTGTTGCCAAACCAACTCCACCCACTGATCTTGTCACACTAAGGGATCACCCCAGCTCACAAGTGATTGGAAACATATTAGCAGGTGTACAAACCAGGCATCAACTCGACCAAGATTTGATGCATGCCTATTTTCTCTCTCAGGTTGAACCTCTATCCATCCATAATGCAGAGCAAGATCCCCACTGGATCATTGCAATGCAGGAGGAATTAAACCAATTTTAGAGATGTAGAGTTTGGGATTTGATTACAAGACCCCAAGACTATCCAGTCATTGGAACCAAATGGGTATACAGAAATATGTTGGATGCCCAAGGTACAATAGTGAGGAACAAGGCAAGGCTTGTTGCTCAAGGATATAGGCAAGAAGGAATAGATTATGACCAAACCTTTGCACCAGTGGCAAGGTTTGAGACAATCAGAATATTCCTTGCATATGCAGCCTACAAGAGATTCAAGGTGTATTAGATGGATGTGAAGAGTGCATTTCTAAATGGAGTACTTAAAGAAGAGGTTTATGTTGAACAACCTCCAGGTTTTGTCTCTCCAACTCACCCTTATCATGTTTTCAAATTGCATAAAGCTCTTTATTGTCTCAAGCAAGCTCCAAGAGCTTGGTATGAGACCCTAGCTAGCTTTTTGATAGAACATAAATTTGTTAGAGGCATAGTATATATAACACTTTTCACGAGACATCATAAGGATCAAATATTGTTAGTGCAAATATATGTGGATGACATAATATTTGGGTCTAATGATTCCAAATTATGCAAGAGGTTCTCTGACCTCATGCATTCAAAATTGAGATGAGTAGCATGGGTGAGCTCTCCTACTTCCTTGGTCTCCAAGTGAAGCAGTTGCCTGATGACATCTTCATCTCCCAAGATAAATATGCAAAAGAGCTTATCAAAAAGTTTGGGATGGCAGATGCCTCAGTAAAGAAAACACCCATGGCCACTAATACTGTGATTGACTCTGATGCACATGGGAAACCTGTGGATCAGAAATTATATATGGGCATTATTGGGTCCCTACTATATATTACAACAAGCAGACCTGATATCATGTTTGCCACATGCCTTTGTGCTAGGTTTCAAGTGAACCCAAAAGAATCTCACCTAGTTTTCTTAAAAAGGATTTTGAGATACATAAAGAGTTGTCCTTGTCTAGGCCTATGGTATCCCACTGAATCAGAATTTGAGTTAACTGGATACTCAGATGCTGATTTTGCTGGATGCATGGTGGACAGGAAAAGTACTTCAGGAACATGCCAGTTCCTGGGTATGAGATTAGTGTCCTGGTTTTGTAAGAAATAGTCATCTGTGTCACCCTCACCTGCTGAGGCAGAATATATTACAACTGTTAGTTGTTGTTCACAGATGCTATTGATTCAAAATCAATTACTAGACTAGGGTCTCAACTTAAATAATTCAACTCTACTTTGTGATAACACAAGTGCTATAGCAATAGCACAAAATCCAGTCCATCACAGTAGGACTAAGCATATAGACATTAGATATCATTTCATTAGAGAGTGTGTGGACAAAAACAAAATTAATCTTGTCTATATCTACACTGATTTACAAAGAGCTGATATATTCACCAAACCTCTGGATGAGAAAAATCAGTTATACTTTATAAATCAACTTGGAATGATCAATGGAGAAGACTTAGTTTAGTTTCTGTCTATACTCGACGAATTTTCCAGAGTTCGTCAGATGGAGCTCGACGAACTAAGGACAGTTCTGGAGATATTCGTCGAATGAAGGTTGACAAACTCTCAGTGTGTGAAGTTGTGTTCGTCGAACGGAGCTCGACGAATCTACTTCAAGAAAACTTTCGTCGAACGGAGCTCGACGAAATTTCTTAAAATCTTTAGGCTGAGCTCGACGAATTATTTAACTATCAATTATTTCGTTGATCTCAGGTCGAAGACTTTCTTAATTTTCGTGGAACGGAGTCTGTCAATTCATATTTTGGAAAACCTTATATCTAGGTTTTCTTCGACCTCCGTCCCGCGCTTTCTGTTCCCTTTGCACTTGATCGCTCTTTGTCTCTCTCGCAGGTGATTTCATGGAGATTCCAGTGGGAACATTCACTGCGATGATGTTCGACACCAGATTTGATTTTGACTTTGATTCATTTCAGCATTCAGATCCGATATTTCTAAACATTCTGCAACTTCTGGAAGAGCAACAACTAAAGAATTTGATGACAACAAGGATAAAATTATCTGGAATTGAGATATGAGAATGGGTCTATAAATCATCGACAACAGAAGAAAATACAATGATTGGAACAATTGCGGGTAACACTATCTCCCTATCTCCCGCCGTATTAACTGAAATCTTTGGTTTGGATAATGGAGAAGAAGAACTGGAAATAGATTCTGAAGAATATGATAGGATATTGAGTATGATGGGTTATACTGGTGATAACCCCAATAAGTTGTTGAAGAAACATTTATCTGCAGAATATAAATTTCTGGCAGATATTGTTGGGAATGTTTTGCTAGGCAAGCACACCGCACATGACTACATTACCAGGCATCAATTTTTGGTCATGTGTTCAGTGGTAAATAAGAAATAAGTAGACTGGGCTCAGATCATATTTGATCTAATAAAGAAAAAGAACAATAAGAAGGAAGTCTGTTTTGGAAGGATCCTAGGGATCTTCCTGAAGGAGAAGGCTGCTTAATCACTGGTCTCCCCGACCATATTCTTTAATGCCAACAAGAGGCTCACCTGTACCTTGTTTGGCAGGTGGGAGAGGACTATATCAAAGCTATCTAAGGCTTCAACCTCTTCCACCCCAGCTTCTGAAAGCACAAGGGCTGTTAGGGCCACTTCCCACCCTCCTGAAGAGATCATCCCCACACCTCCATCCCTTCCAGCAACTCAACAACAATCACCCTCCACAGTTCATACTCAATCTCTTCAACCACATCAACAACTCCAACAACTACTTCAACCACATCAACAACCACAACCCTCTGTTCATGTTCCTACTATAGCTACATTACTTGCCACCTCCCCAACAATAGACCTTACTGAATTCCCTTCCTCACCTACCCAGGAATACCATCAACCCACTCCACCTCTATCACCACAATCACCCCATGATATACCAGCCCCAACACCACCATCATCTCCTCTTCCACCACATTTGTCCTCCATACCATCCTTCAATCTATTGTCATCTCCTCCCAACACTCCCTCTCCTCAAAATGCATCCATCCAGGATATCCAAATGCCAGATGGTCCTCCTCCATCCTTACCCACCTCTACCATCCCTCCAACTGTTTCCACCCCTACACTATCTGCCACTCCATCAATGGATCCCTCCACCATCTCATCTGTCATTGCACTCATCACACCCCTCCTCAAAACTCTAATAGCATAGACCATTACACCTCTTGCTACCTCCATTTCCTCCCTCTCTGCTGCCCCCTCTTCATTCAGGGGCCTGACTCCAGTTATTACTAAAACCAGGCTGGGGGAGATGCTTGATGAAGAAGTTGTAGCAGCTCCAGTAGCAATAGCAGTTTCAGTTCCAGCAGCTCAATCTCCACCAGATGTAGAGGCAGCCACTGCAGATGATTCAAAATTTATTGATTTTATTCATTTTATTGAAACTGATATGGATATAGAAGAGTCAGCTCTAGAAGAAATAATTACTACTGGTGAAAGATATGGTACCTAAACACCTAGAGGGGGGGGGGGGTGAATAGGTGACCTAATCCTTTTTAAACTTTAATGGCAGCAATCAGTTATATCACAGATTTCTAACTACTTTTGCACAGCAATAACAAAGCATAAACAGCAAATAACAATCACAGCACAGCAGACACAGTGATTTATAGTGGTTCCCCAAGCTTTGGGTACATCCACTTTCCCCCTTCGCCTATCTAGCAGTGTACTAGATTTGGCCAAACTTCTCCACTGTCTCAGAACCCAAATTGGTTCCTACTCCTCAGGCCCAAGGCCTTACAACTCAGCTTTTCCCAAAGCCTACACTCAGCCACAAAGGCCTACACTCAGCCAATCAAGGCCTACACTCAGCCAACAAGGCCTACACTCAGAGATTTCAATCTCCTACACTCAGGCTCTCAAGCCCTACCCTCAGCCTTTATAAATACAGGCTTACAATTCACTCAGATCCAAAGGATCCTACAAGTTAAAATGATTTTACAAATATTAACTCTACAACTCAGAAACAAGAGAGGGGAGTTGAGAGTTTCTTGATGAGTTCTTGGAAGAACTCAGCTGGATCCAATCTGACTTAGCTTTCTTCAAAGCTTCTTGAAAGTAGAACTGAATAAGAATGAATCCTTCTGCAGTTGTTCCTTGACCTCTGCCACTTAGAATTCAGAATAAATCTGAACCCTTCTTCTCAGCCTAGTTCCAAAGGCTGATTTCTTGGATGGAGCCCTCTCTCTCCAACTTCTTAGATCTGCACTTGGACTGCAAGATCTTCTTGTGTTGATACTCTATGTACCACTTTAACAACTTGTTTTTCAACAATCTGAACTCTAGTTTCTGTAAACTGTAGGTGCCTATTTATAGGCCTTCTTCAAGGTAACCGGCTGGTCCGGTTCATAACTGTCTTCTAACATCTCTGACAGGTGCTGTAGACCGGCTGGAACAGCAGCTGTCAAGTCATCCAGTCATTTCTTGAAAATCTCTAACTGTCTGAAAGTGTCGAGACTTTCTGTCTTTAAGTGTCGACACTTATAGTCCAAGTGTCGACACATGCTGTGTAAGTGTCGACACAAGTCTACAAGGTGTCGACACAACTCCTTGTATGTCTCGACACAGATTCTTCTTCAGGTGTCGACACTGAAATTGAGTGTCGACACAAGTACTTGATCTTCTATCTTTAACTGAATTCTTCTAAGTGTCGACACATCACCTTTGTGTCGACACAACTTCTTGTGTTGAATCTGTTAAGTGTCGACACAGCTTCTTGGTGTCGACACATAGTCTTCTATGTTGATTCTTGCTGAGTGTCGACACAGCTCCTTGTGTCGACACTTGATTCTTTGTTGAGACTTCAGCTGAGTGTCGACACATTCCCTTAGTGTCGACACTTGTACTTAGAATATTTTGTTGATAATTCTGTTCTTTACTAAGTGTCGACACAGCTCCTTGTGTCGACACTTTCTTCAAGTGTAGAGTCTTCAGCTGAGTGTCGACACATTGTTCTAGGTGTCGACACTTACTTCATGTGTTGACTCTTCTGTTGAGTGTCGACACTTTGTTTTTGGTGTCGACACTTTCTTCAAGTGCTGACTCTTCTTGTTGTGTCGACACATTGTTCTGGGTGTCGACACTTTAACTTAGTCTCTGCTGTCTTTTGCTGAGTGTCGACACAGCTCCAAGTGTCGACACTTTCTGGTGTAGACACAGCTTTACTGGGTGTCGACACAGCTCCTTGTGTCGACACTTTCTGTCTGCACTTTTCTTCACTGAGTGTCGACACAGCTCCTTGTGTCGACACTTTCTGTCTGGTGTCGACTCTGCATCCCAGGTGTCGACACAATGACTCCAAGTGTCGACACTGCTTGTCTGGGTGTCGACACAAGCCTTCTTAAGTGTCGACACTTTCCCTCTGGGTGTCGACACATGGACTTAGAAACTTTTTGCTTCAGTCCAGTGATTACTTAACCTGCACAAGTAAACTCAACATACATCAAATACATTATGATGTATATCATTGAGTTGGGTGAGGCTTCTTCAAATCAGGTACATTTAACCAATGTACCCAACAATCTCCCCCTATTTGGAGAAGTCATAACCCTTAGTCAATGATATACACCATTCATAATTAAAAATTACAAAATGATGTAAAGCAGGATAATGTACAGCAGGGTAAACATAAACATGTATAAATCACACATGTATACACATACATCAACACAAAACAAATAAGAAATAGACATATTCACAGAACAATCATGAAATATATTGATCACATATTGTTCTAACATTTGTCTTATACATTTTCAGTAGTTCACAAAAATGTTTTACATTCAAAAGATTACAAAATAATCTTCAAGTAAATTCTTAAACTATTTCTGTTCAGGTTCCTTGATAACTATTCCCTTGCCAGCTTGAACTTGAGCTTTGACAGGGGCATCAGCAGTTTCAGCATCAGCAGGCTTCTTGCCTTTTAGATCTTTCTTTTTAAGCTCTTCAGCTTTGATCTTCTGTCTCTCAAAATAATGGTATGGCTTAGGAAAGTACTTGCTAGGCTCCACTGCAGTAGGAGGTAGCTTTCCCATCTTTGCCTTCCTTCTATACTGAACTATTGCTTCCTGCCTGATCTCATGTTTTCTCCATTCAGCTTCAGAAAACCACTTGTTCCTGTCATGAGTGTTATCCTTGGCAGCTTTCCAGGCAGTTAATATTATATTCCTAGAGGTAGGGCTCCACTGTTCAAAGTCTGGCCTTTGTTCTGCTTGTTCCCTAAACCTCTTCTTAGACAACCTTGTCTCTTCCTCCTTCTGTAATGCCTCTTGCATGGCTTCAGTAATAGGCTGAACCACTTTATCCAGAATAACATTAGACTTCCCTTCAGTTGGGCTATACATCTGATGAATATCAGCTTGCACCATGTCAAAATCTGGTGGAGGATAGATCACTTGAGCTACCTCTGGTTGCTCACCTCCAAGATATGCAGTTTGAATCCCAGATTCAGCAACATTGTCATCATCACAGAGTGGAGGATAGCCCAGTGTAGCTCTGATGGAATTAGATATCCATTTGGCATGATCAGAGCTAGCTTTGACTAAAACTCTCTCCCCCTTTATGACTTCTCGAGCCATATGATCTCTGACATCATCCTTTTGAAATCTGATTTGACTATCCAAGTATCTGATTCCATCTTTAAAGAATGGTTTAAGCTTTTGAAGTTGTTCAGAGATGGCTTTCTGGGAGGCTTGGATTGCAGACTTAACAGCAGAAATTTCTTCTTGAAAGGCTTTGTCAAATTCAGCTTTAGCAGCAGTAGAAGTAGAAGGTTCAGCAGCCTTGTTCTTCAATTCAGTGACTATAGCATTATGTGAAGCAGTCAAGTTGTCATTCATTCTTAACTGATTTTCAAGAACATATCCTTGCTTCAATGCTATGTCATCCACTTGGGCTTTTATCTTTTCCTGGTGGGTTGCCAAGTACACCACTGCATTGCCACCCTTGTGGAAACATTCAGTCATCTCCTTCTTGTTGAGGTTCATCTCAAACCTGATAGACTTTATGTCCTGGGCAAGATCAAATTGCAAGGATTTTTGCCCTTCATCCACATAAGTCTCTATTGCCTTTCTTTGTTCATCCAATTTAATCTGCATGGCAATCATCAAAGCACTATAATCAACAGTTGGAGCTTGCTGAACTATAGGCTGTGGGGCAATAGATTGCAAAGCTTTCTTATAACTTTGACTTCTTCTCTTGAAGACATAGATTTTCTTTTGCTTAGCCTTAGCAGCCTCCTCATCTTCAGATTCTGAGGAGCTGGCTATGTCAACCCTGTCCTTAGGGCTTGAAGGCTTCTCAGATTGTTCAACTGGAGCTTTCCCAGTTTCTGGCCTTATAGGCTCTTCATGAACTTGCACTTGCTCCCCCTCAGCAGCAGCATTATCTTTTTCATTTTCAAAATCTGCTTGATCAAGATTTAGGAATAAATCTTCCATTGTGTATTCTGGTGGTGAAGGAGCTGGAGACAGTCTTTGCTCTTCAACCACTGGATCAGGAATCACTTGTACAGCAGATGTGTCATCTTCAACAACATCTGGTACTGGACTATCCAGCTGAGTTTGCTGAGGAACATCAGATAAATCAGCATCTTCTATAAGATATTCTAAAGTATTTAGGTCAGTGAGTACCTCTTGTATGATGGTGGTGGCTTGCTCACTTTCCAGTGTAGAGGGTTCTTCTACAACTGGAGGCTCCCCCTGGCTGTTATCCTTGTGGATGGGGCTAGCTTGAGGCAGCTCCCCCTGGATCTCAGCAGCCTCTTGAGGAGCAGGAGATTTCACTGCAGTCTCTTCCTCTTGGTCATCTGGAGTGAAAACAACTTGTTCTTCACTTTCAGAACTGCTGGTGGACTCTTGTGCCACTGGAGCAGTTTTTCTCTTTTTCTTTGGAGGAATCTCCTTCTCAGTAACTACCTTCTCTGGGGTTGGCATTTCCTTGGACAACACCCTGTCCCATCTAGAAAAGATCCTTTGATCCATCTTCCTCATATGATTTATCTTGCTGCCAGCAGCAGTATTCATTACCTCTGGTATGGTACCAGCTAGGTAGAGACTTAAGATTCTGCCCAGATTGGGCTTCTTCAAGCTTTCCTTGATTTTCTCATAAACTACTATAGACCAGTCAGTCTTAAGAGAGAAGATAATCCTTGTCATTATTCCAAACATATAGGCAGACACTCTGTCATGCCCTCCAGGCTTGCTGAGTAAGACCTTACCAACAATCTCAGACATGAATTTTCCTTGGCTGTTCATGCCTTTCCTGTTAAAAACAGAACCTATCTTCATTTTAGGATCCAGACCACACCAGGTTAGAGCTTCCCTGGTCTTGGATGCAGTAACTTCTTCTTCATCTTGAGTTTTTGGAAGCTGTAGAATCTTCCTTAGACTCTTTGGTGATACCTTGACCTTCGTTCCATGAACTCTGGATTTGATTCTGTATCCAGACTCATCTACTTCAGCTCCATTTAGAAATTCAAGAACCTCTTTCTTCCAAATCTTTGTAGGTTCAGAAACTAAGTATTCTAACCCTGAATCAGCAACTAGGGTTACGACCGCCTGGATTTCTGCATCAGCATCGTCGAAAGCGCCGCGCACCAGCTCATATCCTTCGTTGACGTTCTCCTCTAGCTTAGGCGCCATTAGGGTTGTAGAATTTGTCTTGAGAGAAGAGAGGTGTCGACACAGTAGTTTTGGTCTCGAAACTTTGAAAGCGTGTCGACAAACAAAGACCGAACCCTATTTATACCTTTCTGATTTTGAAGATGAACAGGCGGGATAGTTAACTTAAAATGTGTCGACACTGGCAATAAGTGTCGACACTGACTTATAATGTCTCGACACATATGTGTCGACACAAGTTTAGTCACAGATTTTATGTGTCGACACTTGGTTATGTGTCGACACAACATAACTCGACACATTGTCGAGACTTTACTTAGAAAATTCTGAGTAAAACTTAAGTGTCGACACCACATTGGATGTGTCGACACCTACTGGACATGTGTCGACACCAACATTCTGAAGTGTCGACACCAACATCCTAGATGTGTCGACACTTATTTCCTGAAGTGTCGACACTACTATACTGTGTCGACATAGACTTGTCTATGTGTCGACACCTTTTTACTTAGCCAATTTTAATTCTGTAAACTTACTCTAAGTTTATCATTCCTAGTTCAATTTTGAATCTATTGAACTTAGCTTCTTCTAGGGGCTTAGTAAACATATCAGCTACTTGATTATCAGTTTTAACATATTCTAATAAAATATCTTCTCTTTCTACATGCTCCCTAAGAAAATGATATTTAATTTCAATATGTTTAGTTCTAATATGAGATACAGGGTTATTAGCTATTGAAATAGCACTTGTAGAATCACAGAAAAGTGGAGATCTACTTACCTGAAATCCATAGTCCTCTATCTGATGTTGTATCCACAGAAGTTGAGCACAACAACTTCCTGCAGCCACATACTCTGACTCTGCTGTGGAGATAGCCACACTGGTTTGCTTTTTGCTACTCCATGAAATTAGTCTCCCACCTAGGAATTGACAGGTTCCAGTAGTGCTCTTTCTATCTTCTTTGCATCCTGCAAAGTCTGCATCTGAATAACCTGTTAGATCAAAATCTCCATTCCTAGGGTACCAGAGGCCTAGATAGGGAGTGCCCTTTAGATATCTCAATATTCTTTTGACTGCTGTCAAATGAGACTCTTTAGGGCAGGCTTGATACCTGACACAAACACATGTAGCATACATGATGTCAGGTCTACTAGCAGTCAAGTATAATAGGGAGCCAACTATCCCTCTATACAAGGTTTCATCTACAGGTTTCCCTGCATCATCCTTGCTAAGAGACATACTTGACCCCATAGGAGTCTTCATGGTGCTGGATGAATCCATACCATACTTCCTTATGAGTTCTAGGGTGAACTTGGACTGACAAATGGATAAACCACTCTCAGTCTGTTTAACTTGGAGACCCAAGAAAAACTTCAGCTCTCCCATACTACTCATCTCAAACTGACCTTGCATAAGTTTTGCAAACTTTTTGCAAAGGCTGCTTTCAGTAGACCCAAATATAATGTCATCTACATATATTTGGACTAGTATTACTTTGCCTCTAGATTCCCTAAGGAATAGAGTCTTATCTATTTTCCCCCTTGAGAATTTGTTCTCAATGAGGAAACTAGATAGGGTTTCATACCAAGCCCTAGGGGCTTGCTTTAACCCATATAAAGCTTTCCTAAGTCTATAGACATGATGAGGTAGAGTTGGATCAACAAAACCTGAAGGCTGTTCCACATAGACTTCTTCCTTAAGATTACCATTTAGGAATGCTGACTTGACATCCATTTGGTAAACCTTGAATCCTTGATAGGTTGCATAGGCTAAGAACATCCTTATGGCTTCCAGTCTGGCTACTGGAGCAAAGGTTTGATCAAAATCAATACCTTCTTCTTGCCTATATCCTTTAGCAACCAGTCTAGCCTTATTCTTAATGATGACCCCTTGTTCATCCATCTTATTCCGGTAGATCCACTTAGTTCCTATTATATTGTGGTCTTTAGGTTTAGGAACTAATTCCCAGACCTTGCACCTCTTGAACTGATTAAGCTCTTCTTGCATTGCTTCAGTCCATTGTGGATCCAGTATTGCTTCTTCAAATTTCTTAGGTTCAACTTGAGACAGAAAGCTGGAGTAGATTGCTGCATTTATGTATCTGCTCCTGGTTTGTACTCCTTGTCTTGGATCTCCAATAATCTGCTCTACTGGATGATCTCTTAGATGCCTGTTGGCTGGAGGCATCCTAACTTCTGGTTGAACCTCTTCAGCATCTCCATCATGCTGTATTCCTTGTACTTCATCAGCAATTGGCACATGTAGTTCTCCCCCTGGACAACAGCTACTCTCCTCTCCTTGCTGTCTTGCAGCAGGCACTTCTTCTATAGTAAGCTTGTCCATTTTCTTTGTTAAACCTGTGGGGCTGCATACACTACTAGACAACTCATTGTTAATAAGTTTAGTCTCATCAAAAACTACATGCACAGATTCTTCTACAACTTGTGTAGTCAAGTTGTAGACTCTATAAGCCTTACTATTATTGCTGTACCCAACAAAAATTCCCTCTTGGGACTTGGCAGCAAACTTAGTTAAGTAAGACTTCCCATTGTTAAGTATGAAGCATTTGCAACCAAAGATCCTGAAATAGGATAGGTTTGGTTTCCTGCCTTTCACAACTTCATAGGGGGTCTTGTTAAGCCTTTTAGTGATGGTAGCCCTATTTATAACATGGCATGCAGTATTAACTGCTTCAGCCCAGAAATACTCTGGCAGTGATGTATCACTTAATAGGGTCCTACCAGCCTCTATCAAGGTTCTATTCTTCCTCTCAGCAATGCCATTTTGCTGAGGTGTTCTAGGTGAAGAGAATTCTTGAAATATCCCAAAGTCTTCACATAGTTTTGTCATGCTATCAGACTGAAATTCAGTACCATGGTCACTTCTAATTTTGACCACTGTACTATTTAGTTCATTCTGAATTTGCTTGACAAAGCTATGGAAGACACTAGGTGTTTCAGATTTCTGTCTTAAGAAGAACACCCAGGAAAACCTTGAGTAGTCATCTACAACTACAAGGGTATAGACCTTCCTACCTAAGCTGTGAACTGGGATTGGACCAAAGAGATCCAAGTGCAAGAGGTATAAACACCTCACAGCATCTTTGTTTTCTATGCTTCTAAAGGTGGATTTAGTCTGCTTGCCTTTTTGACAAGCTGAGCAAATACCATCTTTAACACACTTAACTTGAGGACCATTCCTCACTAACTCTTTGCTAAAGAGTTTGCTAATAGTCTTGTAGTTAAGATGGGCTAGCCTCTTGTGCCATTTGACACAATGAGAGACTGTCTCATCAGCTACAAGACAAACTGGAGAACCATTGTTCTCAATCATAATGTCTAGGCAGTAGACATTCCTCTTCCTATAACCTGTCAAAATGATCTCTTGATCACTTGACCTCTTGATATGACAACCATTTTTAACAAATGAGATGTCATACCCTACATCACTTAATTGACTTATACTTATTAGGTTGTGTTTCAACCCTTTAACATAAGCCACTTGAGTAATGGTAACCAAGTTGCTAGAAATGTTACCAAATCCTTTGATGATTCCTTTTTCAGAACCACCAAAGGTGACTTTTGGACCATCTTTTATTGGTATGTAGTCCTTTAGTAATCCTCTAGTTCCAGTCATATGTCTGGAACATCCACTGTCCAAGTACCATGTTGGGGTATGGCCACTTGGACTCACCTGCAAAACAGATTAATGAACCTTAGAACCCAAAGAATTCTTGGGTCCTTGGTACTTGTTAGTTTGCAATCTGACAAAGCTACCTACTGGCTTTCCAACAGGTAGTTTGGTACTCACTTTGGCACTAGCATTGTGCCAACAGTCCACTGCAAAATGGCCAACTTTGCCACAACACCAACATTCAAACTTATTGTACCTTTGCTTAGGTACTGTCTTGGCTGTCTTGTCTACAACAGACTTGTTGAATGTTGGGGCTTTGCCCTTGGACTTAGACTTGGACTGCTCAGTCCTTGCAGGTCTAATAAAGCCCAGTCCAGCCTTGCTTTTATGATGAACAAATTCATCAATTAAAGGTAGCACTGACTTAGGTTTAGAAAACCTAGCAACAAGCTCTCTCTCTTTCTGAAGATTGATCTCCAGACTCTTGATTTGATCATTCTTAAAGGTGATAGTCCCCATCTGAATCACAGTTATGTGTTTCAGCCTGGCTATCTCATTCAGCTTTTGATCAAATTGCTTCTCAAAATCTGTTGCAGCAGCTTTAAGATCAGCAATTTCCTTTGCCTGACTTTTGGCTAGGGACTTGCTTTTCTTGTAAGCCTGCAACAGCACCTTATATTCATCTATAAGCTGATGAATATCATCCTCTGACTCAGATACATTCTCATCACTTGATGAAGATGAATCTGATTCTGAACTAGAACAAGAAACTGAACTAAGAGTTGAACTTTGTACCTTACTGGGTCCTGGCTGCTCCAGGATTTTGTCACTCTCAGTCAATGCCATCAGTCCTTGGCACTGACAGTCTTCTTGTTCATAGATAGACTCCATTATCTGCATGAATTCTTCTTCTTCTTCTTCAGCAAACAGCCCTATGTAGGCCTCAGCCTCAGACTCAGTTTCTGAAGAAGAGATATCTGATAGAGTCTTCTCTTTCTTGGCTACAAAAGACTTCTCTTTCTTGCCTTTGAAATGAGTCTTTTTCCTGTCACCAGATTCTTTCCTCTTTTCAGGACAGTCTGCAATAACATGGCCCTGTCTATTGCAGCAATAGCACACTATCTTAGAACTAGTTGCCTTGCTAGATTTTGTTCTCTTCCTGTCCTTCTTTGAAGCCTTTTTATCTTGATAAAAATCTTCTTTTCCTTTTGAAGTAGAAGGCCTTGACCTCCACTGTTTCTTCTTCAGGAATTTCTGAAAGTGTCTAGTGAAAGCAGCAAAGTCTTCATCACTTTCACTGCTTGCAGATTTGGTGCTGACTGACTCATCTAACTCAGATTCAACTACCTTTGGAGGTGGAGTTGATGACTTATTTTTGCACTTCCTGGAGGCTTCTGTCTTGAAGGCTACTGTTCTTTCCTTGTGCTCAGTTCTTGTTGATTTCTCCTCCTCTTTTCTCACTGTCAACTGCATCTCATAAGACAATAACTTGCCAAACAGTGTAGGAGGAGGAATTTCCCCCAACTTAGCCATTTCTCTTATGGCACAGATCTTGGTGTCCCAATCTTTGGTTAGGGACCTTAGGAACTTGTCATTTAGTTCATAGTTACTGAACTCTCTTCCATAAGACATGAGTTCATTCACTATTCTGTAGAACTTCTTATAGCACTCAGTTATGCTATCACCCTTTCCTTGTCTAAAACTCTCATACTCCTGATTTAGCAAGGATTTTCTATCTTGTCTAACTTCTTCAGATCCTTCCATATACACTATAAGAGTGTCCCACATCTCTTTGGCTGTCTTACAGTGTATAAGATTCTGAAATGTTGCATCATCTATGGCACTCACTATAATGTTTTGTGCCCTCTTGTCCATGGTGGCTAGGACAATCTCATCCTTAGTCATCTCAGAGAAATCCTTTGGAGTTCTCTGATTTGCATCTAGAACTGAAATCTTCATGGGCACATAAGGCCCTTCCTTTACTGTGATGTAGATTCTAGGGTCTGAGGCCTCCATAAACAGCCTTACCCTTTCCTTCCAGATCCCAAAGATCTCTTTCCTGCATATGGGCAATTTCATGGAACCCAATTCCTTGTGATTCTCAGAGGAACCCATGTTTCTTGATTTTCTTGAATCTGTATTTTCTTGAATCTGTATGTTGCCTTACACTGAATCTGCCAATCAGGATCTCCTCAGACTGTTAGTCCTTTTGAGGAACCTGGCTCTGATACCACTTGAAAGATATGGTACCTAAACACCTAGAGGGGGGGGGGGGGTGAATAGGTGACCTAATCCTTTTTAAACTTTAATGGCAGCAATCTGTTATATCACAGATTTCTAACTACTTTTGCACAGCAATAACAAAGCATAAACAACAAATAACAATCACAGCACAGCAGACACAGTGATTTATAGTGGTTCCCCAAGCTTTGGGTACATCCACTTTCCCCCTTCGCCTATCTAGCAGTGTACTAGATTTGGCCAAACTTCTCCACTGTCTCAGAACCCAAATTGGTTCCTACTCCTCAGGCCCAAGGCCTTACAACTCAGCTTTTCCCAAAGCCTACACTCAGCCACAAAGGCCTACACTCAGCCAATCAAGGCCTACACTCAGCCAACAAGGCCTACACTCAGAGATTTCAATCTCCTACACTCAGGCTCTCAAGCCCTACCCTCAGCCTTTATAAATACAGGCTTACAATTCACTCAGATCCAAAGGATCCTACAAGTTAAAATGATTTTACAAATATTAACTCTACAACTCAGAAACAAGAGAGGGGAGTTGAGAGTTTCTTGATGAGTTCTTGGAAGAACTCAGCTGGATCCAATCTGACTTAGCTTTCTTCAAAGCTTCTTGAAAGTAGAACTGAATAAGAATGAATCCTTCTGCAGTTGTTCCTTGACCTCTGCCACTTAGAATTCAGAATAAATCTGAACCCTTCTTCTCAGCCTAGTTCCAAAGGCTGATTTCTTGGATGGAGCCCTCTCTCTCCAACTTCTTAGATCTGCACTTGGACTGCAAGATCTTCTTGTGTTGATACTCTATGTACCACTTTAACAACTTGTTTTTCAACAATCTGAACTCTAGTTTCTGTAAACTGTAGGTGCCTATTTATAGGCCTTCTTCAAGGTAACCGGCTGGTCCGGTTCATAACTGTCTTCTGACATCTCTGACAGGTGCTGTAGACCGGCTGGAACGGCAGCTGTCAAGTCATCCAGTCATTTCTTGAAAATCTCTAACTGTCTGAAAGTGTCGAGACTTTCTGTCTTTAAGTGTCGACACTTATAGTCCAAGTGTCGACACATGCTGTGTAAGTGTCGACACAAGTCTACAAGGTGTCGACACAACTCCTTGTATGTCTCGACACAGATTCTTCTTCAGGTGTCGACACTGAAATTGAGTGTCGACACAAGTACTTGATCTTCTATCTTTAACTGAATTCTTCTAAGTGTCGACACATCACCTTTGTGTCGACACAACTTCTTGTGTTGAATCTGTTAAGTGTCGACACAGCTTCTTGGTGTCGACACATAGTCTTCTATGTTGATTCTTGCTGAGTGTCGACACAGCTCCTTGTGTCGACACTTGATTCTTCTGTTGAGACTTCAGCTGAGTGTCGACACATTCCCTTAGTGTCGACACTTGTACTTAGAATATTTTGTTGATAATTCTGTTCTTTACTAAGTGTCGACACAGCTCCTTGTGTCGACACTTTCTTCAAGTGTAGAGTCTTCAGCTGAGTGTCGACACATTGTTCTAGGTGTCGACACTTACTTCATGTGTTGACTCTTCTGTTGAGTGTCGACACTTTGTTTTTGGTGTCGACACTTTCTTCAAGTGCTGACTCTTCTTGTTGTGTCGACACATTGTTCTGGGTGTCGACACTTTAACTTAGTCTCTGCTGTCTTTTGCTGAGTGTCGACACAGCTCCAAGTGTCGACACTTTCTGGTGTAGACACAGCTTTACTGGGTGTCGACACAGCTCCTTGTGTCGACACTTTCTGTCTGCACTTTTCTTCACTGAGTGTCGACACAGCTCCTTGTGTCGACACTTTCTGTCTGGTGTCGACTCTGCATCCCAGGTGTCGACACAATGACTCCAAGTGTCGACACTGCTTGTCTGGGTGTCGACACAAGCCTTCTTAAGTGTCGACACTTTCCCTCTGGGTGTCGACACATGGACTTAGAAACTTTTTGCTTCAGTCCAGTGATTACTTAACCTGCACAAGTAAACTCAACATACATCAAATACATTATGATGTATATCATTGAGTTGGGTGAGGCTTCTTCAAATCAGGTACATTTAACCAATGTACCCAACAGCTGGTGATTTCATCATTAATCCCACAGTAGACTTAGAATATTTGTTAAAAAGTTTTGATACTGCATTCTTGAGCTTCTCTCCAGCTGATCATACTAAGCCATCTTTGGCTATTATCCCATACACCTCTCCAATAAGCCCTAAAGTGGTTAAGAAGCTTAAGGGCAACTGAAAGAAAATAGTTGCCAACCTAAATCACCTAGAGGGGGGTGAATAGGTGAGTTGTGCGTCTTTTTGCGGAATAAAAAAAATCACAACCAAAGCACAGATCTATCTACCAAACAAGCAAACACAGACGAGACAAGATTTATAGTGGTTCCCCAACCTTGGGTACATCCACTTTCCCTCACCGATCTAGCAATATACTAGACTTGGCTACTCCACTATCTCGGATTGGAAAACAATCCTACCCTCGGAACAATGTTCCTACAAACTCGATCCATAAGCGGATCTACACTCGAAAGGCAAAACTTCCTACAATCTCGGAGTTGAAAAATCCTACACTCGGATAAAACTTCTCCTACAATAATGCAATAAAGTAGTACAAAAATGCAAACAGTAAATTCTCTTGTTCAGATGTGCAACAGAAAATCAGAAATTCCTTCTTCTAGGCGTGCGGCTTTATCAGAATATTGAAGAAGAATCTCTTCAAAACCAGTTCAGGAACTTCTCGACTTTACGTGATCGAATGAGAAGATGAAGCATTGAGCGTAGATCTCGATCTGTAGAGTCTTCTTAATCTGAATCCTCTAAAAAGAAGAAACCCTGGCCGATCGGAAATTAGCGACGGCGGCGGCGGCGAGTTTTCCGTTTCTTGGAGAGTGAGAGAGGAGACAGAATTCTTTTTGGAAAGTACGGCTGCAAAAACTTTCTTATAATAATTTTCTTTGAAAAACTTAGGGTTTGTCAGATTAGACAAGATCTTTTATAGGAGAAGAAAAGATTAGACTTAAATGAGTCATTATGAGAAAGACACGTGGACCAATCACATCAGAGTTTAAAAAATAAGACCGTTAGGTCTGGACTTAACGAATTTCTGAAAAGGTCAAAGTAAATTACTCGAGTCAAGCAGAACTACTCGAGTATATGCAACATTACTCGAGTAGGTAGAAGATGACTACTCGAGTACATGAGAAAAATTACTCGGGAGAAAAAGAAATCATTACTCGAGTACATGGAGTAAACTACTCGAGTAAATAAGAATGAGAAAGACTCAGTTACTCGAGTGACAAAAATGATTTACTCGAGTACTTAAGTAGTTACACGAGAGGTGGAGTAAATTACTCGAGTACAAGAAATACTACTCGAGTATATAAGAATGAACTACTCGAGTATATAAGAGACTACTCAAGACAAACACTTGTAAAATTTCTGAAACAAGAAAAAATGAACTACTCGAGTATGTAAGATAATCTACTCAAGACATAGGGAATTACTCGAGTAGATAAGATGAATTACTCGAGGCAATTAGAACTACTCGAGTATGTAACATGAACTACTCAAGTAATTCACTTAGAGAAATTTTCTGGAGGGGGAATCTGGATTACACGAGTAAAAGCATTTGACTACTCGAGTAGTAGATGAACTACTCGAGTATATGATTTAGTCTACTCGAGTAAGTAGGAACTACACGAGAGTCAGAATACAATTACTCGAGCCAGAAGATAGAACTACTCGAGTATATATATAATACTACTCGAGTATTTCACTTAGACAAATTTGAGAAGAGAAAATCTGAAAACTCGAGAGATAAAAGGAAACTACTTGATTATACAAGATGAACTACTCGAGAGCCATAATTGGACTACTCGAGTATATCTTAACTACTCGAGTAAGTGAATTACTACTCGAGTATAGACTCAGTAACTTACTCGAGTAAGTAATGGACTACTCGAGTACTTTACTTAGAAAACATTTTCTGACAGATTTTCTTCTTTTAGGGGAAATCAGCATCAAGTCTTTTCACATAGTCCTAGAGCTTGAATATGAAGTGTATCCCTATAGAGAGGCTACACATGAGTCAACACTTTGGAACACACAATGAGGGATTACATTGTATGGTCCTGTGTTTGGTGACCCATTGTAGACTGACATTGGTCTACACTTCCCATTAGAATCCTGCAAACACATAACTCAAACCACGCATCAAATACAACTTAATTCATCTTAGTTCAAGGGTGACTTCATCAAATCTGGGTTAGTGTGGATACAATACCCAACAATCTCCCCCTATTTGTAGAAGTCAGAACCCTTTACACTAAGGTGAATTATGGACATAAAAAGAATGCTAAGTAATAAAGCAGTGTAAGCAATCAAGGAACTATGAAATAGATAATAAGATCAAAAACTTTGAATTATATAAATATGATTATCCAGAAATATCATTAACAACTAAAATCCATTTCCACAACTCATGAGTCCTTTGGGCTAGCTCTGATGATGTTGCTTGTCTTGTTTCTCTTGTTGTCTTCTTTGATAGCTGTAAGGTTTAGGATAATACTTGGGGGATCTGGGAGTAGCAGCTGGATTATTTGTTCCATATTCTCTGTCATAGATCCTCCTTTTGGTCATGGACTTCTCATACAACTCCCATTCATGGGAACTGTAGTGAATATTTCTGCTCTCATGGAAATCCAAATCTAATTTGAGAGTTTCCAGGATGAGAGACTTGGAAGTGGGAGACCAAACCTCAGCATGTTCAGGAGCTTTAGTAGGAACAGACTTTGCTAGCAGAAGGACCTTCACCATATTTTCTTTTCTTCTTATAAGTCAGTATCTTAGGAGGGGCTTTGAGAAAGATATCTGCAGGATCATCTTCCCAATCCTGAGCATATGAATCTAGAGGAGCAACTGAGTCACTAGGACTTGGAGAGAATGTGGGTTGCAGAGGAGGAGCAGAAGCAGGAGCATCAACAACAGCTAGTGGGTTGTGATGAGGGATAATGGTAGGATCAGCACTAAATTCTGGAAGGATCTAGTTGTGCATCCAAACAGCAGTGTCATATGTGTGGAATTTGACACTCTGTATCTGAGCTAGTGCATTATCATGAATCTCTTTCACCTTGGTTTCCCATAATTCTTTCTTGAGGGAATAGGATTTTTCTAAATATTCTTTTACCAAATTCTCCCCCTTTCTGACTTCAACAGATAGCTGGGAGATGGCATCATCTTTGAAGGTGCCAACTTCTTCACATATCTTCATCTTGGTGGCCTCAGCTCTTTTGTCCAGTTCCATTTGATTATTGGTAAGAGTCAGACCCTGCTCCATAACCTGTCCAACACGGGTGATGATGTGGTCTAATGCTTTTCCACCCATTTGGAATAGATATCTGAGCTGATCAGTATTACGCCGTATTTCAGCAAATCCTCTGCTCATCTCATGTTCTAGAGCAGTTACCTTATCAGTTACAGTTTTGATACAAGTATCAAAATATGATCTCTGGTCTTAAAGAAGAAGTACAATCTGATACATCAAGTCTGAGGCTGCAGGAGCTGTAGCAGCAGGAGGAGCAGAAGTTGATGGAGCAGAAGGAATAGGAGGATCCACCCATGGAGCTATTTCAGAGAGAGTGACTGAGCTCTGAGCTCTTGTAGTGGGTATCATGACATCCTCTTCATCCATTATCTGAGGGATAATGAAATCCAAATTTCTGAGAGGAGCTTTAGCTGGCTCAGGTGAGAGCTCATCAGAAATGAGAATTGTTTCTTGCTGTTCTTTGGGGGCATCAGGAGATTTTGCTGGAGTCCTTGCTGGAGAGGTGTCTGGAGACCTTCTGGAGACTGCACTGGATATTTTACGGGAGACTGTTTAGGAGTTGGGTCCTTGGGAATTTAAATGGATGGAGCTGGTGGAGATAGAGGAGGAGGTGGTTCATCTGCAGTTAACTCTTCTATCATTTCATTTATGGCAGAATCAGTAGAAAGTAGTGTTTCTTGAACTTTTTGATCTGAGAGGATATCTTCTGGAGTGACTGGTGGAGGAGTAGGTGGAGTAGGAGGAGGCATCCTGGCTTGAATAGTTGGAGCAGGCTCCCCCTCAATAGGTGCACCAGAGGAGCTGGGGACCTGAGATGGAGAAGGAGATGGAGTCCTGTCCTCTGTGTCTATAGCTTCAGTAACTTTGGCAGCTTGAGAGGGATTTTGCAACTTTAACTCCCATATCTGGATGGAGGAGATGGAGACCTTCTTCATGTGGTGAATGATACTTCCCTTGGAGAAACTGAAAACCTCTGGATTGATCTCATGGAGAAGCAGGGAAGTTATCCTTGCATAGTTGGGGGATTTGATGCTATTTTTAATCTTGTCCAAGATTAGCATTCCAAACTAGAAGCTCTTTCAGCAGACGATTGCTTGCATGATGTCAAAGAAGAAACGAGGTATGGCCCTGATGGAGTTGGTTTTGCATAGAAGAATCTTACCAATGACATCAACCAAGAATTTGCCTTCTGCATTCATGTTAGATCTATTGATGTACTGTTTCCCAGGGTCCATACCATAGAATAGACTTATTCTGTCAGATTCTGCAGGCTCTAGATCATCTTCTTCATCCACAATCGACATTCGAAGAAGTTGAGCCACAGATGTTTTGGTGAGTTTGATCTTTATGCCTTTGAATTTGGATTTGAGGACAGTGCCATTTCGCTTGACCTTGACATACTTGAAAAACTCTGCAACTTCGGGGAAGAGGATGCGACATGGTTCTTGGAGAACGAATGTTAATCCGGCGGTGTCGAGCAAAATCAGAAGATTATGGAAATCGTCGGATAGGTCGGCAATCCCTGCGGCGACTAATTCCGAACCAACACCGATCTTAGATGAGGAGACCATGATTCAGAAGTCTTGGAGATGCAGAAACCCTAGAACATGTCGACGGGGAGACGGAAGGGCGCGGCTCTACAACTGATTGAGGAAGGCAAAGGGCAAGCCGGGTACTTGAGAGACGGAAATGATTTCGTGTAGATGAAATTTGCGGATTTTCTTATTTATATAACCCTAGGTTTAGGTCTAATTACTTGAAAAAAATACTGAAGTAAACCATAGAATAGGCGGCATAAGCCTTTGGTTGGCGCATAAGAAAATTTGAATAAGAGATCACTCGGCACATACACGAGTGAGGAAATATCTCGAGTAGATAAGTATGGAGTTACTCGGGTAAGTATACAGAAGTACTCGAGTAGATGTATGGAAGTACTCGAGTAGGTCAATGAGGTACTCGAGTAAGTGAAGTTGACTACTCGAGTATGTCAGTCTGCTACTCGACTAGGTCAAGTTGACTACACGAGTGTATCATTCAACTACTCGAGTAGGTCAAGTCGACTACTCGAGTATGTCATTCTACTACTCGAGTAGGTCATATACTTACTCGAGTATGTTGTTACTTACTTGAGTTAGAAACTTGAACTATTGGAAAACTCCAACTTTTGACTAACCTTTGAGCCTTGAGCCTTCTTAAAAGTCCAGCTTCTTCTAGTCTTCCTTGTTGAGCATCCCAAGTTCTGTTTTGAAGAACGAGAACTTGGTCTCGTCCAGCGGCTTCGTGAAAATATCTGTAATTTGCCTATCTGTAGGGACATATTGAAGGTCTAAGTCCCCATGCTCCACATGCTCCCGGATGAAATGATACCTTAGCTCTATATGCTTTGTCCGGCTGTGCGAGACTGGGTTGTTGGCTATTGCTATTGCGCTGGAGGAGTCGCAAAACAATGGAATCTTTGCAAACTTCATATTGTAGTCTTCGAACTGATTCTTTATCCAAAGTAATTGTGCACAACAACTTCCTGCAGAGATGTACTCTTAATCGGCCGTTGAGATTGCCACACAGTTTTACTTCTTGCTACTCCAGGAGTTAAGCCTTCTTCCAAAGAATTGGCAAGTCCCTGAAGTGCTTTTCCTGTCGTCTTTGCTACCTGCAAAGTATGCATCTGAAAAACCTATTAGTTCGCTATCATTACTTCTTGGGTACCATAAGCCAAGATTTGGTGTACCTTTAAGGTATCTCAAAATCCGCTTCGCAGCAGCGTAGTGAGATTCCTTAGAGTTCACCTGAAATCTAGCATAGACACATGTTGAGAATATTATGTCAGGTCTACTTATAGTAAGGTAGAGCAAGGATCCAATAATACTTCTGTACTTGATTTCATCAAAAGGTTTCCCTTTTTCATCCTTGTCCAAAGATATTGTTGAACCCATTGGAGTCCTCATCGAGGTTGCGTTCTCTATTCCGAATTTTTTAATCAGCACTTTGGTAAACTTGGTCTGCGAGATGAAAATTCCATCTTCAGACTGTTTTACCTGAAGCCCTAAGAAATACTTCAGCTCGCCCATACTGCTCATTTCAAACTTCCCTTGCATAAGTTTTGAAAACTTCTTGCAGAGGTTGTCATCAGTAGAGCCAAAAATAATGTCGTCGACATAGATTTGCACTAGCAAAATCTTGTCTTTAATTTCCCTAATAAATAATGTCTTGTCTATCTTTCCCCTTGTGAACTTGTTCTCAAGTAGAAAGCTAGTCATCGTCTCATACCAAGCTCGAGGAGCTTGTTTCAGACCATATAATTCTTTATGCAGTAAATAAAAGTAATCAGGAAAGTTAGAATTAACTAAACCTGATGTTGTTCCACATACACCTCTTTCTTTATGTCACCATTAAGGAAGACAGACTTCACGTCCATCTGGTAGACATTAAAGCCTTCGAGTGCAGCATATGCTAGGAATAACCTTACAGCCTCCAGCCTTGCCACTGGAGCGTACATCTGGTCGAAGTCGATTCCTTCTTCTTGACGATAACCTTTGGCGACAAGTCTGGCCTTGTTCTTTACTATCGTTCCATCCTCGTCCATCTTGTTCCTGTAGACCCATTTTGTCCTAATGACGTTCTTAACTTTGGGTCTTGGAACAAGCTTCCATACTTTGCAGCGCTTGAACTGGTTCAGTTCTTCTTCCATTGCCATTATCCATGATGCATCTGAGTTTGCTTCCTCAAACTTCTTTGGTTTAACCTGCGAGAGAAAACTTAAATATAGATTCTCATTAGTTGTACCTCTACGAGTTCTGACACCATCTCGGGGATCTCCTATGATCTGGTCCATGGGATGATCCTTCAGTCTGAGCTCTAGAGTCCTTGCATCTGGATTGTCTTATATCACCAGAGTGACTTCTTCATCTTGGATGACTTCTTCATCTTGATCATCAGCCTCTCCAATAGGGGTTGGAGTGGTGATCTTGATGAACTTTTCACCTTTGTCTTCGGACGGTTCATCCAAGCTAATTTTTATCAGCTTTGCACCTCCATCTTCAGTAAGCACACTAGAAAAGTTGCTTTGCAGCAAACTCGTCTCATCAAATACAACATGTATCGATTCTTCTACCACCAGGGTTTTCTATTAAATATCCTATATGCCTTACTATGGCTACTATAACCTACAAAAATACCTTCAAAACTCTTTTCGCTAAACTTAGTAGTATGATACTTGCCATTGTTTAGAACGAAGCATTTACAGCCAAAAATTCTAAAATATGAGACTGTTGGTTTCCTGCCCTTCAAAAGTTCGTAAGGTGTCTTATCATGGTTTTTGTTTATGAGAGCTCGATTTTGCAGGTGGTATGCAGTGTTGACGGCTTCAGCCCAAAAATATTTCGGAAGTGAAGCATTAATCAACATGGTCCTGCAGGCCTCTATGAGCGTTCTATTCCTTCTCTCGGCCACTCCATTTTGTTGTGGAGTACGAGGAGAGGAAAACTCATGAAAGATACCTAAGCTTTCACAAAATTCTGTCATGGCCCCAGACTTAAACTCTGTTCCATTGTCACTTCTGATTTTGACTATGGAGCAGTTGTACTCATTCTGGACTTGCCTGACAAAATTAGTAATGATGTCGAAGGTATCTGACTTTTGTTTCAGAAAGAACACCCACGCAAAGCGCGAGTAATCATCAATAATTACCAACGTATAATCCTTACCTCCCAAACTTCTAATTTGCAGTGCACCAAACAAGTCTATATGCAGTAGATGAAGACATCTATTAGAATCCTTGCCAATAACGCTTTTAAAGGTAGCCCTTGTTTGCCTGCCTTTTACACATGCATGACAAGGTCTATCTTTGACGTACTTGATATTTGGGGCATCACGTACTAAGTTCATTGAAAATAATTTATTTATAGTTTTGGAATTAATATGTGCTAATCTCTTGTGCCATTGGTCACCAAGAGACGCACTATCTTTCGCTAAAAAACACAATGGTGTCGAAGAGTCTATACAAATGAAATTCAAACAGAAAATGTTTCTGCTTCGAGTGCTGGATAGAATCGTTTCCATATTGTCAATAGATTTTATCAAGCACTTGTCAGCGTGAAACTCAACCATGTATCCTTTATCGCAGAGTTGGCTTATGCTTATAAGGTTATGTTCCACACCTTCAACGTAAGCCACATCTGAGAAGGATACATTACCGTTAGTAATCATACCATATTCTCTAGTAATTCCACGGTCTGAACCTCCAAAGATGACCTTCAGTCCGTTCACAACTGGAGTAAAATTCCGAATAAGGCTTCTTGTCCCGGTCATATGCCGAGAGCATGCACTGTCCAAATACCAAATTGGCATTTTGTTGGCCTTTGGACATTCCTGCAATCACAATCAGTTAGCCTTAGGAACCCAAATACGTTTGGGTTCTTGGTCTCGGGTTAGAACACTCCCCCTATGAATATTAGCATTAGGAGTGGTCTTCCTCATATTGCGAACATGTGGGGTTGTAGCATTTCTAGGATTAAACCAACAATCAATGGAAAAGTGACCAATTTTGCCACAACACCAACAGTCAAATCTGTTGTATCTTCGCCTTAAGTTCTCCTGCTTGACCTTTTGGAATTGTGGTCTAGCAGGGGCAGCATTCTTGGAGGAAGATGCCTCATGATGATGGCAATCACATGGCTTCATCTCCTTTACAGGCCTTTCTACAACAGGCTTTGCCTTTTGTGCCTTCTTGAAGTTATGGCCATGATTGAAAGGGTCATAGCTCTGAAGAATGACTTCTTCATAAGGTGACTTAAAGACACTTTCGCCAAAGTTTTTGGGTCGAGTCCATCCTTAATAACGGGACTTTGGCTCTACATAGGTAGGCCTAGTAAAGTGCTCGTAGGATGAGTCAAAATATAACTCATTTGAAGGAAATATAACCTTCTTGAACGTGGTCTGATCTTGATGGACTTTCCCCTTCTCTTTGGCTAAGGCCTTTTTGGTGGCGTTATTCTTTCATTGAGCCTTATTTCTCCTAGAGGATTTACTAGGAGCTTCTCCATAGCCTAATCCAGCACCCTTGGCCTTGGCTGAAAATTCAGCAACGAATGGAAGAACTGTCTTGGGCTTCGAGAAACTTTCAACTAGTTTCTTTTCAGCAGCAAGTTGGGCTTCCACTTCCTTGATGATTTTCTCTTTGAGGTCAAGGTGCTCAAGAGCCTTGTTATATTCTTCAATAACATTATTGAAGTTTTCTTCGAGCGAGTCAGTCTTTGCGACTTTCTCTCTCAAGATGCTCTCTTCAGCTTTGAGAGACTTTATCTCTTTAGCCTGAGTTTTCACGACTCGGCGACATTTGTCGTAAGCCATGATTAACTCTTTATATTGGGCCATGAGTTCTGACTCATTGTCAGAAGAGCTATCCTCACAATCATGTTCAAAAACTTCAGAATCAGAGAGAGGAGTGTGAGAGTTTACCTTCCCAGTGAACTGGGGCTCTTGTTCATCATCAGTTTGAGCCATGAGTCTAAAATAGGCTTCTTCTTCTTCACTCGACTCAGATGAGTCAGAGTCACTAAGAGTTTTGCCCTTTTTGGCCATCAAGATCTTCTCTGTCCTCTTCTTGTTGTACGAGGACTTCTTTTCCTCTCTTCTACCACCCTCCTTCTTCTTGTGAGGGCAGTTAGCGATGACGTGTCCTGGCTTATTGCAACAATAGCAAACAATGTCAGTCGAAATATGTTTGTTCTCTTTAGAATTATAACTGTCATGGCTGCTTGAGCCTTTTTTTGCCGATCACCCTCGCGTCGTGATCTTCTATAAGAGGCATCCTTGCCTTTCCATTGCTTCTTCTTGTTCAGGAATTTCTTGAACTGCCGAGCGAGTAGAGAGAACTCTCCTTCTGATAGTTCAAAGCCTGAGGTGCTTGGCTCTGAGGTTTCTTCTTCACTAACTTCTTGTGTTGGAGTAGGAGGAACAACCTTCGACTTCTTAGAGGTGTCTGCCTTTAAAGCAACAAACTTCTCTTTGAATGCAGACCTGTTTTTCTCTCCTTCAGCCTTCCTGGTGTTGAGTTGGAGCTCATAGGACATCAGCTTCCCGAAGTGTTTCTGAGGATCTGTCTCGGCCAGTTTTCCAAACTCCCTTATAGCACAGACCTTGTTATCTCATTCCTTAGTCAGGGATCTCAAGAACTTATCATTTAGCTCTTCATTACTGAAGACTCTTCCATAGACCCTTAGCCCATTCACTATCTTGAAGAAATTCTCAAAGGTGTCAGCAATGGTTTCTTTGTTTCCTTGTCGGAAAGCCTCATACTTCTGATTTAGAAGGGATATTCTATCATCCCTTACTTCTTCTGTACCTTCCATCAGGGTAACTAATGACTGCCACATCTCCCTTGCAGAATGGCAGTGAATCAGATTTTGCAGCATTGAATCATCTACTGCACTTTCTATGATATTTTTCGCCTTTTTGTCCAATGAGACAAGTGCAATCTCATCCTTATCTAGATCCATAAGTTTCTTGGGGACTTTCTTAGTTGGATCTATAGTGGAGACGGCCATGGGAATATAAGGACCTTCTTCAACTATCATGAAGATCCTTGGATCCACAACTTGCATGAAGAACTTGATTCTCTCTTTCCACATTGGGAAATTATTTTTGTTGCACAAAGGAAGTTTGGCAAAATCATTAGCCTTATCCATTTGGTAGATCTCAAATGGCAACTATTTAGGGATCTGATCAAGGTGTTAACCTTTTAATGATCAACCTGGCTCTGATACCAATTGAAAGATAATAGTTGCCAACCTAAATCACCTAGAGGGGGGTGAATAGGTGAGTTGTGCGTCTTTTTGTGCAATAAAAAAAAATCTCAACCAAAGCACAGATCTATCTACCAAACAAGCAAACACAGACGAGGCAAGATTTATTGTGGTTCTCCAACCTTGGGTCCATCCACTTTCCCTCACCGATCTAGCAATACACTAGACTCGGCTACTCCACTATCTTGGATTGGAAAACAATCCTACCCTCGGAACAATGTTCCTACAAACTCGATCCGCAAATGGATCTACACTCGGAAGGCAAAACTTGCTACAATCTCGGAGTTGAAAACTCCTACACTCGGAGAAAACTTCTCCTACAATAATGCAATAAAGTAGTACAGAAATACAAACAGTAAATTCTCTTGTTCAGATCTGCAACAGAAAATCAGAAATTCCTTCTTCTAGGCGTGCGGCTTTATTAGAATATTGAAGAAGAATCTCGACAAAATCAGATCTGGAACTTTTTGACTTTACACGATCCAATGAGAAGATGAAGCGTTGAGCGGAGATCTTGATCTATAGAGTCTTCTTAATCTGAATCCTCTGAAAAGAAGAAACCCTGGCCGATCGAAAATCAGCGACGGCGGCGGCGACAAGCTTCCGTTTCTTGCAGAGAGAGAGAGAGAGGAGACAAAATTCTTTTTGGAAAGTACGGCTGCAAAAACTTTCTTAGAATAATTTTCTTTGAAAAACTTAGGGTTTGTCAGATTAGACAAGACCATTTATAGGAGAAGAAAAGATTAGACTTAAATGAGTCATTATGAGAAAGACACGTGGACCAATCACTTCAGAGTTTAAGAATAAGACCATTAGGTCTGGACTTAACAAATTTTTGAAAAGGTCAAAGTAAATTACTCGAGTCAAGAAGAACTACTCGAGTATATGCAGCAATACTCGAGTAGGTAGAAGATGACTACTCGAGTACATGAGAAAAATTACTCGGGAGAAAAAGAAATCATTACTCGAGTACATGGAGTCAACTACTCGAGTAAATAAGAATGAGAAAGACTCAGTTACTCGAGTAACAAAAATGACTTACTCGAGTACTTAAGTACTTACACGAGAGGTGGAGTAAATTACTCGAGTATATAAAAATGAACTACTAGAGTATAAAAGAGACTACTCGAGACAAACACTTGTAAAATTTCTGGAACAGGAAAAATTGAACTACTCGAGTATGTAAGATAATCTACTCGAGACATAGGGAATTACTCGAGTAGATAAGATGAATTACTCGAGATAATTAGAACTACTCGAGTATGTAACATGAAGTACTCGAGTAATTCACTTAGAGAAATTTTCTGGAGGGGGAATCTGGATTACACGAGTAAAAGCATTTGACTACTCGAGTATATGATTTAGTCTACTTGAGTAAGTAGGAACTACACGAGAGTCAGAATCCAATTACTCGAGACAGAAGATAGAACTACTCGAGTATGTATATAATACTACTCGAGTATTTCACTTAGACAAATTTTGGAAGAGAAAATTTGAAAACTCGAGAGATAAAAGGAAACTACTCGAGTATACAAGATGAACTACTCGAGAGCCATAATTAGACTACTCGAGTATATCTTAACTACTCGAGTAAGTGAATTACTACTCGAGTATAAACTCAGTAACTTACTCGAGTAAGTAAGGGACTACTCGAGTACTTTACTTAGGAAAATTTTTCTGACAGATTTTCTTCTTATAGGGGAAATCAGCATCAAGTCTTTTCACATAATCCTAGAGCTTGAATATGAAGTGTATCCCAATAGAGAGGCTACACATGAGTCAACACTTTGGAACACACAATGAGGGATTACATTGTATGGTCCTGTGTTTGGTGACCCATTGTAGACTGACATTGGTCTACACTTCCCATTAGAATTCTGCAAACACATAACTCAAACCAAGCATCAAATACAACTTAATTCATCTTAGTTCAAGGGTGACTTCATCAAATCTGGGTTAGTATGGATACAATACCCAACAACAATTTTGCGTCTCAAGAGGTTCCTACTTCACCTCTTCCTAAAGTTGTTTCCCCATTTGACTCTTCCCCTTCATTCACAACTTTTGTAATGGATGACTCACCCTTCCCTGATCAGGATGAGCTAATCAGGGCTGACATTGAAGAAGAAAATAAGGCAGCTGCTAAAAGCACTGTCACAGTTTGTTCTCCAGCCCCTCTTGAACTTTCTCTTCCAGCTCCAGCTCTAGCATCTACTCCAGCTCCATCCCAAGTTGAGAAACCCATTATATCTGATGAAATACTGAAAAAGCTAGATGCTTTATATTATAATCCACAGGATAACAGTGATTATGATGATGAGGATGATGAGGATTCTGATAAGGATGCTAAGAAAAGGAAGAAGCCAGTATCTAAAAAGAGAAAAGCTCCTCCTCCTCCTGCTCCTAAGCCAAATCCAGCCAATGACACTCCCTACTATATCCTTCAGAAGATAACTCCATATAAAGGGATGCCAGCTTGGATGTTGCTATCCAAGAATGAGCAGAAAGAGAGGAAAGTGAAGCAGAAGATATTCCCCTCCTCCATCTCAGAAATACAGAAAAGATCCACCTCCTCCTCCTCCTCCAGCTGCTGGTGCTTTAGGAACAACTTCCCAAAGATCTACCCAATTCCAAACATATCAGAGACATCAAGGGAGATCTTCTTCTGGAAGCAGCCAGCATAGGCATTACTCTTCAGGCAAGCAACATCAATTTCAGCATCAAACACAGCAGAAGCATCAATAACAACTATCATTCCCCGCAGATCAGAAAGCTAAAAGTCCTAAAAGGCCAAATTCTCCTCCTGTTCCTTTTGAAGATCTTGAAACAGCTAATATAGCTAGAAAGGCCAAGTTCCAAGAACTTGTAGGTCTTTCTATGATTAACAAGGCCAAAGCTGAAGGAATGGATCCTTCTGAGTATTCTACAATGTCTAAGTACAGGAAAGAAGAGCTTAAGAGGTATGAAAAAGCTAACAAGTTTTTCAATATTGATGACTACATGAAGTTGCACCCAGAAGCAGTTATCCCCAGAGCCACATCTTTGAAGATTATAGGGGCTGCTGATATGACCATGACAAAAGTGCAAGCTTTCAGATCCAAATAGAAAAAATTGTCTTTACCAAGCCTGGAGATAAAGGTAATGAAGTACTGCCCAAAGAGAAGAAACAAAAGAAGTGATTCTGAACTGCTTTACTTCTGTTTTGTTTTTATAACTGCTTTCTATTTCTGAACAAAGCTTATGTATATATATATATCTGTTGCATGTGTTATTGATCTCTACCAGATATATGCCTTCTTGCCTTGTGATTTTCAATTTTGATTTGAGTCTGTAATTAGTGACCTCACCCAAATAGGGGAGATTGTTGGATCCCTAGTAAGATTTGGGATAAGTTCACTAGGTTAGGATCGTATGACCCACAATGTATAGCCAGGCTCATGGTTGTGTCATATAGCCTAGGCCAAGTCCTTAGAATCAACACTACAAGGACCAGCCATCAACACTGCCAGAGAATCAAGACTTAGACAGATTTCATACCAAGTAAAATGAGTTTGACATTCGTCGAATGCAGTTCGACAAAAGTCTTGCTCAGCTCGACGATCTAAGAGTAAATTATCTAAGCTGAGCTCGACGAACTTGGTACTCAGGTCGACGAACTTTGGACACTATACTTCAACACTTCAAGATCAGAAAACATCTCTTTATTCTAAGTCTAGAGTTAGACTTTGGTCGACAAACTTGATTCTCAGCTCGACAAACTCTGACCACAATAGCTAGAGTTATCCAATAGCAGTTAGTGGTCCTCAGCTCGACAAAACCAATTCTTAGATCGATGATTTCTGGACTACCTTAAGCATTCCAAGTTCAGATGTTCTCTGGGCTCAGGTCGACGAACTAAGTTCTCTGGATGATGAATTCTGGATACTTCACTTCAACACCTTCATCCAAAAGCATCTGAAATTATTCTAAGTCCAGAAATATTTTGCTGAACTTTTGTCGACGAAACCAGTTACAAGCTCGACGAACTCCATACACAGAAAAGGCAAAGTTTCTAGAGAATATAGTTCTGCTCTCTGCTCGACGATCTTGGAACACAGCTCGACGAACAGAAGTCATCTGGTCGACGAACTCAACAACTCAGCTTGACGAACTGTGAACTAAGCTCGACGATTTCTGTTATCAGTTCGACTAATCCAGACTTAGTTATTTTCCATCCTTATATCCCCTTCTTACTGCAACAATTCCTGAGTAATTAATGCTCAGATATTCTCTGGAATATAACTGTTAGACAGAGCATTGATTATGGTCTTCTCTAGGATTATTGCTTGCTGTTTTCCATGGGATAGTTGGGCAAATAAATCAATGCAGATTATTCTCAAGGCCGTCAGCATTGCTTGCAGAGAATTTCAAATTTTGAAAGAGAATTTTGACAGGAAATATAAAAGAAATTTCCCCTCTTTTCCCAGATAGATGATATCTCATAGAGAATACAGAAGAACACATTCACACACAAAGAATGAATAACAATTAGTTTGAATCAAAAAACTCTCTGCACCTTTCTTCCATACATTTCTGATACAGAAAAGAAGCCATAGATTTCTGAAGATCATCAGCTATCTGAAGAAGAAGAACATCAAATCAAAATCAAGATTCTTCTATCTTTAACATTCCAGGACACTTCAAAGGACAACTACAACTTTATCTGTCAAAGATGTTCCTGAACAACTGCTGATCGAGGCTGAACTACTGAAGGCCTATCACCCTGCAGCAAGGCTCCATCTCTCTGAACCATTCTATTCCTCATGAGGAGCCTTTGCTAAAATCAATATCCATAAGTCTTCCCAGTTGTATATTAAGAAAGAGAAGACCATATCATCTCTCACCCCCACTGTATAAAGGGTTATAACTCCCTTCAAAAGTTATTCCTGGTTGCAAGTCACCTGATCAAAAGACTTGAGGATTGGTTTTTGAGCACCTAATCAAATGCTCATTGGTGTCAGGTACCTGATCAAAAATCTAAGTGGATTCCCACCAGGGTGGTAGAAGAGTGGATGTACCCAAGTTTAGGGGAACCAATATAAATTCTTGTGTTGTCTGGATTGCCGTTTTCTTTTGTTTCTTGCTGTGGCTGTGTTAGTTGTTAGGTTTGCTGTTTATGCTTTTAAATTTATTCCTGCACTAGATAAAATCAGTTGAAAATTTTATAAAACCTGAATACTCTATTCACCCCCTAGAGTATTCCTGATCTAACAGCTCACTTTCACATTATATGGTATGTACTGTGACTGTGGACTAGTTGTGGTGTATTTCTACCTATATACTTCTGTTTCTCATATTGGCCTACAGGTTTATGATCGTGCTAGCCGGCAGAATCGGCGTCTTGCGGTGTCGACTAACCCGTGTGTTAGTGTCAGTGTAAGGCGGCAGTTCTATGCATTAGACCAGAGTCTCCTTGGTAAGGGGAGGGGTCTTACAAACTGGTATCACCGTTGTGGCTACGGTAGCAGTGGAGCGGACATCTCCACTCCTAGGCGGGTATCACACTACCAGGCCTAGACCTCCCAAACGCCTCTATACACATCCTAGGTGCACTCTATAGTCTCTGCGTACTATTTGCAGGCTACCCACCAGTCTTTTTGGTCGAGTGTGCGTTTTCAGGGATTGTCCTCCAGACCACATTGTAAAATAACCCACTAGCCCCTCAAACCATCACACCTCGCCAGAGCCACCGTATAGCCATCAGTGTAACGATTGGCCCAATATCGCATGACCCGCCACAGTTTATACACATGCAAGATATTCCAACCCGAGCCTCCAGCTCGCAGGACTAACCCGTCCTGAATCCCTCCAACCTATCGCGGGTGAGATTGCACATATTGCTTTTATTCAAAAAAAATCCTCAAACCCATCACGGGTGAGAATGCACAATAGTGCCTTTATTCAGAATCCCTCAAACCCTTTATGGGCGAGAAGGAACCACAATGTCTTAACCTATTAGACTACTCTTGCCTATGGGTTATTATACTTAGTGATTTAAGGTTAATCCCAGGATAGCCCCGGGTATACCCGGTGAAGGGCTCTCGGGGGCACTAGGAACTACGATGGGATTACTCCCAAAGCTCCCTATCTCAAGAATATTTACTTTAGTTGATGACTACCCATAATTCACCCCCATCTCTCGTTGTTGCTCTAGAACAATCCTAATGACTTAAGATATTACCGGGGAAATCGGCGGTCTTCCGTCAATCTCCGTTTTAACCATTGTCCTTATTGTTTGAACTCCACCCCTTCGTGATCCAGTAATTACCTATAGGAGACCAGTCAGGGCTTATTCCTCTAATGCAATTCTCAACTCAATGGTCAATCATATCCCCCTGTGGTCCTAGTGGATTAGGCTAACTGTGTTAGTCACTACCCATGAGCTGGTACCACCCAGTACGACTTCCAATTTTCTTGGCCAAGTGACCCTAATCATTTATCATAGATGGTATGATATATGATATTGACTATGTGGAGTTTTCACTATTTTTCTACGTCATAAAGACCCTAAATTAAATCCTTTAATTAAGTGGCCGACATCACTTTATACATGAAAAACTATATTAGGTGATCCCCCTAGTCTATTAAATTTTCTTGATGATCATCTAGGCCAATTATGATTTTTTTTCCAAGTATTGTAATTTTCCACATTTATATTTCCATTTAATTGTATTTAAAGTTAATATCTATGGATTGGCCACTTTACAAATGAAGTACATTAAATATGTCTCTAAAAATTCTAGGAAAATTACTACAGATGTAAATTGCTAATATAATACCAAATACAAGATTTCATGGCTTTAGACAGTAATGTAGTTCATCAAACATCAAATGAAAAATATTACAAAAATGACATTATTTGGATTTTAAATCTATAGAAACATCCAAAAATACCAAGAAAATTACACAAGGTCATAAACACATAACTAAATAACTAAAAAGTTTTCCATAATATTTCTACTGAAATTTCATCATTTTTGAAATAATTTCCATAAAGGGGCAAAATTGTAAATTCTACATAATTCCAAGATATATTCCTCTAACAGGCCCATAAAATTTTCCAGCGGTTACATATGACTCTCTTGAGTTCTTAACAAAATTTAAGAATTTTAACGCATCATTAACCCTATTTTCAAATTTTCTATCAATAAATGGCCTAATATTCAAAAATTCCAAATAATGGAATTTTTGATCCCAAAAATCCCATTACTTCTGTTGAAGATATATTTCACCCTAATAATCCTCTGACCAAGCTTTTAAAGGCTTGTAATGTTCCAAATGGGCTAAATCCCCATTATTTAGAATTTTGCTATAGTCACCCCAAGCCTTTATTCACCCTTCACATGCAAGAGGGAATACCCATCATGCAAAGGTCAAAAATGATTGAAATTTTTATCATGGGCCGATAATGAACCCAAGGACATTCCACCAAAATTTGGGGCCATTTGGAGTCATATTACTCCAAATAATTCATTAATTTACTTTTGTGTATTTTAACAAATACTATAGAAAACATTTTCTCAAAAATTACAATTTTTGGACAGTGTTTAAGTCTCCCATATTCAAGCACATGTCCAAAATTTTGGGTCATGTGGACTTTTGGTTTGGCATGGGCATGCATTTGAAATTCTGCCATAGTCGAGGACCAGTGCTAGGAAAACATGCCTACAACCAAATCTACTATACCAAATTTGATGTTTAAGGTGCCATATTAAAGTTAAGACAATATGCTACAATTTTCAGTGAGGGTTTTTGTTCTGGAAATGCCTCTAAGAGGCCTAAATATGGCTTGTAAAATGACTGAATTAGTGTGACTGTTATATATTTATACAATATGATTTTATTTAATTTAATTTAAATCGGGAATGCATGAATCTTAGAGCTCTTTGTAAGGAATCAGATTGTTCTTAAACCTCCAGCCGACGACTGGAATTCATCCTTCCTGGGCCACCTTTGCTGGCTGTTTCCGGCCACCTTTGTTGGCTGTTTCCGGCCACCTGGGGCAATGCCAACCGTCGGCGATTGTCTCCACCACCTTCACTAAGGTGGTGGCTAGCATTTCCCGGTGGTGAGGCCGCCGGAATCAGCTTCTCTGGCGATCCCGATCATCATGAAAAACTTAGAAAATCCAGCTTTTCCTCACATGGCATCGGGCTCAATTGAGCCCGATATCTCCCCTAATTGATCTAGGATGCTACTACGTGAAGAGGGGAGGTGAAACGGACCTGATTCAGGCCTTGGCGGCGAGTGCGGCGGTGGTTGGCCATGACCGAGCTGCTCTGGTGACAGTTTGCTCAAATCCTCATTTCTTCCCTGATTGCTTCGATCCAGTAGTTGATTTCCACTCCTCTCCTCTCTCTGAAGCTAATGGTGGGGGTGATTTGGGTTGAGGTGGGCTATAAGTGGAGTTAAATCCAAGGTGAGCTCGGGCTCAACCTTGGATGCTTCACCCATGGTGCCAAGTGTCCACCATGCTCCAAATTCCTCTGGAATTGCCTGAGGAGGCCGACTAGCAAGCTTTGGGAGCTGAAATAGTGGCCATGTGGCCATCCTCCCTCTTCATTCCACTTCTCTCTCATCTTTTCTCCAAAATTCCTTTTCTACCCCTTTGCATGTAACCTCTCTCCTGATTTTGGAGGTCAGGGGCAGTCTTTGACCACTTGTGCTGGTCATGGGCCATGGTTAGTGGGCTTTGCCCATTGGGACTGGGCTTGGTTCACTCGTTCTTCCTTTAGGCCTCAAGTTTGACTTTGTTGACTTTTAGGGTTGACTTGGTAAACTTGATGAGTGGGCTGACCCCACTTGAAGTTCATGGACCCTATGACACCACCCAACTAGGATTGTGCCATGGTGGTGCCCCACATGGACTATTTGTGCCTTTAGGTATAGGTTTGACCAAATTAAGGTTTAGTGTTGACTAGGTCATATTGGGTCAATCAGTGACCTAATGGCCTACTTTAGAGTCCACTTAGATTGTTTTTAGGGTTAGGGCAATATGGTGGGGGGTCATGGTGTGGCTAGGGTTCCTATTTAGGCTAGTTTGACCTAGTTTGACTTGGGCCCTATAGTGGGCCCCACATGGCTACACCCACCTTCTAGGGTCAAACCTAGCTAAAATTCTTATCACCCACCACATGCCTAACCCAATCTAAGTTGAGGGGCCTAATTGCAAGTGGGATGTTACAGCGACAACCAACGACATCTGTGCCGAAGGGAGGAGGACAAAGGGTCCATGTACCCCATTTAGTGAGAGTAGAAATCTCCTCATCCATGGCAGCCTTCCAATGAGGAATAGTAAGGGACTCCTGGTAGGAATGAGGGTGGCAGTGGCCGAGATAGCCAGTGCAAAAGCTCTGCGAGAAGGGGTCAAACGATCATAGGAAACAATAGCAGCAAGCGGGTGTTGGGTACATGCCCGAACCCCTTTACGAAGAGCAATGACGAGATTCAGGTCAGCTGGTTCCTCAGTATCCGGAGCATCCGTGGTGGAGAAAGCTGGCCCGGGAGTAGAGAGAGACGACAGTGGAGAGGTGAGAGATAGTGCGGGAGGTGAACATGGCGGAGGAGATGGTGGAGATGGTGGAGGTGGCGGAACGTTAGTAGGTGTAGAGGGAATGGATGGGTTGATATGAGGAGTAGGATCATTAGGAGGAGAGGAGGACACGAGAGAGAAGTAAGAGGCATTTTCAAAGAAGGTGACATCCGCAGAGATGAACTGCTTGCGGGTAACAGGGTCAAAGCAACAATAACCTTTCTGAGTGGTAGAGTACCCCAGAAAAACATATTTAGTGGGCCATGGTGAGAGTTTGTCACGGGTGGCAGCGGGAGAGTGCACAAAGGCGGTGCACCCAAAGATGCGTAGAGTAAGAGGAAACAGATTTTGGTGCAGATAAAGAATGGAGAATGGGGTGGCACCGTTGAGAACTGTGGAGGTAATACGATTGATGAGATAGCAGGAGAGGAGGACAGCATAGCCCCAATAGGAGCGGGTGACCTACATGTGGGTCAGCATAGTGCGAGCGACATCAAGGAGGTGACAGTTTTTGCGTTCCGCCACCCCATTTTGCTATGAGGTGTAGACACAGCTAGTCTAATGAATAACACCATGTTGCATACAAAAAGAGGATAAATCATAACTAAGATATTCCTTAGCATTTTCAGAACGAAGGAGTTTAATGGAGGTATCAAACTGAGTCTTAATCATGCAATAAAACGATGTCCAGACAAAGAAGAGTTCAGAGCGATCTTTTAAAAGATATACCCACGTACACATAGAGAAGTCATAAATAAATGTGACAAAATATGAACTACCCTGACCGATGGTGATGGTAGGAGCATGCCCCCATACGTCAGAGTGAACAAGATCGAATGGATGGGAATAGTCGTGCCTTTGTGTTGCTGGGATGGAGGAGCGGTGATGCTTGCCAAGCTGATATGCATCACAGTTGAGAGGTGGATGATGTGGAGGGAGGTGGGGTAGAAGCTGGAGAAGAAGCCGGGGAGGAGCATGACCAAGGCGAAGATGCCATTGGAGAAGATCTGTAGAGGAGGAGGTGAAGGCAAATAGAGCAGAAACGTTGTCGAGGAAGTAGAGGCCGCCGCTCTCAGTCCCAGTAGCAATTGTCCGTTGGGAGCCCGGATCCTGAAAAGAACAAGAAGTAGTAGTGAATGTGATGGAACATCGTAACTGCTTATATAAAGAAGTAACTGATAATAAATTGCAATGGAACTTGGGCACATAGAGGATATCTTCCAGGCGAAGAGATGGAGTGACTTGAACCACTCCCATCCCATTGACCGGAGAGGAAGAGCCATCTGCAACAAAGACTGGGGGAAATCGATCATGTGTTTATAGAAGAGAAAAACATTGAGAATTGCCTGTCATATGATTTGTAGCACCAGAGTCGATCAACCATCTGCCGTGAGTAACAACGTGGGCACTACCAAAAGATGTGACCACCGAGGCAGATTGTGTGGAGGCCATAGAAAAAAGACCGCACGAGCAACAAGGACACCGTGCGAGAATCGCAGGAAGCGAGGAGAAAGAAGCCGCGGCGACAAGGGCAGAAAGACCATGCCGGGCGACCAGCAAGCAGGGCGTTCGGCTAGGATGGCCACAGCAAGAAGAGAGCAAAGCAGAGGGAAAGAAGTCGCACGGCTAGAGATTAAACCACGTGAATAGGAGAGAGAGAGAGAGAGAAGACCGAGCGAACTGGGAGGGGTTCACTAGAAAGTCAAACAGGTCGTGCGAACAGAAAAGAAACCACACGAAAAGAGACTAGTCGCGCGAATAAAGGGAGAGCTCGAGTGGAGAAGAGGCAGAGCAGCTGCAAAGAGAAGAGGTCATGCGACTAACGAGGAGGTCGCAATGACTAACAAGCTGGGGCGGCTAGAAGGAAGCGACGCTAAGGAGAACAGGTCGCAACGACTTGGGAACACGTCACAGTGAAGGGGAAGAAGCTGCACATATAGGTCGTGCGGACAAAGAGGCCTCGAAAATTAGAAGGAAAAGATCGAGGGTTCAGATACCATGTGCGAACAGAAAATAACAAACCGAAAAAATGGATTAATGTAAACTTTATTATCCAAAAAAGGTATCAATTACAATGGTATAGCATCCTTTTTATAGAATGGAGGAGATGAGAGAGATTATAATTAAGCAATGTGGGACTAAAAATTTACAAGTATATGCGGCTTTACAAGAAAAGAAACCGGACAGGTCGTGCGGTTAGACAAGTTGGTTAACCGCCCGACAACAACAGGAGGAGAGAATAAGCACCACAAAGAACAAGCCGCCATAGGAGACCGCTAGACCGCCCGGTCTCCAAGCCGTCTGAGACAAGCCGCCAAACCGCTGTAACACCAAACAGCAACAGCCCGTCAAACATGCCGACTAGATAAACCGCCAGACCGCCCGGTCTCCGATTAGAAACAAACCGTCCGGCCTCCATACTTCAACAATCACCAATCCAGACCAACCTGTCCAGATGGGCTTCACACAGCATGCCTATTCCGTACTCCATTTTCGGATCTATATGCCAAATTATTGGGGATTCCAAGAATCAACCCAAAAGAACTCCCTTCACAATCCACCCTCTAGTGGGGGAATCCCATGCACATGCCAAAAAGGAGGCCTTCATATGGCCAAGAAGGAAGATCGTTACCCTTAACGATCGCTTTGGAGCCATGGAATCCTAGCCGGCTGGAAAACACCGCAGCGGCCTTGCCTCCACAACGCTAGCCTCAGCTCTTGAATCGAAACTCCGCAGCTCCACTGGTGGCCGGCTCCCATTCTCCTCCTCTTCCTCCATCTCTCTCTTAGGTTCTTAGAAAGAGGATAACTCAAGACAAATGAGAATCTCATCTCAACTCTCAGCCTTAAAGAAGCAGGGAGAAGCTTGGGCCCTCATATCCTATTTGAAGAAAATGGACGACCACGATTTTGCAACAAAATTCTGAATTTTGGCTTACACGGCCTGTGACACGCCCGTGTCACAGCCCGTGTACCTTAAGCGGCACACAACCGACTTATCCAGACCAGTACACGGCCATGTGACATGCCCTTGTCACATGACATGTAACTTGGCATGCCTTCAGACACGCCCGTGTCTGCGCCCGTGTACCTCAGGTGGTACACAACCATCTCAACCCGAGCAAGACACGGCCATGTGACACGCCCGTATCACAGGCCATGTGCGCAGAGACACACCCATGTCATGCCCGTGTTCACCAGGCCTCACTGCCCTGGCCAAGTCCAGAAAAGGACACGGCCTGTGACACGCCCGTGTCACAGGCCGTATGACCTTACACGACAGTAGACATGTCTCCAGAGCGTGCTTCGTCGAGCGAAGCTCGTCGACAAGAGGGGGACACGGCTTCTGACATGCCTGTGTCAGAGGGCGTGTTCCCTCTCAAAATTTTCGTCAAACCCATTTTGTCGACCACTCGCCAGGCAGTTCACTCATACCGAGTAGGACATGGCCTGAGACACGTCCGTGTCTCAGGCCGTGTCACCCAACTTGAACTCAATCTGGGATTTTGGGGTGTTACAACCCTCCCCTCCTTACAAGAAATTTCGTCCCGAAATTTGTACACAGTAAGGAAAACCAAAAACAAGATGTTATAACTTCATCAATGTTTGATACACAGCGACACACAATGCATAACAGTTTACACAAATAACTCGGGAAATTCGGCTCGCATGGTCTGCTCTCACTCCCATGTTAGCTCCTCACAACCACAGTTGTCCCACCGAACTTTGACCATCCCGATTGTCTTGTTTCACAACTGTTTATCGGTGCGATCCTCGATCCGAATGGGCCTATCCTTCGTCGTTAACCCATACTCCGCCGCACACTATCATTCTCGATCACTTGATCTAGATCTTTGACGGCTTTCCGAAGCACCGAGATATGAAACATATCATGTACTCCACCCAAATCTGCCGAAAGTGCTAGCCGATATACAACTTCCCCAATTCGCTCTACCACATCAAACAGACCAAGATATCTCGGACTCAACTTTTTCAGACGCCTAATCCTGGACATGCCTTTGAAGGGTTTGATCTTAAAATATACCAATCGACCACCGTGATCTCCACGTTCTAGTGCTTGGCGTTGTAGTACTTTGATTGTCGATCCTGGGCTATCAGTAGTCTTTCTCGAATAATGCGTATCGTCGAGTTAGCTTCATCGACTTCTTCACGCCTATAGAGTTTGGATTCTCCTGCTTCTACCCAAGCTAACGGTGTACGACACTTCCGACTATACTGAGCTTCAAACAATGTCATACAGATGCTCGCATGACAGCTGTTGTTGTAGACAAACTCCACCATATAGAGATGATCTTCCTATCTCTTACCAAAGTCCAGGGCACACATTCAGAGCATATCCTCTATAGTTCTGTTAGTCCTTTCAGTTTGGCCATCTGTTTGGGGATGAAAGGCCGTACTGAACGTCAATTTTGTACCCAACAGCTGATGGACTAGCCTCCAATCATTCGATGTAAATCGCCCATCATGATCACTGAAGATGCTACGAGGAACACCGTGTTGCCGTACGATCTGCTCCACATAGAGCTTTGCCAAACTTTCTACTGAATCACACCGTTTGTTCGGAAGGAAGTCTATTGCTCGTCGAATCCTATCCGCAAGGTCATATTGCACCTCCGTCCAGTTAAGACATGGATTGGCTGTGGAATTCTTGTCAACACAAGAAATATCTAACACTTCCAACTCCTGGATTAGACATTCATCGTGCCTCTGCAACCAATTTGCCCTTGCCGGAGCCCGCCGACTCAAGGCATCATCGACCACATTTCCATTCCCGGGATTATAATGAATCTCGAAGGTGTAGTCGCCAAGGAAGTCCAGCCACCTTTGTTGTTGCATGTTCAGATCCTTCTGCTCCAACAAATACTTTAGGCTCTTATGGTCTGTAAAGATATCCACTTTTACGCCATAAATATAATGCCGCCATAGCTTCAGTGCAAAGATCACCACCGCCAACTCCAGGTCGTGGACGGGATAATTTCGCTCATGCATTTTTAACTAGCGTGATCCATAAGCAATCACTTTTCCAAACTGCATAAGAACGGAGCCTAAGCCGCATCCTGAAGCATCACTATAAATCTCATATCCGTCGGTACCACATGGCGATGTCAACACAGGCACCGTGGTCAACCGACTCTTAAGCTATTCAAAAGCTCGCATGCACTCCGGCATCCAAACGAACTTCTGATCCTTCCTCGTTATTGTGGTCAGAGGCAAAGCGATCCGCGAGAAGTTTTCCACAAACCGCCTGTAGTAGCCTGCCAATCCAAGGCAGCTCCTGACTTCGGACACCGAAGACAACACCGACCACTCCTGAATGGCTCTTATCTTTGCCCAATCCACTACGATGCCCTCTCCACTCACCACATGGCCAAGAAAAGCCACCGACGACAGCCAAAACTCGCACTTCGAGAACTTGGCATAGAGCATATTCCTTCGCAAGGTATGCAACACCAACCGCAAGTGGTTTGCATGATCAGCTTCAGATTGAGAGTACACCAAAATATCATTAATGAAGACAATCACGAAGAAGTCCAAGTACTCTTGGAACGTTCGGTGCATCAGGTACATGAACACCGATGGGGCATTACATAGCCCAAACGGCATTACCGTGAACTCATGATGACCATAGCGTGTTCCAAATGCAGTCTTGGGAATGTCACCTTCCCGAATCCTCAACTGGTAATATCCGGATTTCAAATCCAATTTCGAGTAGACGGTTGATCCCACCAACTGATCGAGCAATTCATCTATCCGTGGAATCAGATATTTGTTCTTCTCTGTCAGCTTATTCAATTCACGGTAGTCAATACATAACCACAAACCACCGTCCTTCTTTTTCACAAACAGAACATGTGTGCTCCAAGGTGACATGCTTGGGCGTATATATCCCTTCTCCAGCAACTCTTGCAATTGGACTTTCAACTCAGCCATTTCCTTTGGCGCGACGCGATATGGCGAGCGGTCCACATGTTTCGCACCTGGCCCCAGCTCCATCGTGGTGTCAATCTCCCACTGGGGTGGTAGCCCAGGGAGATCCTTAGGAAACATATCTGCAAACTCCGAGACAACCGGAACATCACTCACACTGGCCTTTGGCTCAACAGCCTGAATTAGCATGAAGAATAACTTCGCGCCCTTCCGAACAGCCTTGACGACTTTGAGTGTAGACGGCAAGGTCCCACCCACTCCTCGCATACCCGCGAACTTAGTCTCCTGTTCGGTATTCTGGCCCAGTGTAATCTCTTTAGACTGGCAATCAATCAAGGCACACTGCTCCGCAAGCCAGTCCATACCAAAGATCACATCAATTCTGATATCGGCAGTACAGATGCAGTCAAACAGAAATCCCGAGTTCCAATTTGAACCGCCACATCGCAAGCCTGATCTGCAAGCACCAAACAACCATTCAGTAATAACACCCTCACTCTCTCTGTCTTCACATGACTAGGTACTCCAATTTGAGCTATGATCTCCTTAGACATAAATGAATGCGAAGCACCCGTATCAAACAGTGCTCTCACCAGCATGTTCTGAATCATAACAAAGCTTGTGGCAATCACATCACACACAAGCCACATACAAAGCATGCAGTAAGCAAAACAATGCAACAACTTAAATTGTACCTGTGACAACGTCACTCTGCTTGATGGCCTCCTACAGGCCAAGATTTTAGACTCGGGGCTACGCCTGGGATGCAGAGGACTCCACCACTGCCTTTCCCTTCTTAGCATAAGACGCTCCTGCCTTCTTTTCTCCCTTCGGCGGAACAACCCAACAATCACGGGCGATATGCCCCACTCTTCCACAACTAAAGCAAGTACGAGTCTCCGGCCTGGAAGTGGCCCCCGACGTTGCACCCGATGCAACCGTAGAAGGAGCTTGTCCTAATGGCTTGGACCTCTTGCCCCATTTCTTTTTATAATATGACTTCCCAGGTCGGGGCGCCTTGAATTCTAGCTTCGTCACATCTAAGGCCCGCTTTCCTTGCACCCTCTTCATGTCTTCCTCCAGTGCGCACGCAATGTCAACCAACGCTTGGAACTATTGGTTCAATGAACTCGAAAGCAAGAATTCGCAACTCGTCCTGCAATCCTTCATAGAACTTATTGGTTTTCCATTGCTCGTCAGCGAAGATGGAGCCCGCATATCGTCCCAACCTCGTGAACTCATGCAGGTAAGTGTTAACACAGCCTTCTCCTTGCGTTAGCCGTTGGAACTCATTTTCCATGGCAATGCACTGTGCCGCTGGTAGGAGCTTTGTCAGAAATAGTCGCGAGAACTCCTTAATAGACACTTGTGTTAACTGCCTGCCCGTTATTTGTTTTAGTTCCATCTCATCCCACCATAAATGAGCATCTCCTTCCAGTAAGAAGGTGGCCAAGGTGACCTTCTGATCTTCCTCTGTCCTGATCGCCGTCATTATCCGCTTGACGCGCGACAACCAATCCTCTGCCTGTGTAGGGGATCCCACACCCGTAAATGTAGGCAGATTGAAGCTCATGAACTTCTTCAACTGCCTTTCAGCTTCTCGAGGATCCACAACCACAACAGGTTCTAGCCTCACCGCAACCTATTCTGGCCTCAATACCGGCTGAGCTTGCCCTTGCGCATGCCCAGTAGGTTGTGCTTGAATCATCGCAAATAGTGCCCCAGCAACTAATCGAACAGTTTCCGCAGAAGGCGGAGGTGTAGGCACCTCAGCTGGTGTCGTACTCTCATCAGAACCTGGCTCTAATACCAAAAATGTAACGACTTCATCCATTTATATAGCATATAATAGAAGGTTCGGCAGGGGCCCCACACCATATGCCACAAAACGGGCGGCAAAGTCACGGGATGATATCAGAGTTGCGCATCCTAACTCATAGCATTCTAGCGGAAGATTTTAATATAAATGCTGAACTCCAACCATGAATGTCCACTACTATAAAGAAGCATATATATATATATATAAGAATGTCCACCAAATACAAGTTCGTTTGGCCTTATGGCCTTACAGTTGCTCTTTACAAAGGTGGCTTCCAAACATCGGCACGCAGGCCGGCCACACATGAACAACCCACAATATTTTCATCTTAGCCTTCAAGGGCTAACAACAGTAGCGGCGGTAGCAGTAGCATCATCAACATGGACTTCAGCCTTTATGTATCCCGCTCGGATCTCCAGCACCTGTACAAGGACAGCCCACCCAACGGTGGCAAACAAGGCAACGGTCAGAATTCAGCTGACCAATTTATAACGACCTACCCATTTCCCGGGGCAGTGGTATTCCTTCCCTACAGGCATAACAATTCATATACAGATATATACATATCACACATTGTGCTCTCGCGCACAAACATTCCATCATAACCGTCAGCCACGCGGCCCGACGATCCGTGCACTCAGGGCACACTCTTGGTGTACCAGCGAACCAGGGTCCCACCACTGTATCAGGGCCGAAACCCAACTGTAAAATTGAGCATTTAGTCTTTCCAGCGCGTAGGCCTAAGACTATCATTATGCGCTCCAGCTGACCGCACTTTCAGGTCTTCGAGTCGGACGGACATAACGCAGGTACTGATCAGCCACCCCCATTGCTCAAGTCGCCTTGCCATCACCGAATACAGAGTACCCGAGGCTAAGTATAAGGCGCGGGTCAGTTTCACTTTCCTGTTTGGAACAAGGCCTCTTCCGAAAGCTCATCAAGCTCATAATAGCCACACTGTCCACCAAGTACTGGCTTCAAAATAGCCACAATGTCCACCACGGACTGACTTCATAATAATAGGTTAGCTAGGAGCCACTTCCAGAAGCGACAAAACTCACTTCCCATCCCTAGCACAAATCTTAGCTGGTTCACTCGACCAGCCATCCCTGTAACCATCTGTAATGCCAGACACTCCGGTCTTCAGTATACATCACAAACACTGGTGAGTATTTTCCTGGGCTCCTATACCAGTACTTCATGCAACTACCCTTCGCATTCATAACCCATAAGCATAAGCATCACAAGGGTCTTTTCTTGGACTACCACTCCACTACTTCCTGCTATTGCCCTTCACAGGTCCAACCCATCGACTCCATAAACTACACGTTTAACCACGGAGTCTTCTCCGGTGTGTATATACAACATCACCAATCCAGACGAACTTGTCCAGATGGGCTTCACAAGTATGCCTATTTCGTACTCCATTTCTGGATCTATATGCCAAATTATTGGGGATTCCAAGAATCAACCCAACAGAACTCCCTTCACAATCCACCCTCTGGGTGTGTGGGGGGGGGGGGGGGAATCCCACACACATGCCAAAAAGGAGGCCTTCACATGGCCAAGAAGGAAGATCGTCACCCTTGACGATCACTTTGGAGCCATGGAATCCTAGCCGGCTGGAAAACACTGTAGCGGCCTTGCCACCACAATGCTAGCCTCGACTCTTGAATCGAAACTCCACAGCTCCACCGGTGGCCGGCTCCCTTTCTCCACCTCCTCCTTCCTCTCTCTCTCTCTCTTAGGTTCTTATAAAGAGGATAACTCAAGACAAATGAGAATCTCATCTCAACTCTCGGCCTTAAAGAAGCAGGGAGAAGCTTGGGCACTCAAATCCTATCTGAAGAAAATGGACAACCACGATTTTGCCACAAAATTTTGAATTTTGGCTGACACGCCCTGTGACACGCCCGTGTCACAGGCCGTGTACCTTAAGCCGCACACAACCGTCTTATCCAGACCAGTACACAGCTATATGACATGCCCGTATCACAGGCCGTGTAACTTGACACACCTTCAGACACGCCCATGTCTGCGCCCGTGTAGCTCAGGTGGTACACAACCATCTCAACCCGAGCAAGACACTGCCATGTGACACGCCCGTATCACAGGCCGTGTGCCCAGAGACACACCAGTGTCACAGGCTGTGTGCCTAGAGAAACACCTGTGTCCTGCCCGTGTTCACCAGGCCTCACTACCCTGGCCAAGTCCAGAAAAGGACATGGCCTGTGACACGCCAGTGTTACAGGCCGTGTGCCCTTACACGGTAGTTGACACACCTCCAGAGTGTTCTTCGTCGAGCGAAAGCTCGTCGACCAGAGGGGGATATGGCTTCCGACATGCCCATGTCGGAGGGCGTCTTCCCTCTCAAAATTTTCATCGAACCCATTTCGTCGACCACTCGTCAGGCAGTTCACTCATACCGAGTAGGACATGCCCTGAGACATGCCGGTGTCTCAGGCCGTATCACCCAACTTGAACTCAATCTGGGATTTTGGGGTGTTACAACCCTCTCATCCTTACAAGAAATTTCGTCCCGAAATTTGTACGCAGTAAGGAAAACCAAAAACAAGATGTTATAACTTCATCAAAGTTTGATACACCACGATACGCACTGCATAACAATTTGCACAAATAACTTGGGAAATTCGGCTAGCATGGTCTGCTCTCGCTCCCATGTTAGCTCCTCACGGCCACAGTTGTCCCACCGGACTTTGACCATCTTGATTGTCTTGTTCCGCAATTGTTTATCGGCGCGATCCTTGATCCGAATGGGCCTAACCTTCATCGTTAGCCCATACTCCACCGGCACACGATCATTCTCGATCACTTGAGCTGGATCTTTGAAGGCTTTTTGAAGCACCGAGATGTGAAACACATCATGTACTCCAGCCAAGTATGTCGAAAGAGCTAGCCGATATGCAGCTTACCCAATTCGCTCTACCACTTCAAACGGACCAAGATATCTCACACTAAACTTTTCTAGACGCCGAATCCTGGACACGCCCACCGCGAACTCCATGTTCTGGTAATTGGAGTTGTAGTACTTCTCTTATCGATCCTAGGCTATCAGCAGCCTTTCTCGAATAGCGTGTATCGTCGAGTTAGCTTCATCGACTTCTTCACGCCTATAGAGTTTGGATTTGCCTGCTTTTGCACAAGCTAACGGTGTACTTCACTTCCGAACATACATAGCTTCAAATTATGCCATACCGATGCTCGCTCGGTAGCTGTTGTTGTAGGCCAACTCCACCATATAGAGATGATCTTCACATCTCTTACCAAAGTCCAGGGCACACATTCGGAGCATATCCTCCATAGTTCTGTTTGTCCTTTCAGTTTGTCCATCTGTTTGGTGATGAAAGGCCGTACTGAACGTCAATTTCGTACCCAACAGCTGATGGACTAGCCTCTAATCATTTGATGGAAATCGCTCATAATGATCACTTATGATGCTACGAGGAACACCATGTTGCCGCACGATCTGCTCCGCATAGAGCTTTGCCAAACTTTCTACTGAATTGTCCCGTTTATTCGGAAGGAAGTGCGCTACTTTCGTCAACCGGTCTACAATCACCTAGATTGAATCATACCCGCATTAAGATCTCGGCAACCCGTACACTAAATCCATTGAAATAGCATCGAACTTCCATTGCATAATCGACAACGACTTTAAGAAACCGCCAGGTTTCTGGCATTCTGCTTTCACCAAAGCACATGTTTACCATTTAGCCACATAATGAGCGATATCTTTCTTTAGTCCTGGCCACCAGAATAGCTTCTTCATGTCTCTGAACATCTTTGTGCTGTCAAGGTGAATTTAGTACTTGGTAAAGTGCGCTTCGTACATAAACTCTTCTCGTAATTTACCCATATTCGGGACGCACAACCGGCCCTCTTTTTGCAAAAGACCATCGTCCCAGGAGAAATTGCCTTCTGGCCCATCCTTTGCATAGAGTTGGAGACTTTCATCCAGCACTGTTGCTCGTCGAATCCTGTCTGCAAGGTCATATTGCACCTCCGTACAGTTCAGACATGCATTGGCTGTTGAATTCTTGTCAACACAAAAAATCTCTAACGCTTCCAACTCCTGGATTAGACATTCATCATGCCTCTGCAACCAATTTGCCCTTGCGGGAGCACGCCGACTCAAGGCATCAGCGACCACATTTCCCTTCCCGGGAGTATAATGAATCTCGAAGGTGTAGTCCCCAAGGAATTCCTGCCACCTTCGTTGTAGCATATTCAGATCCTTCTGCTCCAACAAATACTTTAGGCTCTTATGGTATGTAAAGATATCCACTTTTACGCCATAAAGATAATGCCGCCATTACTTTAGTGCAAAGATCACCGCCGCCAACTCCAGGTCTTGGACGGGATAATTTCGCTCATGCACTTTCAATTGGCGTGAGCCATAAGCAATCGTTTTTCCAAAATGTAGAAGAACGCAGCCTAAGCTGCTTCCTAAAGCATCACTATAAATCTTATATCCGTCGGTACCACATGGCGATGTCAACATAGGCGCCGTGGTCAACTGACTCTTAAGCTCTTCAAAAGCTCGCGCGCACTTCGATGTCCAAATGAACTTCTGATCCATCCTCATCAGTGTGGTCAGAGGCAAAGTGATCGGCGAGAAGTTTTCCACAAACCCCGTATAGTAGACTGCCAGTCCAAGGAAGCTCCTTACTTCGGCCACCGATGATAACACTGACCACTCCTGAATGGCTCGTATCTTTGCTGGATCCACTGCGATGTCCTCTCCACTCACCATATGGCCAATAAAAGCCACCGACGACAGCCAAAACTCGCACTTCGAGAACTTGGCATAGAGCTTATTCCTTCGCAAGGTATGCAACACCAACCACATGTGATTTGCATGATCAGCTTCAGATTGAGAGTACACCAAAATATCATCAATGAAGACAATCACGAACAAGTCCAAGTACTCTCGAAACGTTCGGTGCATCAGGTCCATGAACACTGATGGCGCATTGCATAGCCCAAATGGCATTACCGTGAACTTGTAATGATCATAGCATGTTCCAAATGCGGTCTTGGAAATATCACCTTCCTGAATCCTCAACTGGTAATATCCATATTTCAAATCCAATTTTGAGTAGACGGTTGATCCCACCAGCAGATCGAACAATTCATCTATCCGTGGAATCAGATATTTTGCCTTCTCTATCAGCTTATTCAATTCGCGGTAGTGAATACATAACCACAAACCACCGTCCTTCTTTTTCACAAACAGAACATGTGCACTCCAAGGTGACATTCTTGGGCGTATATATCCCTGCTCCAGCGACACTTGCAATTTGAATTTCAACTCAGCCATTTCCTTTGGCGCGACGCGATATACGAGCGGGCCACAGGTTTCACACCTGGCACCAGCTCCATCGTGAAGTCGATCTGCTGCTAGGGTGGTAGCCCAGGGAGATCCTTAGGAAACATATCTGCAAACTCCGAGACAACCGGAACATCACTCACACTAGCCTTTGGCTCAACATCCTGAATTAGCGTGAAGAATAACTCGGCGCCCTTCCGAACAGCCTTGACGACTTGGAGTGCAAAAAGCAAGGTCCCGCCCACTCCTCGCATACCCGCGAACTTAGTCTCCTCTTTGGTATTCTGGCCCAGTGTAATCTCTTGAGACTAGCAATCAATCAAGGCACGCTACTCCGCAAGCCAGTCCATACAAAATATCACATAAATTCCCATATCAGCAGTACATATGCAGTCAAATAGAAATCCTGAGTTCCAATTTGAACCGCAACATCGCAAGCCCGATCCGCAAGCATCAAGAAACCATTCTCTAATAACACCCTCACACTCTGTGACTACACATGATTAGGTACTCCAATTTGAGCTATCAAGTCCTTAGACAGAAATGAATGCGAAGCACCCGTATCAAACAGTGCTCTCGCCAGCGTGTTCCGAATCATAACAAAGCATGTGGCAATCACATCACACACAAGCCACATACAAAACATAGAATAAGCAAAGCAATGCAATAACTTAAATCGTACATGTAACAACGTCACTCTGCTTGATGGCCTCCTGCAGGCCAAGATTTTAGACTCGGGGCTGTGCCTGGGATGCAGAGGACTCCATCACTACCTTTCCCTTATCAGCATAAGACGCTCCCGCCTTCTTTTCTCCCTTCGACGGAACAACCCGACAATCACGGGCGATATGCCCCGCTCTTCCATAACTAAAGCAAGTACGAGTCTCCGGCCTGGAAGTGGCCGCCGACGTTGCACCCGATGCAACCGTAGAAGGAGCTTGTCCTAATGGCTTGGACCTCTTGCACCATTTCTTTTTATAATATGACTTCCCAGGTCGGGGCGCCTTGAATTCTGGCTTCGTCACAGCAAAGGCCCGCTTTCCTTGCACCCTCTTCATGTCTTTCTCAAACGCGCACGCAATGTCAACCAACGCTTGGAACCCTTGGTTCACTGAACTCGAAAGCAGGAATCACAACTCATCCTGCAATCCTTCATAGAACTTATTGGTTTTTCGCTGCTCGTCAACGAAGATGGAGCCTGCATATCGTCCCAACCTCGTGAACTGATGCAGGTAAGTGTCAACACTGCCTTCTCCTTGCGTTAGCCGTTGGAACTCTTTTTCCATGGCAATGCGCTGTGCCGCTGGTAGGAGCTTTGCCAGAAATAGTTGCGAGAACTCCTCAATCAACACTTGTGTTAACTTCCTGCCCGCTAAGTGGTGTAGTTTCATCTCGTCCCACCATAAATGAGCCTCTCCTTCCAGTAAGAAGGTGGCCAAGGTGACCTTCTGATCTTCCTCCGTCCTGATCGCCGTCATTATCTGCTTGACGTGCGACAACCAATCCTATGCCTGCGTAGGGGATCCCATACCCGTAAACGTAGGAGAAATGAAGCTCATGAACTTCTTCAACTGCCTTTAAGCTGCTCGAGGATCCACAACCACAACAGGTTTTGGCCTCACCGCAACCTATTCTGGCCTCAATACCGACTGCGCTTGCCCTTGCGCCTGCACAGTAGGCTGTGCCTGAATAATCGCAAATAGTGCCTCAGCAACTAATCGAACAGTTTCCGTAGAAGTCGAGGAGTAGGCACCTCAGCTGGTGCCGTACTCTCATCAGAACCTGGCTCTGATACCAAAAATGTAACGACTCTATCCGTTTATATAGCATATAATATAAGGTCCGGCCGGGGCCCCACACCATATGCCACAAATCGGGCGGCGAAGTCACGGAATGATATCAGAGTTGCGCATCCTAACTCATAACATTCTAGCGGAAGAGTTTAATATAAATGCTGAACTCCAACCATGAATGTCCACTGCTATAAACAAGCTATATATATATATATATATATATATATATATATATATATATATATATATATATATATATATATATATATATATATATATAGGATTGTCCACCAAATACAAGTTCGTTTGGCCTTATGGCCTTACAGTTGCTCTTCACAAAAGTGGCTTCCAAACATCGGCACGCAGGCCGGCCACACATGAACAACACATAAAAGTTTTAGCTTAGCCTTCATGGTCTAACAGCAGCAGCGGCGGTAGCAGCAGCAGCAACAATAGGGACTTCAGCCTTTATGTGTCCCTCTCGGCTCTCCAGCACCTGTACAAGGACAACCCACCCAACGGTGGCAAACAAGGCAACGATCAGCATTCAGCTGATGAATTTATAACGACCCTACCCCTTTCCAGGGCAGTGGTATTCCTTCCCTGTAGGCATAACAATTCATATGCAGATATATACATATCACACATTGTGTTCTCACGCACAAAAATTCCATCACAGCCGTCAGCCACGTGGCCCGACGATCTGTGAACTCAGGGCACATTTTTGGTGTACCGGCGAACCAGGGTCCCACCATCATATCGGGGACGAAACCCAACGATAAAATTGAGCATTTAGTCTTTCCGGTGTGCAGGCCTAAGACTCTAATTATGCGCTCCAACTGACTGCACTTTCAGGTCTTCGAGTCGGACGGACATAATGCAGGTACGGATCAGCCACCCCCCATTGCTCAAGTCGTCTTGCCATCACCGAGTATAGCATACCAGAGGCTAGTTATAAGGCGCGGGTCAGTTTCACCTTTCCTGTACGGCACGAGGCCACTTATGAGAGCTCATCAAGCTTACAATAGCCACACTGTCCACCAAAGACTGGCTTTACAATAGCCACAATGTCCACCACAGACTGGCTTCATAATAATAGGTTAGCTAGAAGCCACTCCCATTAGCGACAGAACTCACTTTTTGTCCCTAGCGCAAACCTTAGCTGGTTCACTCGACCAGCCATCCCTACAGCCATCTGCAGTGCCAAACACTCTGGTCTTCAGTATACATCACAAACACTTGCGAGTATTTTCCTGGGCTCTCATACCAGTACTTCCTGCTACTACAGTTCACAGGCATAACCCATCAAGCATCACAAGCATCACAAGGGTCTTTTCTTGGACTACCACTCCAGTACTTCATGCTACTGCCCTTCACAGGTCCAACCCATCGACTCCATAAACTACACGTTTAACCACGGAGTCTTCTCCGGTGCGCATATGCAACATCACAAATCCAGACAAACCTGTCCAGATGGGCTTCACAAGCATGCCTATTCCGTACTCCATTTCCGGATTTATTTGCCAAATTATTGGGGATTCCAAGAATCAACCAAACAGAACTCCCTTCATAATCCACCCTCTGGGGGGGGGGGGAATCCCACGCACATGCCAAAAAGGAGGCCTTCACATGGCCAAGAAGGAATATCGTTACCCTTGATGATGACTTTGGAGCCATGGAATCCTAGCTGGCTGGAAAACACTGCCACGGCCTTGCCACCACAATGCTTGCCTCGGCTCTTGAATCAGAAATTCGCAGCTCCACCGGTGGTCGGCTCCCTTTCTCCACCTCCTCCTTCCTTTTTCTCTCTTAGGTTCTTAGAAAGAGGATAACTTAAGCCAAATGAGAATCTCATCTCAACACTCGGCCTTAAAGAAGCAGGGAGAAGCTTGGGCCCTCAAATCTAATCTGAAGAAACTGGATGGCCACGATTTTGCCACAAAAGTTTGAATTTTGGCTGACACGGCCTGTGACACGCTCATATCACAGGCCGTGTACCTTAAGCGGCACACAACAGACTTATCCAAACCAGTACATGGCCATGTGACACGCCTGTGTCACAGGCCGTGTAACAAGACACGCCTTCAGACACACCCGTGTCTGCGCCCGTGTACCTCTGGTGGTACACAACCATCTCAACCCGAGCAAGACACGGTCATATGACACGCCCGTGTCACAGGCCTTGTGCCCAGAGAGACACCCTTGTCCTGCACGTGTTCACCATGCCTCACTGCCCTGGCCAAGTCCAGAAAATGACACGGCCTGTGACACGCGCGTGTCACAGGCCGTGTGCCCTTACACGGTAGTAGACACGCCTCCCGAGTGTGCTTCGTGGAGCGAAGCTCGTCGACCAGAGGGGGACACGGCTTCCGACATGCCCGTGTCGGAGGGCGTGTTCCCTCTCAAAATTTTCGTCGAACCCATTTCTTCGACCACTTGCCAGGCAGTTCACTCATACCGAGTAGGACACGCCCTGAGACACTCCTGTATCTCAGGCCGTATCACCCAACATGAATTCAATCTGGGATTTTGTGGTGTTACACCATCACCCAATACCAACGTACTCGCGGCTAAATATAAGGCGCGGGTCGGTTTCACCTTTCCTGTTCGGCACGAGGCCTTTTTCAAGAGCTCATCAAGCTCACAATATCCACACTGTCCACTAAGGACTGGCTTCACAATAGCCAAAATGTCCACCATAGACTTGCTTCACAATAGACACAATGTCCACCACAGACTGGCTTCACAATAGCCACAATGTCCACCACGGACTGGCTTCACAATAGCCACAATGTCTACCACTGACTGGCTTCATAATAACCACAATGTCCACCACAGACTAGCTTGACAATCAATGAGTGGAGTTCATGCTAGCGTCCTTCAAGATCGCTTAGCGTACTCTGAAGAACTCACTTTTTGCACCCAACTCTACCCAAACCCTGCAGCATCCTGCAGTGCCAGAAAACTGGTCTTGCAATAGCACACAACACAATCATCATAAGGGTATTTTCCTGGACTACCACTCTAGTACTTCCTGCTACTGCCCTTCACAGGTCGAATCCATCGACCCCACAAACTATACATTTAACCGCGTAGCCTTCTACAGTGTGCAAATGCAACATCACCAATCCAGACCAACCTGTCCAGATGAGATTCACACAACATGCCTATTCTTTACTCCATTTTCGGATCTATATGCCAAGCTATTAGGGATTCCAAGAATCAACCCAAGGAAATCCCTTAGCAATCCACCCTCTGGTGGGGGAAATCCATGTACATGCCAAAAAGGAAGGACTTCACATGTCCAAAGAAGAAAGATCGTTACCCTTGACAACCTCTTTGGAGCCATGGAATTCTAGCCAGCTGGAAAGCACCACAGTGGTCTTGCTTGCACAATGCTAGCCTCGGATCTCGAATCGGAACTCAGCAGCTCCACCGATTGTCGGCTCCTTTCCTCCACCTCCTCCTTGCTCTCCCTTCTCTCTAGCTTTCTTAGAAAGAGAATGGCCAAGTGAATAATGAGAGATATCTTCTCTTTTTTGGCCTTAAAGCAGTAGGGAGAAGCCTGGGCCATCCGATCCCAGATGATGGAAATGGACGGCCACGATGCGTCCATAAAAGTGTGTTTTTGGGCTGACATGACCTGTGATACGCCCATGTCACAGGCCGTGTACCTTAAGCGGCACACAACCAAATTACCCATAGCAGGACACGGCCATGTGACACGCCCGTGCCACAGGCCGTGTGCCATGATATGCCTTTAGACACGCCCGTGTCTAGGGCCGTATACCTCAAGCGGCATACACCCGATTCACCCCAAACAGGACACGGCCATGTGACACACCCGTGTCACAAGCCGTGTGTCAAGAGACACACCCGTGTCATGCCCGTGTTCACCAGTCCTCACTGCCTGGCCAAATCCAGAGAAGGACACAGCCATGTGACACACCCGTGTCACAGGTCGTGTGCCCTTACATGGCTGCAGACATGCCTCCTCCGGGTATTTCATCGAGCGAAGTTCGTCGACCAGAGGGGGACACGCCCTCTGACACGGCCGTGTCGCAGCATGTGTTCCCTCTCGAGAACTCGTCGAGCAGTCGATAGGTTGCTCAACAATACAGAGCAGGACATGCCCTGGGACACGCCCGTGTCCCAGGCCATGTCGCCCAACTAGAATCACAAATATGGGATTTGGGGTGTTACAATACTCCCCTCCTTACAATAAATTTTGTCCCAAAATTTGGATAAAGTAAAGAAAATAGCAGTCACAATGTTAAAACTTTCAACATGTCTATTACAACAAGAGATGCACTGTACAACAGTTTACACAAACAACTCGAGAAATTCAGCTCGCATGGTTTACTCTCACTCCCATGTTAGCTCTTCACGGCCACAGTTGTCCCATCGGACTTTGACCATCTCAATTGTCTTGTTCTACAATTATTTATCGGCTCGATCCTCGATCCGAATGGGCCTAACCTTCGTCGTTAGCTCATACTCAACCGACACACGATCATTCTCGATCAGTTTAGGTGGATCTTTGATGGCTTTTCGAAGCACAGAGATGTGAAACAGATCATGTAATCCACTCAATTCTTCCGAAATAGCTAGCTGATAGACATCTTCCCCAATTCGCTCCACCACTTCAAACAGACCAAGATATCTCAGACTCAACTATTTCAGACTCCGAATCTTGGACAAGCCTTTGAAGGGTTTGATCTTCAAATATACCCAATCACCTACAGCAAACTCCACGTTCCGGTGCTTGGCATTGTAGTATTTTGCTTGTCGATCGTGGGCTATCAGTAGCCTCTCCCGAATAGCGCGTATCGTCGAGTTAGCTTCATCGACTTCTTTACGCTTATACAGTTTGGATTCGCCTGCTTCTGCCCAAGCTAACATTGTACGACACTTGTGACCATACAGAGCTTCAAACGGTGCCATACCGATGCTCGCTTGGTAGCTATAGTTGTAGGCAAACTCCACCATATACATATGATCTTCCCATCTCTTACCAAAATCCAAGGTGTACATTCGGAGCATATCTTCCACTGCCCTGTTGGTCCTCTCAGTTTGGCCATCTGTTTGGGGATGAATGGCCGTACTGAACGTCAACTTTGTTCCCAACAATTGATGGATTAGCCTCCAATCGTTTGATGTGAATCGCACATCACGATCACACACGATGCTACGAGGAACATCGTGTAGCCGTACAATCTGCTCAACATAGAGTTTTGCCAAACTTTCCACTGAATCATCCCGCTTGTTCGGAAGGAAGTGAGCCACCTTCGTCAATCGGTCTACGATCACCAAAATTGAATCGTTCCAGCGTTGAGATCTCGGCAACCCGTGCACGAAATCCATTGAAATATCATCAAACTTCCATTTCGGAATTGACAACGAGTTTAAGAAACCGCCAGGCTTCTGGAAATCCGCTTTCACCATAGCACAAGTTTGGCACTTAGCCACATAATGTGCTATATCCTTCTTGAGTCCTGGCCACCAGAACAACTTTTTCATGTCCCTGAACATCTTTGTGCCCCCAGGGTAAACTGAGTATTTTGTAAAGTGTGCTTCATACATCAATTCTTCTCCCAACTTACCCATGCTCGGGACGCACAACCGGCCCTCTTTCCGCAAAAGGTCGTCCTCCCAGGATAATTGGACATCCAACCCATCTTTTGCATAGCGTTGGAGACTTTCGTCCAGCTCCGTTGCTCGTTGAACCCTGTCCGCAAGGTCACATTGTAACTCCATCCAGTTTAAGCATGCATCGGCTGTAGCATTCTTATCAACACAAAAAATATACAATGCTTCCAACTCCTAGATCAGATGCTCATCATGTATCTGCAACCAATTTGCCCTTGCCAGAACCCTCCGACTCAAGACATTAGCGATCATGTTTTCCTTCCCGAGAGTGTAATGAATATCAAAGGTGTAGTCCCCAAGGAACTCCAGCCACCTTTGTTGTCGCATATTCAGATCCTTCTTCTCCAACAAGTATTTTAGGCTCTTATGGTCTGTAAAGATATCCACTTTTATGCCATAAAGATAATGCTGCCATAACTTCAGTGCAATGATCACCATCGCCAACTCCAGGTCGTGGACGGGATAATTTAGCTCATGCAGTTTCAACTGGTGTGAGCCATAAGCAATCACTTTTCCAAACTGTAGAAGAATGTAGCCTAAGCTGCTCCCTGAAGAATCACTATAGATCTCATATCCATCCGTACCACATGGCGATGTCAACACAGGCGCCATGGTCAACCGACTTTTTAGCTCTTCAAAAGCTCGTGCGCACTCTGGCGTCCAAACAAACTTCCGATCCTTCCTCGTCAGTGTGGTCAGAGCCAAAGCGATCCGCGAGAAGTTTTCTACAAAACATCTATAGTATCCTGCAAGTCTAATGAAACTCCTGACTTCGGCCACCGAAGACAACTCCAGCCAATCCTGAATGGCTGTTATCTTTGATAAATCCACTGCTATGCCCGCTCCACTTACCACATGGCCAAGAAAAGCAACTGACGACAGTCAAAACTCACACTTTGAGAAATTGGCATAGAGTTTATTCCTTCATAAGGTGTGCAACACCAACCGCAAGTGGTTTGATTAATCAGCTTCAGATTACGAGTACACCAAGATATCATGAGTGAACAGGATCACAAACAAGTCGAAGTACTCTCGGAACATTCGGTACATTAGGTCCATGATCATCGATTGCTCATTGCATAGCCCAAACGACATTACCGTGAATTCATAATGACCGTAGCGTGTTCCAAATGCGGTCTTGGGAATGTCACATTCCCGAATCCTCAACTGGTAATATCCAGACTTCAAATCTAATTTGGAATAGACGGTTGATCACACTAGCAGATAGAACAAATCATATATCTATGGAATTGGATACTTGTTCTTCTCTGTCAGCTTATTCAATTCATGGTAGTCAATACATAACCGCAAACCACCGTCCTTCTTTTTCACAAACAGAACATGTGCGCTCCAAGGTGACATACTGGGACGTATATATCCCTGCTCCAACAATTCTTACAATTGGACTTTTAATTCAGCCATTTCCTTTGGCGCGACGCGATATGGCGAGCGGGCCACAGGTTTCGCACCTAGCACCAACTCAATAGTGAAGTCGATCTCCCGCTGGGCTAGTAGCCCTGGAAGATCCTTAGGAAACACATTCGCAAACTCCGATACAACCGAAACATCACTCACACTGGCCTTTGGCTCAACAGCCTGAATGAGCGTGAAGAATACCTCCGCGCCCTTCCAAACAACCTTGATGACTTGGAGTGCAGACACCAAGGTCCGGCTCACAACTCGCATACAAGAGAACTTAGTCTCAAGATCGGTATTTTGGCCCAGTGCGATCTCTTTTGACTGGCAATCAATACTGGTACGCTGCTTCGCGAGCCAGTCCATACCAAAAATCACATCAAATTCCGATATCGGCAGTACAGATGTAGTCAAACAGAAATCCCGACTTCCAATTTGAACAACCACATCGCAAGCCCTATCCAAAAGCATCAAACATCCATTCAGTAATAACACCCTTACGCTATCTGTCTTCACATGACTAGGTACTCAAATTCGAGCTACTAAGTCCTTAGACAGAAATGAATGCGACATACCCGTATCTAATAGTGCTCACGTCAGCGTGTTCCGAATCAAAACAATGCCTGTGGCAACCACATCACACACAAGCTACACACAAAGCATGGAAGAAGAAAAGCATTCAATAACTTAAATTGTACCTCTGACGATGTCACTTTGCTTTATGGCCTCTTGCTGGCCAAGGTTGTAGACTCGGGGCTGCACCTGGGATGCAGAGGACTCCACCATTTCCTTTCCCTTCTCAGCATAAGACGCTCCCTGCTTCTTTTCTCCATTTGGCGGACAAACCCGACAATCACGGGCTATATGCCCCACTCTTCCACAAGTAAAGCAAGTACGAGTCTCTGGCCTCGAATTGGCCCCCTACGTTGCACCCGATGCAACCGTAGAGGGAGCTTGTCCAGGCAACTTGGACCTCTTACCCCATTTCTTTTTATAATACGATTTCCCAGGTCAGGCCGCCTTGAACTCTAGCTTTGTCACAGCCAAGGCCCTCTTTCCTTGCACCCTCTTCATATCCTTCTCCAGCGCCCACGCAGTATCAATCAACGTCTGGAACCCTTGGTTCACTGAACTCGAAAGCAGGAATCGCAACTCATCCCGCAATCCTTCATAAAACCTATTGGTTTTCTGCTGCTCATCGGCCAAGATGGAGCCCGCATAGCATCCCAACCTTGTGAACTCATTCAGGTACATCTCCACACTACTTTCTCCTTATGTTAGCCATTGGAACTCATTTTCCATGGCAATGCATTGTGCCACTGGTAGGTGCTTCACCTAGAAATAGTCGCGAGAACTCCTCAATTGACACTTGTGTTAACTGCTTGCCCGCTAAGTGATGACTCTCGATCTCGTCCCACCAGAGCCTAACCTCTCCTTCCAATAAGAAGGTGGCCAAGGTGACCTTATAATCTTCCTCAGTCCAGATTGCCGTCAAGATGCGCTTGACACGCGACAACCAGTCCTCCGCCTGCGTAGGGGATCCACACCCATAAACGTAGAAGGATTGAAGCTCATGAACTTCTTCAACTGCCTTTCAGCTGCTCGAGGATCAACAGCCGCAATAGGTTCTGGCCTCGCCACAACCTGTTCTAACACCACTGCCGGCTGCGCTTGCCTCCCAGGCTATGTTTGAAACATCACAAACAACGCTCAGCAACTAAGCGGACAGTTTTCGCAGAAGGGGGAGGTGTAGGCACCTCAGCTGGTGCTGTACTATCATCAGAACTCTAGGGCTCCGACTGCCAAGCATCCACTACGAGTCACCTATAGGTGAATAAGACACACACATTAGCGGCCACACACAAGCAATACCAACAATATAGGAACGCGTAGGTTCCTCAAACAAGTGTAGTTGCATTCCTAAGTTGACATTCAAGAGTTCATTAATGTTAACGCGGTTCGCACTTACACGTGCTCGCCACCCCACAAAAGAAATCGACCACGAATTCGAAAGGGAAAGACCATGACAGCTGATACCAAAAATGTAAAGTCTCCATCCGTTCATATAGCATATAATAGAAGGTTCGGTTGGGGCCCCAAACTATATGCCACAAAACAGGCGGCGAAGTCACGGGATGATATCAAAGTTGCACATCCTAACTCATAGCATTCTAGCGGATGCCTGTAACATAAATACTGAACTCCAACCATGAATGTCCACTGATATAAATACCCACATTTATAGAGCAATGTACACCAAATACAATATCGTTTGGCCTTATGGCCTTATAGTTGCTCTTTACAAGTGTGGATTCCAAATATCGGCGTGCAGGACGGCCACACATAAATAAAACATAATAGTTTTCAGCTTAGCCTTCAAGGGCTAGCAGCAGCAGCTGAGACTTCAGTCTTTATATGTCCCGCTCGGCTCTCCAGCACCTGTACAAGGACAGCCGTCCCAACGGTGGCAAACAAGGAAACAGTCAGCATTCAGATGACCAATTTATAACGACCCTACCCCTTTCTCGGGTCAGTGGTATTCCTTCCCTGCAGGCATAACAATTCATAAGCCGATATATATATCACACATTATGCTATCATGCACAAACAATCCATCACAACTGTCAGCTACGTGGCCCGACAGTCCATGCACTCAGGGAACATTCTTGGTGTACCGGCGAACCATGGTCTCACAACCATTCTAAGTCTGAAACACAACGGTAAAATTGAGCATTTAATCATTCCGACGAGCAGGCCTAACACTCTCATTATGGGCTTCAACTGACCACAGTTTCAGGTCTTCGAGTCGGACGGACATAACGCAGGTACGGATCAACCACCCCCCGTTGCTCAAGTCGCCTTGCCATCACCGAATACCAACGTACTCATGGTTAAATATAAGGCGCGGGTCGGTTTCACCTTTCCTGTTCAGCACGAGGCCTTTTCAAGAGCTCATCAAGCTCACAATAGCCACACTCTCCACCAAGGACTGGCTTCACAATAGCCACAATGTCCACCACGAGCTGGCTTCACAATAGCCACAATGTCCACCACGGACTTGCTTCACAATAGCCACAACGTACACCACAGACTGGCTTCACAATAGCCATAATGTCCACCATGGACTTTCTTCACAATAGCCACAATGTCCACCATGGACTGGCTTCACAATAGCCACAATGTCCACCATGGACTTTCTTCACAATAGCCATAATGTCCACCACTGACTGGTTTCACAATCAACGAGGGGAGTTCATGCTAGCATCCTTCACGATTGCTTAGCATCAAAACCATCAGCCACTCGGCCCTATGATCCGTACACTCAGGGCACATTCTTGGTGTACCGGTGAACCAGGGTCCCACCACCGTATTAGGGTCGCAACCTAACGGTAAAATATTGAGCATTTACTCCATGACGTGCAGTCGGAGTTCTAGTCTTAATGCACCGGGATTGCCCCGTAGCCCCCCATTATGTCATGGCGCGCAGGCCTAAGACTCTTGCTATGCACTACAACAGACCGCACTTTCAGGTCTCACGTCGGACGGACATAGCGCAGGTTGGATCATCCACCCCCCATTGATCAAATTGCCTTGCCATCACCGAGCACAACATACTCGCGGCTATATAAAAGGCGCGGGTCGGTTTCACCAATCCTATTCTGGCATTCAAGCCTGGGTGTTTTTCCTGGGCGCACCAGTACTTAATCTTACACCCATTTCATATCACAATATTAGCGGGTCTTTACTGTGCACACCAGTATTTCCTGCTACTCCCCTTCATAGGTACGACCCCGCAAATATCACAAATGTCAAGGGTATTTCCTGGCTTACCACGCCAGTACTTCCTGCTACTCCCCTTCACAGATACCACCCATGAACATCAAGCATTACAAAGGGTATTTCCTGGACTTCCAATCCAGTACTTCCTGCTACTTCACTTCATAGGCATAATGCTTGAGCATAAGCATTATATGGGTCTTTTCCTGGACTACCACTCCAGTACTTCCTGTTACTTCCCATCACAGGCCCAACCCGACGACTCCTAAACTACACGTTTATCACGGAGTCTTCTCCGGTGCGTATGCAACATCACCAATCCAGACCAACTTATACAGATGGGCTTCACACATCATGCCTACTCCGTACTTCATTTCCGAATCTATATGCCAAATTATTGGGGATTTCATGAACAACCCAAAGACTCCCACAACAATCCACCCTCTGGTGGGGGAATCATATGCATAGGACAAAAAGGAAGCCTTCACATGGCTAGGAAGAAAGGTCGTTACCCTTGAAGACCACTTCGGCGCCATGAGCACCTAGATGGCTAGAAAGAACCGCAACGACGTTTCCTCCGCAAAGATGGACTCGGATCTCTCGTCGGATTTCCGCAACACCACTTCCTCCTCCTCCTTCTTCCTCTCTGTTTCTCTCTTTAGTATTTTAGAAAGATGAAGGCAATATGCAAATGAGTTCTTTCATTCTCATCCACGACCTTAAGGAAGCAGGAAGGAAGCTCAGCCATCAGATCCCAGTTGAAGAAAATGGACGGCCACAAAAAAGCCTAAAAATCACATTTTGAGTAAGACACGCCCTGTGACACGCCCGTGTCACAGGGCGTGTACTCTAAGCGGTGCACAAACTGCCTAATCCTGAAACAGGTCACAGACAGGGTACACGACCGTGTCGGCCCAGACACGCCCGTGTTATCGGGCGTGTCTTCACTCGACGATCGTCGAGCAGAATTCGTCGACAAGAGGGGGGGGGGGGGAACACCCCCTCCGACACGCCTGTGTCGGAAGGTACATGCCCGTGTCACAGGCGTGTTCCCTCTATCGACCACTTTTGTCGACCAAAGACTCGAGTGTCGACACAAAGGAGGACACGCCCTAGGTCACACCTGTGTCACAGGGCGTGTCCCTCCCGAACACTTCGTCGAACGCATTTTTGTCGAACTGGCGATGTCTCCGCACCCGAGCAGGACACGCCCTGGGGAACGCCCTTGTCCCAGGCTGTATCACCCAAAATTTTCCCATTTTGAAATTTGGGTTGTTACAACCCTCCCCTCCTACAAGAAATTTCGTCCTCGAAAAACGCACACAGGAAGGAAACTAGCAAGAAAAATGTTATAACATCAAAATTTTATGTTACAACAAAATTTTCACTATACAGCCATTTTACAAAAACAGCTCGGGAAATTCAGCTCCCATGGTTCGCTCTTGCTCCCATGTTTTCTCCTCACGGCTGCAATTATCCCACCGCACTTTGACCATCCCGACCGTCTTGTTCCGCAATTGTTTCTCGGCTTGATCCTCGATTTGAATGGGCCTAAGCTTTGTTGTTAGCCCATACTCTACCGACACACGATCTTCCTTGATCACCTTAGCTGGATCTTTAACGGCCTTCCGAAGCACCGAGATGTGAAACACATTATGTAATCCACTCAAGTCTGCCGACAGAGCTAGCCGATATGCAGCCTCCCCGACTCGCTCGACAACTTCAAATGGACCAAAGTATCTTGGACTCAATGTTTTCAGACGTCGAATCCTGGATACGCCTTTGAAGGGCTTGATCTTAAAGTATACCATGTCGCCTACCGTGAAATCCACGTTCCGGTGCTTAGCGTTGTAGTAATTCGCTTGTCGAACCTGGGCTATGACTAGCCTCGCTCGAATAGTACGTATGGTCAAGTTTGCTTCATCGACTTCATTACGATTATAAACTCTAGCTTCGCCCGCTTCTACCCAAGCCAAAGGAGTACGATACTTCCGTCCATAGAGAGCTTCATATAGTGCCATACCGATGCTCGCTTGGTAGCTATTATTATAGGCAGACTCCACCATATAGAGATGATCTTCCCATCTCTTTCCAAAGTCTAGGGCGCACATCCGGAGCATATTCTCCATCGTCCCGTTGGTCCGTTCAGTTTGGCCATCAATTTGGGGATGAAAGGCCGTACTGAATGTCAACTTTGTGCCCAAAATTTGATGAACTAGCCTCCTGTTGTTCGATGTGAATCATCCATCTCAATCACTTACGATGCTCCGAGGAACACCGTGTGGCCACACAATCTGCTCAACATATAATTTTGCCAAACTATCCATCGAATCATCCCTCCTGTTCAGGAGGAAGTGTGCCACTTTCATTAGCCGATCGACAATCACCCAAATCGAATCATTTTCGCGCTGAGATCTCGGCAACCCGTGCATGAAATCCATGGAAATATCATCGAACTTCCATTCTGGAATCGGCAACGTCTTCAAATAACCGACCGGCTTCTGGCATTCCGCCTTCACCATTACACAGGTTTGGCATTTGGCCACATAATGAGTAACATCTTTCTTTAGCCCTGTCCACCAGAACAGCTTTTTCATATCCCTGAACATTTTTGTGCTCCCTGGGTGGATTGAGTACTTCGTATAATGCGCTTCATACATCAATTCTTCCCTCAATTTACCCAAATTCGAGACGCACAAACGACCCTCCTTCCGCAGAAGACCGTCATCCCAGGAGAACTTGCCCTCTCTCCCATCTTTAGCATAGCGTAGGAGATCTTCATCTAGCCCCGTTGCTCGTTGAATCTGGTCTGTAAGGTCACAATGCACCTCCGTCCAGTTCAAACAGGCATTGGCAGTGGAATTCTTGTCAACAAAAGATATCTCTAACTCTTCCAGCTCCTGGATAAGCCATTCAGTATGCCTTTGCAACCAACTCGCTCTTGCCGGAGCTCTCCGACTCAAGGCATCCGCGACTACGTTTCCCTTTCCGGGAGTATAGTGAATCTCAAAGGTGTAGTCCCCAAGAAACTCCAACCACCTTCTTTGTCGCATATTCAGGTCCTTTCTGCTCCAATAAATACTTTAGGCTCTTGTGATCGGTATAGATCTCCACCTTGACGCCATAAAGATAATGTCGCCATAGATTTAGTGCAAAGATCACCTCCACCAACTATATTGTTGGAACACCCTATTACTAATTTGGGTCAGGATCACTATGTCTCTAGGAATCAATGCTTGACCTCCTGTATAGCTCAATAGGTCAATTAGAATTGAGTCTAAGGGTTAGAAGTCTAGGTTTGGAAGCTGCCCTTGAAGACCAAGATTTTCTGTTTGGAGACTAAGTCATATCGTCGAGCTCAGCACGACGATTCGTCGAACTCCGATCAACGATCGTCTAGATCAACTTCGACAGATCGTCGAACTCCATTCGACGATCGCTGAGCTCAACTTCATTATATCGTCGAACTCCATTCGACGATCGGTGAGCTCAGTTCGACGATCTTGACTCAGCTTTGGCTTTCTATCTCTGAGCTCAGTTCGACGATCTTTGAGCTCAGATCGACGATATTTTGCTGCTGTATATTTCCAGATCGCTGAGCTCAGTTCGACGATAGCAGAGCTCAGTTCGACGTTTTTAGATAACTTCAAGGATGTTTCTAGATTCAAATTCAAATCAGTTGAGGAGTTATTCTGTAATTAATTCAGAGATTTCCTAGCCGTTTTCATTCATTTCTGGACCAAGTTTCAAGGGATTTTCAAGGAATATTTCTATGGACTTTCCTCCAGAAGAGATTTTGCAATTAAGGATGCAATTAATGCAGACCAACGGCTATTCTTCTCAGAGAATGTTTTGTTCAGTACCAGAGAATAAAAGATAGAATTTTTTTGAGTCTCTAATAGAATACAGAGAGAGACACACAGATTACAGAGATACATTCAAAAATATTCTGTCTCAAGGAATTCTCAAGAACACACATCCAAGGAGATTAGGCTTTCTCAAATCTTCAGATCTCTCTTGTCTAAAGTGTTCAAGGCCAACATATTTCAAGACTCCAGACATTCAACATTTCAGCTATTCCTGAAATCATCTATTGCTGGAGTTCAATCTTTGAAGGCCTATCACCCTCAGCAAAGCTTTTCTTCCTGAAGATCTCAAGGATTCAGGGGAGCTTTGACATCAACAATCCACATAGTCTTCTCAGTTGTTTGAGAAAGAGAAGACTTCTAACACTCTCTCACCCCCTATCTGTAAAGGGTTTCTCAAACTCCCTTCAAAAGTTTGAACTTGGTTTTTGAGCACCTTGTCAAAAGCTCATTGGTGGCAAGACACCTGATCAAAAAATCTGCTTTGGTTTTTTAGCACCTTATCAAAAGCTCATTGGTGCCCAGAACACCTGATCAACTCATCCTGCAGTGGATTCCTACCTAGGGTGGTAGAAGAGTGGATGTACCCAAGTTTAGGGGAACCACTATATTTCCTTGTGTCTTCTGGTTTTGCTTGCCTTTATGTTTGTTTCTGGCCTTGATTTTTCTGTGATTAGCTTTTCATTAACTTAGTTCTGTGATTAGATTTATTACTGCTTCCCTGCTCACTCTTATTACAACAATTGTTGTAAAAAGTTTCAAAGCACCATATACTCTATTCACCCCCCTCTAGAGTATATCAGATCTAGCTGCACTTTCAATTGGTATCAGAGGGAGGTTGGTTAAACATACCATACCTGATTGGTTGTACAGGCTAACACCTGAACCCAAAGATCCCAAGTTAGATCTGCTTTCTTTTGTATTTTATTATTAGATTTTGCTTTCACAAATCATGGCCCAAAACAAAGATTATGCTAGCACCAGACCTCCAGTGTGCAATCTATCCAAGTTTGCACTTTGGAAAGCAAGGATCAGACTGTACATGAATTCTATTGACGAAGATATTTTTAACTCTGTTTTGACAGTGTGTCCAAGACCCCTAGAGAACACAAGTACAAATGCTGTTCCACCTCCATCAGGAACAGATGCTGATATCAAGAGATGGAAGGTAGCTGATGCCAAGGCTATGAACATCTTGGCCCAGACAATGTCTGATGACATATTTCAAAAGGTGGCTGAATGCAATTCAGCAAAGGAAATTTGGGACAAACTCTCAGAAATAGTCTCAGGCTCAGTTGATGAGAGAAAGGATAGGAGATCCCATCTCATCTCTCAATATGAGAATTTCAAGAAGGGAGAAACTGAGTCAGTGGGAGACATGTACAACAGGCTAAGTCTAATTGTCAGTGAACTCAGGACATTGGACAAAGAGATCTCTCTAACTGAACTCAATGACAAGATCCTAATGTGCTTCCCTAGCACTTGGGATTCAAGAATCTGGCCAATTAAGGATGCCAGAAGTCTGAATGAGATCGCTACTGAAGCTCTATTGGGTAAGCTCAAATCTTATGAGCTACTCATCAAAAATAGAGAGGAAGAACAGAAGGCTGCCTCACCAGCCACAAGAAAAGAGAAGACCATAGCCTTCAAGGCAACTGAAGATTTGCATGAAGATAAAGCCACAGGCAATGATGAACTACTCAGTCTACTGGCCAAAAGATTTTACAAAATGGCCAGAAAGGACTTCAGAAGGAGATCATACAAGGAGCATGATAAGCCAAGGTATGACAAGTCCATTAATAATAATAATAAAGACATTATTTGCTTTGGTTGCAGGAAACCAGGGCACATAGTTCCTGACTGTCCAGAGAACAAGAACAAGGACAGAAGGGACAGAAAAGAAAGAAGAAAGGAGAAAGACTCCAAGAGGAATGGCAATGGCAAACCCTCATCAAGCAAAAACAAACATACAAGAAAGGGGTTTGTTGCTGAATCCTGGAGTGAGACTGAAGAGGAGTCAGAAGCCTCATCCAGTTCCAGTGATGATGAGGATGATGCAGAAGAAAATGAGTTCTGCATGATGGCAATCAATGCCTCACAGCATAATTCAGAAGAAGAGGAGTCAGAGTCAGACTCAGAGACTCAACCTGAAGAAGATCAGGTAATTAGTTCTTTTGATTTTAGTTCAGAGGACTTTAAATCTGAATTTAAAGCACTGTGTTTAGACCTGCTAAAGTCTGAGAAAGAAATTATCTCTCTCAGAAATCAATTATCTGAACACAATACTTTAAAGTCAGAAAACCTCAAACTCTCTCAGGAGTTGGAGTGCTGTAGTGAACAGATAGCTTCACTGAAAAGTGAGCTCTCTGAGGCCAAGAAGCTTGAAGAATCCCTTAATGGGAGAAGAATCAAGCTGATGGACATCACAAGCACAGTGAACTCCAGATTCAATAGTACACTGGGCTTGGGTGCTTCATCCAGCCAACCCATAGTTCTAACAACTCCAATCAAATTCATTTCTGACAAAGGAAAGGGAGTTGTAGAGGTTGCTAGGAAAAATTCTGATCTGCCCCAGAAAACTAAGTCCCAGCAGAAATCGTCGAACGGAGATCGACGATCGCCAAACGGAGATCGACAATCGTCGAACGCAGATCGACGATCTCAGCCAAAATCGTCGAACGCAGGTCGACGATCTCAAGTACTTGATCTCACCCATAGTCGACCGACGAACGGAGCTCGACGATCTGACCCAAGATCGTCGAACGCAGCTCCAAGATCGTCGAACAGAGGTCACAGCTCTGGAAAATTTTTCAAGGGCAAATCAAAATTCAATCCTAAGGGTCCTTCATCCCAAATCTTTAACCCTTATACTGAATGGATTATACCTCCAAGGAGATATCATCCTGAAGGATATAAGAGTCAACCTGGGATGTCCTTTATTTCAGAATTTAAAGGTTATCAACCTAGGCCCAAGGTAAACTGGGTCAAAAACAAATGAATTGTCTTATGTGCAGGTGAAGACCTATCCAACATCTAACCAGCAATGGTACTTGGATAGTGGGTGCTCTAAGCACATGACAGGGAACAAGGACAACCTCACTTCCTTTAGAGCCAAGCTTGGACCCAAAGTTATCTTTGGTGATTCAAACTTTGGACAGACTAAAGGATATGGTGCAGTCCAGATTGGATCAGTAACTTTCAAGAAGGTAGCTTATGTGGAAGGACTGAAGCACAACCTAATTAGCATCAGTCAGCTGTGTGATGAAGGCTAGCAGGTGACCTTCAGCAAAGCCTTATGCAAAATCAAGTCAGAGGACAACACAACTGTGTTGACAGGTAAAAGAAAAGGTAACATCTATCTAGTAGATTTTCTTTCAACTGATGTAGATATCTGCTTGTTCAATTCTGTCTGTATACCAAATATCTTATGGCATAAGAGATTAGGACACCTAAACCTTAGAACTATTGCTAGGCTATCCAAGGACAACCTTGTTAGAGGACTACCTTCTGGCCCCTACAAGAAGGAAGGACTCTGCAGGGCTTGTCAATTAGGCAAGCAAACTAAAAACAGCTTTAAGTCACTTAATAAGAGTGATTCACCTAGGATATTGTATCTGTTACACATGGATCTTTTTGGACCCATCACAGTACAAAGCCTAGGAGGGAAATCCTACACTTTAGTAGTTGTAGATGACTTCTCTAGATTCACTTGGGTGTTCTTTCTAAGGAAGAAGTCTGATAACTTTAAGTGTCTGACAGAGTTTCTCAAATGTATACAGATTGAGTTCAATACTCACATTGCCCTGATCAGAAGTGATCATGGGACAGAGTTTGATTCTCTTCTTATGCAAGAGTTCTGTCAGAGTGAAGGGATCAGACATACTTTCTCAGCTCCTAGAACTCCTCAACAAAATGGGGTAGCTGAAAGGAAAAATAGAACCCTTATTGAATCTGCCACTACATTGTTGTCAAGATGCTCACCTTCCTCTATCCTTTTGGGCAGAGGCAGTGAACACCTCCAACTATGTGCTGAATAGAAGTCTAATACATAAACTAAAGGGAAAGACTCCCTATGAATTACTCAAAGGGAAGAAACCTAAAGTTGATTATTTTAGAGTCTTTGGTTGTATTTGCTACATTCATAACAATGACAAGAAATATTTAGCAAAATTTCAAGCTAAAGCTGATGAAGGAGTGTTTCTGGGATACTCCATGATCAGCAAGGCTTATAGGGTCTATAATAAATCATCTTTAAAAATTGAGGAATCTGTTCACATTTCATTTGATGAATCTAACATGTCTTTCAAGGAGAAGATCTCTTCTACCATAGAACCTTTGCAGGAACATTCTCTAGTTGAAGACTTGAACAAGTTACAGGTTACTCAAGAGGATGAAAGCAGTGGAGATGAAGAAAATGCTCAACATATTGAAGAACAACTTGAAGAGCCAGTTGTTGTACCACAAGAGGAAACAACAACACAGGTTGGTGAACAATCAACACCCCCTGTTGATTTAGTAACATCAAGAGACCATCCAATTTCCCAAATAATTGGAGACATCTCAGCTGGTGTGCAAACCAGAAATCAGGTCAACCAAAACCTGTTGCACACCTGCTTCCTATCTCAAATTGAACCTCAGTCCATTCAAGATGCAGAGCAAGATCCACACTGGATCATTGCAATGCAAGAAGAGTTGCATCAATTTGAGAGAAACAAAGTATGAGAACTAGTGCCAAAGCCTAAGGATCACTCCATTGTTGGAACAAAATGGGTATTCAGAAATAAACTGGATGATCAATGAGTAATTGTAAGAAACAAGGCAAGGCTAGTTGCTCAGGGATACTCTCAAGAAGAAGGAATAGACTACGACCAGACTTTTGCAACAGTTGCAAGATTGGAAACCATCAGAATATTTTTAGCTTATGCAGCACATAAAGGCTTCAAGGTATATCAGATGGATGTCAAAAGTGCATTTCTAAATGGAGATATCAAAGAGGAAGTATATGTCAGACAACCTCCAGGTTTTATCTCTCCAACTTATCCTGATCATGTTTTTAGATTGAACAAAGCATTATATGGTCTCAAGCAAGCTCCTAGAGCATGGTATGAGACCCTAGCATGCTTTCTTTTGGAAAATGGTTTTATAAGGGGTAGAGTAGACCAAACTCTTTTCATTAGAACCCATAAGTCCCATACCCTACTAGTACAAATTTATGTAGACGATATTATTTTTGGTTCTACTGACTCCAAATTGTGCAGAAGGTTTTCCAACCTGATGCATTCTAAATTTGAGATGAGTAGCATGGGTGAGCTATCCTTCTTCCTAGGATTGCAAGTCAAGCAACATGCTGAAGGCATCTTCATTTCTCAAACCAAGTATGCAAATGAATTGGTTAAGAAATTTGGTATGTCTGAAGCATCTTGTATGAAAACACCCATGCCTACTAATGTTGTATTGGATGCTGATGAACATGGGAAACCTGCTGATCAGACAACATATAGAGCAATGATTGGCTCTTTACTGTATCTTACAGCTAGTAGACCAGATATAATGTTTGCTACATGTATATGTGCTAGGTTCCAAGTAAGCCCTAGAGAGTCACACCTAACACTAGTAAAGAGGATTCTCAGGTATGTTAAAAGTTGTCCAAATCTAGGTCTCTGATATCCAAAAGATTCAGCATTTGATTTAACTGGATTCTCTGATGCTGATTATGCTGGATGCAGAATTGACAGGAAAAGCACCAGTGGAACTTGTCAGTTCCTTGGTGACATACTTGTCTCTTGGTTTTGTAAGAAACAAACATCTGTGTCAACTTCAACTGCTGAAGCTGAATACATGGCTGCAGGCAGTTATTGTTCACAAATCTTGTGGATTCAAAACCAACTCCTAGACTATGGCTACAACTTAGAGAAGTCTAAAATCTTTTGTGATAACACCAGTGCTATTTCTATAGCTCAAAATCCAGTCCTCCATAGTAGGACAAAACACATAGAGATTAGGCATCATTTCTTAATGGATAATGTTGAAAAGAATAAAATTGAACTACACTATATCCCAACTGATTTACAAAGGGGATATATTTTCACCAAGCCATTGGATGAAAAGAAACACACCTTCTTCCTAAATCAGTTAGGAATGTTAGATGGAGGAAGTCTTAAATAATATCCAAGATTTTGAAAGCTTAAAAATTGACCAAGACTAGGCAAACATTCTGATTTTTCTTAGTGTCTAGAGTTTTTCTGATCTCTGAACTGCGCTCGACGATTTCCCCAAGATCGTCGAACGGAGATCGACGATTTCCGAAATCGTCGAACTGAGTTCAGCGTCTCTCAGATAGTATGAACTATCTCTTCCGGTCAACGATCGTCGAACGGCGCTCGACGATTTTGTTCTCTGAACGATCGTCGAACGGAGCTCGACGCTCTCCAATATCGTCGAACGGAGATCGACGATGTTGAAGACTCTTCAGATTCCTTTAGAAGCCTCGATCGTCGAACTGAGTTCAACGATCTTTCCAATTCTGCGTCGAACCCTAATATAAAATTCATTTTTCGCCGTCGTTCTCCTTTGCGCTTTCGATTTCTCTGCAAGAATTTTCTTTCCCTCCAAACAGTTCTGCACTTGGTCGTTTTGTTTGTTGAATTTTTGCAGGTACCCATGGCTGTGTCTGTTGCTGTTCTTGCTGCCATGAAGTTTGATGCTGGTTTCGATATTGACATGGAATCCTTCAGCACAACTGACCAGGCTTTTCAAGATATTTTGGGATTATTCAAAGACCAGAACCTGACTGCAATAATGACCACAAGGATCAAGCTGGCATCTGATGAGATTAAGGAATGGATTTATACTGCCCACAATCAAGATAACTCCACCATTGTTGGGTCTATATCTGGAACTCAGGTACCCTTAACCCCAGCAATTTTAACAGAAGTTTTTGAGTTGAGAAATGGTGAAGATACTGCTGACTTGTCTGGAGAAGAGTATTCTGACCTGCTTGCCAGAATGGGTCATTCAGAGGCCAACCCTAGCAAGCTCTTCAAAAGGAACCTTTCTATGGAATACAGATTCATGGCAGATGTTGTTGGGAAAGTGCTACTGGCTAAGCACTCTGCCCATGATACAATCTCAAGGTATCAGCTCTGCCTCATGGGAGCCCTTGTAGATAAGAAAAATCTGAATTGGGAGAAGTCTTCTTTGACCTTATCAAGAAGAAAATCAACAAAAGTTTTGTCAACTTTGGAAGGATCATTGGGGTGTTTCTGCAGCACAGGTGCCCTGCTTTGCTGGTCTCCTCTGGAATCCATATCAATGCTTCCAAGAGACTGTCTTGTGCCCTCTTTGGAAAATGGGACAGACAAATCAGTAAGCCCAGCAGGCCCTCCTCCAGCACTCCTTCAGGCACAAGGACTCTAAGAGTCACTTCTCCACAGGTCTCTGCCCCTGCAGATGACCTGCCTGTTGTTGTTGCCTCTCCTCCTCCTCCTCCAATTCCATCCCTTCCCATACCTTCTACCATTCCAACTCCATCCACCATCATCATATCCAGCCCCTCTCCAACATCCACACCACCTCCAGTACCTATTCTTCCAACACCCGAAGAACAATTCCATCCATTATTCTCCTACCCTCCACCAGATGTCACTTCATCACCCTCCCATCCATCCTTCACCCTCATTGATGATTCCTTTATGGATGATTCACCATCCTCTCCTCCTGAGCTACCCTCATCCTCCACTTCCTTTCAAGACCTTCTACAACAAATCATTGCCCAACCCACATTCACCCCATCTATCTCCATCCCACTGTCCTCCATCTCCACCTTACCAACACCTCAGCCATCCCTTCCACCATTCACCAGCTCTCCACTACCCTCACCATCAGCTGCTCCTCTATCTTCTACCTCTGCTCCAGTCACCCTTGAGCAAGTAGACCTTCCAGCCCTTGCTGACAGGTTGTATGAGTTGCTTGCCCCCAGGCTCTCTCTTCTGTTGGAGACCTCCTTAGCTCCATTACACCTGTCAGTGGCAGCTCTCTCTGCTAGGCTCTCTTCTATATTCCCTCAGGCAGCCCCTACAGCAGTGTGCCTTGATCCAGCCTTGTCTGAATCTAGGCAGGGGGAGATGCCCTATGAAGTGAGTCTTCCTGCTGCTGCTGTTGCTGCTGCTGTTTCTATGAGCCTATCTGCTGCTGCTGCTGTTATTGCTGCTTCTTCAGCTCCTGCTCTTGCTGCTGTTGCTGTGCCTCAAGCACAAATTTCTCCTGCTGCAGTCCTTGCAACAGACCTCAGGTCTTTGCTATCAAACTTTGATCAGTTCTACTTCAGCTGTCTGCCAGAGGTCAATGCTGTCCAGCCTCCAGAGGATCTATCCAAGGCACTTGTGCCATTTTCTTGCTGTGACCCAAGCATCATCACCTCCTTTGTCAATTCAGTGTATGCTGCTGCTTCTTCTGAAGAAAGCATTATTGTTGCTTCTGATATTGTTGCCTCTACTGCTGCTGAAGTTTCTGTTATTACTGTTGAACCAATTTCCAAGGAAATTCTTATGTCAGAGGCACCTGAGTTTGAGCCTTCTGCAGTTTCTGATGATTTCTCTGCTGTTATTTCTGCTGTTGTTAGTGAGACGGTTGCTGCTACTGTCACTTCTCCAGAACCTATAGTTACTGCTGCTGTTGTTACTGCTTCTACTCTATCTGCTGCTGTTATTGCTTCAACACCTGCTGCTGCACCATCTGTTGCCTCATCTGCTTCTGCACAGCTCGAGAAGGATCTGATGAAGAAAATAGATGCTCTTTATGATGACCAGAGTTCTGAAAGTGATGAATTTAGAACAGACTCTGATGACTCTTCTGCTACCATTGCTAGGAAAAGAAAGGCAAGGAGCAAAGCTATGAAGAGAGTACCTCCTGCTAAGGTCAAAGACAACAATGATATTCCATACTACATTCTACATGACTGCCCTATTACTGAGCACTGGATGCAGTACTCCAAGAACCAACTGAAGGCAATGAAAAAGAAGAGAAAATATGAAAAGGGTTCCTCTCAATTCCAACACTCTCATCCTCCTCCACCACCTCCTCCTGATGCAGGTACAGGTGGAAGCTCTGCAGCTCAACCCCCAGTCTTATAATAGGGGAAGCCAATCCAGGGGATCTCAATCCAGGAGAGGAGGATACAGAGGAAATCAAAGAGATCTCCAAGTCTACTCCAAAGGGTACTCAAGGCAACACCCATATTCCAGGGGAGGACAAATTTCAACTGATACAACATCTGGTCCTTTTCCCTATAAGCTGAAAGAAACTGTGTCTTCCAGGCCTCCTCAAGACAATCCCTCTAACAGATATGAGCCACCTGTACCTTTTGAGGATCCTGAGAACAATCTAGCTGCTTGGGCTGCAAGATTAAAGGAACTAGCTGCACTGGATCAGATCAAAAAGGGTAGAGAGTAAGGAAAAGATTCATCTAATATCTCAACAATGTCTGAACAAAGAAAGAAAGAGCTAGAAAGATATGCATCAAGCAAGTTCTTTGATTCTGACAGGTATATGGAATTGCATCCTGAAGCTGTGGTTCCCAGGCCTAAACAGCAAACATCCTTAGGTGCAGCAGATGATACCAGATCAAAGAAAGAAGCCCTCAATCCTAACAGAGAAATCAAACTTGTTAAGGGCAAGGAAAAGAAATGACAATGTAGGTGACATTCTCTGTGTTTTCTGATTACTATCTGGATGTTATATATCTCTGTGGTTCTGCTATTGTCTAGCTTGTTGCTTTTCTGTTTTGCTGCTTGAATGTTGTTATTTAAATTTTTCCAAAGTTTGTAAATAGTAATCCTAACCCAAATAGGGGGAGATTGTTGGAACACCCTATTACTAATTTGGGTCAGGATCACTATGTCTCTAGGAATCAATGCTTGACCTCCTGTATAGCTCAATAGGTCAATTAGAATTGAGTCTAAGGGTTAGAAGTCTAGGTTTGGAAGCTGCCCTTGAAGACCAAGATTTTCTGTTTGGAGACTAAGTCATATCGTCGAGCTCAGCACGACGATTCGTCGAACTCCGATCGACGATCGTCTAGCTCAACTTTGACAGATCGTCGAACTCCATTCGACGATCGCTGAGCTCAACTTCATTATATCGTCGAACTCCATTCGACGATCGGTGAGCTCAGTTCGACGATCTTGACTCAGCTTTGGCTTTCTATCTCTGAGCTCAGTTCGACGATCTTTGAGCTCAGATCGACGATATTTTGCTGCTGTATATTTCCAGATCGCTGAGCTCAGTTCGACGATAGCAGAGCTCAGTTCGACGTTTTCAGATAACTTCAAGGATGTTTCTAGATTCAAATTCAAATCAGTTGAGGAGTTATTCTGCAATTAATTCAGAGATTTCCTAGCCGTTTTCATTCATTTCTGGACCAAGTTTCAAGGGATTTTCAAGGAATATTTCTATGGACTTTCCTCCAGAAGAGATTTTGCAATTAAGGATGCAATTAATGCAGACCAACGGCTATTCTTCTCAGAGAATGTTTTGTTCAGTACCAGAGAATAAAAGATAGAATTTTTTTGAGTCTCTAATAGAATACAGATAGAGACACACAGATTACAGAGATACATTCAAAAATATTCTGTCTCAAGGAATTCTCAAGAACACACATCCAAGGAGATCAGGCTTTCTCAAATCTTCAGATCTCTCTTGTATAAAGTGTTCAAGGCCAACATATTTCAAGACTCCAGACATTCAACATTTCAGCTATTGCTGAAATCATCTATTGCTGGAGTTCAATCTTTGAAGGCCTATCACCCTCAGCAAAGCTTTTCTTCCTGAAGATCTCAAGGATTCAGGGGGAGCTTTGACATCAACAATCCACATAGTCTTCTCAGTTGTTTGAGAAAGAGAAGACTTCCATCACTCTCTCACCCCCTCTCTGTAAAGGGTTTCTCAAACTCCCTTCAAAAGTTTGAACTTGGTTTTTGAGCACCTTGTCAAAAGCTCATTGGTGGCAAGACACCTGATCAAAAAATCTGCTTTGTTTTTTGAGCACCTTATCAAAAGCTCATTGGTGCCCAGGACACCTGATCAACTCATCCTGCAGTGGATTCCTACCTAGGGTGGTAGAAGAGTGGATGTACCCAAGTTTAGGGGAACCACTATATTTCCTTGTGTCTTCTGGTTTTGCTTGCCTTTATGTTTGTTTCTGGCCTTGATTTTTCTGTGATTAGCTTTTCATTAACTTAGTTCTGTGATTATATTTATTACTGCTTCCCTGCTCACTCTTATTACAACAATTGTTGTAAAAAGTTTCAAAGCACCATATACTCTATTCACCCCCCTCTAGAGTATATCAGATCTAGCTGCACTTTCATATATGTCGTGGGCGGGATAGTTTTGCTCGTGCAACTTCAGCTCGCGTGAGCCATAAGCAATCACCTTCCCATTTTGCAGAAGAACGCAGCCTAAGCCACTCCACGAGGCATCACTATAGATTACAAATCCATTGGTACCACATGACGATGACAATACAGGCGACGTGGACAACAGAACCTTCAGCTCTTCGAAAGCTCGCGGGCACTCTGGAGACCAAACGAACTTATTATCTTTTCTCGTCAGTATGGTTAGCGGCAAAGCGATACGCGAGAAATTTGCAACAAATCTTTGACAGTAGCCCGCTAGTCCAAGAAAGCTCCTGACCTTGGCCACTGAAGACAACACTGGCCACTCCTGTATGGCCCTTATCTTTGCCGGATCCACTGATTTGCCTGCTCCAGTTACGACATGGCCCAAAAAAAGCCACCGGCGATAGCCAAAACTCGCACTTCGAGAACTTGGCATAGAGCTGATTCTGCATCAAGGTATTCAACACCAATCAAAAGTGGTTTTCATGCTCGGCTTTCGATCGAGAGTAGACCAGGATATCATCAATAAACACTATCACGAACAGGTCCAGGTACTCTCGGAACATGCGGTGCATCAAATCCATAAACACCGATGGCGCATTGCACAGTCCAAACGGCAATACCGTGAACTCATAATACCCATAACGGGTTCCAAATGCGGTTTTGGGAATGTCACCTTCCTGGATTCTCAACTGGTAATAACCAGACTTTAAGTACAACTTGGAGTAGACGGTCGATCACACCAGCTGATCGAACAACTCATCAATCTGTGGAATCAGATATTTGTTCTTCTCTGTCAGCTTATTCAGTTCACGGTAGTCAATACATAACCGCAAACTCCCATCTTTCTTTTTCACAAAAAGCACAGGGGCGCACCAAGGTGACATGCTTGAGCATATATAACCTTGCTCCCGCAATTCTTGCTGTTGGAGTTTCAACTCGGCCATATCCTTTGGCGCGACGCGATATGGCGAACGGGCCACAGGTTTTACACCTTGCACCAACTCGACCGTGAAGTCAATTTCACGCTGGGGTGGTAGCCCAGGGAGATCCTTGGGAAACACATCTGAAAACTCTGATACAATCGGAACATTGCATATACTGGCCTTAGGCTCCACAGCCAGAATTAGCGTGAAGTATAACTCTGTGCCCTTCCGAACAGCTTTGACAACTTAGAGTGCAGACATCAACGTCCCGCCAACTCCTCGCATGCCCGCGATCCTCGTTTCCTGCTCGTTATTCTGGCCCAACGTGATCTCTTTAGACTGACAATCAATCAAGGAATGCTGCTCCGCGAGCCAATCCATACCAAATATCACGTCGAATTCCGATATCGGCAACACAGATGCAGTTAAGAAGAAATCCCGACCTCCTATTTGCACTGCCACATTGCAAGCTTGATCCGCAAGCATCATAAAACCATTCGGCAACACCACTCTGACGCTATCTATCTTCACACGACTAGGTATCCCAAGCCGCGCTATGAACTCTTTAGACAAAAGAATGCGACACACCAGTATCAAACATTGCTCATGCCAACGTGTTCTGAATCATCACAAAGCCTGTGACGATCATGTCACACACACAAACCGCATACAACTATGTAATAAACAAAGCATACAAGCAATACAATACTCAAAAACTTAACTCGTACCTGTGACGAGGTCACTCTTCTTGATGGCCTCCTGCAGGACAAGATTGTAGACCCGACGCTGCGCCTGAGATGCAGAGGATTCCACCATTACCTTGACCTTCTCAGCATATGACGCTCCCGCCTTATTTTCACTCTTTGGCGGAACCGACACTCACGGTCTATATGCCCCACCCATCCACAATTAAATCATGTACGAGTTTCCGGCCGTGAGGTGGTCCCCGACGTTGTTCCCGATGCAACTGAAGAAGGAGCTTGTCCCGCCGTCTTGGGCCTCTTGCCCCATTACTTCTTATAAAATGACTTCATCGGTCGGGGCACCTTGAACTCCGGCTGTGTCACAACCAAGGCCCTCTTCCCTTGCACCCTTTTCATATCTTTTTCCAGCGCGCACGCAGTGTCAACCAACTCCTGGAAGCCTTAGTTCACAGAACTAGAAAGCAGGAACCTCAACTCGTCCCGCAGTCCTTCATAGAACCTATTTGTCTTCCTCTGCTCATCAGCAAAAATAAAACCCGCATACCGCCCCAAGCGTGTAAACTCATGCACGTATGTTTCCACACTGCCTTCTCCTTGCGTTAGCCTTTGGAATTCATTATCCATGGCAATGAGCTGTGCCACCGGAAGGTCTCTTGCCAGGAAGAGTCGAGAAAATTCATCCATGGACACTTGTGTCAACGGTCTACCCGCCAAATGGTGTAACTCCATCTCGTCCCACCACAAACGAGCTTCGCCTTCCAATAAGAAGGTAGTTAAGGTGACCTTTTGATTCTCCTCCGACCAAATCACCGTCATTATCCGCTTGATGCGCGATAGCCAATCCTCAGCCTGCGTAGGAGATCACACTCCCGAAAATGTAGGCGGATTGAAGCTCATGAACCGCTTCAACTGCCGTTCAGCTGCCCGAGGATCCAGAGCCGCAACAGGTTCTGGCCTCGCCGCCACCTGTTCTGGCCTCAATGCCGGCTGTGCCTGACCAATCGGCTGGGTTTGGATCATGGCAAACAAAGCCTCAGCAACTAATCATACAGTTTTCGCAGAAGGCAGAGGTGTAGGGACCTCGGCTGGTGCCGTACTCTCAGTAGAATGTTGGGGCTCCGACTGCCCAGCTCCACTTCGCGTCACCTATAAGTGAACAAGACACACACATTAGCGACCGTACGTAAGAAATATCAACAAGTTAGGAACGCACAGGTTCCTCAATCACATGTTTTTGCATTCCTACAGTGGACATTCAGGAGTTCAATCGTGTTAACTTGGTTCGCACAGACACGTGGTCGCCACCCCACAAATGATACCAAAAATGTAACAACCCCATCCGTTTACATAATATATACTAGAAGGTCCGGCCGGGGCCACACAACATATACCACAAATAGGCGGTGAAGTTACGGTATGATACCAGAGTAGCGCAACGCACCCTAACACATTGCATTCTAGTGGAGGCCTAAACACTAAACTTGAACTCCACACCTGAATGCCCAACATATAAAAGCTCCTCATTTAGATATAACATAGGAATGTTTTACAAATACAAACAGTTGGCCTTATGGCCTTACAGGGCTTTCACAACAGTGGCCTCAACATTGGCGCGCAGGCCGACCACGTATAACTAAAACACAACATTTATAAGTTTAGCCTTCGAGGGCTAGCAGCAGCAACAACAAATGCAGCAGGGACTTCAGCCCTTATGCGTCCCACTCGGCTCTCCAACACCTGCACTGGGACAACCCACCAAACGGTGGAAAACAGAGGCAACGATCAGCATTCACCTGACCAAATTATAACGACCCTACCCCTTTCCCGGGGCAGTGGTATTCTTCCCTGCATGCATATCATTTGACAAGCATATATATCTCATATAATGTGCTTTCACGCACACATTCCATCAAAACTGTCAGCCACTCGGCCCGACGATCCGTGCACTCAGGGCACATTCTTGGTGTACCGGCGAACCAGGGTCCCACCACCGTATCTGGGTCGCAACCCAACGGTAAAACATTGAGCATTTACTCCATGGCGTGCAGCCGGAGTTCTAGTCTTAATGCCCTGGGATTGGCCCGTAGCCCCCCATTGTGTCATGGCATGCAGGCCTAAGACTCTTGCTATGCGCTCCAACAGATCGCACTTTCAGGTCTCAAGTCGGACGGACATAGCGCAGGTCGGATCATCCACCCCCCATTGCTAAAATCGCCTTGCCATCACCGAGCACAACGTACTCGCGGCTATATAAAAGGCACGGGTCAGTTTCACCGATCCTGTTCTAGCATTCAAGCCTGGGTATTTTTCCTGGGCGCACTAGTACTTATTCTTACAACCATTTCATATCACAATATTAGCGGGTCTTTACTGGGCACACCAGTATTTCTGGCTACTCCCCTTCATAGGTACGACCCCGCAAATATCACGAATATCAAGGGTATTTCCTGGTTTACCACGCCAGTACTTCCTGCAACTCCCCTTCACAGGTACCACCCATGAACATCAAGCATTACAAAGGGTATTTCCTGGACTTCCAATCCAGTACTTCTTAATACTCCCCTTCACAGGCATAATCCCAGACCACAAGCATTATATGCGTCTTTTCTTGGACTACCACTCCAGTACTTACCGTTACTTCCCTTCATAGGACCAAGCCGACGACTCCTAAACTACACGTTTATCACAGAGTCTTCTCCGGTGCGTCTGCAACATCACCAATCCAGACCAACTTGTCCAGATGGGCTTCACACAGCATGCCTACTCCGTACTTCATTTCCTGATCTATATGCCAAATGATTGGGGATTTCATGAATCAACCCAAAGACTCCCACAACAAGCCACCATCTGGTGGGGGAATCATATGCACATGCCAGAAAGGAAGCCTTCACATGGCTAGGAAGAAAGGTCGTTACCCTTGAAGACCGCTTCAGCGCCATGAGCTCCTAGCTGGCTAGAAAGAACCGCAGCGGCTCTTCCTCCGCAAAAATGGCCTCGGATCTATCGTCGGAATTCCGCAGCACCACCGGTGACCAGCCCCACTTCCTCCTCCTCCTTCTTCCTCTCTCTTTCTCTCTTTAGGATTTTATAAAGATTAAGGAAATATGATAATGAGTTCTTTCATTCTCATCCACGGCCTTAAGGAAGCAGGAAGGAAGCTCAGCCATGAGATCCCAGCTGAAGAAAATTGACGGCCACGAAAAAGCCTAAAAATCACTTTTCGGGTCCGACACGCCCTGTGACACGCCCGTGTACTCTAAGCGGTACATAAACAGCCTTATCTCGAAACAGGTCACGGACAGGGTACAAGCCCGTGTCGGCCAAGACACGCCCGTGTCGCAGGGCGTGTCTTCACTCGACGATCGTCGAGCAGAATTCGTCGACAAGAGTGGGGGGGGGGGGGGAACACGGCCTCCGACACGCCCGTGTCAGAAGCTACATGCCCGTGTCACAGGCGTGTTCCCTCCGTCGACCACTTTTGTTGACCAAAGACTCGAGTGTCGACACAAAGGAGGACACGCCCTAGGTCACGCCCGTGTCACAGGGCGTGTCCCTCCCGAACACTTCGTCGAACGCATTTTCGTCGAACTCACGACGTCTCCGCACCCGAGCAGGACATGCCCGTGTCCCAGGCCATGTCACCCAAAATTTTCCCATTTTGAACTTTGGGCTGTTACATAGCGGGCTCTGCAGAACTCACTTTCTGCACCCAACTCCACCCAAACCCTGCTGCATCCTGCAGTGCCAAAAAACTGGTCTTGCCATAGCATACAACACAAGCATCACAAGGGTATTTTCCTGGACTAGCACTATAACATCCCCCAGACAACTAGCCCCCCTAGGAGTGGTTTTGTCATGACTAGGTCATGATAAACCCTAGGAAGTGCAAGAAGACCAAGTGAACCTAGGAATGTAGGTGAGATCACTATGGTCTGCAAATATTAGATTCATAAATCATAGTTTATGATGATCATGGGGCTTCACCAAGACTCCAAAACCCCACCATGACCTCACCAATATATTGAAAGGCCTTAAGGGTCAATTGGAGTCGACCCAGGGTGGCCAAGTTGACATAGAACCACCCTAGGCCTAAATTAGGCAAGGTGCCATAACTAAGGGCAGTGTGCCCCTAGTAAGCCGAACCAACCCTATCAGGGTCTTCCTAGATCTAAAGTGGGGTCAAAGGGTCACTAAGGACCCATGGAGGACAATTAAAGTGGTTAAGTTGACCAAAGTCAAATCTAACCCTAAATGGGTCAAACTAACCTACATAGGGTCAACTGACCTTCCCTTAGCCAAGTGGATCCCACTCATGTCCTCGTAACCCTAGAGTGAGGTCAATGTGTCACCTAGGACCCAATGGAGTCAACCAAAGAGGCTAAGTTGACCTAAGTCAACCTTAGCCCTAAAAAGGTCAAAATGCCCAATCTAAGGGTCAAGTGACCCCCAAGATGTTTAACCAACCCTACCCAGGTACTTCTAGACTTTAGGGGAGGCCCATTGGTCACCAAGGACCCATTGGGGTCAGCCCTAGTGGCTAGTTTGACCAAAGTCAACTAATGGGTCAAAGTGGTCAAACTAGCCTAAATTTGCTAACCCAAGGTCAAACCCATTTCCCCCACTTGGGCTAACCTCATTTTTATTATTAATATGAGTTAGTGGGGTGCTAATAGGCTGGAGGAGAGATCAAAATCAGCCTTGATGGTAGGAGAGAGAAAGCTCCATTTTCCCCTTTAATGGAGGAGAGAGAAAGACGGAGAAAATGACCATTCATGGTGATTGAATGACATTGAATCCTCATTTTCTCTCCCAAATGATGGAGATTCACTCCCTCTATTAGTTATGGGAGGTTTTCTGATGGATTCATTCCTAGGGAGGGTGAAACCACCATGGCCTTAATTTTCCCTTTAGTGGCCATTAATGGCCATTAATGCTACACTCATCCTCTCTCCCATTTGAATGTTTTAAAAGCTTACCTAGACTTAGGGCAGGAGTTTCCACCATTTTCCTGAAGAAATCGAGCCCTCTGGTTGCATAGTTGTAGAGCATGGAAAAGCTCCACCACCAGCCATGGCAACTCGAAGATCGACCCGCCTCCAGCCCTCCAATAAGGTCCTCCTCTACTCCTTCTATGGATAGATCTTAGGAATCTTTAAGGATGAGAATCGAGCTCAAATGAGCCAGATCGGGTGAGGATGTTTCCTGATTTTCCATAAAAAAATGGGTCGGGTTCGCCGGAAACCACCCCTCCGGCGGCCGTGCCGCCGCCCGGCGATAGCGCCCACCTCAACGAAGGTGGTGGCGGTGGTGGTCGTCCAGGGAGGTGGCCGAGTGGCCGGGAAATGAGCTTGGAATCAGCTGTAGGTCGGGCTGATCCCAGCCCTTGGTTGGAGGAAGAAGATGACCAGGAGCCCCACGATTTTGCTTTAAGATCCATGCTTGATCTGATTTTATTAAATCATATTATTTCAATTTCTATCTTGTTTACTGTTTTGTTTTAAATTAAATATTAAAAAATACATAAGAGTTGTTTCAGAAAGAGTTGTCACCATGCAAATTGTAGCTGTATGGGTCTACTTTAAGAAAAACTTAGTGTCAACCAATTTGGGTAAATGGTATGACCACAACACCACTTTTGGTGAGGACTATACCTAGGCTATACCAGAGACTATTTTGAGTTCCCCCATCAATCCATCCATCCAAATGACCTGACATGTTGGATGGGGATCACTCCTATCAATACCTAGAACATATCAAAAATTGAGAATTTTTGGAAAACATTTTCCTAAATTTTTTGTAGGAATTTAATAATCCATGTAGGAATTTTTTAATAGGTCTAATGACCTCCAAACCCTCCCAAGTTTTCGTGAGTGGTCGTTGTGGTCATTGTAAGTCTCTGGATAAAATTGCATCTCATTTGGAGATGATTGGATTGAATCTTGCAAACCATAGCCTAGCCTTAATGAGGGGTATTTAGGTCAAAAATGCACTTGTGGGTTTAGGTGGCCAAACCACCTCAACAGAGGTTGAAATTTGGTCCACTGACTTGACATGACTTTTAACACCCTCCCATGGAAGATGGGGTGGATTGAAATAAATTTGCCCTAGGTCCTAAGACCCAACCCTAAGGAAGGGTTTTGAGGTCTTGTGAAGGGCATGAGGTCAAAACACCTTGAAATAAATTGAAATTTGGGGGAGACGACTCTAGGGTAGTTAGTTCCTCTGGTAAAACAAATCTTAGAGAATTTGGAAATAGGTAGGCCCCTCAAAACCCTAACCCTAGTTTAGGGCACAAACTTTGTAGTGATAGAATAGGGTATTAAAACTCATTTAACAGTGATGAAACTGGGGTAGTGTGGTCTTAGTGGTAGTATGAACCTCTGGAAATTTAATTTGGAATTTTGGATTAATAATCTTAGTACTTCCTTTGTAGTGCATGAATTAGCCCTACTTAAATATTTGGTTATTGTGAATTCACTATCCATTGGAAAGTCATGTTAATTAGGCAGAGGAAGTTTTAGACCATTATGCTCATGTATGAATTTTATTAGCATTTTTGAATACATAATTGCAGCACCTACTTCACAAGCTCATTAATTTGGATACATGTTCAATATTTTGTTCAGAGCTCATTATTTGTTGATAAATTATGAAACTTGACCTTGAGTATTTATATATCCTTACAATCATCCTTGAAGTTTCTCCGAATTTGTGGAAGTGTTTTTGCTGCGCTTGCCTCTTAAAATTGATTAAAATATGTTATATTTAAAATTAGAATTGGAGGCCTAAACTTTGCCTTAAAATTGGGAGACTTTTGGATTCTATGTTCAATACTCATTTTGTATTTATCATAAATTTTATGGAGCATTATCATGTATGAAATTGGTACTTCATGTTCAAACTTGGGTGTTTTTGGGTTACTAGAATAATTAAATAAATTATCAGAAAAATTAAGAAAATTATGAATTTCTGGATTTAGGCTAAAAAGGTCATGACAGCCCTCCAATAATTATTATAGGGATACTGGATGATTATTTTGAGTACCTCTCATTTTACACATCATATAGCTTAAGTTGGTCTGCATTTAGTAAAACTGCAGAATTATGTTGGAATATGAATTTGAGCACATGAGTTGGTGTTAGTTGTTTTCTGGTTTGCTTAAATAAAAATGAGTTCACCATTGGAAGTTAGGATGAGTAGAGTGTTGGATTGGCTAGCGTTAGGTGGTGCTCGGGATCGATGAAAGATCGTCTTTCCCGTGGAGAGGAAGTGTCTAATACACTAGGATTAGATCCAGTATAACATTTGAGGGTTTCGGAGATGGGCAGCAACCCAAGATAATATGTGGCTTGCGAAAGGGAGCTTTGGGCTTCAGCCCATCGTAGTTCCTAGTGCCATCAAGAGCCCTTCATAGAGAATACCTTGGGCAGTCCTGGGTTAACCTAAATTGTAGGCAAAATAAACTACAAGAGTAACTAGGATAACTCGGGATTCACCTTCACTCACCTCGATGCCCAAGATGTTAGGTGGTCTTACTCGGGCTATAGACTCGGTGGATTTAGTGACGGACGGGATAGTCCGGCGAGCTTTGGCTCGGTTGATGTTTGTGACGGACGGGATAGTCCGGGGAGCTTTGGCTCGGTGGATATATGTGACGGACGGGTTAATCCGGGGAGCTTTAGCTCTGTGGTGATACATTAAGATTGCATGTGTATAAAGTATAAGGTGGTGGGTCTTCGGTATTGGAGAGTCGGCAAGTGTGGTTTAAGACTTGGCCAAATAAAGTCCGGTGCGCCAGCCGGCAAGAGTACGCAGGAGCTCTACTTAGTGCACCAGCATTGAGTCGTACGATAGTTCTGACTGGTAGTGCAATTACCGATTTAGAGGTGGGCGAGGCCCAACCCACCGCTTCTGTTTGCCACTACGGAGGTATCCTGGGAGGTTCGGCTGCAGAAAGGGGGAACTAAAGGTCTGTGCACACAGTGTCAAGTGGGTGAGTTGCACTTGCATGCTCATATCATGGCATAATTGTATTTCATAGCATAATCATTGCATATAACCCGTCACCTTCTATATAAGTGGTATGTGATGCTTTTTACAATAGGCCCTGCAAAATGACCCCTTGGTTTATAAGTTCGTGCGAGAGTGCTTATAAGTTAAGGTTTTTATTCAGTAAATATATATATCTATGCTTGTTAGAAAACAGACACCCTATCGTATAAATTGGTATGGGACTTTTTATACAATAGGAGCCTTGCAAAAGATCCCTTGGCTTATGTGTTTTCATATAAGTTAAGGTTACTTTTCTTGTTCAGTCTTTCATATTTTATTTCTGGCTTATACATTATAGAACTGCTAGATTAGTTCCACCGCCACCTGCTTATATTTGTTACTCTCCACTTTCATGTCCTCTCCTTTCCTTCTCCCCGCTCGGTACCTAGGAGCCATGGGGGTAGGGATGGGGGATGATAGGACTTAGTCTTTTAGACTAACGGTTTTCGAACCACATCATTTTAGGGGACTATGGAGCCCAGCATGGAGGAGAAGCCCCGGAGGTCGGCATGCTTGGAGATGGGGCAGTCTAGTACTGGAGTTCAGATAGCAGGGACTGTGAGTCCTGGTCTCTACTAGTTATATTAGTTTTTGCTTCCGCGATGAGAGATTTGTAGTTAGAACATTGATGTACTGGGCATGAGCCCAAGATTTTAGTATTTTTATTATACCTGTGGACACACCCTTCGTGGAGATTATTTACTATTAATGTAATTTTTGTGGACTTACTTTTGTTACTTTGCTATAGTTGTGATCTATTTGGCCGGCAGGATCGGTGTTTTGTAGTGATGACCTTTGTTGGGTACATTGGAAAATATGTACCAGATTTGGAGAAGCCTCACCTAACTCAATGATATTCATCAAGGTGTATTTGATGTGGTGTTGAGTTTCCATGTGCAGGTTAAGGAAATGAAAGAAAATTTTCTAAGTGCAAGTGTCGACAGTTGAGAAGCATTGTGACAATACATGGGAAAGGCTGTGTCGACACCTGGAGCCAGCTTGTGCCGACACACAGAAGTTGTGTCGACACACAGAGATTCTGTCGACAAAGACTATGTCGAAACTAGGAGCCAGCTTGTGTCGACACACAGAACTTGTGTCAACACATAGAGATTCTGTCGACAAAGACTGTATCGACATCAGAAGCCAGTTTGTGCCGACACACAAAACTTGTGTCGACACACAGAGATTATGTGAACAACAACTATGTCGACACACAGGACTTGTGTCGACACATAGAAAGCTCAGTCAACAACAACTGTGTCGACACACAGGACTTGTGTCGACACGCACCAGAATTTTTATTGAAGTCAACTATGTCAAGACAAGAAGTAATTGTGTCGACACACAGGACTTGTGTCGACATATTCTGCAGAAGATATGTCAAGAAGATAGAGAAGTGCTGTGTCGACATTATGCAAGTTGTGTCGACATCACCATTAATTGTGTCGACACATGAACTATTTGTGTCGACACATTTGCAGTATTGTCTCGACACTTTGCTGCTGAGCTGAAGTTCATTGAACTATCAGATATAATGACTGGAGACTTGACAGCTGTCATGATCAACACAGCTGTTGTTTCTGTCAGAGCTGTCAGAAGGCCGTTATGAATCAGATCGGCCGGTAACCTCGGATGAAGCCTATATAAAGATGTGTTCTATCATCAGATAGAAGAAGTCCAGTGCTGGAAGAATCCATGGAGAGAAAAAGCCAACAACAAAGAGAGAAGTCTTCATCCAGAGAGGGCAGATCCTGAACAATCTGCAAGAAGAAATAAGAACTAAATCTGATTAAGAAGAAGCTGGATTGAGGATCATCTCCAACTTCAAGAAGATCAACCTTACTTTGTTCAGATTTAAGAAGCTTTGAAGAAGCTATGACAAGTTGATTCTAGAGTGGTCAGATCTATCAAGAACTGATCAAGAAGCCTTCACCCTTTCTCTCTCTATCTGGGTGAAGGAATTATTCTCTTTATTTTCAATTTTTGTAGGATCTTTTACAGATCTGAGTGTAGGGAGATTATTCCTCTGAGTTGTAAGTCTAAATTTATAAAGGCTAAGATAGGGCTGAGTGCCTGAGTTAGGAGATTAAGTTCTCTGAGTTGTAGGCCTGGGAAGAGGCTGTGGTATCAGAGGGAACCTCGATCGAAAAGTAGCAGTCCACAACCCTGGGTCACCCCCGCGCGAGTTTAGTTTGGGGACAAACTAAGCAGCGGAAGCAGTGGTGTGCCTATAAGGGGAATCACATGTAAAGTCCACCTTTTCATTAATTGAACTTGTTCTTCAGCTAGCAATTGGAATTCTTTTTTTGTAGCCTGTGGCAAACCCTGCCCCAGCAGGGAGCACCTCCGGCTGCAAAAATCCCATCTTATAATTCTCTAGTCAACAAGTTAGGCTCAACCCACCAGGAGACATGACTAACCACGATAACGTACAGTATGCCCTAGTCCGAAATAGACTTGGGGTATGAACTCGGTTAAGCTAAGGAGATACCTAAAGAGAATAAAGGAGGAGTATAACATGAGAATGGCTACCTATGCCATAAACTCAGGTAGCCCTACGGTCCCTATCAAGGATTACTCAAACCGGAAGGACTGCTTTAAGGAGAATTGAGACCAAAAATCCATTAGCAGAATAGTAGAAGACACATAGTCTCAACCCTCGTACTAGTAAGAAGATTACCTGGAGACAACCACCATGGCAAGCACCGAGGGCCGGATAGGAATTCAAGTTCGGAAGAGACTCGGTTGGGATTGGGAACTTTTTGACCCGGATAAGGGTGTCGTAAATATGACTCGGAGGGTTTTAAGTATGGAGTATATCAACAGATTCAGGTTGGAACCCCAAGTCAAGATTGATGCCCTAGGGATTGTGCACCCAGCTAGGATGGATATAACATAGATACTCAGCCCAAGGCAGGTAGATGCTTATCTTTTGTTTATTGGGGGCTCATCTTTTGGGGGCGTGTCTTTTGTTTATTGGGCAAATTAGTTACTGACTTGGGGTTCCCTTAGATCTCATCTAGGAAAGTTTGCGTCGTAAATATAATGAAATGGACGTAAACCATACTCGGTGCACCCGGGCATCATGAAGATGACTGCGGATTTGAAGAAGACTATGTATTGGCCTGGCATGAAGAAGGATATCACTCGGTTTGTGACCCACTGCGAAGCTTGCCAGTTAGTGAAGGCAGAGTGCAAAAACCCCGCGGGTTTGTTGCAACCACTCCCGGTACCAGAGTCGAAGTTCAAAGACATCGCGATGGACTTTATTCACGGACTTCCCCGATCACGAACAGGAAATGACTCGATTTGGGTCATCGTCGATCGGTTGACAAAAGTAGCCAGGTTCATTGCGATCAGGAAGGACGACACTGTGGGAGTATTAGTACGGAGATTTGTGGAGCAGTTCGTTCGATATCATGGGGTGCCCAAGACGATCGTGTCGGATCGGGATGGCCGGTTTACATCTACAGAGTGGCGATCAGTTCAAGCTTACTTAGGCACGCGATTGACCTTCAGCACTGCATTTCATCCCCAGACGGACGGGCAGACAGAATGCACCAACCGGGCGCTGGAAGATCTTTTGAGGCCATGCATTTTGGACCGCGGGGAACCGTGGGAGAAACTCTTACCCCTGGTCGAGTTCTCCTATAACAACAACTACCAGTCCAGCATCAGGATGGCGCCTTACGAAGCCTTATATGGAAGGAAATGTCGGACCACGCTTTCTTGGGTTCAGGACGAAGATCCGAAGGTGTTGGGATCAGAGTTTGTTGAAGACACCGAGGCTCAGGTGAGGCTGATCAGAGACAGGATGCTAGAGGCGCAGAGTAGACATGCTAAGTACTATGACGCCCGGCATCGGCAGGTGGAGTTCCAGGTGGGAGACCGGGTGTTTCTGAAGATCCGGCCCATGCATGGAGTCTCGCGGGTGCGTGGTCGGAGGAAGAAGCTCAGCCCTAGGTACATATGCCCTTACAGGATCCTGGAGCGGATCGGACCCCTAGCGTACCGGCTGGAGTTACCACCAGAGCTGGAAGCGCTGCACGACGTCTTCCATATTTCTTCGTTGAGGAGGGCTCTGCTACGCCCGGAGCAGCAGATTTTGACTACCGAAGGGCCGGTAGCTTCAGACCGGTCGGTTCGTTTGGAGCCAGTGAGGATCGACGACCGAGGAGTACGGGTCTTGCGACGCAAGAAGGTCCCACTAGTTAAGGTCCTGTGGAGGAACCACGGCCAGGAGGAGCATACCTGGGAGCCGCAGGACCTGATGCGACAAAGATATCCCGAGCTATTCAGTCAGGTATACCTCTCAGACCCCTCAAGATGTTAATTTATTTTTCCTGCTTTAAATTTACTAAGGGCTGCTCTAGGCAGATAGAGGCTTATCTTTTGTTTATTGGAGGCTTATCCTTGTTTATTGGGACCTTGGTCTGCCAATTGGGCGAAGTGGTCATAGATCTAGGTTTCCCTTTAAACCTAGATTAGCAAACAAGCCGCTATGCTGGGATGTTACAAGGTTCTTGTCTTCGGTAGTAAGTCCCGTAGGCTCAACCTTGATTTCGGGGACGAAATTTTTGTTTTGTTTATTGGGATTTGTAACATCCCATTTCCAACTAGACACCTAAGAATGGTTTTGGCCATGACTAGGTCATGACAAACCCTAGGAAGTGCAAGAAGACCAAGTGAACCTAGGAGATGTAGGTGAGATCACTATGGTCTGCAAATATTAGATTCATAAATCATAGTTTATGATGATCATGGGGCTTCACCAAGACTCCAAGACCCTACCATGACCAACACCCCAATACCCTATTAGAGCCAAAAGGACCCTTAAGGGTCAATTGGAGTCGACCCAGGGTGGCCCATGTTGACATAGAACCACCCTAGGCCTAAATTAGGCAAGGTGCCATAACTAAGGGCAGTGTGCCCCTAGTAAGCCGAACCAACCCTATCAGGGTCTTCCTAGATCTAAAGTGGGGTCAAAGGGTCACTAAGGACCCATGGAGGACAATTAAAGTGGTTAAGTTGACCAAAGTCAAATCTAACCCTAAATGGGTCAAACTAACCTACATAGGGTCAACTGACCTTGCCTTAGCCAAGTGGATCCCACTCATGTCCTCATAACCCTAGAGTGAGGTCAATGTGTCACCTAGGACCCAATGGAGTCAACCAAAGAGGCTAAGTTGACCTAAGTCAACCTTAGCCCTAAAAAGGTCAAAATGCCCAATCTAAGGGTCAAGTGACCCCCAAGATGTTTAACCAACCCTACCCAGGTACTTCTAGACTTGGGGAGGCCCATTGGTCACCAAGGACCCATTGGGGTCAGCCCTAGTGGCTAGTTTCACCAAAGTCAACTAATGGGTCAAAGTGGTCAAACTAGCCTAAATTTGCTAACCCAAGGTCAAACCCATTTCCCCCACTTGGGCTAACCTCATTTTTATTATTAATATGAGTTAGTGGGGTGCTAATAGGCTTGTGAGGAGAGATCAAAATCAGCCTTGATGGTAGGAGAGAGAAAGCTCCATTTTCCCCTTTAATGGAGGAGAGAGAAAGACGGAGAAAATGACCATTCATGGTGATTGAATGACATTGAATCCTCATTTTCTCTCCCAAATGATGGAGATTCACTCCCTCTATTAGTTATGGAGAGGTTTTCTGATGGATTCATTCCTAGGGAGGGTGAAACAACCATGGCCTTAATTTTCCCTTTAGTGGCCATTAATGGCCATTAATGCTACACTCAGCCTCTCTCCAATTTGAATGTTTTAAAAGCTTACCTAGACTTAGGGCAGGAGTTTCCACCATTTTCCTGAAGAAATCGAGCCCTCTGTGCAGTTGCATAGCTGTAGAGCATGGAAAAGCTCCACAACCAGCCATGGCAACTCGAAGATCGACGCCGCCTCCAGCCCTCCAATAAGGTCCTCCTCTACTCCTTCTATGGATAGATCTTAGGAATCTTTAAGGATGAGAATCGAGCTCAAATGAGCCAGATCGGGTGAGGATGTTTCCTGATTTTCCATAAAAAAATGGGTCGGGTTCGCCGGAAACCACCCTCTCCGGCGGCCGTGCCGCCGCCCGGCGATAGCGCCCACCTCAACGAAGGTGGTGGCGGTGGTGGTCGTCCAGGGAGGTGGCCGAGTGGCCGGGAAATGAGCTTGGAATCAGCTGTAGGTCGGGCTGATCCCAGCCCTTGGTTGGAGGAAGAAGATGACCAGGAGCCCCACGATTTTGCTTTAAGATTCCGTGCTTGCATTTGATTTATATTAATTCATATTTATTTCAATTTCTATCTTGTTGTACTATTTTGTTTTAAATTAAATATTAAAAAATACATAAGAGTTGTTTCAGAAAGAGTTGTCACCATGCAAATTGTAGCTCTATGGGTCTACTTTAAGAAAAAGTTAGTGTTAACCAAATTGGGTAAATGGTATGACCACAACACCACTTTTGGTGAGGACTATACCTAGGCTATACCAGAGACTATTTTGAGTTCCCCCATCAATCCATCCCCAAATGACCTGACATGTTGGATGGGGATCACTCCTATCAATACCTAGAACATATCAAAAATTGAGAATTTTTGGAAAACATTTTCATAAATTTTTTGTAGGAATTTAATAATCCATGTAGGAATTTTTTAATAGGTCTAATGACCTCCAAACCCTCCCAAGTTTTTGTGAGTCGTCGTTGTGGTCATCGTAAGTCTCTGGATAAAATTGCATCTCATTTGGAGATGATTGGATTGAAATCTTGCAAACCATAATCCTAGCCTTAATGAGGGGTATTTAGGTCAAAAATGCACTTGTGGGTTTAGGTGGCCAAACCACCTCAACAGAGGTTGAAATTTGGTCCACTGACTTGACATGACTTTTAACACCCTCCCATGGAAGATGGGGTGGATTGAAATAAATTTGCCCTAGGTCCTAAGAACCAACCCTAAGGAAGGGTTTTGAGGTCTTGTGAAGGGCATGCGGCCAAAACACCTTGAAATGAATTGAAATTTGGGGGAGACGACTCTAGGGTAGTTAGTTCCTCTGGTAAAACAAATCTTAGAGAATTTGGAAATAGGTAGGCCCCTCAAAACCCTAACCCTAGTTTAGGGCACAAACTTTGTAGTGATAGAATAGGGTATTAAAACTCATTTAACAGTGATGAAACTGGGGTAGTGTGGTCTTAGTGGTAGTATGAACCTCTGGAAATTTAATTTGGAATTTTGGATTAATAATCTTAGTACTTCCTTTGTAGTGCATGAATTAGCCCTACTTAAATATTTGGTTATTGTGAATTCACTATCCATTGGAAAGTCATGTTAATTAGGCAGAGGAAGTTTTAGACCATTATGCTCATGTATGAATTTTATTAGCATTTTTGAATACATAATTGCAGCACCTACTTCACAAGTGCTCATTATTATTACTGGATAGCTCATGTTCAATAGTTTTTGTGATGACAGCATAGTTCATTAACCCAGTTCATATTTGTTGATAAATTATGAAACTTGACCTTAGGAGTATTTAGGCCATCCTTACAATCATCCTTGAAGTTTCTCCGAATTTGTGGAAGTGTTTTTGCTGCGCTTGCCTCTTAAAATTGATTAAAATATGTTATATTTAAAATTAGAATTGGAGGCCTAAACTTTGCCTTAAAATTGGGAGACTTTTGGATTCTATGTTCAATACTCATTTTGTATTTATCATAAATTTTATGAGCATTATTACATGTATGAAATTGGTACTTCATGTTCAAACTTGGGTGTTTTTGGGTTACTAGAATAATTAAATAAATTATCACAAAAATTAAGAAAATTATGAATTTCTGGGTTTACGCTAAAAAGCTCATGACAGCCCTCCAATAATTATTATAGGGATACTGGATGATTATTTTGAGTACCTCTCATTTTACACATCATATAGCTTAAGTTGGTCTGCATTTAGTAAAACTGCAGAATTATGTTGGAATATGAATTTGAGCACATGAGTTGGTGTTAGTTGTTTTCTGGTTTGCTTAAATAAAAATGAGTTCACTGCATCTTGGAAGTTAGGATGAGTAGAGTGTTGGATTGGCTAGCGTTAGGTGGTGCTCGGGATCGATGAAAGATCGTCTTTCCCGTGGAGAGGAAGTGTCTAATACACTAGGATTAGATCCAGTATAACATTTGAGAAAATAATGGGTTTCGGAGATGGGCAGCAACCCAAGATAATATGTGGCTTGCGAAAGGGAGCTTTGGGCTTCAGCCAACATCGTAGTTCCTAGTACCTTTCAAGAGCCCTTCATAGAGGGAATACCGGGGGCAGTCCTGGGTTAACCTAAATTGTTTTAGGCAAAAGCTAAACTACAAGAGTAACTAGGATAACTCGGGATTCACCTTCACTCACCTCGATGCCCAAGATGTTGCTAGGTGGTCTTACTCGGGCTATAGACTCGGTGGATTTAGTGACGGACGGGATAGTCCGGCGAGCTTTGGCTCGGTTGATGTTTGTGACGGACGGGATAGTCCGGGGAGCTTTGGCTCGGTGGATATATGTGACGGACGGGTTAATCCGGGGAGCTTTAGCTCTGTGGTGATACATTAAGATTGCATGTATATAAAGTATAAGGTGGTGGGTCTTCGGTATTGGAGAGTCGATGCAACGACGCCAATATGTTGACTCGGCAAGTGTGGTTTAAGACTTGGCCAAATAAAGTCCGGTGCGCCAGCCGGGAAGAGTACGCAGGAGCTCTACTTAGTGCACCAGCATTGAGTCGTACGATAGTTCTGACTGGTAGTGCAATTACCGATTTAGAGGTGGGCGAGGCCCAACCCACCGCTTCTGTTTGCCACTACGGAGGTATCCTAGGAGGTTCGGCTGCAGAAAGGGGGAACTAAAGGTCTGTGCACACAAGTCAAGTGGGTGAGTTGCACTTGCATGCTCACTTGCATGTCATGGCATAATTGTATTTCATAGCATAATCATTGCATATAACCCGTCACCTTCTATATAAGTGGTCTAGGATGCTTTTTACAATAGGCCCTGCAAAATGACCCCTTGGTTTATAAGTTCGTGCGAGAGTGCTTATAAGTTAAGGTTTTTATTCAGTAAATATATATATCTATGCTTGTTAGAAAACAGACACCCTATCGTATAAATTGGTATGAGACTTTTTATACAATAGGAGCCTTGCAAAAGATCCCTTGGCTTATGTGTTTTCATATAAGTTAAGGTTACTTTTCTTGTTCAGTCTTTCATATTTTATTTCTGGCTTATACATTATAGAACTGCTAGATTAGTTCCACCGCCACCTGCTTATATTTGTTACTCTCCACTTTCATGTCCTCTCCTTTCCTTCTCCCCGCTCGGTACCTAGGAGCCATGAGGGTAGGGATGGGGGATGATAGGACTTAGTCTTTTAGACTAACGGTTTTCGAATCACATCATTTTAGGGGACTATGGAGCCCAGCATGGAGGAGAAGCCCCGGAGGTCGGCATGCTTGGAGATGGGGCAGTCTAGTACTGGAGTTCAGATAGCAGGGACTGTGAGTCCTGGTCTCTACTAGTTATATTAGTTTTTGCTTCCGCGATGAGAGATTTGTAGTTAGGACATTGATGTACTGGGCATGAGCCCAAGATTTTAGTATTTTTATTATACCTGTGGACACTCCCTTCGTGGAGATTATTTACTATTAATGTAATTTTTGTGGACTTAATTTTGTTACTTTGCTATAGTTGTGATCTATTTGGCCGGCAGGATCGGTGTTTTGTAGTGATGACCTTTGTTGGGTACAATGGAAAATATGTACCAGATTTGGAGAAGCCTCACCTAACTCAATGATATTCATCAAGGTGTATTTGATGTGGTGTTGAGTTTCCATGTGCAGGTTAAGGAAATGAAAGAAAATTTTCTAAGTGCAAGTGTCGACAGTTGAGAAGCATTGTGACAATACATGGGAAAGGCTGTGTCGACACCTGGAGCCAGCTTGTGCCGACACACAGAACTTGTGTCGACACACAGAGATTCTGTCGACAAAGACTATGTCGAAACCAGGAGCCGGCTTGTGTAGACACACAGAACTTGTGTCAACACATAGAGATTCTGTCGACAAAGACTGTATCGACATCAGAAGCCAGTTTGTGTCGACACACAAAACTTGTGTCGACACACAGAGATTATGTGAACAACAACTATGTCGACACACAAGACTTGTGTCGACACATAGAAAGCTCAGTCAACAACAACTGTGTCGACATACAGGACTTGTGTCGACACGCACCAGAATTTTTGTTGAAGTCAACTATGTCAAGACAAGAAGTAATTGTGTCGACACACAGGACTTGTGTCGACACATTCTGCAGAAGATATGTCAAGAAGATAGAGAAGTGCTGTGTCGACATTATGCAAGTTGTGTCGACATCACCATTGATTGTGTCGACACATGAACTATTTGTGTCGACACATTTGCAGTATTGTCTCGACACTTTGCTGCTGAGCTGAAGTTCATTGAACTATCAGATATAATGACTGGAGACTTGACAGCTGTCATGATCAACACAGCTGTTGTTTCTGTTAGAGCTATCAGAAGGCCGTTATGAACCGGATCAGCCGGTAACCTCGGATGAAGCCTATATAAAGATGTGTTCTATCATCAGATAGAAGAAGTCCAGTGCTGGAAGAATCCATGGAGAGAAAAAGCCAACAACAAGGAGAGAAGTCTTCATCCAGAGAGGGCAGATCCTGAATAATCTGCAAAAGAAATAAGAACTAAATCTGATTAAGAAGAAGCTGGATTGAGGATCATCTCCAACTTCAAGAAGATCAACCTTACTTTGTTCAGATTTAAGAAGCTTTGAAGAAGCTATGACAAGTTGATTCTAGAGTGGTCAGATCTATCAAGAACTGATCAAGAAGCCTTCACCCTTTCTCTCTCTATCTGGGTGAAGGAATTATTCTCTTTATTTTCAATTTTTGTAGGATCTTTTACAGATCTGAGTATAGGGAGATTATTCCTCTGAGTTGTAAGTCTAAATTTATAAAAGCTAAGATAGGGCTGAGTGCCTGAGTTAGGAGATTAAGTTCTCTGAGTTGTAGGCCTGGGAAGAGGCTGAGGTAGGGCTTAATTTGCCTGAGCTGTAGGAGTGTGGACTCACTCTGAGGTAGGATTCTCTGGGAGGATCTGAGTTGTAGGACTTGCTGAAGTCTGAGCTGTAGGGATCTTTCAAGGTTCTGAGTTGTAAGATCTGCGAATCTGAGAAGGAAGAAGGAAGTTAGGCCGAATCTAGTACACTGTTAGATAGGCGAAGGGGGAAAGTGGATGTACCCATCACTTGGGGAACCAGTATAAAACTGTGTGTCTTCTGTATTGTAGTGAGGTTTATTCTGTACTGTGAACTGTGCTGTGTTGAATAATCTGTGATATAACAGTAAAAAGATTATCTGCCTTAAGAAAAAGTATTGAACCTATTCACCCCTCTCTAGGTGTTTAGGACATCCTGAAACCAATTCTTTCAAGTGGTATCAGAGGGAGGTTGCTCAAGATTTGACTTAACAGTCTGAGTTGATTTAAAAGACAGTTAACATTTAGACACAATGGGTTCAGGAGAAAATCACAAGGAACTTGGATCCATGAAATTACCTATTTGTAGGAAAGAAATTTTTGGTATTTGGAAAGAGAGAGTCATGTTGTTTATGGAAGCATCTGAGCCAAGAATCTATATTACAGTTAATGAAGGGCCATTCATTCCTATGAAAATCTCAGTTCTTGATGCAAATCTCAGAACTCCAAAAAAATGTTTTGAAATGACAAAGGATGAGATCATCTTGGCTACTATGGATAAGAGAGCACATAATATAATAGTTATTGCTATAGATGACTCAACATTCCAAAACTTGATCCACTGCAAAACCTTCAAGGAGATGTGGGACACTTTGATTGTCTACATGGAGGGATCAGAATAAGTGAGAGAGGATAGAAAGTCTATACTTAATCAGGAATATGAAAGTTTTAGACAAGCCAAAACAGACAGCATAACTGAGTGCTACAAGAAGTTTTTCAGAATAGTCAATGAGCTAATGTCATATGGAAGGGTTTTTTGCACATATGAGCTCAATGATAAGTTTCTTAGATCTCTAACCAAGGATTGAGATACTAAAATATGTGCCATCAGAGAGGTGGCCAGGCTTGCAGATACACCTCCACCAACTCTATTTGGAAAACTATTGAAAGAATTGGCAAGATGTCCTAAACACCTAGTGGGGGGGGGGGGTGAATAGGTTCAATTCTTTTTCTAACTTAGGCAGACAAATCTATCTAGTTTAGCAATTTATTCAACAGAAATCACAGCACAACATTCACATACACATAGCATTCCACAGATTGCACAGCAGATTTATAGTGGTTCCCCAAATGATGGGCACATCCACTTTCCCCCTTCGCTTATCTAGCAGTGTACTAGATTCGGCCTAACTTCCTTCTTTCTTCTCAGATCCACAGATCTTACAGCTCAGAACCAAGAATGGTTCCTACAACTTAGAGTGAATCCACACTCCTACAACTTGGGCACAAGCCCTACCTCAGCCTTTTTCACAGGCCTACAACTCATAGTGAAACTCCACTCCTACAACTCAGGAAAAAGCCCTACCTCAGCCTCTTTCACAGGCCTACAACTCAGGGAAAAGATTCCTCTACCTCAGGCACTCAGCCCTACCTCAGCCTTTATAATTTAGGCTTACAACTCAGAGAAATAAATCTCCTACACTCAGATCCATTACAGATCCTACAAAAGTTATTGATGAAAAGATAATAATATCTTCAACCAGATGGAGAGAGAATTGGTTGACGGCTTCTTGATCAGTTCTTGATAGAACTGATTACTTAAGGATCATCCTGTCTTAGTTTCTTCAAAGCTTCTTGAATCTGAACAAAGTAAGGTTGATCTTCTTGGTGTTGGAGTTAATCTTCAATCAACTTCCTTATTATTTAGAAATTAATCCGAATTCTTCTTCAGAATTGATCAGAATTCTTCTGGCAGACTGTTCAGGATCTGCCTTCACTCGATGATGACTTCTCTCCTTCTTGTTTTTCTCTCTCTACAATCTGTTGACTATTTCTTCTTTCTCTTCTTCTGGATCTTCAATCCTTCAGAGATTATTCTTCATTCACTGATCGTGTTCACGATCACTTGTTCACAATTGATAATCAATTTTTCTCAATTGTTGAGTGAGCATATCTATATATAGGCTTCATCAATGGTTACCGACTGTTCCGATTCCAAATGGTCTTCTAACACCGCTGACAGATGTGACAGCAATGTCAGTAATGACAGCTGTCAAGTCTCCAGTTATATTACTTCAACCTTCATTGGACTTTGACTCAACAGCAGAGAATGTCGAGTGAATACTTCACACGTGTCGACACACAAAGTCCATGTATCGACACAAGTCTTGATGATGTCGACACAGCTTCACTTTTACTTCTCGACACAACTTCTGTGGAATGTGTCGACATAAGTCCTGTGTGTCGACACAATCACTCCTTGTCTTGACAAAGTTGGTGTCGACAGAATTCTGGTGTGTGTCGACACAAGTTCTGTGTGTCGACACAGTCATTGTCGACAGAATTTTGGAATGTGTCGACAGCTTCTCTGTGTGTCGACACAAATTCTGGGTGTCGACACAATCTGGCCCTTGGTGTCGACACAGCGTTGTTGACAGATTTTCTATATGTCGACACAAATTCTGGGTGTCGACACAATCTGGCCCTTGGTGTCGACACAGCCATTCCCAAGTGTCGACACTTGTACTTAGAAAATTTTTCTTCCATTTACTTAACCTGCACATGATAACTCAACACAACATCAAATATAACTTGATGCATATCATTGAGTTAGGTGAGGCTTCTCCAAAACTGGTACACATTTTCTAATGTACCCAATAATCTCCCCCTATTTAGACAAGTCATAACCCTTAGTCAATGATATACATCACTTATAATGAAATAAACAATATGATGTATAAAAGCATTCAATGACAGGGTAACATATAGACAAAACAAGTATATTATATCGTCACAGAATATGATACAAACATAATAAACATGAATCATTATTTTGTTTAAACTTCAAAAAAAGTTTGTTAACAACAGATTACATAGATTTTAAAACTGAAGATTACAATGTTCTAAAATCTAGTCAATCTATCCTAAGGCTGATCAGGCTCCTTAATCACCTATGCCTTTGCCAGATTGGATCATTGCTTGTACTGGAGCTTCAGTATCTTCAGCTGGCTTCTTGCCTTTGAGATCCTTCTTCTTAAGTTCTTCAGTCTTAAATTTTTGCCTTTCAAAATAGTGATAATGCTTGGGAAAGTATTTACTGGGTTCCACAGCTGTAGCAGGTATTTTCCTAGCCTTATGATCCCTTCTGAACTGATGTATAACATCTTGTCTCTGCAGATATTTGCTCCACTCAAGTTCAGAATACCACTTGCCTCTATCATGCATTTTGTCTTTAACAGCTTGCCAGGCAGTGAGTATTATATTTCTGGAGGTGGGACTACATCTTTCAAAATCAGGCTTCAGTTCAGCCTGCTCTCTAAACCTTTTCTTTGATAGTTGAGCTTCTTTCTCTTTATTCAATACTGCCTCTAACATTTCCACTTTCTCAATTATAAAATTCTTAGTAGCCTCTGGAGGGCTATACATCTGGTGAACCAGTTGTTGAATTCCCTCAAAGTTAGAAGGGGGTATATGATTTGAGCTACCTCTGGCTGACCCCCTTCAATTCCTACAGCTTGAATGCCTGACTCAGCTGTATTATCATCATCACACAAGGGAGGATATCCCAGAGTTGCTCTAACATCATTTGTTATCCATTTAGCATGCTCTGAGCTAGCATTGACAAACAACCTCTCCCCCTTTATGACTTCTCTCTCAACATGATTCCTGAGATCATCTTTCTGAAATCTGATTTTATCAGCTAAGTAGTTGGTGCCTTCTGTATAATAAGCTTTAAACTTTTATAGCTGAGCAGATATGATCTTTTGAGAGGCTTGAATGGCAGATTAGAAAGTGGATAAATTTCTTGAAGTTTCTTATCAAACTCGGACTTCTCTTTAGCCCTTTCCTCAGTTAATGTAGTTGCAGTATTCTTTAACTCAGTAATAATCATATTATGTGATTCAGTAAGATTATCATTCATTCTGAGCTGATTTTCCAGAACATATCCTTACTTAACTACTATGTCATCAATTTGAGTCCTAACCTCTTGTTGCTGCTTAGCTAGATAGACTACAACATTACCTCCTTTATGAAAGCAGTCTGTCATCTCTTTCTTATTCTGGTTTACTTCAAATCTGATTGATTTTATATCTTGAGCCAAAGTAAACTGAAGTTCCTTATGGCTTTCATCCACATATTTTTCAACAGCTTGTCTTTGCTCATCCATTTTAACTTGCAGAGCACCCAACAGTGAACTGTAGTCAACTGCTAGGGCTGGTTGTTGAGGTACTGTTTGCAAAGCCCTCTTGTAGCTTAAGCTCTTCTTCTTGTAGACCATCATTTTCCTTTTCTTTGCATTTGAGGCTTCCTCATCATCTTCAGAAGATGAGGAACTGTCTATATCAACTATCTCTTTAGGACTAGAGTGCAGCTTCTTCTCAGTCATAGTCAACTCCCCCTCAGTCACTGGCTCCTCCCCCTTAGTCCTTGGCACCTTTTCCTCAGCATTGATGATTCAATATTAGTGGTGTGATCCAGTCCACAACATTGAAGAGCTTCTTTTGTCATTGAACAAGTGACTTCATCATCTTCTGAGTCGTGGGCAATAGTAGTGTCTTCCTCAGACGCTTCTGTGTAAGTTTCACCTAGCTTCCTTGAATTGACGACTTAATCTTCAATCCTGTTGAATCCAGGGTTGTTGCTGTATAGAATTCAAGAACCTCCTTCTTCCAGATCTTGGTAGGTTCTGAAACTAGATATTCCAAACCACTTCTTTGATTAGGGTTATCACATCTCTGATTTCAGTCGCAGCACTCTCAAAAGCATCGCGAACTAATTCATAGCCTTCGTTGATGTTGTTCTCCAATGTTGGCACCATTGGTGACAAGAAATTTGAGGAGAAGAGAGATGAAGGTTTGTCGACTCAAAGAGTTGGTCTCAAAAATGTTGAGAGCGTAGTCGACAAAGTTGTTCTGTGACCTATTTATATGTTTGCCAACACAGAAGGTCAAAAGGCAAGGTAATAAATACTTAATGTATCGACACTGTAGAGATTGTGTCGACACAGACTTCTAATGTCTCGATAGAGTCAGACAATACTATGTGTCGACATAGTTTGGGATGTGTCGACACAGACTTCTTAATAGTCGACTCTAATATATGCGTGTCGACACAGACGACTATATATGTCGACACTACTATCTAAATGATAGAACTTCTATATGTCGACACCAAACTCTGAGTGTCGACACCACTGTCTCACCACTATTTTGTTGTGTCGACACAACTTTCCTTATATGTCGACACTAACTACTATATGTCGACACAGATTTCCTTTTGTGTTGACATTAACTACTATATGTCGACACAGATTTCCTTTTGTGTCGACATTGAATTACTTAGTTAGATTTACTAAGTTACTCTAGGTTTAACATACCTAATTCAATTTTAAAATAATTGAATTTAGTTTTATCTAGTGGTTTAGTAAACATGTCAGCAATTTGATTATTTGTGGTGACAAATTCCGTACAGATATATTCTTTTTCAACATGCTCTCTAATGAAGTGAAATCTGTTCTAATTACCTTGAGACCATAGTCTTCAAGTTGATGTTGAATCCATAAAAGCTGAGCACATCAGCTGCCTGCAGCAACATATTCAGACTCAACAGTGGAAATTGCCACACTTGTATGCTTCTTACTGCTCCATGACACTAATCTGATACCTAGAAACTGACATGTGCCAGTGGTGCTCTTTCTATCTTCTTTGCAACCTGCAAAGTCTGCATCTGAAAAACTAGTTAGTAGAAAGTCTCTATTCTTAGAGTACCAAAGACCAAGATTAAGTGTGCCCTTAAGATATCTCAAAATTCTTTTAACTGCAGTATAATGAGATTCTTTAGGGCTTGCTTGGTACCTAGCACAGAAACATGTAGCATACATAATGTCTGGTATACTAGCAGTTAAGTATATAAGGGAGCCAATTATCCCTCTATACAAAGACTCATCTACATGTTTTCCTATATCATCTTTGCCTAAAGGCATACTTGTCCCCATTAGAGTTCTCATGATGGTGGATGACTCAATACCATATTTCTTAATTAACTCCTTGGTGAACTTAGACTATAATATGGACAAGCCATCATCAGTTTGTCTTACTTGGAGTCCCAAGAAGAATTTCAGCTCACCCATACTGCTCATCTCAAACTTCCCTTGCATAAGTTTTGCAAACTTCCTATAAAGGTTGTTTTCTGTTGATCCAAAGATTATGTCATCAACATAAATCTGGACTAGGATCATCTTGCCCTTTGACTCCCTAAGGAATAGAGTCTTGTCTATTTCCCCCCTTGAAAATTTATTCTTAATAAGGAAGGTAGACAATGTTTCATACCAAGCCCTGGGGGCTTGTTTCAAAACATATAATGCTTTCTTAAGCCTATAAACATAATCAGGATGAAGTGGATCAACAAAACCTGAGGGCTGTTCAACATAGAATTCTTCTTTAAAATTACCATTTAGGAATGCTGACTTGACATCCATTTGGTATACTTTGAAACCTTGGAAAGCAGCAAAGGCAAGGAATAGACTTATTGCTTCCAACCTTGCCACTGGGGCAAATGTCTGATCAAAATCTATGCCCTCTTCCTGTCTATAACCTTTGGCAACCAGTCTTGCTTTGTTATTCACTATGATGTCATTTTCATCTAGTTTGTTCCTGTAGATCCACTTAGTCTCAATAATATTATGATCCTTTGGTTTTTGAATCAGCTCCCATACTTTACACCTTCTGAATTGATTCAGCTCCTCCTACATTGCATCAATCTAGTTGGAGTCTTGTATGGCTTCTTCAAATCTCTTTGGTTCCATCTGTGACAGGAAACTTGAGCAAAGCACGATGTTCATGTGTTTGCTTCTGGTTTGCACACCATGTCTTGGATCACCAATAATTTGGTATGCTGGATGATTCTTTAGATTCCTTACTGCTGGAGGCATTCTATCAGTAATTTGAACTTTTTTAATATCTCCACCATGCTGTACTTCATTGTCTTCAATGTCAGCTTGTGGACCTTATACTCCCCCTAGACAGCAACCATCATTTTCCTCATCTTGCCTTGCAGTTTGGTCTTCATTAATGGTCAGCATGTCCAACTTTTCTTTTAAACCTGTTGAGCTACAAGAATTGCTAGACAACTCACAGTTAATTAGTATAGATTCATCAAACACTACATGAACAGATTCTTCTACAACTTGTGTAGTCAAGTTGTAGACCCTATATGCCTTACTGTTATTGCTGTACCCAACAAATATCCCATCTTGGAATTTGGCAGCAAACTTAGTTAGATGAGACTTGCCAGTGTTAAGCATATATCACGTGCTACCAAAGATGCGAAAGTAGGATATGTTTGGTTTTCTGCCCTTCAGAATCTCATAGGGTGTCTTTTTGTGGCTCTTAGTTATGAATTCTCTATTGAGAACATGACAAGCAGTATTTACTAGCTCAACCCAGAAATATTCTGGGAGCGAAGTGTCACTTAGTAGAGTTCTACCAGCCTCAATAAGTGTCCTATTCTTTCTTTCAGCAATTCCATTTTGCTGAGGTGTTCTAGGTGAGGAGAATTCCTGATGAATCCCTAGTTATTCACAAAACCTTGTCATACATTCAGATTGAAATTCAGTTCCATGGTCACTTCTAATTTTTACCACTGAATTGTTAAGTTCATTCTGAATTTGTTTAACAAAGTTATGAAAGACAGTAGGAGTTTCAGATTTCTTCCTCAAAAAGAAAACCCATGTAAATCTAGAATAGTCATCTACTACCACAAAAGTATAGAATTTCCTACCTAGACTATGAACTGGCATATGACCAAATAGATCCATATGCAAGAGGTACAAACACCTCACAGAGTCTTTGGTATCAAGACTATGAAAAGAGGATTTGGTCTGCTTGCCTTTTTGACAAGCTGAACATATACCATCTTTTATACACTTAAACTGATGACCATTCATCACTAACTCTAAACTATAGAGTTGGCCTATAGTCTTATAGTTCAGATGTGCTAGCCTCTTATGCCATTGGACACATTGAGATGCTTTCTCATCTGCAACTAAACATACATGAGAGTTCATGTTTTCATAATCAAAATTTAAACAATAAACATTCCCTTTTCTATAAACAGAAAAGATCACCTTCTGATCACTTGTCCTTTTAATCTGACAACCATTCTTAATAAATGAAGTGTCATACCCAAGATCACTCAGCTGACTTATGCTTATCAAGTTATGTTTCAAAGCTTTTATATAAGCCACTTGTGTGATTGTTATAGAACTAGTAGAAATGTTACCAAACCCTTTTATGACACCTTTTTTCTGATCCACCAAAGATCACTTTGGGTCCACTCTCTATGAGAGTATAGTCCTTTAACACTCTTCTTGTTCCAGTCATGTGCCTGGAACATCCACTGTCCAAGTACCATATAGGGGTATGGCAACTTAGACCCACCTGCAGCAAATAAAATTAATTTATCTTAGAACCCCAATGTTTATTGGGTTCTAGGTTCAAGATAGATTGAAAGTTGATATTCTTAACAGCATCCTTCCTCACAGGTAAGCTAGCATTCTTCATGACACTAATGTTGTGCCAGGAATCCTTGGCATAATGCCTTATCTTACCACAGCACAAACACTCATATCTATTATACCTCTTTTTAGGTACAGTTTTAATAGCATTGCTGTCAACTGTTCTTAACACTGTTGGTACATTGGTTCTTTGTTTGAGTGCTGGAGCTACACCCTTGTCATTCAGAATATCAGGCTTACCATGACCTTGTATGATATCATGATCATATCTATTAGTTGGCTGCCACACTTTTCTGAAGGAAATGGGGGGTTTGAAGGCTAGTGGTTGTACTGGGGCTTTGCCTTTTCTTTTGGAATTGATAGCCCTAGTATTTCCCTTGAAGCCTAATCCTTTCTTACCCTTTTGAGGAATGAAATCATCAATTAGAGGTAAGACTGATTTTGGCTTTGAGAATTTTGCCATCAATTCCTTCTCTCTTAGCAGTCTGTCTTCCAGACCCTTGATCTGATTATTTTTGAATGCTATTGTTCCCAGTTGAATAATAGTTATGTTTTTCAGTTTGGCAATTTCATTCAACTTCTGATACAACAATTTTTCTGAATCAGATGCAGCCAGCTTAAGAGCAGCAATTTCCTTAGCCTGTACTTTGTTAAGGATTCTGCTTTTCTTAAGTGCTTGCAGCAGATCACCATATTCATCAATAAGTTGATGAACATCCCATTCAGATTCAGATTCATCCACATCTCTTGATGCAGATGATTCTGATTCTGATCTAGTATAGTAATCAAAAACTATTGAAGAATTGTTTACCTTACTAGGAGCAGGCTGATCCTGTCACTCATCTTCTTCTGTCAAGGCAATCAGCCCTTTACAACAATGTTCATCAATTCCATTTACTTAGTCCAGCAATTTTAAGAACTCAGCCTCTTCTGCATCCTCTTCAGTTGCAAACAGTCCTATGTATGCTTCAGCTTCAGCTTCAGCCTCAAAATATGATGATGAAGAATCTGACCAACTTTTTTGCTTCTTTGCAACAAAGGATTTCTCCTTCTTGCCCTAGTTTTTTAGTTTCTTCTTGTCATTAGATTCTTTCCTTTTGTCAGGACAATCAGCTACCACATGTCCAGGCCTGTTGCAACAATAACAAACAATCTTAGTTGAAGATAATTTACTAGGTTTAGAGCCATACCTGTCCTTACTAGAGGATTTCTTTTTCTGATAGTAATCATCCTTGGATTGTGAGGAGGATGGCTTGGATCTCCACTGTTTCTTCTTCAAGAACCTTTGAAATTGTCTTGAGAAAGCAGCTAAGTATTCATTAGAATTTGGACTATCTGATGTGTGACTGTCAGAACTTTCTGAAACTACTTCTGCAGCTTTCCTAGGAGGAGATGGAGAAATCCTCCTGTCCTTTCTTATGGCTTCAGTCTTGAAAGCCAATGACTTATCTCTGTAATTAACTTTATTACTTTTCTCCTCCTCCTTTCTGGCCATCAGCTGCATCTCATATTAAAGCAGTTTGCCAAATAATGTAGGAGGTGAGATTTCTGTTAGTCTGACCACTTCCCTAATGGCACATATCTTGGTGTTCCGGTCCTTAGTTAATGATCTCAGAAACTTATCATTTAACTCATATGTGCTGAATAATCTTCCATATGACATCAATTCATTAACTATTCTAAAGAACATCTTGTAACATTCAGTTATGCTGTCTGTTTTATATTGTTTAAAACTTTCATACTCCTGATTCAGCATAGACTTTCTGCCTTCTCTCACTTCTTCTGATCCCTCTATGTAGACAATCAGGGTGTCCCACATTTTTTGGAGGTCCTGCAGTGAATCAAATTTTGGAATGTTGAATCATCTATTGCACTGACTATTATATTCTGTGCTATCTTATCCATAGTAGACAAGATGATCTCATCCTTTGTCATTTCAGAATACTCCTTTGGTGTCCTGAGATTTGCATCAAGAACTCAGACTTCCATTAGGATGAATGGCCCTTCTTTGACTGTCATATAGATTCTTGGATGTGAAGCTTCCATAAACAGTCTAACTCTTTACTTCCATATGAAAAAAATCTCTTTCCTGCATATAGGTAAATTCATGGAACCAAACTCCTTATGATTCTCAATGGAACCCATTTTGCCTAATAGATTTCTGCCTTGGAGATCTACTAAGACTGTTAAGTCTATTCTTTGAGTAACCTCTCTCTGATACCACTTGAAAGAATTGGTTTCAAGATGTCCTAAACACCTAAAGGGGGGGGGGGGGTGAATAGGTTCAATTCTTTTTCTAACTTAGACAAACAAATGTATCTAGTTTAGCAATTTATTCAGCAGAAATCACAGCACATCATTCACATACACATAGCATTCCACAGATTGCACACCAGATTTATAATGGTTCCCCAAATGAGGGGTACATCCACTTTCCCCCTTCGACTATCTAGCAGTGTACTAGATTCGGCCTAACTTCCTTCTTTCTTCTCAGATTCGCAGATCTTACAACTCAGAACCAAGAATGGTTCCTACAACTCAGATTGCATACACACTCCTACAACTCGGGCACAAGCCCTACCTCAGCCTCTTTCACAGGCCTACAACTCAGAGTGAAACCCCACTCCTACAACTTAGGCAAAAGCCCTACCTCAGCCTCTTTCACAGGCCTACAACTCAGGGAAAAGATTCCCCTACCTCAGGCACTCAGCCCTACCTCAGCCGTTATAATTTACGCTTATAACTCAGAGAAATAAATCTCCTACACTAAGATCTATTACAGAATCCTACAAAAGTTATTGATAAAAAGATAATAATATCTTCAACCAGATGGAGAGAGAATTGGTTGAAGGCTTCTTGATCAGTTCATGATAGAACTGATTACATAAGGATCAACCTGTCTTAGCTTCTTCAAAGTTTCTTGAATCTGAACAAAGTAAGGTTGATCTTCTTGGAGTTGGAGTTGATCTTCAATCAGCTTCCTTCTTATTCAGAAATTAATCTGAATTCTTTTTCAGAATTGATCTGAATTCTTCTGGCAGACTGTTCAGGATCTGCCTTCACTAGATGAGGACTTCTCTCTTTCTTGTTTTTCTCTCTCTACAATCTGTTGACTGTTTCTTCTTTCTCTTCTTTTAGATATTCAATCCTTCAGAGATTATTCTTCATTCACTGATCGTGTTCACGATCACTTCTTCATAATTGATAATCAGTTTTTCCCAATTGTTGAGAGAGCATATCTATATATAGGCTTCATCTATGGCTACCGGCTGTTCCGGTTCCAAACGGTCTTCTGGCACCTCTAATAGATGTGACAGCAATGTTAGTAATGATATCTGTCAAGTCTCTAGTTGTATTACTTCAACCTTCATTGGACTTTGACTCAGCAGTAGAGAATGTCGAGTGAATACTTCACATGTGTCGACACACATAGTCCATGTGTCGACATATGTCTTGATGATGTCGACACAACTTCACTTTTACTTCTTGACACAGCTTCTGTGGAATATGTCGACAGAAGTCCTATGTGTCGACACAATCGCTCCTTGTGTTGACAAAGTTGGTATCGACAGAATTCTGGTGTGTGTCGACACAAGTTCTTTGTATCGACACAGTCGTTGTCGACAGAATTTTGGAATGTGTCGACAACTTCTTTGTGTGTCGACACAAATTCTGGGTGTCGACACAATCTGGCCCTTGGTGTCGACACAACGTTGTTGACATATTTTCTGTGTGTCGACACAAATTCTGGGTGTCGACACAATCTAGCCCTTGGTGTCGACACAGCCATTCCCAAGTGTCGATACTTGTACTTAGAAAATTTTTCTTCCATTTACTTAACCTGCACATGATAACTCAACACAACATCAAATACAAATTGATGCATATCATTGAGTTAGGTGAGTCTTATCCAAATATGGTACACATTTTCCAATGTACCTAATAACTATTATCCTATAAGATGCAGCTCACTGCTAAAAAAGAGGAGGAGAAAAGCAATAAGTCTGAATACAGAGAGAAGTCAGTTGACTTCAAGGTTGAAGCCACAAAGAATGATAGGAGAATGTCTCCATCTCCTCCTAAGAAAGCTGCTGAAGTCATCTCAGAAGATTCTGACAATCACACATGATGCTAAAGATAATGACAGTGAACCGGTCGCACAAGTAATATAAAATGGGCGAGTTTTCCCAAGTATCGATATCTCAAGGAACATAGTAAGGTGGAGTTAATTTCGAGGAGGACTTGAGATTGAAGTCCTTAGGTTGGAGTTAACTAAGGGGGGTTTTGATATTTGCGGAAAAAGAAAATAAAAGGCTAACAACTACTCCTATGCAACGCCGCTATTCGATGCTTCGCAAGGCTGGATGGAAGACTAGTCGGGCCGCTATGCACCGAATCACTATGCAGATGGGCGAGTAGGCTTGCGGATAAGGTGGTGAGAATGGCGGAATGAGGGTTGTGAGGACCTCTTCGCTACGCACGCCACTAGCAATTGCTAGTGCGGCAAGGGAGGATGGATGGTCGATGAAATATGGCGCACCTCAAGCAACTAAAGCGTAAAACAATACAGAATCACATCTGCATGAATCTAATAAATTTTACACCTAAAGTTCAACAACATAAATATAAATGAAGTTTTGACATACATATACAATAATAAAGGAAGAACAAGTCAAGAGATCGACCGAATCCGAAGTATTGCTGAGGATTCACGGTTGGAATCATCGGGTTGTCAATCTCCGTCCAAGCTCGGTCCTCAACTACGTCCGGGGTAGAGAAGGGCTGTCACCACCTTCCAATGGCCCGTCTTCTTCGTGTCACGATAGCGGACGAAAGTTGCAAGCTTCCCTTTGCTTGATGGCTATGGTGTTGAAGCTTGAAAGGAACCCAAGAGATGATGGAGGAGGCCGAGAGGAAGCTCCGGCTTGGATTTGGCGGTGAAAGCTTGCCCGAAGCACCTCCCTAGGGTGGAAGATGATGAAAAATGGCAGAGAAGGCGAAAAACAACAGAGAAATACCGAGCGATCCGAATGACTCCGAATTAGGGCGAGACCTGCGATATATACAAAGCAAAATTGAACAATGCGCACGATCACGGGAGCACGACCAGTGGTCGTGCGCACTATGTCCAGTGATCGTGCGCACTGGCATGGCAGATTAGGAAGAAGAACTGGGATAACACGCACGAGCAGTGGCGCACGACCACTGGTCGTGCGCACTAAGTTCAATGGTCGTGCGATTACCCCAGACAGGACTCTAGGAAAAGAGGAATCAATGCACACGATCAGTGGTGCACGACCATTGGTCGTGCGCACTATGTCCAGTGGTCATTCGATTACCACAGGCAGATTTTGGAAATCAGTGTACATTGCGCACGATATAGTGCGCACGACTAATGGTCGTGCGCACTATATCCGATGATCGTGTGTAGTATTCCTGCTTCTAAACGTCCCTGGAACACGTACACGACCCCTAAACCCAACACTGATATGTGAAGACATTCCAAACGAGCACAAAATGGTGTACAAACAATAAAAGTACAAAAATACACAACCACGGGCCTAAGTGTGCACTTCCTATGGAAATAAAGATAAGATGAAATATATATGATAACGAACTAAAAGTGAAGTGAAAACGCGTGAAAACTAGCCCAGATGAGTCCGAAAAATCCTATATAAATCAGACTCATCACACCCCCAGACTTAACTGTTTGCGCGTCCCGAGCAAACAAAATCTAAGCAGGTAGGGAAAATTACTAGCTAACAAATAAATTGAAAAACAAAGTACCATGCGAAGCCGCATGCTCGCGTGCGTAAAAATACAATAGAGAAAATTTCTAAGTATGCAAAATAGTTTATATTTTTCAGAATACGTATCAAAATTTTATTACTACTCAAAAATAGAATCACGGTGAATCAACTGGTCACGCATAGGAAGAAAGTAGGCAGACCACTAAGGTGAGCTTTGCCAAAGATTGGGGCTCAGGATCACCTCCAAAGGAATCCAACAATGTCGGTGACCATATGTTTGCCCTTTCACACTCTCTCCACGCACTAGTAAGACTCAAGCACAAATCCGTAGTACTTTAGCATAATCACTAGGCTTGGGTTACGGTGAGGTAAACAATGATAAAAAGAAAGGTTATACACCTAACCCAAATGAGCTAGCCTAAAAAGAATCCAACCGCTAACCACAATATATGCAGGTACACCACACCTCCAGACTTAACTTTTAACATATGGGTGTGTGCACCTCCTACTCCAAATATAATCACATTTCCAAAAAGATTTTCAATTTAAACTTTTTTCATTTCACTTTTTTTTACAAATATATATTTTTTCTTTTTCTTCATTTTATTTTCACAATTCAGCAGATATAAACTTGAGAGCACTTAAACATTTTCACAAATAATAACACCACATCACATCCGAACATGAAAATATAAAATACTAAACTCGACTTGCGTGTGCGACTAGGATAGGCTATGGGGCTTTGGTGACGAAGGTGAAGCTGAATCAAAAGAAGGGTAGGCACAACGGGGCTAACGAGGATATACGTTAGGAACGGTACAAAGCTCAACGGGGCCAAAATGATGGCCTACATCATGCTTACACTAGACTAACCAAGTACCCATGCTTCGAGAGTAGTTTGGGGCAAGTTCTTAGCCACCAAGAAAGACTATCCATCCTCCCGACTCGAGCAATACGAACCTAACGGCCATCTACACACATCCCTAAGCTATCGTCGAATTCACACCGGATTCACCAATTTTTGAGTGGAATAAAAAGATCTTTACGCAAATAGAAAAGTATAAAACCATAAGCATACAAAAAAAATTAAATATACATGAATTTCTACACGAGATGAGAGCAGTTGACTAGAAACACAACAAGGTCAACATTTTACTCTGTCTCACAATCCTAAGCCAGCACAATAATTTTCCCAAATCATACAAAAGAAACGAGTTTAACTCGCTGCAAGCAAAAAGCTAAGCACACGCTCATGTGGGTGCAGTGGTGTGTGATGCAATGAACTAATTATAATAAATCTATAAAAGCTTCTATTATGCACAAGAAATGTGCGCGTGCAATAAGTAACAAATAATGGCTCTCCCCCAGACTTAAACTAAACTACACAGAACATGATAGAGAAATTAAAATCATAAAGAGCTAATGGAAGAGGTTACCCAATGCTCAGCCAGTGAGCATACCAGAATACGCGTGGAAACCTGAAGCATGCCCGCCATACGAAGAATCACAACCCCGCCAACACGAAGTTGACAAGAATACCTGCAGGGGTGAGCTCCGCAAAAACAAAACAAAAATATACAAACTACAAAGAAATACTACAACTAAATAGACATGAAAAACATATACATAAAATGAACGATAAGTACTGGGGTTATTGTCATCCCACCACGACTTATTCGGCTACAAAAAGGTTCCAGCTAATAGGCCTATGAAAAGAAAAATGCACAGGTAACTGTCCTAATATCCATTTCGGTAACAGGTACCGATACGGTGATAGAACAGTTACCCCTCTACCTAAATAGTAATACCTGCCCAACACAGGTAGAGGAAATAGGAAGTAAGAAGAGAAGGAGCGCTGGTACTCACTCTTCTCACCACAAAATGAATCCTTGCCCAGCAATATATCATCTACTACAGGGATAAGGTAGGAGGAGAAAGCAATCAATGGAGCTTTCTCAACAGAGGAGGAATCAACCTCCTCGCGAGAGAGGATGCTACCACCGATGACTCAAGCTGAAAGCTCCAAGTCTTCCTGAAGCTGCTGTGGAGACTCAATCCGCCCAGGCTCAGATAAAGAAGGGGGATCAAGAAATAAAGGAGAAGAAGAACTAAAATAATCGAAAATATGGGGAGTGGTCCCGGTCTCACTCCCAACAAGATCCAAACATAGATCATCGACGGTGTCATATGAGTCATGGAGAGGGGAATCAGCGAGCTCGAGGTCCTCAGTGATGGTTTGGACCTCCTCATCCATTAAGGAAGTGGAAACTTCCTTAACAAAGAGGATCTCCTCATCAACACACCTCGGTGCGTCCACATGTTCCAAGACGTAATACTTTCCATTAATGAAAATAATATCCTCGTCAAACATGGGCAAATCCTCTTTCTCAGAATCACAATCCGGCCGAACATCATCAACCGACTCACTAAAAATAGGGATAAATAATTCTTGCAAAGAATGCAGAGGAACAACAGCATCAGAGATAATATGTGCGGGTTCCTCCGGGGGTGAATCAACAAGAGGGGAAGAGTGCATGGGGAGAGACGACGCCACAATGTCGTCACACCGATCTGCAGAAAGTTTGATGGGCATATCTGCAGCAGTCCCCCATAGACAAGGTGGTGCTGCGAATATATCATCAGAATCAGAAGGGACGGCCATTTGAGAGGGTGATAGAGTGAATCAGATACCCGGTTCATCATCCTCCTCCAATTGGCGCTGAAATTCTGCGCAATCTTTCAACATGTGGTCTGTGCTACGACAACACAAACATCGTTTTCCATTACTACTCGATCAAGGTGGGACCAGAGAGGAATAAGAAAAAGATGAATGCGTAGAAGAGGAGTGACCATAAGACCTGGGTTGCGTGTATCAAGTACCATAGGAAGACGGTGCTCCATACACAGAACCACGAGAATTATGCTCCCAATCTTCAGCGGGGCACTCATCACTACCATGCCTATAATCCCTGCACCATCGGCAATGAATATTCATATAAGAATACATGGTGCAACAAGAAGAATTCACCAGCAGAAAGTTTTTAAGCAACAATTAACTACACACCACAGATAAAAGAATAGGAAAACCTGCTACAGAAAAATTAAAACTAGAATAAAAACAAATAAAAACAAGAAATAGATCCTAAAAACTAAAGCAAAGATGAACCATGAAATATACAAATGGAAAGAGCTTCTATCTCCTATCTCCCTCTCCAAAAACTCACACGACTGTGTTCCCCGGCAACGGCGACAAAAACCGGATGCTAAAGATCACGGTAGTAAACCGGTCACACAAGTAATATAAAATGGGCAAGTTTTCCCAAGTATCGATCTCTCAAGGAACACAGTAAGGTGGAGTTAATTTCGAGGAGGACTTGAGATTGAAGTCCTTAGGTCAGAGTTAACTATGGGGGGTTTTGATATTTGCAGAAAAAGAAAATAAAAGGCTAACAACTACTCCTATGCAACGCCGCTATGCGATGCTTCGCCAGGCGGGATGGAAGACTAGTCGGGCCGCTATGCAACAAATCACTAGGCGGATGGGCGAGTATTCTTGCGGATAAGGTGGTGAGAATGGCAAAATGAGGGTCGTGAGCACCTCTTCGCTACGCACGCCACTAGCTATTGCTAGTGCGTCAAGGGCAGATGGATGGTGGATGAAATATGGCGCACCTCAAGCAACTAAAACGTAAAATAATACAGAATCACATAGAAATGAATCTAATAAAGTTTACATCTAAAGTGCAACAACATTAATATAAATGAAGTTTTAACACACATATACAACAATAAAGGAAGAACAAGTCAAGAGATCGATCGAATCCGAAGTCTTGCTGAGGATTCACAGTTGGAATCGTCGGGTTGTCAATCCGCGTCCAAGCTCGGTCCTCAACTGCGTCCGGGGTAGAGAAGGGCTGTCACCACCTTCCAATGGCCCGTCTTCTTCGTGTCATGATATTGGACGAAAGTTGCAAGCTTCCCTTTGCTTGATCGCTATGATGTTGAAGCTTGAAATCAACCCAAGAGATGATGGAGGAGGCCGAGAGGAAGCTCCGGCTTGGATTTAGCAGTGAAAGCTTGCCCGGAGCACCTCCCTAGGGTGGAAGATGATGAAAAATGGCGGAGAAGGCGGAAAACGGCGGAGAAATGTCTAGCGATCCGAATGATTCCGAATTAGTGTGAGACCTGCGATATTTATACAAAGAAGAATTGAACATATCGCACGATCACGGGCGCACGACCAGTGGTCGTGTGCACTATGTCCAGTGATCGTGCACACTGGCATGGTAGATTAGGAAGAAGAACTGGGATAACGCGAACGAGCAGTGGCGCACGGCCACTGGTCGTGCGCACTAAGTTCAATGGTCGTGCGATTACCCTAGACAGGATTCCAGGAAAAGAGGAATCAATGCACACGATCAGTGGTGCACGACCGTTGGTCATGCGCACTATGTCCAGTGGTCATGCGATTACCCTAGGCAGATTTTGGAAATCAGGGTACATTGCGCACGATCATCAGTGCATGACCAGTGGTCGTTCGCACTATATCTGATGATCGTGCGCAGTATTCCTACTTCTAAACGTCCCCGGAACACACACACACGACCCCTAAACCCATCACTGATATGTACAGACATTCCAGACGAGCACAAAATAGAGTACAAACAATAAAAGTACAAAAATATACAACCACGGGCCTAAGTGTGCACATCTTATGGAAATAAAGATAAGATGAAATATATACGATAACGAACTAAAAGTGAAGTGCAAACGCGTGAAAACTAGCCCAGATGAGTCCGAAAAACCCTATATAAATCGGACTCATCAACACATCAGACAGCCTTAATTCTGATGAAGACTTTGCTGCTTTCACTAGGCAATTTCAAAGATTCTTAAAGAAAAAATAGTGGAGATCCAAGCCGTCGTCCTCACAGTCCAAGGATGATTGTTATCAGAAAAGGAAATCTTCAAGAAAGGACAGGTATGATACTAAACCTAGTAAATTATCTTCTACTAAGATTGTTTGCTATTGTTGCAACATGCCTGGACATGTAGTTGCTCACTGTCCTGACAAAAGAAACGAATCAAATGACAAGAAGAAACTACAAAACAAGGGAAAGAAGGAGAGATCCTTTGTTGCAAAGAAGGAGAAAAGCTGGACTGATTCCTCATCATCAGATTTTGAAGCTGAGACTGAAGCTGAAGCCTACATTGGACTGTTTACAACTGAAGAGGATTCAAAGGAGACAGAATTCTTGCAAATGCTGGATTCTATCAATGGGATTGATCTTCATTGCAAAGGGCTGATGGCTATATCTGAAGAAGATCAATGCCAGGATCAGCCTGTGTAACGTCCCGAATCGCTCTAGGCCCCTAGTGTGTGTGTTTTGAGTCAGGAGGGTTGACTTGAGTCCTGAGAGTGCAGGGAATTGGACTGCACTTGTGGAGAAGTGGAGAATCAGTGTAAAAAGGAGGTGACACGGGTAGGGACACGGCCGTGTGCCTACCCGTGTGCGTCGAGTTGAGCTCGACGAGCCGTGTCGAGATCATCGAGCTGTGTCGACACCAAGGGACACGGGTAGGGACACGGCCGTGTGCCTACCCGTGTGCGTCGAGTTGAGCTCGACGAGCCGTGTCGAGATCGTCGAGCTGTGTCGACACCAAGGGACACGGGTAGGGACACGGCCGTGTGCCTACCCGTGTGCGTCGAGTTGAGCTCGACGAGCCGTGTCGAGATCGTCGAGCTGTGTCGACACCAAGTGGTACGGGTAGAGACACGGCCGTGTCCCTACCCGTGTGTGTCGAGTTGAGCTCGACGAGAAGTGTCGAGATGCAACCCGAGAAGTACACGGCCAAGGACACGGCCAAGTACACGGCCGTGTCATAGGGACACGGGTCGGGACACGGGCGTGTCCCTACCCGTGTCAAGTATTGAACCGACATGGAAACTGTCGTTGCCGCTTCGCCAAGCAGGACACGGGTAAGGACACGGCCGTGTCCCTACCCGTGCCACATTTTATATATATTGGGGAGAGAAAACCCTAGCCGTCTTCATTCTCTTTTCATCCCCTATTTCCAGTGAGAACTCCTGTGAGAGGGAAAACTGCAGGAGCAAGTCCTACCGAAGGAGATCCGCCATCGCCGTGAAAGAGAAGATGCCGCCAAGGAGAACTACAAGATCCATGGCTAGAAATGGTGGTACCGCTGGAGCCAATGTGAGTTTCCTACCCTCTCCCTTGGTGCTAGATCTATAGTTATTTTCCTAGGCGAGACATCGACTCAAGAGAGTCCTGATGGTGAGGAGGAGTTTTCTAGGAAAGGCCATGCTAAGACTTGTGTCTTAGGTTTTAGATCTCTTCAACCACGCCCTTTTTCAATGGATGATAAGGGATGGTTTCGTGAAGGGTTTTGGCCTCTTGAGGGTGAATAAGGGAGGAGGTTTTCTGGAATGATTTTGGAAGATCGCCTTGAGGAGGAAGATGAACCGATGCCGTTCATTCCGCCTTAAGATGCGTGCAGAATCTGTATTCTGCGCGCAGCGAACTTCGTGACCATTTGTAAGTGTGTTATGGTCAGACCTGGGCTTTTGACTAAACACGAAAGTTGAAGCCCTTGAAAATACCTTTCCAACGAGTGGTTGCACGACTTCCGGTGAAGTCTGTAGCCACGGGAAAATCCAAACAAAAATGGTGTTTAATAAATCCTGCATGCAGAAACTGTGTTCTGTACGCAGCGGACTTCAAGTCCGATTTCAAATAGGATAATATCAAATCTGGGTTGAGCTCTGAATATGAAAGATGTAGTCCATGGAAATACCTTTCCATCGAGGGGTTACACGACTTCACCGGATTCCTGCAGCCTCGGGAATCTCCGGTCGAAGTTGCTGACCAGATTCAACCTGCGCCTAAATTCTGGGCTTAATGGAAAAATGGATTTTGATTCGGTGAAATTATTAATGCAAGATACTTGCCTTGGATGAACCCTTATGATTAATCATTTGTTGTGTGATTGAAGTATCTTATTAATCGTATTTCATATTACCAAATTGTGAAACAAACTTGTTTAAAAGAATTGAACTGGTAGGAATTGAAAGATCGAATATGGTGCACTTCATGTTTAAGCTATGATATTACTAAAAAGGAAGATGTGATAGATCTTATATGCGCATTACGTTATTTTACATTGTCATCATTTGGGGAGTCATATAGATGATTAGATCATGGCCATGGATATGTTTGATTAATGAAATGAGTCTAGTGGACCAATACTTAGAGCGTTGTCTCCCTACGGGTAGTATTGTGAAGGGATGTAAGTGCGGGGTTGACCGCCACTTGTTTTGGTTGTGTTGAGATAGGGTGCGGATGGATGGTTGGGCTGTGCCCTCGTGTTTACTTCCGAGGCCCCTTCCATGTTGTGTTGATATGGTGTTTGCATGTGGTGTGAGTCGACACGCGGTGTCGTAATCCCGGGTTAAGGATAGTGTGGCAGGTCTACGGGCTCGCCAGTCGTCACACCGACGGGAGTTGGCAGTTAGACTTGGTCGGTTTGGGCTGTGTCCTCAGTGTTCACGTCCCGAGGCCCCTCCGGCCATGTGAACGGTTGGGCTGTGTCCTCGTGCTTTCTTCCGAGGCCCATTCCGGGTCACGCAAGGCCAGTTCGGGTTGTGTTCTTGGTGCACATCTACCCAAGACCCCGCTGGGCCATAGTACGCAGGGGCTCCGCTGTTGTGTTCTTAGCGTTGAGGCGTACGGAGGCCTAGGTGAAGTAGTGTGATACCCGCCTAGTAGTAGAAGTGCCCGTTCTACTGTCACCGCCTGGCCACGGCGGCTGATGCCTGAGAGGTTAGCTACCTGCTCGAAAAGTGGGAACTACAGTCTGTGTCGACATAGCAATTGCATGGGTGAGCATGGGTGAGTCATTGCATAACATTCATAGCATTTCTAATCATTGCCCAAACGGGCTACATCAGAGTAATAAAAATACTAACATCAGTAACAGACGGTATCGACGGCACCGTCACATCAGGCCCTGTCGCCCTGGCCTGGCTGTCCTGCTGCGTAGTCTGCGGCTGCTCTACCTGCGGCGTGACCTCCTAAAAAGGAAGACGTAGCAACTGTTAGTCGAAACGACTAAGTGGTTTCACATCCGCTCCCCCGGCGACTCCTCGGCACCGGGCGGAGAAAGAGAAACAAGGAATTTCTATGCGACTACGAGTTCACCATGAACTTCCACCCCGGGAAAGCGAACTCGGTAGCCGATGCACTCTAGGCCCCTAACCACCGGGACTCCTGCATTCAGCCTTCACTCTTTGGCAAGCTTCGCAATGTGTAACATAGTAGCGAACATCCTTCTTCATTCCCGGCCAACACATGGTCTTCCGCAATCCGGCGTGCATCTTAGCAATACTAGGGTGCACTGAATATTGAGAGGAATGTGCCTCTCTCAAGATATCCTCCCGAATTTTGCCGCCCTTGGGAATATAGAGTCGGCCACGAAAATAAATGAGGCCGTCTTTGAGTGTGTACTCATCGGTGGTCCCATCTTCAATTGCCTTGATTGCCGGGGCCAAGGCCGCATCCATTCCTTGCTCCACCCGAATCCGGTCTCGGATATCACAAACTATGCTCATGTTGGCCAAATACTCCGCATACTCTGCCGAAGGATCCTTGAATACTAGAGTAAGTTCCATCTCCTCGATCATCCGAGCCAACTCCATGCTCATCAGCCGAGACTCTGGGCTAGAGCCTGGCACTTTTCTACTCAAGGCATCGGCTACCGAGTTCGCTTTCCCGGGGTGGTAGTTCATGGTGAACTCGTAGTCGCATAGAAATTCCAACCACCGCCGTTGTCTCAGGTTCAACTCCTTCTGAGTGTGAACATACTTCAAGTTTTTGTGATCGGAAAAGATCTCGCAGTGCACGCCATATAAATAGTGCCTCCAGACTTTCAAAGCGAACACCACTGCTCCCAACTCCAAATCATGAACCGGGTAATTGATTTCATGTTTCTTTAACTGCCTTGAAGCATAAGCGATCACATGCCCGTGCTGCATCAGCACCGCACCCATCCCTTGATATGATGCGTCCGTGTAAACCTGAAATCCTTCCTTCCCCGACGGAAGTGCAAGGATGGGGGCGGAGGTAAGCCTATCCTTCAACTCTTGAAATGCTGCTTCACATTGAGGCATCCACTCAAATGGCACACCCTTCTTCGTCAAGGAGGTAAGAGGAAGGGCAATCTTGGAAAATCCTTTCACGAACTTGCGGTAGTAGCCAGCAAGTCCAAGAAAGCTTCGTACATCGGCCGCCGACTTCAAGGGCGACCACTCCTTCACGGCCCGCACCTTAGCTGGATCCACAGCTAATCCTGCTCCACTGATCACATGCCCCAAGAAGGCAACCTCCTTAAGCCAGAATTCACACTTGCTAAACTTGGCATATAAGGCGTGCTCCTTCAATTTCTTCAAAACCAAGGTCAGGTGCTCGACATGCTCCTCCTCCGTCTTTGAGTAGACCAAGATGTCGTCGATGAAAACAATGACGAAGATGTACAAATACGGTTCAAACACCTTGTTCATCAAACTCATGAAGGCCGAAGGGGCATTTGTGAGCCCAAACGGCATTACTGTGAACTCATACAAACCATATCTCGAACTGAATGCTGTTTTCTGAATATCCCCCTCATGTATCCTCAACTGATAGTATCCGGAGCGCAAATCCAATTTAGAAAACCAATGTGCTCCCACTAGTTGATCGAACAACTCATCGATCCGCGGTAGCGGGTAAGTGTTCCGCACCGTCAACCGATTGAGTTCCCGATAATCTATACACAATCGCAGTGTTCCATCCTTCTTCTTCACGAACAGCACAGGGGCTCCCCATGGTGATGAACTGGGGCGAACGAACCCTGAATCCACCAGTTCTTGCAATTGAACTCTAAACTCCGCGAGTTCTTTCGGAGCCATTCTGTACGGAGCCTTGGATACAGGCTTGGCACCTGGTACTAGATTGATCTGGAAGTCAACCTCTCTATGCGGAGGTAATCCTGGTAGCTTCTCAGGAAATACCTCAGGAAAATCCCGCACTACCCGTACATCCTTTAATTCCAACGCTGCTTCCTTCAACTCGAACCAGATCATGAAGACCTCATCCCCCTTCATATGAGCCTTTACAGCCTGAATAGAAGATAATATCATACGTGGCGCGAAGCCAATACCTTGGAAGATGACGTCAGAGTCTCCATGCCTCAAATAGATCCGTTTCTCCGCGCAGTCGATCCTCGCGAAGTGCCAGTCCAGCCATGCCATGCCCAAAATGATGTCAAACTCCGGCATTCTCAGAACCGTGGCCGGCGTATCAAAGGCCTTCCCATCAATAAATAACTCCAACTCGCACTTGGCGGTTGCGATCATCTCTGAGCCGTCCGGAAGGCGTACACGTCGGGCTATGCCAGTGAAGTACTGTACATCCCCCATGTCTTTTATGAAATCCTCGGACACAAAGGAGTGTGAGGCACCGGTATCGAACAGCGCATAAGCTGTCTTCCCGCCAATAATCACGGTGCCTAAGTACCAACAACCAAAACTTATTGCTAGTGGCTAGTAAGTTCTAATCAATTCAAGGTAGATCATGCAAATATGTAAATTAATTAAATCATACCTGCAATCACATCTTGTGGGTTCCTTTCCTGCGCCATACGAGCTTTATCACCCGTCGGCTCACATGCATGTCAGTCTCCTTGGTCCGTGTTTCAAGACGGGTCGAATGGGGAGCCCACAGATCGTTGCAATAAGCACGCAGGGGCTATTTAGCCCGTCTATACGACGCGTGCCATGCTGCTAGTCGACCATAACGACAGTGTCTCCGTGGGCATCACTCGCCCAGGCTCTACATCCCTCAACGCTTTCGCTGCGCTCAACTAAGTTATAATCCACATGGTATCAGTTTGCCACGATCCTCAACTAAGTAAATAAGCAAAAGAAGTCAAAATCCACACTAAGTTATAATGTCCAAATGGTATCAGTTTGCCACGATCCTCAACTAAGAAGTCATTCAACAATGGTGCCACCCCCGTTTGGTTAGTCAGTTTGGGGACAAACTGACTTAGCGGAAGCAGTGGTGTGCCCATATGTAATTCACATTAAGTTTGTCCAACTTTGACCTTAAGTTTAGCCAACCTGACCACAAATTTGTCGTGTATGTGTAGGTTCCACTGCATGTTGAGCCGATGGGGGGTACTCCTACCCCTCCCATACCCACTCAGTTCCAACAGTCTGAGTTGGGGCAAACGCTTACCGCCATTCTTGATGCTTTTAAGGCATAGCAGGCTCCGATGCAACAACAAGCCCCGAGCTCCAACTGGCTGAGCACCTTCCGGGCTCTCTCCCCTCCCGTCTACCTTGGGACGGAGTCAGCCGTACGTACAGAGGAATGGCTAGACACGATAGAAGAGTTGCTGGCTGGTATCCGTTGCCCGGCCAACATGGCAGTGACATTGGCAGTGTCCGTCTTGGACTTACATGCGAAGAGGTGGTGGAAGTCCCTCATGGGCTCTACCTTCCAAGGCCGGATCTACACAGAGATAAGTTGGAGTGAATTCTCGGGTGTTTTCTTGGAGCACTTTATCCCTACATCGGCCCGAGATGAGCTTGAGCAGAGGTTCCTTCTACTAAAGCAGGGATCAAAGTCGGTTACAGAATACCAGCGGGAATTCCAGCATCTCGCAAGGTTCGCAGACTCTTATGAGTTGGATGACAGAGGTTATGCCAAGCGCTTCTATAAAGGGCTGCGAGATCCCCTAAGGCAGTCCCTTTTGTTTATAGCGGATGGTAGCTTGGCAGAGATCATTGATATGGCGAAAAGATTGGAGGCGGACCACCTGGGTTGTAGTAAGAGGCCTGCGGAGGACGTGATGGAAGCCGGCCCAAGTAATAGAAGGAGACGGGACTTCAGAGGAGGAAGAGGTTATCAAAGAGGTGGCGGGCGTGTCCACCGAAACTATAGGGTGGAGCATCCAGTTCCGCAGCCGCCTGCGTTGCCTCCACCCCCACAGCATCAGCGATTTCAACAACCTGAAGGGCGTCGTGGTCTGGTGTGCTTCGAATGCAACCAGCCGGGCCACATCCGGCGTTTTTGCCCGCAGCTATATGGGAACGCCCCTCCTGCCCTCCCTCCTGCTCTCCCTCCTGCTCTCCCTCCAGCAGCTCCACGAGGGCGGGGATATATGCGCGGTCGAGGACGAGGACCGCCAAGAGGAAACCCCGGACCGGTCCGGGATCAGGTGTACGCGCTTGGCATGGCGCAGGAAAGGAACCCACAAGATGTGATTGCAGGTATGATTTAATTAATTTACATATTTGCATGATCTACCTTGAATTGATTAGAACTTACTAGCCACTAGCAATAAGTTTTGGTTGTTGGTACTTAGGCACCATGATTATTGGCGGGAAGACAGCCTATGCGCTGTTCGATACCGGTGCCTCACACTCCTTTGTGTCCGAGGATTTCATAAAAGACATGGGGGATGTACAGTACTTCACTGGCATAGCCCGACGTGTACGCCTTCCGGACGGCTCAGAGATGATCGCAACCGCCAAGTACGAGTTGGAGTTATTTATTGATGGGAAGGCCTTTGATACGCCGGCCACGGTTCTGAGAATGCCGGAGTTTGACATCATTTTGGGCATGGCATGGCTGGACTGGCACTTCGCGAGGATCGACTGCGCGGAGAAACGGATCTATTTGAGGCATGGAGACTCTGACGTCATCTTCCAAGGTATTGGCTTCGCGCCACGTATGATATTATCTTCTATTCAGGCTGTAAAGGCTCATATGAAGGGGGATGAGGTCTTCATGATCTGGTTCGAGTTGAAGGAAGCAGCGTTGGAATTAAAGGATGTACGGGTAGTGCGGGATTTTCCTGAGGTATTTCCTGAGAAGCTACCAGGATTACCTCCGCATAGAGAGGTTGACTTCCAGATCAATCTAGTACCAGGTGCCAAGCCTGTATCCAAGGCTCCGTACAGAATGGCTCCGAAAGAACTCGCGGAGTTTAGAGTTCAATTGCAAGAACTGGTGGATTCAGGGTTCGTTCGCCCCAGTTCATCACCATGGGGAGCCCCTGTGCTGTTCGTGAAGAAGAAGGATGGAACACTGCGATTGTGTATAGATTATCGGGAACTCAATCGGTTGACGGTGCGGAACACTTACCCGCTACCGCGGATCGATGAGTTGTTCGATCAACTAGTGGGAGCACATTGGTTTTCTAAATTGGATTTGCGCTCCGGATACTATCAGTTGAGGATACATGAGGGGGATATTCAGAAAAAAGCATTCAGTTCGAGATATGGTTTGTATGAGTTCACAGTAATGCCGTTTGGGCTCACAAATGCCCCTTCGGCCTTCATGAGTTTGATGAACAAGGTGTTTGAACCGTATTTGGACATCTTCGTCATTATTTTCATCGACGACATCTTGGTCTACTCAAAGACGGAGGAGGAGCATGTCGAGCACCTGACCTTGGTTTTGAAGAAATTGAAGGAGCACGCCTTGTATGCCAAGTTTAGCAAGTGTGAATTCTGGCTTAAGGAGGTTGCCTTCTTGGGGCATGTGATCAGTGGAGCAGGATTAGCTGTGGATCCAGCTAAGGTGCGGGCCGTGAAGGAGTGGTCGCCCTTGAAGTCGGCGGCCGATGTACGAAGCTTTCTTGGACTTGCTAGCTACTACCGCAAGTTCGTGAAAGGATTTTCCAAGATTGCCCTTCCTCTTACCTCCTTGACGAAGAAGGGTGTGCCATTTGAGTGGATGCCTCAATGTGAAGCAGCATTTCAAGAGTTGAAGGATAGGCTTACCTCCGCCCCCATCCTTGCACTTTCGTCGGGGAAGGAAGGATTTCATGTTTACACGGACGCATCATATCAAGGGATGGGTGTGGTGCTGATGCAGCACAGGCATGTGATCGCTTATGCTTCAAGGCAGTTAAAGAAACATGAAATCAATTACCCGGTTCATGATTTGGAGTTGGGAGCAGTGGTGTTCGCTTTGAAAGTCTGGAGGCATTATTATATGGCGTGCACTGCGAGATCTTTTCCGATCACAAAAACTTGAAGTATGTTCACACTCAGAAGGAGTTGAACCTGAGACAACGGCGGTGGTTGGAATTTCTATGCGACTACGAGTTCACCATGAACTACCACCCCGGGAAAGCGAACTCGGTAGCCGATGCCTTGAGTAGAAAAGTGCCAGGCTCTAGCCCAGAGTCTCGGCTGATGAGCATGGAGTTGGCTCGGATGATCGAGGAGATGGAACTTACTCTAGTATTCAAGGATCCTTCGGCAGAGTATGCGGAGTATTTGGCCAACATGAGCATAGTTTGTGATATCCGAGACCGAATTCGGGTGGAGCAAGGAATGGATGCGGCCTTGGCCCCGGCAATCAAGGCAATTGAAGATGGGACCACCGATGAGTACACACTCAAAGACGGCCTCATTTATTTTCGTGGCCGACTCTATATTCCCAAGGGCGGCAAAATTCGGGAGGATATCTTGAGAGAGGCACATTCCTCTCAATATTCAGTGCACCCTGGTATTGCTAAGATGCACGCCGGATTGCGGAAGACCATGTGTTGGCCGGGAATGAAGAAGGATGGTCGCTACTATGTTACACATTGCGAAGCTTGCCAAAGAGTGAAGGCTGAATGCAGGAGTCCCGGTGGTTTGTTGCAGTCATTGCCCATCCCCGAATGGAAGTTCGAGGATATCTCCATGGACTTTGTTCATGGGTTACCTCGTTCCCGCTCCGGGAATGATTCAGTATGGGTTATTGTGGATCGACTGACAAAGGTGGCCCGGTTCATTCCAATGAAGAAGGAAGCACACGTGGATGTTTTGGTACGCCTTTTTGTGGAGCAATTTGTACGGTATCATGGCGTGCCCAAGACAATTGTTTCGGATCGGGATGGTCGGTTTACATCCAATGAGTGGAAGGCGGTACAGGCGTATTTGGGCTCACGCCTAACCTTTAGTACCGCATTTCATCCTCAGACGGACGGGCAGTCAGAGCGGACCATCAGAACACTGGAGGATTTATTGAGGTTATGTGTGTTGGACAGGGGAGAGCCATGGGAAAGGCTCTTGCCCCTGGTGGAATTCTCTTACAACAATAGTCATCAAGCGAGCATCGGTATGGCGCCCCATGAAGCCCTTTACGGAAGAAGGTGCAGGACTCCCTTGTCTTGGGTGCAAGATGAAGATCCGAAGGCATTGGGAAACGAATACATAGATGATACTGATGCGGCGGTCAGATTGATACGGGATCGCATGTTGGAGGCTCAAAGTCGACAGGCGAAATATTACAATAAAAAGCACCGGATGGTGGAGTTCCAAGTGGGCGAAAAAGTGTTCCTTAAGATTCGGCCGATGCATGGAGTGTCACGGGTGCGGGGAGTGAAAAAGCTCAGCCCAAGGTATGTTGGGCCTTATACTATACTAGAAAGGATCGGCCCGTTGGCCTATCGGTTGGAGTTACCACCAGAACTAGAAAATCTCCATGACGTGTTCCATGTGTCGTCGCTTCGAAAAGCACTGTTGCGGCCCGACCAGTATATTCCCACTACTGATGGTGCAGTGGCATCAGATAGGTCTGTGCGACTAGAGCCGGTGCGGATTGTTGACAGCGAGACAAGGACTTTGCGCCGCAAAAGTGTACCCTTGGTGAAGGTACTATGGTCGAATCATGGGAAAGAAGAGTACACGTGGGAGCCAATGGATTTAATGCAGCAACGCTACCCGGAGTTGTTTGCTCAAGGTAATCTTATTTAAAAGCATATGTTAAATTTCCTGTTATGCTCTTCTCCCCATAAGCCTAAGCCTGATTTCGGGGACGAAATCTTTTATTTTGTTTATAGGATTTGTAACGTCCCGAATCGCTCTAGGCCCCTAGTGTGTGTGTTTTGAGTCAGGAGGGTTGACTTGAGTCCTGAGAGTGCAGGGAATTGGACTGCACTTGTGGAGAAGTGGAGAATCAGTGTAAAAAGGAGGTGACACGGGTAGGGACACGGCCGTGTGCCTACCCGTGTGCGTCGAGTTGAGCTCGACGAGCCGTGTCGAGATCATCGAGCTGTGTCGACACCAAGGGACACGGGTAGGGACACGGCCGTGTGCCTACCCGTGTGCGTCGAGTTGAGCTCGACGAGCCGTGTCGAGATCGTCGAGCTGTGTCGACACCAAGGGACACGGGTAGGGACACGGCCGTGTGCCTACCCGTGTGCGTCGAGTTGAGCTCGACGAGCCGTGTCGAGATCGTCGAGCTGTGTCGACACCAAGTGGCATGGGTAGAGACACGGCCGTGTCCCTACCCGTGTGTGTCGAGTTGAGCTCGACGAGAAGTGTCGAGATGCAACCCGAGAAGTACACAGCCAAGGACACGGCCAAGTACACGGCCGTGTCATAGGGACACGGGTCGGGACACGGGCGTGTCCCTACCCGTGTCAAGTATTGAACCGACATGGAAACTGTCGTTGCCGCTTCGCCAGGCAGGACACGGGTAAGGACACGGCCGTGTCCCTACCCGTGTCACATTTTATATATATTGGGGAGAGAAAACCCTAGCCGTCTTCATTCTCTTTTCATCCCCTATTTCCAGTGAGAACTCCTGTGAGAGGGAAAACTGCAGGAGCAAGTCCTACCGAAGGAGATCCGCCATCGCCGTGAAAGAGAAGATGCCGCCAAGGAGAACTACAAGATCCATGGCTAGAAATGGTGGTACCGCTGGAGCCAATGTGAGTTTCCTACCCTCTCCCTTGGTACTAGATCTATAGTTATTTTCCTAGGCGAGATATCGACTCAAGAGAGTCCTGATGGTGAGGAGGAGTTTTCTAGGAAAGGCCATGCTAAGACTTGTGTCTTAGGTTTTAGATCTCTTCAACCACGCCCTTTTTCAATGGATGATAAGGGATGGTTTCGTGAAGGGTTTTGGCCTCTTGAGGGTGAATAAGGGAGGAGGTTTTCTGGAATGATTTTGGAAGATCGCCTTGAGGAGGAAGATGAACCGATGCCGTTCATTCCGCCTTAAGATGCGTGCAGAATCTGTATTCTGCGCGCAGCGAACTTCGTGACCATTTTTAAGTGTGTTATGGTCAGACCTGGGCTTTTGACTAAACACGAAAGTTGAAGCCCTTGAAAATACCTTTCCAACGAGTGGTTGCACGACTTCCAGTGAAGTCTGTAGCCACGGGAAAATTCAAACGAAAATGGTGTTTAATAAATCCTGCATGCAGAAACTGTGTTCTGTACGCAGCGGACTTCAAGTCCGATTTCAAATAGGATAATGTCAAATCTGGGTTGAGCTCTGAATATGAAAGATGTAGTCCATGGAAATACCTTTCCATCGAGGGGTTACACGACTTCACCAGATTCCTGCAGCCTCGGGAATCTCCGGTCGAAGTTGCTGACCAGATTCAACCTGCGCCTAAATTCTGGGCTTAATGGAAAAATGGATTTTGATTCGGTGAAATTATTAATGCAAGATACTTGCCTTGGATGAACCCTTATGATTAATCATTTGTTGTGTGATTGAAGTATCTTATTAATCGTATTTCATATTACCAAATTGTGAAACAAACTTGTTTAAAAGAATTGAACTGGTAGGAATTGAAAGATCGAATATGGTGCACTTCATGTTTAAGCTATGATATTACTAAAAAGGAAGATGTGATAGATCTTATATGCGCATTACGTTATTTTACATTGTCATCATTTGGGGAGTCATATAGATGATTAGATCATGGCCATGGATATGTTTGATTAATGAAATGAGTCTAGTGGACCAATACTTAGAGCGTTGTCTCCCTACGGGTAGTATTGTGAAGGGATGTAAGTGCGGGGTTGACCGCCACTTGTTTTGGTTGTGTTGAGATAGGGTGCGGATGGATGGTTGGGCTGTGCCCTCGTGTTTACTTCCGAGGCCCCTTCCATGTTGTGTTGATATGGTGTTTGCATGTGGTGTGAGTCGACACGCGGTGTCGTAATCCCGGGTTAAGGATAGTGTGGCAGGTCTACGGGCTCGCCAGTCGTCACACCGACGGGAGTTGGCAGTTAGACTTGGTCGGTTTGGGCTGTGTCCTCGGTGTTCACGTCCCGAGGCCCCTCCGGCCATGTGAACGGTTGGGCTGTGTCCTCGTGCTTTCTTCCGAGGCCCATTCCGGGTCACGCAAGGCCAGTTCGGGTTGTGTTCTTGGTGCACATCTACCCAAGACCCCGCTGGGCCATAGTACGCAGGGGCTCCGCTGTTGTGTTCTTAGCGTTGAGGCGTACGGAGGCCTAGGTGAAGTAGTGTGATACCCGCCTAGTAGTAGAAGTGCCCGTTCTACTGTCACCGCCTGGCCACGGCGGCTGATGCCTGAGAGGTTAGCTACCTGCTCGAAAAGTGGGAACTACAGTCTGTGTCGACATAGCAATTGCATGGGTGAGCATGGGTGAGTCATTGCATAACATTCATAGCATTTCATATCATTGCACAACAAGATCCTCATCGTATAAGTTTGTATGGGCACTCTTATACGATGAGTTACTTTTATGTAACCCGATCCTTAACTTATAAGTTTGTATGGGCATTCTTATAAGTTAAGTTACTTCCTGCTCTCACTTATACTTGCTAGTTTACTTGTAGCTCTTATATAAATGCTGATAGTGATACTGTTTCTCTTACTCTACTGCCACCTGTTTGTACCTGTCATACACTTATAAATATTGTACCCTTGTTTCTCTTTCTCCGCCCGGTGCCGAGGAGTCGCCGGGGGAGCGGATGTGAAACCACTTAGTCGTTTCGACTAACGGTTGCTACGTCTTCCTTTTTAGGAGGTCACGCCGCAGGTAGAGCAGCCGCAGACTACGCAGCAGGACAGCCAGGCCAGGACGACAGGGCCTGATGTGACGGTGCCGTCGATACCGTCTGTTACTGATGTTAGTATTTTTATTACTCTGATGTAGCCCGTTTGGGCAATGATTAGCTGTACTCTGATATTTTGTAGAAGCATGTTTTAGCTTCTATTTATTGATGTATTTGGACATTATAACTTAGTGTGGATTTTGACTTCTTTTGTTTATTTATTTTGGCTGGGTTGGCATGATATATTGATATTGTTGTAGCCGGCGGAATAGGCGTCTTGTGGTACAGGTTAGCCCGTGTGCTAATACTACCGCAAGGCGGCTGTTCCGGGCATAAGACTCCCCCTTCGTGCCGTGTTTTGGGATCCGGGGAGGGGGGGGGGGGGGTCTTACAGCCTGGTCCCAGTATAGTAAACAACCTTTCATCAGTTTCTGACTATTATACTGGATAAAAATCAGAAGCATCTACATCAAGAGATGTGGATGGTTCAGAATCTGAAGGGGATATTCATCAACTTATTGATGAATATGGTGATATGTTGCATGCAATTAAGAGAAGCAGAAACCTTGTCAAAACCAGGCTAAGGAAATTGCTGCTCTTAAGTTTGCAGCATCTGATTCAGAAAAATTGTTGGATCAGAAGATGAATGAAGTTGGCAAGCTGAAGAATATAACTTTTATTCCTATGGGAAAAATTACATTCAAAAATAATCAGATCAAGGGTCTGGAAGTCAGACAATAAAGAGAAAAGGAACTTTTGGCTAAATTCTCAAAGCCAAAGTCTGTCTTACCATTGATTGATGACTTCATTAACCAAAAGGAAAAGACAGGTCTAGGTTTTAAGAGAAAAACTGGGGCAACAAATTCTAAAAGAAAAGGTAAAGCTCCATTTCAGCCACAAGCCTTCAAACCCCCTATTGCTTTTAAGAAAGTGGTGCAGCCTACTAACAGGTTTGATCATGACATTACACATGGTCACTGTAAGGCTGGTATTCTGAATGATAAGGGTGCAACTGTCAATAGGGTAGCCCATGTACACACTCACCATGTTCTTCAGGAATCATTGGTATTTGATGCACCAGCCCCAGCACTAAATAAAAGGACAACTGACAGTAAGGCTGTTAAGACTGTATATAAAAGAAGATACATTAGATATGAGTTCTCGTGCTGTGGCAAGGTTTGGCATTATGCCATAGATTGTTGGCACAACACCAGTGTCAGGAAAAATGTTAGCTTACCTGTTAGAAAGGCTGCAGGGAAATCAGTCAAGTTTCAGACTAACATAAACCTAGAACCCAATACTTATTGGGGTTCTAAGGTTAAGTAATTATATTTAATGCAAGTGAGTCCAAGTGGCCATACTCCAATATGGTACTTGGACAGTGGATGCTCCAGGCACAAGACTGGAACAATAAGGATGTTGAAGGATTACACTCCATTAGTGAATGGACCCAAAGTGATCTTTGGTGGATCTGAAAATGGGATCATCAAAGGGTTTGGTAACATTTCTAATGGCTTAACTACTATCACCCAAGTGGCTTATGTGTAAGGTTTGAAACACAACCTAATAAGCATAAGCCAACTGAGTGATCTTGGTTATGACACTTCATTTATTAAGAATGAGTGTCAGATTAGAAGGACAAGTGATCAAGAGGTCATCTTGTCAGGTTATAGAAAGGGGAATGTTTACTGTCTCAATTTTAATTGTGAGAATAAGAACTCTCCTATATGTTTAGTTGCAGATGAGAAAGCATCTGAATGTGTCAAATGGCACAAAAGGCTAGCTCATCTTAACTATATGACTATAGGCCAACTCTATTGCATGGAGTTAGTGAGGAATGGTCCTCAGTTCAAGTGCATAAAAGAGGATGTATGTTCAGCTTGCCAAAAGGGCAAACAGTCCAAGACCTCTTTTCATGGACATGATACCAAAGATTCTGTGAGGTGTTTGTATCTCCTGCATATGGATCAATTTGGTCCTATTCCAGTTCATAGTCTAGGTAGGAAAGTCTATACACTTGTAGTTGTGGATGACTATTCTAGATTTACTTGGGTTTTCTTCCTGAGGCAGAAATTTGAAACCCCTACTATCTTCCACAATTTTTTTAGGCAAATTCAGAATGAACTTAACATTTAAGTGGTCAAAATCAGAACTGACCATGGGACTGAATTTCAGTTTCAATGTATGACAGGATTTTGTGAAGAACTAGGGATTCATCAAGAGTTCTCCCCACCTAGAACTCCTCAGCAAAATGGTATTGCTGAAAGAAAGAATAGCACTCTTATTGAGGCTGGTAGAACACTACTATGTGACACTTATCTCCCAGAATATTTCTGGGCTGAGGCAGTAAACACTGCATGTCATGTTCTCAATAGAGCATCCATCACTAAAAGTCATAAAAAGACACCCTAAGAGATTATGAAAGGCAGAAAACCAAACATATCCTATTTTAGGATCTTTGGTAGCAAGTGTTACGTACTTAATAATGGTAAGTCTTATTTAACTAAGTTTGATGCCGAATCCCAAGAAGGGATATTTGTTGTGTACAACAACAATAGTAGAGTTTACAGAGTCTATAACCTGACTACTCAAGTTGTAGAAGAATATGTTCATATAGTCTTTGATGAAACTGAACTAATCAACTGTGAACAGTCTAGTGTATCTTGTAGCTCTACAGGTTTGAAAGAAAAGTTAGACAAGCTTACCATTAATGAAGACCAACCTGCAAGGCAGGATGAAGAAATTGATGGGTGCTGTCCAGGGGGAGTACAAGACCCTCAAGCTGATGAAGAGGACAATGAAGTACATCATGTTGAAGAGATTGGAGAAAATCTAGGTGTAGATGGATTGCCTCCAGATACAAGGCATCTAAAGAGTCATCCAGCACACCAAATTATTGGTGATCCAAGACATAGTGTCCAGACAAGGAGCAGAAATATGAACACAATTCTTTCCTCAAGTTTACTGTCCTAGATGGAACCCAAGAAATTTGAAGAAGCCATACAAGACCCAAACTAGATTGATGCCATATAGGAGGAGATGAATCAATTCAGAAGGTGTAAAATCTGGGAGCTGGTTCCTAAACTAAAGGATAATAATGTCATAGGGACTAAGTGAATCTACAGGAACAAGTTAGATGAAAATGGAATCATAGTCAAAAATAAAGCAAGACTGGTAACTAAAGGCTACAGACAGGAAGAGGGAATAAACTTTGATCAGACATTTGCTCCAGTGGAAAAGTTGGAAGAAATAAGGCTATTCCTTGCCTATGCAACATACCAAGGGTTCAAGGTATTCCAAATGGATGTCAAGTCAGCATTTTTAAATGGTGACTTAAAAGAGGAAGTCTATGTTGAACAGCCTCAGGTTTTGTAGATTCTCTCTATCCTAATTATGTTTATAGGTTTAAGAAAGCACATATGGTTTGAAATAAGCCCCTAAGGCTTGTTATGAAACCCCGTCTACTTTCCTCATTGAGAACAAATTCTCAAGGGGGAAAATAGACAAAACTCTATTCCTTAGGGAATCAAAAGGCAAGATGATCCTAGTTCAGATATATGTTGATGACATTATCTTTGGATCAACAAAAAACAACCTTTGTAGAAAGTTTACCAAACTTATGCAAGGGAAGTTTGAGATGAGCAGTATGAGTGAGCTTAAATTCTTCTTGGGAATCCAAGTTAGACAGGCTGATGATGGCTTGTCCATATCCCAGTCTAAGTTCACCAAGGAGTTGATTAAGAAGTTTGGCATGGAGTCAGCATCCACCATGAGAACTCCAATGTGGTCAAGTATGCCTATAAGCAAAGATGATGCGGGGAAACCTGTAGATGAGTCTTTGTATAGAGGGATAATTGGCTCCCTTTTATACTTAACTGCTAGTAGAGCAGACATCATGTATGCTACATGTGTCTGTGCTAAGTATCAAGCCTGCCCTAAAGAGTCTCATTATATTGCAGTCAAAAGAATTTTGAGATATCTTAAGGGAACTCCAAATCTTGGCCTTTGGTACCCTAGGAATAGAGATTTTTTACTGACTGGGTATTCAGATGCAGACTTTGCAGGATGCAAAGAAGACAGGAAAAATACTACTGGCACATATCAGTTTTTAGGTGGAAGATTGGTGTCTTGGAGCAGTAAAAAGAAGATAAGTGTGACTATTTCCATAACTGAGTCTGAATATGTTGCTGCAGGTAGCTGCAGTGCTCAGCTATTTTGGATTCAACATCAACTTGAAGATTATGAAATCCAGGTAATTAGAACTCCATTATTTTGTGATTCTACTAGTGTCATTTCTATTGCTAGAAATCCTGTTTCACATAGCAAAATTAAGAACATAGAAATAAGATTTCATTTCCTTAGAGATCATGTTGAAAAGGAAGATATCAGTTTAGAATTTGTCAATACTAATTTTCAAATTGCTGACATGTTCACCAAACCACTGGATGAAACTAAATTTAATTATTTTAAAATTGAATTAGGCATGCTGAACATAGAATAAGAATGACAAATTTGACTAATTAAATGTATGTCAACACTTAAGGACAAAGGTGTCAACACTTAGAAGATGGTGTCGACACATAAGAAAATTCTGTTAAGACATCTAGAAGATTGTGTCGACACTTAGAATTTGGTGTCGACACATAGCTATCCTGACACTTAAATGTTGGTGTCGACACATACAGTCGTCTGTGTCAACACGCAAAGTTTAGTGTAAGCTCTTAAGATTATTTGTGTCGACCCATCGCAGTTGGTGTCGACACATTGTATATTAATTCTCTGTCGAGACTTTAGTAGTTTTTGTCGACACAATCCCAACAGTGTCGACACAATAGGTTTATTTCAACCCGCCTTTTGACCTTCTTTATTTAGAAACCTATAAATAGGTGGAAGTAAACCCCTGTCGACTTCGCTCTCAAAATTCTTGAGACCTAATCCTTTGTGTTGACAAAACTTCATCTCTCTTCTTCTATCTCTCTCATCCCTCATGGCGCCAAAGCTGAAAGACAACATTAACGCGGGTTATGAACTAGTTCGCGATGCATTTGCAAGTGCATCTAGCGACATCAAAGCCGTGATTACCCTAATCACAGAGAATGGGTTAGAATACTTGGTCTCAGAACCTACCAAGATTTGGAAGAAGGAGGTTCTTGAATTCTACACGGCAGCAACACTGGATTAAACGGGCATGAAAATTAAGTAATCTGTTCAAGGAACCAAGGTCAAACTCACCCTGAAGAGTTTGAGGAAGACACTACACCTGCCAAGGGTTTAAGAAGATGATGAAATAGTATCATCTATGACCAGAGAAGCTCTATAATGGTGTGGACTGGATCCCACCACCAAGATTGGATCTTCTATGCTCAGAAAGGGAATGAACTCCCATGGAAAATATCTTTCTGAAATTATAGGAAAAGTAATTCTGTGTAAGCCAGGAGGACATGAAAGGATATCTGCTAATATGTTCAATCTAATGACCAGAGTCATCATCAAGGTCAAAACCAACTAGTCTGCTGTGATCTTTGAAAACATCAAAGAAAGTTTAAAGAAACCTAATATAGGAAGAATTCTAAGTCTATATCTGGCTGAGAATATTCCCGAAGTAATGAATCAGATTGTAGGATCTAAGATCAATCATCTGAGAAGAATGGATTTGAGAATACTATCCAGATGGGAAAGGGTCCTGACCAAGGATGTTTTTACACCCTAGAAATAAACAAAACAGATACAACCAAAGAAGAAACCAACCCACAAGACAGCTGAATCTTCCAGTGATTCAGAAGAAGAGGTGGTCTTCAACTCAGATAAGGAAAGACCAGCGACTGCTAGAAAATCACCTGCTCTAGAGACTTTAGATGATGGTCAGGTGCAGGGGGAGCAGCTTCCAAAAAGCAACATCCACCAAGATCAAGTACAAGAAGAACCTCATCAGGGGGGATCCAATGAGCTTTCTCCAGCTTCAGCTCAACAAGAGGCATTACCTTCAGGAGTTGCTCATGAGAAAGAGCAAGCTGCATTACAGAGTGAAACAGCAACTCAAACTATCCTTGAGGTAATACATGATATTAATCAAGCTACACTAGATACTGAGCCAGGTACACTAATTGTGCATTTGCTTGAGGTTGAACAGACTAACCAAGACAATGTCCCAGCACAAGACATTATAATGGAAGACACATCTGCATTTGATGACACTCCATCTACTGTACAAGAGCAAGATATTCCTCCTGTTCAAATGCAGCAAGAGTTCACTCTAGAAGAATTATTTCCTGACAGACAAGAAGAAAGGACTGAGGGGGAGTTGCCAAGGACTAAGGGGGAGCTGCTAAGCACTGACAAGAATCATCCAATCATTGACCCTACTCCAAAAGACACTGTGGACGTAGTAAGTTCCTCAGAAACTTTAGAAGATGAAGCAGCCTCTAGGGACAAGAAGAGAAAGCTTGTGGAACTCATGAAGAGGTGCTCTGGCTATAAGAAAGCATTGCAAGCTGTTCCACAAACTCCAACACCTGCAGTAGACATCAGTTCCCTTCTAGTGCAATTGCAAGTTAAGCTGGATGAGCAAAGAGCAACTATTGAGATATATGTAGATGAAAGTCATAAGGAACTCCAATTTACTTTGGCTCAAGATTTGAAGTAAATCAACATAAACAAGAGATGACAGATTGCTTCCATAAGGGAGGTAATGCTGTACTTTATTTAGCCAAAAAACAAGTGATGAATTGTAAATATAAGCATTTTTGTGTACATTAATTTAGTCGTTTCCATTTCTTTTCGTCATTTTTCATGTTTTTGCTTAATAAATTGCTCTTTTTTTGTAAATAATTTTGCTGACTTGCTTTATTTTTATGTTTTAGAAAATATCAAAAATCTGCCAAAAAATGCAATGTCACTCCCGTGACATATTGGTCACGTCCGTGACCAGGGCGTGACACGTCAAATTCCACTGAAATCAGCAAATTTTGAAGAGAAAAGCTTGACACGCCCGGGGTCACGCCTGTGTCACCCGATACGGGGCATGAGCTAAGCCCGTGTCCACTCGCTCGACGTTTTTCAGCTCGACGATCGTCGACCTCCTCGACACGCCTAGCGTCACGCTCGTGACCCATGGCGTGACACCTCCACCCGCTCGACGATTTTCAACTCGAAATTTTCCGCTCGATGTTTGTCGAGTGTCGACACCAGCCGACACGCCCAGAGTCACGCCCGTGACCTGGGGCGTGATATCTCCACCTGGCCGACAAGACCTGCGCAACGACTTTCGGCGCAACCCGCGCCCAGATCCACCTCCTTGACACGCCCACCGTCACGTCCGTGACCTGGGGCGTGACCACCGCGAGACCGACACGTGTCCAGCCCGAAGTCAAATTTCCAGTCACATCGCCGGCCGCCATCATGAATAGTGTCGACAAGTCCCCTAACACGCCCATGTCAGAGGGCGTGTACTTGTAAATTTTTTGTCTATAAATTCAGAGCTTCTGCTTGAGTTCTTGTTCCCTTTTTGGATCCATTTTGCTTAGGAGTTATGCTGCTGGGATGAATTCCAATGCTTTGTAAGGGATATTTTCTCCCCCTCTCTTTAGCGTTTTGTTTTCGTTCCTTTGTAATCGTGTTTTTACTTAATAAAATGTGTTATTTTTGTCTCTTTATATGGTGTTGGAATGAGTCTAAGCAACACTCTCTTAAGCAATCTTATTTTTCATTTTGTTTTAACTTAGTTTTTTTTGCTCCTTTTTATACGTGTGTGTGTGTATGAGAGTAAAATGTTTTTTTCTTCTTTTTATTGTTAAGTAGATGTTTTCATCTTCATACTAGCTATTTAGTTTTTGTTCTAAAACCAGTCCTTATAAACTATAAAAACGATTTTAAAGTGGTTTTGTCATTTTCATTTCACTTAGACTTTTTAGTTTTGTAGAACTTTTCGTCCTTTTTTCTTTTCTTCCACTTTTTAGGGGTTTTTATAGCATTATAAGAATGGAAATATTGTTATTTTGTTTTTCCAAACACTTGTATTTTTCCTTTATTTTCCAAAACTTTTGCTCTTTTAAATTTTTCGTTCTCTTTTTACGCATTTCTACCGCATTCTAGTGGTAGAAATGTATTCGTTTCAATTTTTCGGGTATTTTCATTTTGCGTTTATTTGCAAACCTTTTTGCTCGGTTTATTTTTATTTCATCTTTTTAGACATTTCTACGGCATTCTAGCAGTAGAAATGCAGTCATTTTAATTTTTCGTCAACTTAGTTTTTCTTAATTTTTTCGCTCATATGTGTATGCGCATTTATTTCCGCTTACTCGTTAAGAGTTAAATGACGCTTGCTTAGTTTACTTTCTGTAGAGTGCTTGAGTTTGTAATTTTCTTTATTTCCGCCTACTCATTCGAGTTAAATGGCAGGTCTTTATTTTCCCTACTCATTTGAGTAGGATTTGTGTGTGTTTTTTCATTTATGTCGAGAGAGTGTGTGCGTGAGTTTTACTTTATGTCGAGTGTGTGTGTGCGTTGCATTTATTTTGTCCTAGTCGGTTGAGTAGGACCCGCATTTATTTTCTCGTACTCATTTGAGTAGGACTTGCGTGTGTGTGTTTTACCGCTTTCTTTCTCCCGCCCATGCATTTGCGCCGGGACTCGCAATTTACAGCTTTCTTCAGTCCTACTCGTTTGGGTAGGACTTGTAATTTTCAGCTTTCCTTTACTGCTTTATTTTACTGCTTTCATTTCCTGCTTTCCATTTTCTGCTTTCTTTTCTGCTATTCCCGCAAGCCGTCCCCATTCCGATGAGTGGCTAACTTTTCTTAGCCCTCGGTATCGAAGAGCATTGGGACAGATAAAATAGCTTAAAATAACTAAAGGTCTAATTTTTCTATTTAATTAAAAGTACTTGATGTTTGCCCGGGGTTAACGACGCGTAGGACCACATATCGATGTGTGGGCCCTATTTCTGTAGTCCATATGCTAGCTAGCCGAGAGGCCGTGCATATGGACCGATCACCCCTTGGCAAAGAGAGTTCCGCACTAACCCTCGAGAGAGGAGGTGCGCCAACTCTACTGGATTGGGTTCCCCACCCAATAGCGGGGTTCTTAGCGTAATGCGGGCGTTAAGAGGAATCCTTCGTCGGACGAGAGCCCGGTCGAATAGTCTTAGCGTTCAGGTGAGCGATAGCCCTATAACTAGGTGAGCTCATTTTAGTGGAACCTCCACGGCCAAGTCTCCGCCTTAATTAATTAGAAATTTAGGAGCTCTTTTTTATTTAAAGTCTATTTTAGTTCAATTGTTTTTTCGGTGCCGTCGAGCTAAGCTCTTCATCGGCACCACCTTATTGCTTTCCTTTTATGCCTTTTATCTTCTGTCATTTTTATTATATATAATATATAACCCGACAAGTTAATTATCGGTAAAATAATAGTCCCCTCCAGGGAAGAGTAGAAATAATCGAAACGACCCCGAGAATAATACGACCTCGATATTCCACCCGGAATATCCTGTACTACTCACGATAGGTGCACTTGCCTCCTTTCGTTAAAACTCGATCACACCCGTTTTATATCCAAAATAAATAAATACGCGCACCCCATTTTCTAAATAAAACCACTTCCGGTTTACTTAAATAAAACCGCCCGGGGCGCCGCGCTTCATAAATAATTTTTGGAGTTTTAACGCATCAAGTTTTTGGCGCCGTTGCCGGGGAAATTTTGGTGTCATTATTTTGAACCCTAGAAATCTATTAATTTTACCTATATCTATAATTATAACAAAAATTAAAAATGACCAACAAAAACATAATAATAATAATAAACTACTTAAAACAAAAATCTTAAAAAAGATATATTGTTTTTATCATATTATTATTATTTATAAAATATTTTTTTTGAAATGACGTCGTTTTCTACTAACAAAACATAAAAAAAAACTAACTTAAAAACCAAAAAACTCTAAAAACTTGAAAAAGTATAAAACTTAAAAAAAAACTAAAAACTCTAAAACGGAAAACCTAAAAAATCTAAGCGCTTAAAAAATGAAAAAAAAAACAAAAAACATAAAACATCCTAAAAAAAGAGAAAAACTTAAAACTAAAAAAAACTTCAATAATAAAAAAACTAAAAACTAAAAAAACCTACCCAAAAAAATCAACTAAAAAAATAAAAAAATCTACTTAAAAACACCAAAAAAATATAATAATTTGATATTAATAAATGTATATATGTTTTATTTAACTTCTTTTATTTTAATTTGTTTTATTTGGTTTCATTTTGCTTCGGCACGCTTCCATTATTGTGCGCGCTAGGGGATCACATTTTTATCACGCAATGGTCGCTAAGGCCTTAGCTACCTTCCGAGTCACCCACGCACTTGCCCCCTACGGCCCGCATACCTTTTGCCCGACTTTCTCTTTTCTATTTTTTTCGTTATATTTTTGCTACTTCTTCTAACAATAATGCAGGGTTTCGACCCAGGCCTCCCGCACTCGTCTAAGGGAAGCTCCTACCCTACCTTTTTCTTTTTGTACTTATTCTATTTTGTATATTATCGGTTCCGCATACTTAGATTGCAACATTGGGGACAATGTTGGGTTTAAGTATGGGGGTGTTTTCGTATTTCTTTATTTCTGCACTTTACAAAAACGCATAAAAATACAAAAACATTACAAAAAATAAAACCTTAAAATTTTTTCCTTGTTTTTATTTTCATAAAACTTCAAAAAAAAATCATAAAAACATCAAAAAATTAAAAAACAAAATAATAATTTTTTTTTACTTTGTAAATATTTTTTGTAAAAATCTTCCCCCCTTCTTATTTATAAAAACTCGCATTTTGCCTCCCCGCGACGTTCGACTCATCGAACCAACCACCCAAATAAGAGTCTGTTCGCGGGCATTCGAGTTTTTACTCTGCTCTTTTTTTATAAAAATCTCTCTTTCCCCACTACCTTCTTTGTAAATAACACTTGTTTCTCTCCTCATTCTTGTAAATTACTTATCAAAAAAACACTAAAACATCAAAAAATTAGAAAAAACAAAAATTCCTAAAAAAGATAATAACTCTAAAAATTCAACAAAAAAGATCATAATCACAAAAAATACAAAAAATGATTAAAACTCTAAAAAATCAAAAAAATATATGTTTTGTTAAATTATGTAACAAAATAATTCGAATATACCATATCTTAACCCTTTTTGCTTTCCAAAAATCTAGTTTCGAGTTAATCTATATCCGAATTTTAGTTATTCTTTGCGTACTATTCGTTTATTAATTAAAGTTCGATAGATGTAAGTGTCTGGGGTTAAATTTTAAAGAATTTTTTATGTCTTATCCTTATAATAGGGAACTTGTTTTTCACCACCACTTCTAATTTTATAAATAGAAGCTCGTTTTTTATGTTAGAAAATAACATCCATGGATTTCAATTATTTCTACTCTTTGCTTTTAGAAACATTGGAACGTTCATTTTAAAAAGTTTGCTCTCAAAACTTTTTTATTAAAATCTAGTTTTCTTTTTGAAAAAATAAGCCCACTTCCATTTTTTTTCATGTCTTACTTGACATGTTTACCCCTATCCCTTAAAAGATCTTATGTCAATGGGAATAAGATTTCATTCCGTAAACATAGGCACCCAATATTTAAAAAAATTATATGTTATGTAGTAAGAGGATAAAATTCATTACTTGTACACATATACATTGGGTTATTTATTATTTATGAAGAAAGAAAAAAAATATTATATATTAGGAAAATAAGATTTCATTTTCCTAACTATCCAAAAAGAAAAAAATTGGAGGTTCGAGAAAAAATTACCTCGCCTCAATATTCAAGCCTTCTTCATAAACAACCAAACCACTTAACCTATTTCAATGATTCTAGAATTAATTTAAAATTTTTTTGAGAGCATAACTTTTAAATTGCATTATTTCTTTTAACTTCTTTTAAGCTAAAGTTTTTTATATAAATCCAATCCATCTTTGTTAAACTAACAAAAATAAATTTTTGCTTTCTATTTTATTTTATCTAGAAGTCTTTTTGAAACTCTTCCTCTATTCATAACATTTCATAAAATAGGATTTAATTCTTTAACCCCGGATGTTTATTTTGATCTTATTTTTAATTAATTCAAGCGGTAGCTAAACTTAGGATTTCTTTTATTCCTTATAAGATCATCTCTAACTTTTGCTCTGGAATAGCAAAAGCTTAAGTATGGGGGTATTTGATGAATTGTAAATATACACATTTTTGTGTACATTAATTTAGTCGTTTACATTTGATGTGCCCGCGAACAGACTCTTACTGTGGTTGGTTCGGTGAGTCGATCGCCGCGGGCTTGCTCGGGTAGGCAAGTGCACCTATCGCAAGTAGTACTCGATATTCGGGGGAATACCGAGGTCGTATTGTTCTCGGGGTCGCGTTGACTATTCTTACTCCTCCGGGAGGACTATTATTTTATTGAAAGAAAAAGTGGATTTTTTTTGTTACTTAATAAAAGACGGAAAAGCAAAGGAGTGAAAAAAAACGATTTAGAAAATATTCGATGAAGGGTTAACGCTCGGCATCGAATCGGATTAAGACTAAAACAATTTTTAATAATAAAAAGACTTAGTTTTCAAATTAATAATAAGGCAACTTGGCCGTGGAGGTTCCACAAATGTGAGCTCACCTAGCTATAGGGATATCGCTCACCTAAATGTTAAGACTATTCGATCGAACGTTAGTCCGACGAAGGATTCCTCTTAACACCCGCTTTACGCTAAGAACCCCGCTATTGGGTGGGGGACCCAATCCGGTAGAATTACGCTAGTCCTCTCTCGAGGGTATGCACGCAACTCTATTTACCCAGGGGTGATCGGTCCATATGCACGGCCTCTCGGCTAGCTAGCATATGGACTACGGAAATAGGGCCCACACATCGATTATGTGGTCCTACGCGTCGTAAACCCGGGGTAAACCCTAAGTGCTTAAATTAAAATGAAAATAAAGAACTTTAATTATTATAAATCATTTTAAATGTCCCAATGCTCTTCGATGCCGAGGCTAATAGCGATTAGCCACACATCGGTATGGGGACGGCTTATAATTTAGTGAGGCGCGAGTTCGAAATTAAACACTAAACGTTTATAAGAAAGGGACAAAAGAAAAATAACAACATTTAGAAAGCTAAAAAGTTAACTAAACGAGAACTCACGCACACTCCAAATTATAAATTAAACAAAATCTAAGTTACACATGAATGAAATTTGCATAATTTAAATTTGCGAGTCCCACTCAAACGAGTGGGGGCGGTAAATAAAGGCTGAAAATTGCAAGTCCTACTCAAACGAGTAGGACTGAAATGAAAGCGAGTCCTACTCAAATGAGTAGGAGAAAATAAATGCGATTACAGGGCTAAAAAGTCCGGCCATTTAACTCAAGTGAGTAGGCGGAAAAAAATAAAGAAAGTAAAATTGCAAGTCCTACTCAAACGAGTAGGACTGAAATAAAGGTCTGGCCATTTAAACTCAAGTGAGTAGGCGGAAAAATAAAGAAAGAAAAATTACAAGTCCTACTCGAACGAGTAGGACTGAAAATGAAAACGATGCGCCATTTAACTCTTAACGAGTAGGCGGAAATAAATGCACACGAACACACACACTCCATATGAAATTCAAGAAAGCAATAAAGCTAACACCTACACTCACACACTCTACAAAATTGAACAAAGCATTAAAAGAAAGCGTTAAAACAAAGCATGAAAATTATACACCTACACTCACACACTCTACATAATTTAAATAAAGCATTAAAAGAAAGCAATTAAAAAGAAAGCATGAAAATTATACACCTACACTCACACACTCTACATAATTTGAACAAAGCATAAAAATTATACACCTACACTCACACACTCAACATGAAAAATCAAAGTTACCTAAAAATTAAAATTTATACTATTTCAAGCATAGGTTTTGCCAAAAACAAATAAAAAGAAGAAATTACAATTTTAGAAGACAAAAGTTTTTCAAAACAAATTAAAAACCAAAGTTTTTGGAAAATAAAAATTTCAACATTTTCATTCCTAGGATTTCATAAAAGAGCTAAAAAAGTTGAAATAAAAGAGAAAGAAGAAAAAAAAAGTTTTCATTCCAAAATAAAGCTAAGTAAAAAAACAAAAGAAACCTTAACTCTTTTACACACTCATAAGAGTGAAGATGTTGAAGAAATTAAAAGAAGACATGGAAAAGGTTTGTAATTCATCATTTCATGAGTTTCTAACAAAACCTAACTTGAGAAAAATTAAAGGCATGTAAAGTACTAAACATGTAAAGAGGAAAACCTAACATCCCTAAGCATGAAAACAAGTAAAAAAAATGTAAAGGAAATAAGTTACACTCATACACACACACACACTTTTCATAAATGAAGAACAAAGATGAAACTAAGAATAAAAAGGAGAATGAAAGTGGGGCACCAGTGCTCATTCCAAAGCCATATATGAAGAGAAAATTTGACATTTTATTTGATCAAAATGAAACTATTACAAGCTATTACAAGTGCTAAAACTACAGCAAAATAAGAAATGAAATAAAAAAGGGAGAAATCTCCTTACATAGCCTTGAAAATCACGGATGCAGCCCACAAAAAGACACTAACTTGGCCCAAAAATCTGAACCCTTGGACCTTACAGAACTTGGCTATTTATAGGAAAAAATTTCTAAGTACACGCCCTCGGTCACGGGCGTGTAGGGGGGGCGTGACAGTACTATTCATGAAGGCGGCCGGTGATTGGACAACAAAGTTGACTTCGGGCTGAGTTCGCAGCAGTCACGCCCCAGGTCACGGGCGTGACTCTGGGCATGTCGGGGAGGTAGAACCGGGCACGGGTTGCGTCAAATGTCCTTGGCAGCATCTTGTCGGGCCAGCTGGAATGGTCACGCCCCATGTCACGGGCGTGACTATGGGCGTGATAGTTGGGGTCGACACTCGACGAATGTCGAGCGGAAAGTGTCGAGTCGAAATTGTTGAGCTGAAATTGGGTCACGCCCTTGGTCACGGGCGTGACACTGGGCGTGACTGTTGGTGTCGACACTCGACGATCGTCGAGCGGAATTCGTCGAGAGGAGAGGACACGGGCCTGGGTCACGCCCCGTGTCGGGTGACACGGGCGTGTCGCCAGGCGTGTCAAGCTTTAACTTCAGAGATTTTGTAATTTCGCGGGAAATGCACAGTCACGGCTCGGTCACGGGCGTGACCCATGTGTCACGGGCGTGTACGTCCCAAATTTTGGCAGATTTTGGAATTTTTCTGCAAAATAAAATAAAACAAGTTAGGAGAAAATTTACAAGAATAGGAACATTTTATTGAACAAAAATAAGTAAAAACGACGAAAATAAATGAAAATGACTAAATTAATGTGCATAAAAAATACGCATATTTACAGTTTATCAAATACCCCCATACTTAGGCTTTTGCTATTCCAGGGCAAAAGTTTGAGGTGAATCTATAAGGAATAAAAAAAACTCTAAGTTTTGGCTATTGCTTAATCAATTATAAGAGAGATCGAAATAAATATACGGGGTGTAAGAGTTAAGTCCTAAAATTATTGAGATGATTTAAATAGCGCAAAAGTTTTGGCCAAAAGACTTCTTGATGTAATCAAATAGAAGGCAACATTTGTAATGGTTAGATTAACGAAAATAGTTTGGAATTATAAGAACTCTAGCTTATACGAGTGCTACTGGAAATAATACAATTTACTAATTATGCTCTCAAAAAGATTTTTGAATTAATTCTAGAGTCGTGTAATTGGCTAAGGGGGAAGTGGGTTTATGAAGAGGGTTTTGATATTTGAGGTGAGATAATTTTTTCTCGAACCTCCATGCTTTTCTTCTTTTGGATTATTAGGAAAATGAAATCTTATTTTCCTAATATGATTTTTGTTTTTCATCTTCATAAGAAAAAAATAACCCAATGTATATTTGTAGGAGTAATGAATTTTATCCTCTTACTCCCTATATAATCTTTTAAAATTATTGGGTGCCTATGTTTACGGAACGAAATCTTGTTCCCATTGACATAAGATCTTTTAAGGATAAAATTTTTCATGCCAAGTAGGTCATGAAAAGTAAGGGGAGAAAGGAAAACTAGATTGTAATCCTAAAAATTTTTGAGAGCAACCTTAATAATTTGTACGTTCCAATTTTTTTCAGAAAGCTAAAAGTAAGTATAATTGAATTCTATAGTCGTTATTTCCTAACATAATATACGTGCTCCTATTAATGAAAAATTAGAAGTAGTGCCTAAAACGAGTCCGCTAGTTTTAACAAAGCATAAAGAATTCTTTAAAACTTAACCCCGACTATTTAAATGTTTCAATCAATAATTAACAAACGGGTAGCAAACAGAGAATTAATAGTATTCACATATAAATAAACTCAGAACAAAATTTTTGGATAGCAGAAAAGTTAAGTATGGAATATTTAATTTGTTTATTTCAAAACAATTTTTTTTTTATTTTTATAGTTTTTGTTATCATTTCTTTTTTGTTTGTTTTTCATTTATTATCCTTTTTTTTGTATTTTTGTTTTTCGCAATTTTTTGTTTTTGAAAATTTTTTTGAACTATTATCTTTTTTGTATTTTTTTAAGAGAATTTTCATAATATGTACAAAAATAAGGGAGAAAAAGAAAAAGGTTTGTACAAGAATGAGGTAGGGGGAGAGAGAAAAAAAAAACAAAAAATATATACAAAGTGAAACTAAACAAAATAATTTTTTTTGTTTTGTTTTTTTGAGTTTTTGGAAAAGAGAAAGAGAACAAAACAAGAAACAAATTTTTTTGGATTTTTGTTTGTTCATTTAAATTTTTTTTTTTTTTCATTTAAAATTTTTTTGTTTCATTTTAAGATGTTTTTTTTAATTTTTTTTGTTTTTGTTTTGTTGTTATATGTATTTTTTTGTATTTTTCTTTTTTGAAATGCAGAAAAATTGAAGTGCAGAAAGTAAAGCATGAAAATACCCCCATACTTAAGTCCAACATTGTCCCCAATGGTGTATCGTAAGTATGCGGAACAGAATGAAAAAAACAATATGTACAAAGAAAAGAAAGGGAAGGGGGTAGAAGCTTCCCTGAAATGCGGAGGGGGAGGCCGATCAGAAACCCTGCGTTTATTAGAAAAAGCAGCAAAGGTAATAAGGAAAGGGCGAAAAAGATAAGCGAGGGGTGCCTCCCAGGAGCGCTTTGTTTATAGTCGTGTAGCTTGACTATTTTGGCGGGTTTATAAGGTGGAGGAAAGTTATGGTTTCGCTAAAACCGATCACTGGGTCGCCCGCGATGTAAGACTTTAACCGATGACCGTTTACTTTAAAAGAGCCTTTGTCCGGGTGGGAGATGAGCACGGTTCCATAAGGAAAAACTTCTTCAACTAGGAAGGGACCGGACCATCTAGATTTTAATTTACCTGGAAAAAGCCTAAGACGTGAATTGTAAAGAAGGACAAGATCGCCCGGAGAAAATAATTTTTGGGACTTGATTTTTCGATCGTGATATAACTTAGAGCGCTCCTTATAGAATTTATTGTTCTCGTAAGCGTTCGCACGCCATTCATCGAGCTCGTTTAGTTGCAGTTTTCTATTCTGAGCGGCTAAGTTGGAGTCGAGATTTAAGAGTTTTAAAGCCCAAAGTGCGCGATGTTCTAATTCTACGGGTAAATGGCACGCTTTGCCGTAGACTAACCGGAACGGCGTACATCCGATAGCGGTTTTATGCCGTCCGATACGCCCACAACGCATCGTCGAGTTTAACAGACCAATCTTTCCTATTTAGCGAAACGGTTTTTTCTAAAATTCGCTTAATCTCTCGATTTACTACCTCGACTTGGCCACTTGTTTGCGGGTGGTAGGGGGTGGCAAGCTTGTGCGTGACTCCGTATTTAGCTAACGTCTTAGCCATAAGAGCGTTACAGAAATGCGTTCCCCTATCACTAACAATTGCGCGAGGCGTGCCGAAGCGAGAAAATAATTTTTTAAGAAATGTAACGACGACTCGCGCATCGTTGGTGGGGAGAGCTTGCGCTTCCGCCCACCTCGATACGTAGTCGACCGCCACTAAAATATACATATTTTTGAAAGACGGAGGTAGGGGGCCAACAAAATCTATGCCCCACAAATCGAAGACTTCGCACTCTAAAAACATGTTTTGGGGCATCTCGTCGCGACGAGAGATGTTACTCGACCGCTGACAGCTATCGCATGCGCGCACAAAATTATGCGCGTCTTTGAAGAGAGTGGGCCAAAAGTAGCCCGCCTCTAGCGCCTTCCGAGCGGTCCGGTTGGCTTGATAATGCCCACCGGCTGGACCCTCGTGGCAGTGCTTAAGAATTTGTAAGCACTCCACACCCGCAACGCATCGTCGAACCGCTTGGTCCGCGCAGATACGCAAAAGAAATTGGTCCTCCCAAAAGAAATTTTTCAAGTCAGAAAAGAATTTCTTCTTTTGATGACTGGAAAACTCTTTTGGAAGGACCCGCGCTACTAAGAAATTTGCAAAATCTGCGAACCAAGGCGAAGATGACGAAGATTTATTAATGGCAAGAAGGCGTTCCTCGGGGAATCTGTCATTTATTTCAGATTCGACGAGCGCTTCCGCACCCAGATTTTCTAAACGGGAGAGGTGGTCCGCCGCTAGATTTTCCGCTCCCCGCTTATCTCGGATCTCCAAATCGAACTCTTGTAGGAGGAGAATCCATTGAAGAAGGCGGGGCTTCGCATCATTTTTAGCTAATAAATACTTAAGCGCGGAGTGATCGGTAAAAACGATAACTTTAGATAGCGTTATATACGAGCGAAACTTATCGAAAGCGAAAACGACGGCTAAGAGTTCCTTTTCCGTTGTCGTGTAATTTACTTGTGCGGAAGTGAGCGTCTTGCTAGCGTAATAAATAGGATGAAAATGTTTTTCTACGCGTTGGCCAAGAACGGCACCTAAGGCAATATCACTAGCGTCGCACATTATTTCAAACGGAAGGGACCAATTAGGGGCCACTAAAATTGGTGAGGAGATAAGTTTTTGTTTTATCAAATTAAAGGCGGACTCGCATTCGCTACTAAAGATGAAACGTGATTCCTTTTCCAAGAGGTGAGTTAGCGGCTTTGTTATTTTTGAAAAATCTTGAATAAAGCGTCGGTAAAAGCCCGCATGGCCTAAGAAACTCCTAATAGATTTTACGTTTGTTGGATGCGGAAGTTTTTCTATAATTTCTATCTTGGCCTTATCCACCTCTATCCCCTTAGACGAAATCATATGGCCGAGGACCAAACCTCCTCGAACCATAAAGTTGCATTTTTCCCAATTTAAAACCAGGCTTGTGTCCTCGCACCGTTGAAGGACACGATCTAAATTGTTAAGGCAATCGGGAAAAGAGCGTCCGAAAACAGAGAAGTCATCCATAAAGACTTCCATAATGTCTTCTACTAGCTCGCCAAAGATCGCTAGCATACATCTTTGGAATGTAGCTGGCGCGTTGCAGAGTCTAAATGGCATTCTTCGATAGGCGAAGGTGCCAAACGGGCAAGTAAAAGTTGTTTTCTCTTGATCATCGGGGGAAATGGGGATTTGGAAAAACCCCGATAAACCATCAAGAAAACAATAATACGGATGACCGGATAAACGCTCTAAAATCTGGTCTAGAAATGGCAGAGGGAAATGGTCCTTGCGGGTGGCGTCATTAAGTTTCCTATAGTCGATGCACACTCGCCAACCCGTAACAGTACGAGTTGGGACAAGCTCGTTATGCTCATTTGCCACTACGGTAAGACCGCCCTTCTTGGGCACGACATGCACGGGACTAACCCATGCACTGTCCGAAATAGGGTAGATAATCCCCGCATCTAACAACTTAATGATTTCGGCTTTAACGACGTCTTTCATGTTTGGGTTAAGACGACGCTGCGGCTGAATCGTTTTGCGGCAATTATCGTTTAGGAAAATCTTATGGGTGCAAAAGGAGGGGCTAATCCCCTTTAGGTCAGAGATTTGCCACGCAATTGCGTGGCGATGTTTAAATAAAACTTCCAATAAATCGGAAGTCTCCGAATCACTCAAGTCCAAAGAAATGATAACGGGGAGCGTATCACCTTTTCCCAAAAAAGCATACTTGAGCGAGGCGGGTAAGGGTTTGAGGTCTAGGATGGGCGGTTCTTCTAGGGAGGTTTTAATGCCTATGTCTTTCTTACCAATTGGTTCGAAAGGCAAGTCTATAGATGTATCCTCATCGCAGTTAAAATTTTCGAGCGCATAAATGTCGTCATTTAAAAATACGGACTCGAAAATGGGAGAAGAACGATCTCCGAAAAAGGTATCTAATGAATAGCAGAAATCGTCGCTCGATGACAAATTGTCCATCGAGGGATTAATAGAGAAAGTAACTTGGTCATCGCCTACTCGGAGGAGAAGGCTACCATTACTAACATCTATTAGTGCGCGGGAGGTGGCGAGAAAAGGGCGACCGAGTATTATTGGTACCTCGGCGTCCTCCTCGATATCTAAGATGACGAAGTCTACCGGGAAGGTAAACTTGTCGACTCGGACAAGGACGTCCTCCACTACCCCGATAGGGAACTTAACCGAGCGATCCGCTAATTGGATGCGCATATTCGTAGGACTAGGAGTACCCAAACCTAAACGTGAAAAAAGCGAGAACGGCATCAGATTAATGCTAGCCCCTAAATCAGCTAAGGCGTACTTTACTAATATATCGCCAAAAAGGCACGGGATGGAAAACCGTCCCGGGTCGTTTTGTTTTGCGGGCAATTTATTAGCAAGGGCCGCCGAGCAGACAGCGTTGAGAGATACATGCGAAATATCCTATAATTTGCGTTTATTAGAAAGTAGTTCTTTTAAAAATTTCGCATATTTGGGCATTTGCGAGATAGCCTCGCAAAAAGGAACATTAATGTGAATTTGTTTTAATAATAAAATAAATTTTTCATATTGCGCGTCCTTACGCTCGTTTTCTAATTTATGCGGATACGGAAGAGCCTTGTTTAAAATAATTTTTTCTTTTATAATAGGTAAAGGCGGCGTAAGCGAAGAAAGAGGAAGAGGGGTCGGAGGTGAAATATGTACCTGAGGGTCGGTCCGTTTTTGATCGACCACCTCCTTTCCACTACGGAGGGTTATAGCGTTGGCGTTCTCCCGCGGATTGGGCTCCGTGTTTCCCGGCAGTGCCCCGAGCGCGCGCTCGGACATCATCCTCGCCAGCTGTCCAACCTGTTGTTCGAGTGTTTTTAGCGATCCGGTGATGTTCCGGATATTTGACTCGTTGGACGCAATATACTTCGAAAAATTTTCCTCCATCGGGGAGGGTTTCGGAAGAGGAGGGGGAGGAAGAAATCCGGGCGCATAAGAAATAGGGGGACGCTGAGCATTATTCGGGTTGCTCCACGAGAAGTTGGGGTGATTCCTCCAACCCGGATTATAGTTATTACTATAAGGGTTGTTGTTGGGGTTGAAGGGAGGACGACCCGAATTTCCCATGAAGTCCACGAACTCTTCAGCTACGCAGACGTTAGGGGGAATAAAACAAGGCGGAGTGGAGGAGGCAGCAGACATCTCCACCACCTGCTTTGTTAACCTTTCAACTTGAAGGGTCAAGAGAGCAGTGGCATCCACTTCAAAAAGACCAGCCGCCGGCTTTGGCCGTCCCCGCGGGACGTTCCATTGATAGGCGTTCATAGCAATCTCTTCGAATAAAGCCTGGGCGGCCTCGGGGGTTTTGTTGTTAAGCGTACCCCCGGCAGCCGCGTCAATCATTTGACGCGTCTGAAAATTCAGCCCATTATAGAAAATTTAAACTTGCAACCACGTTGGCAGCGCGTGGTGCGGGCAACGGCGGAGGAATTCCTTAAATCGTTCCCAAGTCTCGTATAGAGACTCAGGATCGTTCTGCACAAACGAAGAAATGTCTGCCCGCAACTTTGCAGTTTTGGCGGGCGGAAAGTACTTCGTTAGGAACCGTTCCGTCAACTCAGCCCACGTGGTGATACATCCTCGCGGGAGGGCATTCAACCACGCCTTGGCTTTGGACTTAAGGGAAAAAGGAAATAAGCGCAAACGAATGGCGTCATCAGTGACGCCATTGATCTTGAAGGTGTCGCATATCTCCAAGAAATTGGACAAGTGGACATTCGGGTCCTCATCCGGCAGTCCATCGAACTGCACGGCATTTTGGACCATTTGAATGACACTTGACTTTATTTCAAAATTATTATTGGCCACCGCAGGGCGAACAATACTCGACCCAGAATCATCCAGGTTAGGCCGGGCGTAATAAGACATAGTACGCTCGGCCGCCGGGGGAAGGTTAGGGGCGGCCATAACTACAGCAGTGGGTTCTCCGATAGATTCCTCGGGATCTAAAGAAGGATTTCGGCGATGAGATCGGATACGCGCAAGAGAGCGTTCGATCTCAGGGTCGAAGTCTAAATCTTCAGACTCTGAGGGTTGTCCTCGGGTCATACACCCAAACAAAAATAAAACAAAAATAAACTTTTTTTTTTGTGTTTTTAAAATAAAGTTTTTAGTTTTTTTTTAGAGAAATTAAGTAAAATTAATAGACTCCGGAATTCGAAATAGCAACTCGAAAAGAGATTCCCCGGCAACGGCGCCAAAAACTTGATGTGCCCGCGAACAGACTCTTACTGTGGTTGGTTCAGTGAGTCGATCGCCGCGGGCTTGCTCGGGTAGGCAAGTGCACCTATCGCAAGTAGTACTCGATATTCGGGGGAATACCGAGGTCGTATTGTTCTCGGGATCGCGTTGACTATTCTTACTCCTCCGGGAGGACTATTATTTTACTGAAAGAAAAAGTGGATTTTTTTTGTTACTTAATAAAAGATGGAAAAGCAAAGGAGCGAAAAAAAACGATTTAGAAAATATTCGATGAAGGGTTAACACTCGGCATCGAATCGGATTAAGACTAAAACAATTTTTAATAATAAAAAGACTTAGTTTTCAAATTAATAATAAGGCAACTTGGCCGTGGAGGTTCCACAAATGTGAGCTCACCTAGCTATAGGGATATCGCTCACCTAAACGTTAAGACTATTCGACCGAACGTTAGTCCGACGAAGGATTCCTCTTAACGCCCGCTTTACGCTAAGAACCCCGCTATTGGGTGGGGGACCCAATCCGGTAGAATTACGCTAGTCCTCTCTCGAGGGTATGCACGCAACTCTATTTACCCAGGGGTGATCGGTCCATATGCACGGCCTCTCGGCTAGCTAGCATATGGACTACGGAAATAGGGCCCACACATCGATTATGTGGTCCTACGCGTCGTAAAACCGGGGTAAACCCTAAGTGCTTAAATTAAAATGAAAATAAAGAACTTTAATTATTATAAATCATTTTAAATGTCCCAATGCTCTTCGATGCCGAGGCTAATAGCGATTAGCCACACATCGGTATGAGGACGGCTTATAATTTAGTGAGGCGCGAGTTCGAAATTAAACACTAAACGTTTATAAGAAAGGGACAAAAGAAAAATAACAACATTTAGAAAGCTAAAAAGTTAACTAAACGAGAACTCACGCACACTCCAAATTATAAATTAAACAAAATCTAAGTTACACATGAATGAAATTTGCATAATTTAAATTTGCGAGTCCCACTCAAACGAGTGGGGGCGGTAAATAAAGGCTGAAAATTGCAAGTCCTACTCAAACGAGTAGGACTGAAATGAAAGCGAGTCCTACTCAAATGAGTAGGAGAAAATAAATGCGATTACAGGGCTAAAAAGTCCGGCCATTTAACTCAAGTGAGTAGGCGGAAAAAAATAAAGAAAGTAAAATTGCAAGTCCTACTCAAACGAGTAGGACTGAAATAAAGGTCCGGCCATTTAAACTCAAGTGAGTAGGCGGAAAAATAAAGAAAGAAAAATTACAAGTCCTACTCAAAAGAGTAGGACTGAAAATGAAAACGATGCGCCATTTAACTCTTAACGAGTAAGCGGAAATAAATGCACACGAACACACACACTCCATATGAAATTCAAGAAAGCAATAAAGCTAACACCTACACTCACACACTCTACAAAATTGAATAAAGCATTAAAAGAAAGCGTTAAAACAAAGCATGAAAATTATACACCTACACTCACACACTCTACATAATTTAAATAAAGCATTAAAAGAAAGCAATTAAAAAGAAAGCATGAAAATTATACACCTACACTCACACACTCTACATAATTTGAACAAAGCATAAAAATTATACACCTACACTCACACACTCAACATGAAAAATCAAAGTTACCTAAAAATTAAAATTTATACTATTTCAAGCATAGGTTTTGCCAAAAACAAATAAAAAGAAGAAATTACAATTTTAGAAGACAAAAGTTTTTCAAAACAAATTAAAAACCAAAGTTTTTGGAAAATAAAAATTTCAACATTTTCATTCCTAGGATTTCATAAAAGAGCTAAAAAAGTTGAAATAAAAGAGAAAGAAGAAAAAAAAAGTTTTCATTCCAAAATAAAGCTAAGTAAAAAAAACAAAAGAAACCTTAACTCTTTTACACACTCATAAGAGTGAAGATGTTGAAGAAATTAAAAGAAGACATGGAAAAGGTTTGTAATTCATCATTTCATGAGTTTCTAACAAAACCTAACTTGAGAAAAATTAAAGGCATGTAAAGTACTAAACATGTAAAGAGGAAAACCTAACATCCCTAAGCATGAAAACAAGTAAAAAAAATGTAAAGGAAATAAGTTACACTCATACACACACACACACTTTTCATAAATGAAGAACAAAGATGAAACTAAGAATAAAAAGGAGAAGGAAAGTGGGGCACAAGTGCTCATTCCAAAGCCATATATGAAGAGAAAATTTGACATTTTATTTGATCAAAATGAAACTATTACAAGCTATTACAAGTGCTAAAACTACAGCAAAACAAGAAATGAAATAAAAAAGGGAGAAATCTCCTTACATAACCTTGAAAATCACGGATGCAGCCCACAAAAAGACACTAACTTGGCCCAAAAATCTGAACCCTTGGACCTTACAGAACTGGGCTATTTATAGGAAAAAATTTCTAAGTACACGCCCTCGGTCACGGGCGTGTAGGGGGGGCGTGACAGTACTATTCATGAAGGCGGCCGGTGATTGGACAGCAAAGTTGACTTCGGGCTGAGTTCGCAGCAGTCACGCCCCAGGTCACGGGCGTGACTCTGGGCGTGTCGGGGAGGTAGAACCGGGCGCGGGTTGCGTCAAATGTCCTCGGCAGCATCTTGTCGGGCCAGCTGGAATGGTCACGCCCCATGTCACGGGCGTGACTATGGGCGTGACAGTTGGGGTCGACAGTCGACGAATGTCGAGCGGAAAGTGTCGAGTCGAAATTGTTGAGCTGAAATTGGGTCACGCCCTTGGTCACGGGCGTGACACTGGGCGTGACTGTTGGTGTCGACACTCGACGATCGTCGAGCGGAATTCGTCGAGAGGAGAGGACACGGGCCTGGGTCACGCCCCGTGTCGGGTGACACGGGCGTGTCGCCAGGCGTGTCAAGCTTTAACTTCAGAGATTTTGTAATTTCACGGGAAATGCACAGTCACGGCTCGGTCACGGGCGTGACCCATGTGTCACGGGCGTGTACGTCCCAAATTTTGGCAGATTTTGGAATTTTTCTGCAAAATAAAATAAAACAAGTTAGGAGAAAATTTACAAGAATAGGAACATTTTATTGAACAAAAATAAGTAAAAACGACGAAAATAAATGAAAATGACTAAATTAATGTGCATAAAAAATATGCATATTTACAGTTCATCAACATTTCTTTTCGTCATTTTTTCATGTTTTTGCTTAATAAATTGCTCCATTTTTGTAAATAATTTTGCTGACTTGCTTTATTTTTATGTTTCAGAAAATATCAAAAATCTGCCAAAAATTGCAAAGTCACGCCCGTGACATATTGGTCACTCCCGTGACCAGGGCGTGACACGTAAAATTCCAGTGAAATCAGCAAATTTGAAGAGAAAAGCTTGACACGCCCGGGGTCACCCCGTGTCACCCGACACGGGGCGTGACCCAAGCCCGTGTCCACTCGCTCGACATTTTCAGCTCGACGATCGTCGACCTCCTCGACACGCCTAGCGTCACGCCCGTGACCTAGGGCGTAACACCTCCACCCGCTCGACGATTTTCAACTCGACATTTTCCGCTCGACGTTTGTCGAGTGTCGACACCAGCCGACACGCCCAGAGTCACGCCCGTGACCTGGGGCGTGACATCTCCACCTGGCCGACAAGACCCGCGCAACGACTTTCGGCGCAACCCGCGCCCAGATCCACCTCCTTGACACGGCCACCATCACGCCCGTGACCTGGGGGGTGACCGCCGCGAGACCGACACGTGTCCAGCCCGAAGTCAAATTTCCAGTCACATCGCTGGCCGCCATCTTGAATAGTGTCGACATGCCCCCTGACACGCCCGTGTCAGAGGGCGTGTACTTGTAAATTTTTTGTCTATAAATTCAGAGCTTTTTCTTGAGTTCTTGTTCCCTTTTTGGATCCATTTTGCTTCGGAGTTATGCTGCTGGGATGAATTCCAATGCTTTGTAAGGGATATTTTCTCCCCCTCTCTTTAGCGTTTTGTTTTCGTTCCTTTGTAATCGTGTTTTTACTTAATAAAATGTGTTATTTTTGTCTCTTTATATGGTGTTGAAATGAGTATAAGCAACACTCTCTTAAGCAATCTTATTTTTCATTTTGTTTTAACTTAGTTTTTTTTTTCGCTCCTTTTTATACGCGTGTGTGTGTGTATGAGAGTAAAATGTTTTTTTCTTCTTTTTATTGTTAAGTAGATGTGTTCATCTTTATAATATCTATTTAGTTTTTGTTCTAAAACCAATCCTTATAAACTATAAAAATGATTTTAAAGTGGTTTTGTCATTTTCATTTCACTTAGACTTTTTAGTTTTGTAGAACTTTTCGTCCTTTTTTCTTTTCTTCCACTTTTTAGGAGTTTTTATAGCAGTATAAGAATGGAAATATTGTTATTTTGTTTTTCCAAACACTTGTATTTTTCCTTTATTTTCCAAAACTTTTGCTCTTTTAAATTTTTCGTTCTCTTTTTACGCATTTCTACCGCATTCTAGCGGTAGAAATGTATTCGTTTCAATTTTTCGTGCATTTTCATTTTGCGTTTATTTGCAAACCTTTTTGCCCGGTTTATTTTTATTTCATCTTTTTTTCGCATTTCTACCGCATTCTAGTGGTAGAAATGCAGTCATTTTAATTTTTCGTCAACTTAGTTTTTCTTAATTTTTTCGCTCATATGTGTATGCGCATTTATTTCCGCCTGCTCGTTAAGAGTTAAATGGCGCTTGCTTAGTTTACGTTCTGTTGAGTGCGTGAGTTTGTAATTTTCTTTATTTCCGCCTACTCATTCGAGTTAAATGGCAGGTCTTTATTTTCCCTACTCATTTGAGTAGGATTTGTGTGTGTTTTTTTCATTTATGTCGAGAGAGTGTGTGCGCGAGTTTTACTTTATGTCGAGTGTGTGCGTGCGTTGCATTTATTTTGTCCTACTCAGTTGAGTAGGACCCGTATTTATTTTCTCGTACTCATTTGAGTAGGACTTGCGTGTGTGCGTTTTACCGCTTTCTTTCTACCGCCCACACATTTGCGCCGGGACTCGCAATTTACAGCTTTCTTCAGTCCTACTCGTTTGGGTAGGACTTGCAATTTTCAGCTTTCCTTTACTGCTTTATTTTACTGCTTTCATTTCCTGCTTTCCATTTTCTGCTTTCTATTCTACTTTTCCCGTAAGCCGTCCCCATTCCGATGAGTGGCTAACTGTTCTTAGCCCTCGGTATCGAAGAGCATTGGGACAGATAAAATAGCTTAAAATAACTAAAGGTCTAATTTTTCTAATTAATTAAAAGTACTTAAGGTTTGCCCGGGGTTAACGACGCGTAGGACCACATATCGATGTGTGGGCCCTATTTCCGTAGTTCATATGCTAGCTAGCCGAGAGGCCGTGCATATGGACCGATCACCCCTTGGCAAAGAGTGTTCCGCACTAACCCTCGAGAGAGGAGGCGCGCCAACTCTACCGGATTGGGTTCCCCACCCAATAGCGGGGTTCTTAGCGTAATGCGGGCATTAAGAGGAATCCTTCGTCGGACGAGAGCCCGGTCGAATAGTCTTAGCGTTCAAGTGAACGATAGCCCTATAGCTAGGTGAGCTCATTTTAGTGGAACCTTCACGGCCAAGTCTCCGCCTTAATTAATTAGAAATTTAGGAGCTTTTTTTATTTAAAGTCTATTTTAGTTCAATTGTTTTTTCTGTGCCATCGAGCTAAGCTCTTCATCGGCACCACCTTATTGCTTTCCTTTTATGCATTTTATCTTCTGTCATTTTTATTATATATAATATATAACCCGACAAGTTAATTATCGGTAAAATAATAGTCCCATCCAGGGAAGATTAGAAATAATCGAACCGACCCCGAGAATAATACGACCTCGATATTCTACCCGGAATATCATGTACTACTCATGATAGGTGCACTTGCCTCCTTTTGTTAAAACTCGATCACACCCGTTTTATATCCAAAAGTAAATAAATACGTGCGCCCCATTTTCTAAATAAAACCACTCCCGCTCTACTTAAATAAAACCGCCCGGGGCGCCGCGCTTCATAAATAATTTTTGGAGTTTTAACGCATCAACAAGTGGAAGCCAAAACACAGATAGATGATATAGCAGTCAAATAAGGCTATGTTTTGGAAAATCAAATAAGAATGAATGGCAATCTTACTGAATCTCATAATGTGATTGTCACAGAACTTAAGAATACAGCAACTGCTTTAACTGCAAACATTGCTAAAGACAAGACTGAGTTTGATAAACTTCTCAAAGCAAATTTGACTGATATTAGCACTATTATTCTAGACTCTCAAAAGGTCATTTCTGATCAGCTGCTGAAGTTCAGAGCATTCTACAAGGAAGGAATAAATTATCTAGCTAATCAGATAAGGTTCCAAAAGGATGATCTAAGAGACCATGTTGAATGAGAAGTCATAAAGGGGGAGAGATTGTTAATCAATGTAGGCTCTGAACATGCTAAATGGATAACTAATACTATCATATCCACTCTTGGATATCCACCCCTGTGTGATGATGACAACACAACTGAGTTAGGCATACAAGCTGCTTACAATGAAGGGGCTCAGCAGGAAGTGGCTCAAATCATTTTTCCACCTGCTGACTTTGAAGGAATTCAAGTTATTGTTCAACAAATGTACAGTCCCCCACAGGAGGTTCAGAATGTGGTTTTTGAGAAAGTTGAGATGTCTGAAGCAGCCTTGAAAAGAGAGCAAGACGCTCAACTTTCTAAGAAAAGGTTTAGAGAATAGGCTGAACTAAAATCTAATTTTGAAAAATGGAGTCCCACTTCCAGGAATATAATTCTCACTGCCTGGCAAGCAGTTAAAGATAAAATGCATGATAGAGGCAAGTGGTACTCAGAATAAGAATGGAGTAAGTATCAGAAGAGGCAAGATTCCATATTTCAGTTTAAGAGGGATCACAAAGATGGAAAGATACCTGCTACTGCTATGGAGCCAAGCAAATACTTTCCAAAGCCTTATCATTATTTTGAAAGGCAAAAGGGTAAGGCTGAAGAACTCAAGAAGAAGGATCTTAAAGGAAGGAAGCCAGCTGAAGACACTGAACCTAGTGTACAAGAAAGGATTCAGTCTGGCAAAGGCATTGTAATTAAGGAGCCTGATCAGCCCTAGACTAGATTTTAGAACTTTGTAATCTTTAGTTTTAAAATCTATGTAATCTGTTGTTCAGAAATTTTTTGTAGTTAAACAAAACATTGATTCATATTCTCTATATGTTATCATATTATGTGATGATATAATATGCTGGTTTTGTTTATATGTTAACCTGTCTGAATAATGCTCTTATACATCATAATCTTTGTTTTATTATAAGTGATGTATATCATTGACTAAGGGTTATGACTTCTCCAAATTGGGGGAGATTGTTGGGAACATTGGAAAATATGTACCAGATTTGGAGAAGTCTCACCATAACTCAATGATATTCATCAAGGTGTATTTGATGTGGTGTTGAGTTTCCATGTGCAGGTTAAGGAAATGAAAGAAAATTTTCTAAGTACAAGTGTCGACACTTGAGAAGCATTGTGTCGACACATGGGAAAGGCTATGTCGACACCAGGAGCCAGCTTGTGTCAACACACAGAACTTGTGTCGACACACAGAGATTCTGTCGACAAAGACTGTGTCGACAGCAGGAGCCATCTTGTGTCGACACACAGAAATTGTGTCGACACACAGAGATTCTATCGACAAAGACTGTGTCGACATCAGGAGCCAGTTTGTGTCGACACACAGGACTTGTGTCGACACACAGAGATTCTATCGACAACAACTGTGTCGACACACAGGACTTGTGTCGACACATAGAAAGCTCAGTCAACAAATCCTATGTCGACACACAGGACTTGTGTCGACACACAGACACACCAGAATTTTTATTGAAGTCAACTATGTCAAGACAAGAAGTAATTGTGTCGACACATAGGACTTGTGTCGACACATTCTGCAGAAGCTATGTCAAGAAGATAGAGAAGTGTTGTGTCGACATTATGCAAGTTGTGTCGACATCACCATGGATTGTGTCGACACATGAACTATTTGTGTCGACACATTTGCAGTATTGTCTCCACACTTTGCTACTGAGCTGAAGTTCATTGAAGTATCAGATATAATGGATGGAGACTTGAAAACTGTCATGATCAACACAGCTGTTGTTTCTGTCAGAGCTGTCAAAAGGTCGTTATGACCCGGAACAGCCGGTAACCTCGGAATGAAGCCTATATAAAGATGTATTCTGTCATCAGATAGAAGAAGTCCATTGCTGGAAGAATCCAAGGAGAGAAAAAGCCAACAACAAGGAGAGAAGTCTTCATCTAGAGAGGGCAGATCCTGAACAATCTGCAAGAAGAAATTAGAACCATATCTGATTAAGAAGAAGCTGGATTGAGGATCATTTCCAAATTCAAGAAAATCAACCTTACTTTGTTCAGATTCAAGAAGCTTTGAAGAAGCTAAGACATGTTGATTACAGAGTGGTCAGATCTATCAAGAACTGATCAAGAAGCCTTCACCCTTTCTCTCTCTATCTGGGTGAAGGAATTATTCTCTTTATTTTCAATTTTTGTAGGATCTTTTACAGATCTGAGTGTAGTAGGATTATTCCTCTGAGTTGTAAGACTAAATTTATAAAGGCTGATGTAGGGCTGAGTGCCTGAGATAGGAGATTAAGTTTTCTGAGTTATAGTCCTGGGAAGAGGCTTCAGGTAGGGCTTAATTGCCTGCGCTATAGGAGTGTGGACTCACTCTGAGGTAGGATTCTCTGGGAGGATCTGAGTTGTAGGACTTGCTGAAGTCTGAGCTGTAGGGACCTTTCAAGGTTCTGAGTTGTAAGATATGCGGATCTGAGAAGGAAGAAGGAAGTTAGGCCGAATCTAGTACACTGCTAGATAGGTGATGGGGGAAGTGGATGTACCCATCACTTGGGGAACCACTATAAAACTGTGTGTCTTCTGTGTTGTAGTGTTGTTTATTTTGTGCTGTGAACTGTGCTGTGTTGAATAATCTGTGATCTAATAGTAAAAATATTATCTGCCTTAAGAAAAATAATTGAACCTATTCACCCCCCTAGGTGTTTAGGATATCTTGAAAGCAATTCTTTCAACCTTCCCGGGCGTGAAGGTGTCACCGCAAAGCGGCGATTCTGGGCCTAAGACCCCGGTGTTTCAAAAAGGGGGGGGGGGGTCTTAGAAGTGGTATCAAAGTAGACCTCGATCGAAACGTAGCAGTCCACAACCCCTACGTCACCCCCGCGCGAGTTTAGTTTGGGGGCAAACTAAGCAACAGAAGCAGTGATGTGCCCATATGGGGGATCATAGGTAAATTGTCCACTTTTAATTAGGTTTGAGACGATTACTTACAAATTGCTTTTTGTTATGCAGCCCCCAGCATAGCATACACCACAGGGCGGAGTCCAGCAAACTCCGAATGTTGCACCACCTCCCCCGGTCCCCACTCCGTTCCTACAATCAGAAATGGGGCAGACTCTGACAGCTATTCTCGAGGCTTTTAGGGCTTAATAGGTTCCTACTCCGTAGCCAAACCCGGGGGCCAACTGGCTGAGTATTTTCTGCGGACTTTCTCCCCCATCCTACTTGGGGACAGAGTCGGCCGTTCAGACGGAGTAGTGCCTGGACATCATGTATGAGATGCTGACTGGGATACGGTGCCCGTGGGATGGGGGGGTGCCTTTGGTTGTCTCTTGCTTGGGCTCCCATGCGAAGAGGTGGTGGAAGAATCGCTGGACACGACGTTTGTTGACAGAGAGGTTGCAGAGATTTCTTAGGGGAGTTAAGGGCCGCACTATTGGAGCATTTTGTTCCGTAGTCGGCCAGAGATGAGCTGGAAGATAGATTTTTACTGTTAAGACAGGGTAGCAAGACAGTGGTAGAGTATCATCGGGAGTTCAATCACCTACCCTGGTTTGCGGACTCTTATCAGTTGGATGAGGCAGGATACACTAAGAGGTTCTATAAAGGCCTGCAAGGGGATCTGAGGGAGGCTCTACTGTTCATGTCTGACAGGCCTATTCCTCGAATATTGGAGATGGAAAAAAGGATCGAGGCAGATTGGCATACTACCCGAGGCCGGAAGCGACCAACTGAGGATCAGGGCCAGGGAGTTAGAAATGATCAGCGGCGGGGCGGCATCACAGATGGGAGAAGAGCAGAATATCAACCTCGTTAGGAGGTGAGACAGGAGCAGAGGGAACTAGTAGTGGTTGCCCCTCAGCCACCCCAGATGCAGGAGGTGCAGAGACCCAGGGGTATGCCATATCCCCCTCCAGAGTGCTTCAACTATCATTAGGTCGGGCACATCTGAAGGAACTGCCCCATGAGGGGGGCACCACCTCCGGCACCACCGGCTACCCCACTAGCTCAGTATTTTGGAGGCCGAGGACGTGGATACCAGTGCAGAGACCGTAGGCGGAGAGGGAGCAAGTGTATGCACTGGATTTGACTCAACAATGGAACCCATAGCAAGTGATCACAGGTACGCCAGTTAATGTTAAGTTTTCTCCTTCCTAGATAATTAGACTTATAAGTATAGAATTGATAAACTAGGAAAGAAAACTATATTTAAATTTCTAAGAATTTAACTACCCCAGGAATAGTGTTCATCAGCGGTAAGTGCACCTATACATTGTTTGATACGGGTGGTTTGCACTCGTTCGTTTCGGAAGCCTTCGTGGAAGTGCTGGAAGGCGTGGAGCGATTCACAGGCCTGATGATGAGGATACGGCTACCAGAAGGATCAGAGCTATTTACCTTCGCCCGCTGCAACATGGAGGCAGAGATCGGTGGGAAGATATTTGAAGCACGAGCAACGATCCTGAAGATGCCAGTGTTTGATTTGATCCTGGGAATGAGATGGTTGCATTTGAACCATGCTCAGATTGACTGCTTGTCAAAGAGGATCACCGTGAGGCATGGGGATTCCGACATTGTCATCGAAGGTATAAGACCTATTCCCCCTCTCTGGCTGTCATCCGTGTAGGCCATCAAGGCCCACTTGCAGGGGGAGGAAGTTCTATGAAGTGCTGTTCGAGATGGCTGAGGACAAGGATTCCATCTCGGATATCCTGGTGGTGCGAGATTTTGCTGACGTATTCCCAGAGAAGTTGCCAGGGCTACCTCCACATCGGGAAATGGACTTCTAGATATAGCTAGTACCGGGAGCTAAGCCGGCTTCTAGGGCCCCTTACTGGATGCCCCCGAAGGAGTTGACAGAGTTTCGTAGCCAGCTCTAGGAACTATTGGAAGCCGGATTTGTCCGGCCAAGCCCTTCACCATGGGGAGCCCCAGTGTTGTTTGCTAAGAAGAAGGACGGGACACTTAGATTGTGCATCGACTACCGAGCACTGAACCTACTGACAGTCTGGAATACCTACCCATTGCCAAGGATAGATGAGCTATTTGATCAGCTGGAGGGAGCACACTTCTTTTCAAAATTGGATTTGAGGTCGGGCTACTACCAGCTGCGTATCCAGGAGGAGCACATTCCGAAGACTGCCTTCAGTAGCATATATGGGTTGTTCGAGTTTACTGTGATGCCCTTCGGGCTCACGAATGCACCGTCGGTGTTCATGAGCCTCATGAATCGGGTGTTTGAGGCATATCTGGATGTGTTTGTCATTGTGTTTATTGATGACATCCTCATCTACTCGAGGACAGAGGAGGAGCACACACGACATCTGACTCTGATCCTAGAGAGACTGCGGGAGAACCAGCTTTATGCAAAGTTTAGCAAATGCCAATTCTGGTTGAAGGAGGTGGATTTCCTATGCTATATCATCAGTGGTGCTGGGTTGGCCGTGGACCCGACCAAGATTCAGGCAGTTCGGGATTGGCCACAGCTGAAGTCGGCCACAGACGTGCGGAGTTTTCTAGGACTTACCGGTTAATACCGGAAGTTGGTGGACGGATTTTCTCATATTTCCCTTCCGTTCACATCCCTGACAAGGAAGGATGTGCCCTTTGACTGGACCCCGCAGTGCGAGGTGGCGTTTCAGGAGTTGAAGGATCGACTCACCTCGGCTCCTATACCTGCCCTTCCTTCGGGGAAAGAAGGATTCCAGGTCTACACTGACGCTTCCTACCTGGGCATGGGTGCAATGCTGATGCAGAATGGTCATGTGATAGCGTACGCCTCACGACAGCTGAAGAAGCATTAGAAGAACTACCCTGTTCATGACTTAGAGATAGGAGCGGTCATATTTGCTTTGAAAGTCTGACGACACTATCTGTACGGTGTCCACTGCGACATGTACCCCGACCACAAAAATTTGAGGTATGTGGACACGCATAATGAGCTGAATATTAGGCAGAGATGATGGGTGGAGTTGATAGCAGATTACCAGTACGAGATGCACTCCCACCTAGGGAAGGAGAATGTGTTGGCAGATGCGCTGAGCCGGAAGGCCATAATATCTGGAGCAGGACTGCAGTTGTTGGCCTTGGAGTTGGTCCAAATTTTAGAAAAGATGCAGATATCCTTGTTGTCCGAGGATCACTCTGAGCTGTACCGGTAGTACCTATCGTCGTTAGTTGCCACAGATGACATTCGAGACCGAGTCAGAGATTGGCAGAGGCAGGATGCCAAGCTAGAACCGATATTCCGGGCCTTAGAAGCAGGCACTGCTGGAGATTACATACTGAGGGAAGACCTAGTGTGCTTCAGTGGACGAGTTTACATACTAGAGGGAGATCAGGTCCGGGAGGATATCATGATTTAGGTTCACTGCAGTCAGTATTCTATACACCCTGGAGTTACAAAGATGACTGCGGATCTGAAGAAGTCCATGTACTGGCCCGACATGAAGAAAGATATCACCTACTTCGTGACCCACTGCGAGGCTTGCCAGCTGTTGAAGGCAGTGTGCAGAAACCCCGCAGGATTGTTGCAGCCACTCCCAGTGCCGGAGTGGAAGTTCGATGATATCGCGATGGACTTCATACACGGGCTTCCCCGATCACGGACGGGGAACGATTCGATCTGGTTGATCATCGACCGGCTGATGAAGGTAGCCAGATTTATCCCGATCAGAAAGGATGACTCGGTTTGTGTGCTAGTTCGGAAATTCGTGGAGCAGTTTGTCTGTTACCATGGCGTACCCAGGACGATTGTATCAGATCGGGATGGACGATTTACGTCTAGGGACTGGAGATCGGTGCAGGCTTACTTGGGCACTCGGCTGACATTCAGTACAGCTTTTCATATCCAGACTGATGGGCAAACGTAACATACTAATCAGACTTTGGAAGATCTGCTGTGACTTTGCATATTGGATCGCGGTGAGCCTTGGGAGAAGTTGTTGCCACTAATCGAGTTCTCATATAATAACAGCTACCAGTCCAACATAAGGATGGATCCTTATGAGGCACTATGTGGACGGAGGTGTAGGACTCCACTGTCGTGGATACAGGATGAGGATCTGAAAGCTTTGGGTTCGGAGTTTGTTTAGGACACCAAGGCTCAAGTGAGGTTGATACGGAATAGGATGTTAGAGGCATAGAGCCGATAGACTAAGTATTACGACGCTCGACATCATCAGGTGGAGTTCCAGGTGGGGGACCGGGTATTCTTGAAGATCCGACCGATGCATGGGGTTTCACGGGTACGCGGTCGGAAGAAGATGCTCTGCCCAAGGTATATGGGGTCTTATACGATCCTGGAGCGGATCGGTACCTTGTTATATAGGCTGGAGATACCACCGAAGTTGGCAAGTCTGCACGACAAATTCCATGTATCCTCTCTTAGGAGGGCTCTACTACGCCCGGAGCAGTAAATTATGGCCACGGATGGGCCGGTAGCATCTGATCGGTCAGTTCACCTGGAACCGGTCCGGATTGATGACAATTGAATACGAGTATTGCACCGCAAGAAGGTTCCATTGGTCAAGGTGCTATGGAGGAATCATGGGCGAGAGGAGCACACATGGAAGCCTCGGGACTTGATGCAACAGAGGTACCCAGAGCTTTTCAGTCAGGTATTACTCACAACCTCTCGGGATGTTATAATTTACCTTTCATATTTGAAACCCCGTAGGCCTAACTAGAATTTCGAGGACGAAATTTTTTTGTTTATATATTGGAATTTGTAACATCCCCTAGACAACTAGACCCCCTAGGAGTGGTTTTGTCATGACTAGGTCATGACAAAACCCTAGGAAGCCCAAGAAGACCAAGTGAACTAGGAATGTACGTGAGATCACTATGGTCTACAAATAGTAGATTCCTAAACCCTAGTTTAGGATGATCATGGGGCTTCACCAAGACTCCAAGACCCCGCCATGACCTCACCAATCTATTGAAAGGACTTAAGGGTCCATTGGAGTCGACCCAGGGTGTCCAAGTTGACCTAGAACCACCCTAGGCCTTAATTGGGCAAGGTGCCCTAACTAAGGGCAGTGTGACCCTAGTAAGCCCAACCAACCTTACCAGGGTCTTCCTAGAAATAAAGTGGGGTCAAAGGGTCACTAAGGACCCATGGAGGGCAGTCAAAGTGGTTAAGTTGACCAAAGTCAACTCTAACCCTAAATGTGTCAAACTGACCTACAAGGGTCAACTGACCTTCCCTTAGCCAAGAGTATCCCACTCATGTCCTCCTAACCCTAGAATGAGGTCAATGGGTCACCTAGGACATATTGGAGTCAACCGAAGAGGCTAAGTGTTAAACCAACCCTACCCAGGTACTTCTAGACTTTAGGGGAGGCCCATGGGTCACCAAGGACCCATTGGGGTCAGCCCTAGTGGCTAGTTTGACCAAAGTCAACTAGTGGGTCAAAGTGGTCAAACTAGCCTAAATGGGCTAACCCAAGGTCAAACCCATTTCCCCCACTTGGCTAACGTCATTTTTATTATTAATATGAGTTAGTGGGGTGCTAATAGGCTGGAGGAGAGATCAAAATTAGCCTTGATGGGTAGGAGAGAGAAAGCTCCATTTTCCCCTTTAATGGAGGAGAGAGAAAGAGGGAGAAAATGATCATTCATGGTGATTGAATGCCATTGACTCCTCATTTTCTCTCCCAATTGATGGACATTCACTCCCTCTATCAGTTATGGAGGTTTTCTGATGAATTCATGCGTAGGGAAGGTGAAACCACCATGGCCTAAATTTTCCCTTTAGTGGCCATTAATGGCCATTGATTCTACACACATCCTCTATCCCATTTGAATATTTTAAAAGCTTACCTAGACTTAGGGCAGGAGTTTTCACCATTTTCCTGAAGAAACCTAGCCCTCTGGTTGCACAGTTGTATAGCACTAAAAAGCTCCACCACCGGCCATGGCAACTCGAAGATCGACCCACCTCCAGCCCTCCAATAAGGTCCTCCTCTACTCCTTCTTCTATGGATAGATCTTAGGTATCTTTTAGGATGAGAATCAGGCTTAAATGAGCCAGATCGGGTGAGGATATTTCCTGGTTTTCCATAAAAAGAAATGAGTCGGGTTCGTCGGAAACCACCCCTCCGACGGTCGTGCCGCCGCCCGGCGATAGCCCCCACCTCAACGAAGGTGGTGGCGGTGGTGGTCGGCCAGGGAGGTGGCCGGGTGGCCAGGAATGGGGTTGGAATAAGCTCCAGGTTGGGCTGATCCCAGCCCTTGGCTGGAGGAAAAAGATGACCAGGAGCCCCATGATTTTGCTTGAAGATCTGTGCTGGATCTGATTTTATTAAATCCTATTATTTCAATTTCTATCTTGTTTACTATTTTGTTTTACATTAAATATTAAAAATACTTAGGGGTTGTTTCAGACAAAGTTGTCAACATGAAAATTGTAGCTCTATGGGTCTACGTTAAGTGACAATTAGTTTCAACCAATTTGGATAAGTGGTTTGATCACAACACCCATTTTGGTGAGGACTATACCTAGGCTAGACCAGAGACTATTTTGATGCCCCCATCAATCCATCCATCCAAATGAACTGACATGTTGGATGGGGATCACTCCTACCTATACCTAAAACATATCCAAAATTGGGAATTTTTGGAAAACATTTTCCTAAAGATTTTGTTGCAATTTAAAAATCCATGTAGGAATTATTTAATAGGTCTAATGACCTCCAAACCCTTCCAAATTTTGGTGAGTGGTCCTTGTGGTCATCATAAGACTTTGGATAAAATTTCATCTCATTTGGAGATGATTTGGATTGAATTCTTGCAAACCATAACCTAGCCATAATGAGGGGTATTTATGTCAAACGTGCACTTGTGGGTTTAGGTGGCCAAACCACCTCAACAGAGGTTGAAATTTGGGCCACTGACTTGACATGACTTTTAACACCCTCCCATGGAAGATGGGGTGGATTGGAATAAATTTGCCCTTGGTCGTAAGACCCAACCCTAAGGAAGGGTTTTGGGTTCTTTTGAACGGCATGAGGTCAAAATACCTTGAAATGAATTGAAATTTGGGGGAGAGGACTCTACGGTAGTTAGTTCCTCTTTTAAAAAAATCTTAGAAAATTTGGAAATAGGTAGGCCCCTCAAACCCTAACCCTAGTTTAGGGCACAAACATTGTAGTGATAGAATAGGGTATTAAAACTCACTTAACAGTGATGAAACTTGGGTAGTGTGGTCTTAGGGGTAGTATGAACCTCTGGAAATTTAAATGGGAATTTTGGATCAATACTCTTAGTACTTCCTTTGTAGTGCATGAATTAGCCCTACTTAAATATTTGATTATTGTGAATTCACTGTCCATTTGAAAGTCATGAAAATTAGGCAGAAGAAGTTTTAGACCATTATGCTCATGTATGAATTTTATTAGCATTTTTGAATACATATTTGCAGCACCTACTTCACAAGCTAATTAATTTGGATACATGTTCAATATTTTGTTTAGAGTTCATTATTTGTTGATAAATTATGAAACATGACCTAAAGTATTTATATATCCTTACAATCATCCTTGAAGTTTCTCCGAATTTTTGGAAGTGTTTTTGCTGCGCTTGCATCGTAAAATTGATTAAAATAGGTTATATTTAAAATTAGAATTAGAGGCCTAAACTTTGCTGAAAAATTGGGATACTTTGGATTCTATGTTCAATACTCATTTTGTATTTATCATAAATTTTATGGAGCATTTTCATGTATGAAATTGGAAATTCATGTTCAAACTTGGGGTTTTTAGATTATTAGAATAATTAAATAAATTATCAGACAAATTAGGAAAATTATGAATTTCTAGGTTTATGCTAAAAAGATCATGACAGCCCTCTAATAATTATTATAGGGATGCTGGATGATTATTTTGAGTACCTCTCATTTTACACATCATATAGCTTATATTGGTCTGCATTTAGTAAAACTGCAGAAATTATGTTGCAATATGAATTTGGGCACATGAGTTGGGGTTAATTGTTTTTTTGGTTTGGTTAAATAAAAATGAGTTCACCAATGGAAGTTAGGATGATTAGAGTGTTGGATTGGCTAGCGTTAGGTGGTGCTCGGGATCGATGAAAGATCGTCTTTCCCGTGGAGAGGAAGTGTCTAATACACTAGGATTAGATCCAGTATAACATTTGAGGGTTTGGTAGATGGGTAGCAACCAAGGATAATAGGTGCCTTTCGAAAGGGAGCTTTGGGCTTCAGCCCATCGTAGTTCCTAGTGCCCTCGAGAGCCCTTCACAGGGAATACCTTGGGCAGTCTTGCGTTAACCTAAACTCTAGGCAAAATAAACTGCAAGAGTAACTAGTATAACTAGGGATTCACCTTCACTCACCTCGATGCCCGGGTTGTTAGGTGGTCTCACTCGGGCTGTAGACTCGGTGGATTTACTGACGGATGGGATAGTTCGCCGAGCTTGGGCTTGGTTGATGTTTGTGATGGACGGGATAGTCCGGGGAGCTTTGGCTCGGTGAATATATGTGACGGACGGGTTAGTCCGGGGAGCTTTAGATCGGTGGTGATACATTAAGATTGCATGTGCATAGAGTATAAGGCGGTGGGTCTTCGGTATTGGAGAGTCGATGTACCAATGCCAGTACGTTGACCCTAAAAGTGCAGGTTAGATCTGATATACTCTAGAGGGGGGGGGGGGTGAATAGAGTATGGTGCTTACTAAAAATGTTTTACAACTTTTGTTGTATTCCTAAGTGAACAGGGAAGCAAATAAAATAAAGCAAGCACAACAACTATCTAAACACAGAGCAATCACAGAGCACATCCCTAAAATAAAAGAAAAGAGCAACCAGAAGACACAAGGAGCTATAGTGGTTCCCCAATCAATCTGGGTACATGCACTCTTCTACCACCCTAGGTAGGAATCCACTGCAGGATGAGTTGATCAGGTGTCCTGGGCACCAATGAGATTTTGATAAGGTGCTCAAAAACCAACCCTCAAGTCTTTTGGAAGGAGACTTGCAACCAGAATAATTTTGAAGGGATTTAAAACCCTGTACAGGAATTGGAAAGTGGGTGATAGTGTCTTCTCTGTCAATAATCAGAGAGAAGACTTGTGGATTGATTGTAGCATATCTTGCTCCCCCTGAGATCTTGAATTGGTCCGGAATGCTGGAGCACTGCTTTAGGGTGATAGGTCTTCAAGGACCTAGAATGCCTGGACCAGAGTTTGTTTCAGGAACTTCTTTTGACAGATAAAGCTTGGTTGTCCTTTGAAGTGGTCCTGAGAATAGAGAGATGAAGACTCTTGATTGAATTTGATTGTTCTTCTTCTTCCTCTTGAAAAGGATCCATGGTCAAGGCTGATTACAGTCAAGAACTTTTGATTTGAGAATGTTTGTTCTTCTCTGCAACTTGAGTGTCTGTCTGATTGTCTGTATTGTAATTCTGTTACTCTATCACAGCTTGATTCTTTTCTCTTACTGTGTCTATGTATCTATCTGACTGAGGAACATTCAAACTTTTTTTTGAATGTCGAGCAGTAATTGCAGTCGGCTTTGGAAAGAAGCGACAATCAATACTTTTCCTAACTGTCCCATGGAAAAATGGCATGGAATCGTCCATAGTCAATACGCGTTCCAACGGTAACATTCCGAGAAGATCTGATATTAAATGTTCAGGAATCAACGCCAAGAAATGGAACTGGAAACTTGAAGAAAACCTAGTCTGGATTCGTCGAACGAAGAACACAATTCGTCGAGCTGCACTTGTGTTCGTCGAGCTGAGCTTGAGTTCGTCAAACTGAGCTTGAGAGAGTTCGTCGACCAGACAATCTTCATTCATCAAACAGACCGTCTTCATTCGTCGAGCTGAGAATGAAATTCGTCGACCTGAGAAGCTGACTTCGTCGACCTGAGAAGCTGTGAACTTGAGGTCCAAGTTCGTCGAGCTCAGAATATAATTCGTCGACCGAAGCTTGAAGCTGGACTTAGAAAAAATTTGAAGTTCTCATGACTTTGACTTGATGTAGAAACTGAGTCTTCGTCGAACAGAGAACACATATCATCTAGCTCAGCACTAAGAATAGTCTCACGATCATCGAGCGCAAAACTCCTTTCGTCGAGCTGAGTTCGACGAACGTCTAACTCACTTTACTTAGTCTTGAAAACTTGTGAGTCTTGAGTCTCTGATGGTCTTGTTGGAAAGCTGGTCCATCTGGAGTTGAGCCTAAGGACTTAACCTAGACTCTAGGACACAAATTGACCCTGGCTATACAAGATGGGTCACATCCTAAGTCAGTGAACCTAGCCCAAATCAACTAGGGATCCAACAATCTCCCCCTATTTGGGTGAGGTCACTAACAGAGACTCAAAACAGAAAAACAAAGCAAGAAAAGAGATATATCTAGCAGAGAATTATAACACATGCAACAGATATATATATACACACAGCTTTGTTTAACAGATATCATAGTTTAAAAAACAAATAACAGATAGAAATTGAAACAACAAGAAAATTACTTTTTTGGCTTCTTCTGCTGAGGTTTGTCTTCAGATGACTGCTCTCCTGGCTTCTTAAAAATGATTTCTCTATTAGTATTTTGAGCTTGTGCCACTGTCATGGTCATATCAGCTACCCCAATGATTTTTAATGAAGTAGCCCTGGGGACAACTGCTTCTGGATGAAGTTTCATATAGTCATCAACATTAAACAGTTTGTTGCCTTTGTCAAACCTTTTCAGCTCTTCCTTTCTATACTTTGACATTGTTGAAAGACCAGAGATATCTTTTCCTTCTGCTTTGGCTTTATTTATCAATGATAGACCAATCCGCTCTTGGTACCTAGCCATTCTTGCAGTATTAGTAGTTTTTGGATCTTCAAAAGGAATTGGAGGAGAGAGAGGTCTTTTTGGACTTTCAGCTTTTTGAACTTCAGAACTTTGTTGCTGCCGCTGCTGCTTATGCTATTGACTTTGACTTCCTGAGGAGGATGGCCTCTATTAGCTGCTTCCAGAAGATCTCCCTGACTGTCTCTGATAAGTTTACATTAGGGCAGATCTCTGGGAGCTAGAGCCACTGGCACCAGCTGCTGGACGAGGAGGAGGAGGAGGATCCTTCCTGTACCTATGCACTGGAGGAGGGGAGTATCTCCTGCTTCTCTTTCTATCTTTTTGCTGGTTTCTGGAGAGCCACATCCATGCTGGCATTCCCTTATATGGAGTTACATTGTGCAGAATATAATAGGGAATGTCTGTAGTGGGATTTGGCTTGGGAGCTAGAGGAGGAGCAGCCTTTCTCTTCTTTGCCAACAATCTCTTTTTCTTACTAGCTGCATCTTCATCAGAATCATCATCATCATCATCAGAATCTGAATCCTGAGGATTATCATACAATGCATCCAAAGCTTTTAAAGCTTTATTAAAAACAACAACCTTTTCTGGAGGAGGGGTAGAAGGTTCAGGAATAGGGGTTTCAGCAACAAGAGAAGAAGTATTTGTATAAGAGTCAGAAACAAAAGAGACAGAGCTATCAGCTACTGCCTTATTCTCTTCTTCAATGTCAGCCTGAATAAGCTTATCTAAAGTAGGCATTGGAGAGTCATCCATAACAAAATCTGGTGCTGAAACTGGCACTGAAGTATCATCTGGAATGACCTCTGAATTAGAAGCTGAGATGGAAGCTAAAGCTGAGAGAGCAAAATTATCACAGAGTTGCTTAGCAACTACTGGACTAGCTGGAGAGGTATATGGTACAATAGCCAAACATGGCTTAGTAAAATCAGCTGGAAGAGATTGCATATGTGCAGTATCAAAATTACTCAACAAAACAGACAAATTCACTGTAGCATTTTAATAGAAATCACCAACAGGAGTTATTTGTGCAACTGACTCATCCAAATCAATGTCAGTATCCATAAATTGAATTAACTCAATCATTTCAGAATCAAAATCTGATAAAGGTGTTGTATCCTCATCTGAATCTGTATCTGCTGGAGAGGGAACTGCTGCTGTGACTGCTGCTACTGCTACAACTGCATTTGGTGCAACTTCATCACTGAGCATCTCCCCTTGCCTGGTTTCAGGAACACCTGGAGCAAGGCCCCTAGATGAAGTGGGGGAAGCAGATAGGATAGAAATCTGGGCAGATAAGGAATGGATGGAGGTCACAAGAGGTGTAATGGCCTCTTGGATGAGAGATTTTATGAGAGGAGTGAGTAAGGAGATGATGGTAGATGGATCAAATGGGGAAGGGGAAGAGGATGGAATGGGAGGAGGAATAATAGATGGAGTGGGGGCATCTTGCATAATTGTTGGAGATGGAATGTTTGTCAGGTCAAGTGGTGGAGATGAAGGAGGGGTAGGTACATGAGGAGGATTCTTTGGAGGAAGGGGTGCTGGAAGAGATGGTTGAGATGGAGGAACCTCTTCAGCAGGGTGGGGAGTGGCCTTTACAGCCCTTGTGCTCTCAGAAGTTTGGAGGGAGGAGGAAGAAGCCTTTGAGGGCTTGGAGATTGTCCTCTCCCACCTGCCAAACAGAGCGCAAGTGAGGTGCTTGCTGGCGTTTATGAAGATGGTCGGGGAGACCATACATTCAGCAGCCTTCTCCTTGAGAAATATTCCCAATATTCTGCCAAAGCAGACTTCCTTCTTGCTGTTCTTCTTCTTGATCAATTCAAAGAAAACCTTACTCCAATCAACATGTCTCTTATTCACTACTGCACACATTATTAGAAATTGGTGAGGGGTAATGTAGTCATGAGCAGAGTGCTTAGCCATCAGTATTTTTCCCGTAATGTCCGCCAAAAACTGGTAGGCGGCGGACAGTTGCTTTTTCAACAACTTATTAGGGTTGTTACCAGAATAACCCATCAGTTTCAGCATATCATTGAATTCCGCAGAATCCATTTCCATGTTATCTTATCCGTTGATCAAACCAAATATCTCGGAAAGAACCGCGGGAGACAGTGAAACAGCAGTACTCCCTATATTGCCGGTCAAAACATCATCTTCAGAAACAACGGATGTATATACCCATTCCCTTATGTCTGTTCCATGTATTTTAATGTGCCTAGTCATGAAATCCTTTAAATTGAGGTCTTCCAGTAATTCCAAAATATACAGAAAGATGGGGTCAGAATGTTGAAATGACTCAAAATCCATGTCGAATCCGGTGTCAAACTTCATCGCAACCAAAGCTCCTGGGGGAATCGCCATTGATGTCGTGCAAGAAAAACACAGAGAGAAACGTCGATCACGAGCAAAGGAACTGAAAGCGCGGGACGGAGGTCGAAGAAAACCTAGATATAAGATTTTCAGAATATGAATCGACAAACTCCGTTCCACGAAAAAGAAAAATTCTTCGAACTGAGCTCGACGAAATAAATTATAGACAGATAATTCGTCGATCTCATCCAGAAGAATCGAACACAGTTCGTCGAACTCCGTTCGACGAAATGTCTTTTGAAGCAAAGTTCGTCGATCTCCGGTCGATGAAAATTGTTTCCACACACAGAGAATTTGTCGATCTCTGTTCGACGAGAATCTCCCAAACTTTCCATAAGTCATCGAACTCCGTTCGACGAACTCTGGAAAATTCGTCAAATGCAGACAGAAATTAGGTTAACTCTTCTCCATTAATCATGCCCAGTTGATTGATAAAGAACAGATGGGTTTTCTCATCCAATGGCTTGGTGAAAATGTCTGCTCTCTGTAAATCAGTAGGAATATGGATTAATTTAATTTTCTTTTTTTCTACATTATCTCTAATGAAATGATGTCTTATTTCAATATGTTTATTCCTAGAATGATGAACTGTATTTTGTGCTATAGCAATAGCACTAGTATTATCACAAAATAATGTTGAATTATTTAAGTTGACACCATAGTCTAAGAGTTGGTTTTGTATCCACAGCATTTGTGAACAACAACTACCAGCAACCATGTATTCTGCTTCTGCAGTTGATGTAGACATAGATGTTTGCTTTTTACAAAACCAAGAGATAAGTCTCATACCAAGGAACTGGCATGTTCTAGAGGTACTTTTCCTGTCCACTCTACATCCAGCATAGTCAGCATCTGAGTATCCAGTTAACTCAAACTCTGACTCTACAGGATACCAGAGTCCTAGACTAGGGAAACTCTTTATATATCTCAAAATTCTTTTTAAGAAAATAAGGTGAGATTCTTTAGGGTTCACTTGGAACCTAGCACAAAGGCATGTGACAAACATTATATCATGTCTGCTAGCTGTTATGTATAATAGGGATCCAACAATTGCCCTATAATTTTTCTAATCCACAGGTTTCCCTGCTGCATCAGAATCCACAACAGCATTTGTAGCCATAGGGGTTTTCATCCCTGAAGCATCACCCATCCCAAACTTTTTGATAAGATCTTTAGCATACTTAGCTTGGGAGAGGAAGATACCATCTGAGAGCTGCTTCACTTGGAGACCAAGGAAGTAGGAAAGCTCACCCATGCTACTCATCTCAAATTTAGAATGCATGAGGTCAACAAACCTCTTGCACAATTTGGGATCAGTAGACCCAAAAATAATGTCATCCATATATATTTGTAGTAACAAAGTTTGGTCCTTACGATGTCTAGTGAAAAGTGTTTTATCTATGGTTCCTCTTGTAAATTCATGCTCTAAAAGAAAGCTTGCTAGGGTCTCATACCAAGCTCTTGAAGCTTGCTTTAAACCATAGAGAGCTTTATGCAATTTAAAAACAAAAGAGGGTTGAGTTGGAGAGATAAAACCTGGAGGTTGTTCTACATTAACCTCTTCTTGAAGTACTCCATTCAAAAATGCACTTTTGACATCCATCTGGTAGACCTTGAATCTCTTGTGAGCTGCATAGGAAAGGAATATCCTAATGGCCTCTAACCTTCCAACAGGGGCAAAGGTTTGGTCATAGTCTATTCCTTCCTTCTGTCTGTAGCCTTGAGCAACAAGCCTAGCCTTGTTCCTCACTATGTTGCCTTGAGCATCCAACTTGTTCCTATAGACCCATTTGGTTCCAATAACTGGGTAGTTATGGGGTCTTGGAACCAAATCCCAAACTCTACATCTCTCAAACTGATTTAGTTCCTCTTGCATTGCAATGATCCAGTGGGGATCTTGCTCTGCCTCATGAATGGTGAGAGGTTCAATTTGAGAGAGAAAACAGACATGCATCAAGTCTTAGTTGAGTTGATGCCTTGTCTGTACACCTGCTGAAATGTCTCCAATCCCTTGAGATCTGGGGAGATCTCTAAGTGTGACAAGATCAGTTGGTGGAGTTGGTTGGGCAACAACTTCTGTATTTAATTCCTCTTGGGGAATGGTACTCGCTGTTGAGGGGAGTTCAGCCACTTTCTCTTGACTTTCCTCTTCACTATCTTCAACAAACTGTGGAGTAGGATGGTTTGATACCTCTTGGGTAAGGTTCAGTCCATCTATAGACTCACACAGTGGTGGAACCTGCAAAGAGCTTGTGGTAGAAATCTCTTTCTCCTTGTATGACATGTTAGATTCATCAAAAGATACATGAATAGATTCTTCAATTTTGAAAGTTGATTTATTATACACCCTATAAGCTTTACTGATCATGGAGTATCCCAGAAACACACCTTCATCAGCTTTAGCTTGAAATTTTGCTATGTATTTCTTGTCATTATTGTGAATGTAATAAATGCGACCAAAGATTTTAAAATAATCTACTTTAGGTTTCTTTCCTTTGAGTAATTCATAGGGAGTCTTGCCCTTCAGCTTATGTATCAAACTTCTATTCAACACATAGTTGGAGGTGTTCACTGCCTCTGCCCAAAAGGATAGAGGAAGGTGAGCATCTGACAACAATGTAGTAGTAGATTCAATAAGGGTTCTATTTTTCCTTTCAGCTACCCCATTTTGTTGAGGAATTCTAGGAGCTGAGAAAGTGTGCCTGATCCCTTCACTCTGACAGAACTCTTGCATAACAAGAGAATCAAACTCTGTCTCATGATCACTTCTGATCAGGGCAATGTGAGTATTGAACTCACTCTGTATGCTTTTAAGAAACTCTGTCAAACACTTAAAGTTATCAGACTTCTTCCTCAGAAAGAACACCCATGTGAATCTAGAGAAGTCATCTACAACTACTAAAGTATAAGATTTCCCTCCTAAGCTTTGTACTGTAATGGGTCCAAAGAGATCCATGTGTAACAGATACAAAATCTTAGGTGAATCACTCTTATTATGTGACTTGAAGCTATTTTTGGTTTGCTTGCCTAATTGACAAGCCCTGCAAAGTCCTTCCTTCTTATAGGGGCCAGAAGGTAGTCCTCTAACAAGGTTGTCCTTGGATAGCCTAGCAATGGTTCTAAGGTTTATATGTCCTAATCTTTTATGACATAGTTCATTAGGTCTACAAATGTAATTGAACAAGCATATATATACCTTAGTTGAAAGACAATCTACAAGATAAATGTTACCTTTCCTTTTACCTATCAACACAGTTGTGTTGTCCTCTGATTTGATTTTGCATGAGGATTTGTTGAAAGTCACTTGCTAGCCTTCATCACACATTTGACTGATGCTGATTAAGTTGTGCTTCAGTCCTTCCACATAAGCTACTTTCTTGAATGTGACTGAGCCAATCTGGACTGCACCATATCCTTTTGTTAGTTCAAAATTTGAATCACCAAATATTACTTTGGGTCCATGTTTGGCTTTGAAGGAAGTGAAATTCTACTTGTTTCCTGTCATGTGCTTTGAGCACCCACTATCCAGATACCATTGCTAGTTTGATGTTGGATAGGTCTTCACCTGCACATAAAACAGTTTATTTGTTTTTGACCCAGTTTACCTTGGGCCTAGGTTGATAACCTTTAAAATCTGAAATAAAAGACATCCCAGGTTGACTCTTATAGCCTTCAGGATGATATCTCCTAGGAGGTATTATCCATTCAATATAAGGGTTAAACCATTGAGATGTAGGACCTCTAGGATTGAAGTTTGATTTGCCTTTGAAAGATTTTTCAAAACTCTGAGCTCTGTTCGACGATCTCTGAGCTGAGTTCGACGATCTTGGGTCAAATCGTCGAGCTCCGTTTGAAGATCGACTATGCCAGAGTTCAGGATTCAGAGATCGTCGACCTGAGTTCGACGATTTAGCCTAAGATCGTTGAGCTCCATTCGGCGATCGTCGAGCTCCGTTCGACGTTTTCTGTTGAACTTTTGTTTTCTTAGGTAAATCGGAATTCTTCCTAGCCACCTCTACAACTCCCTTACCTTTATCTGAGATAAACTTGATTGGGGTTGTTAATACTATAGGTTGGCTGGATAAAGCACACAAGCCCAGTGTACTATTGAATCTTGAGTTCACCGTGCTTGTGATGTCCATTAGTTTGATACTTCTCCCATTGATGGATTCTCCAAACTTCTTGGCCTCTGATAGTTCACTTTTCAGTGAGGCTATCTGCTCCCTACAGCATTCCAACTCCTCAGAGAGTTTGAGGTTATCTGATTTTAAGGTGCTTTGTTCAGATAGTTGATTTCTGAGAGAAATAATTTCTTTTTCAGATTTCAATAGATCTAAACACAGTTCCTTAAATTCACATTTAAAGTCCTCTGAATTAAAATCAAATGAGTCTATTACCTTATCCTCTTCAGATTGAGTTTCTGACTCAGACTCTGACTCTTGTTCTGCATCAGTATTGTGTTGAGAGGCATTGATAGCCATCATGCAGAACTACTTTTCTTCAGTATCATCTTCATTATCACTTGAGCTGGATGAAGCTTCTGATTCTTCTTCTGTTTCACTCCAGGTTTCAGCTACAAACCCCTTCCTGGTATGTTTGTTCTTGCTGGAGGAGGGTTTGTCATTGTTGTTCTTCCTGAAGTCTTTGTCTCTTTTCCTTTCTTTCCTGTCCTTCTTGTCCTTATACTGATTTTCTGGACAGTCAGACACAATATGGCCTGGTTTCCTGCATCCAAAGCAGATGATTTCTTTGTTATTGGACTTATCATACCTTGGCTTTTCATGCCCTCTGGATGACTTTTTCCTGAAGTCCTTCCTGGCCATTTTATAAAACCTTTTGGACAGTAAGCTTAGTAACTCTTCATTGCCTGTGACCTTGTCTTCAGGCAGATCTTCAATAGCTTTGAATGCTCTTGATTTCTGTTTTCTGATTGCTGGTGAAGCAGCCTTCTGCTCTTCTTCTCTGTTCTTGATGAGTAGCTCATAAGACTTGAGCTTTCCCAAAAGAGCCTCAGTGGTGATCTCATTTAGGCTTCTGGCATCCTTGATTGGCCAGATCCTTGAGTCCCAAGTGCTGGGGAAACACATTAGGATTTTGTCATTGAGTTCAGTCAATGAGATCTCCTTGTCCAAGGTTTTCAGTTCATTAACTATAAGACTGAGTCTGTTATACATATCAGCAACTGACTCAGTTTATCCTTTCTTGAAGTTCTCATACTGAGTTATGAGATGGGATCTTCTATCTTTCCTTTCATATGCAGATCCTGATACTATTTCAGATAGTTTGTCCCATATCTCCTTTGCTGAGTTACATTCAGCTACTTTTTGAAATATTTCATCAGACATGGTTTGTGCCAAAATGTTCATTTCTTTGGCATCTGCAACTTTCCATTTTTTGATTTCTACATCTGTTCCTGCAGGAGGTGGAGCAGCACTTGTACTTGTATTTTCTGGGGGTCTTGGACACACTGTCAAAACAGAATTGAAGATATCTTCATCAATAGAGTTCATGTACAATCTTTTCCTTGCCTTCCAAAGTGCAAACTTAGATAGATTGCACACTGGAGGTCTGGTGCTAGCATAATCTTTGTTTTGGGCCATGTTCTGTGAAGAAATAGATCTAATAACAAACTTAAAACAAACAGATCTAACTAGAGGGATCTTTGGGTTCAGGTGTTAGCCTGTGCAACCACTATGGTGTGGTATTTTAACCAACCTGCCTCTGATACCAATTGAAAGTGCAGGTTAGATCTGATATACTCTAGAGGGGAGGGAGGTGAATAGAGTATGGTGCTTACTAAAAACGTTTTACAACTTTTGTTGTATTCCTAAGTGAATAGGGAAGCAAATAAAATAAAGCAAGCACAGCAACTATCTAAACACAGAGCAATCACAGAGCACAGCCAGAAAATAAAAGAAAAGAGCAACTAGAAGACACAAGGAGCTATAGTGGTTCCCCAATCAATCTGGGTACATCCACTCTTCTACCACCCTAGGTAGGAATCCACTGCAGGATGAGTTGATCAGGTGTCCTGGGCACCAATGAGCTTTTGATATGGTGCTCAAAAACCAACCCTCAAGTCTTTTGGAAGGAGACTTGCAACCAGAATAATTTTGAAGGGATTTAAAACCCTGTACAGGAATTGGAAAGAGGGTGATAGTGTCTTATCTATCAACAATCAGAGAGAAGACTTGTGGATTGATTGTAGCAGATCTTGCTCCCCGTGAGATCTTGAATTGGTCAGGAATGCTGGAGCACTGCTTCAGGGTGATAGGTCTTCAAGGACCTATAATTCCTGGACCAGAGTATGTTTCAGGAACTTCTTTTGACAGATAAAGCTTGGTTGTCCTTTGAAGTGGTCCTGAGAATAGAGAGAAGAAGACTCTTGATTGAATTTGATTGTTCTTCTTCTTCCTCTTGAAAAGGTTCCCTGGCCAAGGCTGATTGCAGTCAAGAACTTTTGATTTGAGAATGTTTGTTCTTCTCTGCAACTTGAGTGTCTGTCTGATTGTCTGTATTGTAATTCTGTTACTCTATCACTGCTTGATTCTTTTCTCTTACTGTGTCTATGTGTCTATCTGACTGAGGAACATTCAAACTTTTTTTGAATGTCGAGCAGTAATTGCAGTCGGCTTTGGAAAGAAGCGACAATCAATACTTTCCCTAACTGTCCCATGGAAAAAAGGCATGGAATTGTCCATAGTCAATACGCGTTCCAACGGTAACATTCCGAGAAGATCTGACATTAAATGTTCAGGAATTAACGCCAAGAAACGGGACTGGAAACTTGAAGAAAACCTAGTCTGGATTCGTCGAACGAAGAACACAATTCGTCGAGCTGCACTTGTGTTCGTCGAGCTGAGCTTGAGTTCGTCGAACTGCGCTTGAGAGAGTTCGTCGACCAAACAATCTTCATTCATCAAACAGACAGTCTTCATTCGTCGAGCTGAGAATCAAATTCGTCGACCTGAGAAGCTGACTTCGTCGACCTGAGAAGCTGACTTCGTCGACATGAGAAGCTGGGAACTTGAGGTCCAAGTTCGTCGAGCTCAGAATATAATTCGTCGACCGAAGCTTGAAGCTGGACTTAGAAAAAATTTGAAGTTCTGCTGACTTTGGCTTGATGTAGAAACTGAGTCTTCGTCGAACAGAGAACACAGATCGTCTTGCTCATCACTAAGAATAGTCTCACGATCGTCGAGCGCAGAACTCCTTTCGTCGAGCTGAGTTCGACGAACGTCAAACTCACTTTACTTAGTCTTGAAAACTTGTGAGTCTTGAGTCTCTGATGGTCTTGTTGGAAAGCTGGTCCATCTGGAGTTGAGCCTAAGGACTTAACCTAGACTCTAGGACACAAAATGACCATGGCTATACAAGATGGGTCACATCCTAAGTCAGTGAACCTAGCCCAATTCAACTAGGGATCCAACAGACTCGACAAGTGTGGTTTAGCACTTGGCCAAATAAAGTCTGGTGCGCTAGCCGACAAGAGTACACAGGAGCTCCTCTTAGTGCACTAGGGTTGAGGCGTACGATAGGTCTGACTGGTAGTGCAATTACCGGTTAAGATGTGGGCGAGGCCCAACCCACCGCTTCTGTTTGCCACTACGGAGGTATCTTCGGAGGTTCGGCTCCACAGAGGGGGAAATAAAGGTCTGTGTACACAGAGTCGAGTTGGAGAGTTGCACATGCTTGTTCACATCATGGCATAATTGTATTTCATAGCATAATCATTGCAAATAACTCGTCACCTATTGTATAAGTGGTATGAAACACTTTATACAATAGGCCCTGCAAAACAACCCCTTTGTTTATAAGTTCGTGCGAGTGTGTTTATAAGTTAAGTTTTTTATTCAGTAAATATATATATCTATGCTTGTTAGAAAACCGACACCCTATCATATAAATTGGTATGAGACATTTTATACAATAGGAGCCCTTCAAAAGATCCCTTGGCTTATGTGTTTTCATATAAGTTAAGGTTAGTTTTCTTGTTCAGTCTTTCATATTATCTTTCTGGCTTAAACATTATAGAACTGCTAGATTAGTTCCGCCGCCACCTGCTTATATTTGTTACTCTCCACTTTCATGTCCTCTCCTTTCGTTCTCCCCGCATGTTTCCTAGGAGCCATGGGGGAAGGGGAGGGTGATGATAATACTTAGTCTTTTAGACTAATGGTTTTCGAACCACGTCATTTTAGGGGATCGTGGAGCCCAGCATGGAGGAACAGCCCCAGAGGTCGACACGCTTGGAGATGGGGTAGTCTAGTATCGGAGATCAGACAGTAGGGATTGTGAGTCCTCATCTCTACTAGTTATATTAGTTTTTGCTTCCGCGATGAGAGATTTGTAGTGAGAACATTGATGTACCGGGCATGATTCCAAGATTTTAGTATTTTTATTATACCTGTGGACACTCCCTTCGTGGAGATTATTTACTATTTATGTGATTTCTGTGGACTTGCATTTGTTACTTTGCTACATTTGTGATCGATTTGGCCGGTAAGATCGGCGTTTTGCAGTGATGATCTTCCCGGGCGTGAAGGTGTCACTGCAAATTGGCGGTTCTGGGTCTAAGACCCCGGTGTTTAAAAAGGGGGGGGGGGGTCTTACAAGCACTGCAGTACTTCCTGCTACTACCCTTCACAGGTCCAACCAATCGACCCCACAAACTATACGTTTAACTGCGGAGTCTTCTCCGATGTGCAAAAGCAACATCACCAATCCAGACCAACCTATCCAGATGGGCTTCACACAGTATGACCATTCTGTACTGTATTTTCGGATCTATATGCCAGGCTACTGGGGATTCCATGAATCAACCCTAGGAAATCCCTTAGCAATCCACCCTCTGGTGGGGGAAATCCATGCACATGCCAAAAAAGAAGGACTTCACATGTCCAAGGAAGAAAGGTTGTTACCCTTGACGACCTCTTTGTAGCCATGGAATTCTAGCTGACTGGAGAGCACCGTATCGGTCTTTCCTCCACAACGCTGGCCTCAGATCTCGAATCGAAACTCAGCAGCTCCACCGGTGGCCGGCTCCTTTCATCCTCCTCCTCCTTGCTCTCCCTTCTCTCTAGCTTTCTTAGAAAGAGAAAGACCAATTGAATAATGAGAGATATCTTCTCTTTTTCGGTCTTAAAGCTGTAGGGAGAAGCCTGGGCCATCTGATCCCAGATGAAGGAAATGGACCTCTACGATGCGTCCACAAAAATCTTTTTTTGGGCTGACACGGCCTATGACAAGCCTGTGTCACAGGCCGTGTACCTTAAGCGGCACACAACTGACTTACCCAGAGCAGGACACAGCCATGTGACGCGCCCGTGTCATAGGCCGTGTGCCATGACACGCCTTTAGACATGCCCGCATTTGGGGACGTGTACCTCAGGCGGCACACACCCGATTCACCCCGAACAGGACACGGACATGTGACACGCCCGTGTCACAAGCCGTGTGCCAAAAGACACACTCGTGTCATGCCCGTGTTCACCAGGTCTCACTTCCTGGCCAAATCGAGAGAAGAACACGGCTATGTGACACGCCCGTGTCACAGGCCGTGTGCCTTTACACGGCTGCAGACACGCCTCTACTTGGTATTTCATCGAGCGAAGTTTGTCGACCAGAGGGGGACACACCCTCTGACAAGCCCATGTCACAGGGCATGTTCCCTCTCATGAACTCATCGAGTGCAGTTCATCGAGCACTCGACAGGCTGCTCAACCATACAGAGCAGTAAATTCCCTGGGACACGCCCGTGTCCCAGGCCGTGTCGCTCAACTAGAATCCCAACTATGGGATTTGGAGTGTTACATATAGAATCTATAATTTAACTAGCTAATTTGTAGAAGAGTCAATGCATGTCGTGTTTGATGAATCAAACATGGTTAAATGTTAGATGCCAAGCTCATCCTCTTATAGTATTACTGGTACAGTGCAGATGATGGACAAGCTGACCATCAAGGAAGCTTCCCCCACATTCCAAGGTAATGATGGACTGCCTATTCCAAGACAAGGGCAAGACATACCAGAAGAAATTGAAGACTAGCTAGCTGAAAACCCTGAAGATCAACAATATGCAGCTAGTTTGCCTCCAGCTATAAGACTTCTAATGGACCATCCAGCACACCAAATCATTGGTTATGCAAATCATAGAGTCCAGACCAGAAGCAAGATTATGAATACAACTCTCTACTCAAGCTTTCTATCTCAAGAAGAGCCCAAGAAGTTTGAAGAAACAATCATGGATCAGTTTTGGATTGGAGAAATGCAAGAAGAACTGGACCAATTTATGAGATGTAAGGCCTAGAAGTTGGTTCCCAGACCACAAGGACAAAATGTCATAGGGATCAAGTGGAACTACAAGAATAAGTTGGATAAAAATTGCATTGTTGTTAAGAATAAGACTAGACTAGTGGCCAAAGTCTATAGACAAGAATAGGGCATAGACTTTGACCAGACCTTTGCCCCAGTAACTAGATTGGAAGCAATAAGGATATTCCTTGCATTTGTTGCCTATGAGGGATTCAGAGTCTACCAGATGGATTTCAAGTCAGCATTCTGGAATGGGGACCTAAAAGAGGAAGTATTTGTGGATCAGCCATCAGGTTTTGTTGATCCTAACTCTCCTAATTTTGTATATAAGCTTAGGAAAGCTCTATATGGGCTAAAGCAAGCCCCTAGAGCTTGGTATGAAACCTTGTCCAGCTTCCTCATTGAAAACAAATTCTCAAGGGGGAAGATGGACAAGACCCTATTTCTATGGGAATCAAAGGACAAGCTTATCCTAATCTAGATATATGTCGATGACATTATCTTTGGACCTACTGATAACAACCTTTGCAAGAAGTTTGCTAAACTTATGCAAGGGAAGTTTTGAATCGAGCAGCATGGGTGAGCTCAAGTTCTTCTTGGGACTCCAAGTAAGACAGACTGATGATGGCTTGTCCATATCCCAGTCCAAGTTCACCAGGTAGCTAATGAAAAAATATGGTATGGAGAATGCCTCCACCATGAGAACTCCCATGGGGTCAAGTATGCATATAGGCAAATATGAGGCAGGGAAACTTGTTGATGAGTCTTTATATAGAGGTATAATTGGCTCCATTCTATACCTGACTACTAGTAGGCCTGTCATCATGTACGCTACATGTGTCTGTGCTATGTATCAGGTCTGACACAAAGAATCTCATTACTCCACTACAAAGAGAATCTTGAGGAATCTTAATGGCACACCAGATCTTGGCCTATGGTACCCTAAAAATAGGGATTTTGATCTAACAGGATTTTCAGATGTAGGTTTTGCAGGCTGTAAAAAAGACAGGAAAAGCACTACTAGAACCTACTAGTTCTTAGGAAGAAGTCTAGTTTCTTAAAGCAGCAAGAAGCAAAATAGTGTGGCTGCATTCACTGCTGATTCATAGTATATATCAGAAGGCAGCTATTATGCTCAGTTGCTATGGAACCAACATCAGTTCCAGGATTACAACCTTCAGGTAAGTAGAACTCCTCTCTACTATGATTCTATAAGTGTTATTTCTGTTGCTAGGAATCTTATCTCACATAGCAGGACTAAGCACATAGAAATTAGATCTAATTTTATTAGGGAGCATGTGGAGAAGGAAGACATCGGTCTTGAGTTTGTCCCCACAGATAAGCAAGTGTTTAATATCTTCACTAAGCCATTAGTTGAAGCAAAGTTCAACACCCTCAAATTTGAGTTGGGTATGTTGAAGTTATCCTAGCTTCAGGCACTCCCTTTTGCATTTTTGGTGCAGGTATTATTCCTCTTGCTGGAGATGAAGACTCCATAGTGGTATCAGTTCATTGATGCTTCTATTGAGGGGGAGTAAGTTACTCTGGAAGGGCCAGACCCAATCTACTTATTTTGCAGAAGTCAAAAAGGTGGATAGAAGAGAGAAGGTCTTAGTAAGGTGGAGAAATAGCTAGTAGGAGAGATGGCAAATGGGAAAGAAGGACAAATCTAGTCATCTAGAGAAGGACATGTGGCACTCAAGTAAGGACAAACACCTTGCATCAAAACTGGGGGAGTAGCTGATGCTTACCATACAGGCAGAAATTTAGGTACACTTCCTTATAGCATGTCAGCTATTTCAAATATTTATTTTGCTGTATAGGTTGTGTGTGTCATTGAAAAAGGAAAGAAAACTATTTTGATAAGAGTTTTGACTTCTTCAAATAGGAGGAGATTTTTAGGTCCATTAATTATTCCCAATGTCCCATTTTTGTGAGAAGTCAAACAGGTCAATGTCACACACATCAAATGTATTTGATGTGTATTTGTGGTTTTGTGTGCAGGTTAGTCCATTTCATATTGATTGGACAAGAGGACACAATAAGTGGTTGTTGGACATTGCAAAAATCGTCTAAGTCCACAGACATTGAGTCGAGCAAGCTCACTCAACAGTAGAGGTAAGGATTCATTTTTGCATAGCCAGAAATTTGCCTAAGTTCACTGGCATTGAGTGAGGACAACCCACTTAATGCCATATAACAAATTACTTTGAGTCTATCCCAAACTAACTGGTAGATAACAAAAAATATGGCTAAGTACAAAAGCGTTGAGTCTTGTCTACTAACTCAACACCATACAACAAAAAGGCTGTGAGTCAGGCTGAGTCAGTCTAAGCTTAGAGAAATTGGCTGAAAATGTCGCTAAGTCCACGGGCGTTGAGTGTGGTCTACTCACTCAACGCTATACAGCTTTTAGTGTTGAGTGTTATTGTGGCTGTCAAACTCCACAGAAAAGTTGGGCAAAAGTTTCACTAAGTTCACAGGCGTTGAGTGTAGCTTACTCACTCAATGAAAGATAATAGAGAAATTCTGTTAAGTAGTTTGGCGTTGAGTGGAGCATACTCTCTCTGTAAGATCCCCCTCCCGGAATACAAAACACGACACGAGGGGAGTCTTATGCCCAGAACAGCCGCCTTGCGGTAGCGTTAGCACTCGTGCTAACCTGTACTACAAGACGTCTATCCTGCCAGCTATAATCAATTTCATTCACTACCAACCCAATCAAGAATATAAAATAGAAGTCAAATCCACACATAAGTAAAATAGTCCAAAAAGTACAACAAATAAAAGAAGCATCAACAAGCTTCTATAACTTCAGAGTACGGGTACAAAAATGAGTCTCTCTAACTCACATCAGACACTGACGATAGCGATGGAACCGTCCCTTCAGGCCCTGTCGTCCTGGCCTGGATGTCCTACTGCATAACCTGTGCTGCTCTATCTGCTGGGTTCCCTCCTAAAAGGAATACGTAGCAACCATTAGTCATAAAGACTAAGTGGCTTCACATCCGCTCCCCCGACGACTCCTCGACATCAGGCGGAGAAAAGGACAAGTACAATATATAGATAAAAGAGTAGTAGTACAGATAGGTGGTAAAAAAGTGAACAATATCAATGTATATCTACAGTATAATAAATGAGTGAACAACCTACTATAGCAGTTCTACCATCTGCAGCAGTATAAAAATGTAAAGATACAACAAAAAGTAACTCAACTTATATGAATGCCCATACAGACATATAAGTTAAGGATCGGCTCAGCAGTAAAGTAACTCATCGTATAAAAGTGCCCATACAAACTTATGTGATAAGGATCTTGTGTATGCGATGTAGTGTAATGACATGAATGCAATGCAATGACTCACCCATGATCACGCACATGCAACTGCTACATCAACACAGACTTGTAGTTCCCACATTTCAAACAGGTAGATAACCTCTCAGGCATCAACCGGCTTGGCCAGGAGGTGATAGTAGAGCGGGCTTCTCCACTACTAGTATGACATCCACACTACCAAGCCTAGGCCTCCGTATGGCTCAATGCTAAGAACACAACAACGGAGCTTACATGCGTTCTACGGCTCAGAAGGGGTCTCTGGTAGATGTGCACCAAGAGCCCAGCCCAACTGGCCTATCTTCGTGGCATTGAAGGTGCCTCTGTGAACAAATCTCCAAAGGACCAAGGCCAATTATCCACTGGCACGGAGGGTGCCACATTAAGTAATCACCGAGGACCAAGGCCCAACCGTGCAAGTCTATCTGTTAACTCCCGTCGGTGTGACGACTGGCGAGCACGTAGACCTGCCACACTATCCATAACCTAGGATTACGACAACACGTGTCCACATATACTGCATGCAATTTCACATCATCATGGCACGGAAGGTGCCTCTGTGGACAAACCACCAGAGGACCAAGGCCGACCGTCCACTTATGACTCTTTTTGTCATTACAATTCCAGTGCGGTCAAATGCCCGCACTAACAACCTTTCACAATCTCGCGCCCCAAAACACCTAAGGGTTCACCATAAACATAACGGTACTTCACATATTCACCAACCATTTGATTATCATAATTACATATAGACTATGATCACATAACTTTAACATCAACTTGATACAATCTTTTTACCAAGTTAAACCATTCGTGCATACATGGATCTATCAACTAAATGCTAACAACCATTTGTTCATAGCAAGCACTACCAACTATGTACAGCAAGTTCAAGTCAATCTCATCATTATTCAACGTATTACCATTGTCATGTACGTACTTATTGGATCAGATATTTAAATCATTCCTAACATCCCAACTCATCAACCCATTCGTTCACTACACTATGTGTTCGTTAAGGATCTATCCAACAAATGACATTAACAATATTTCGTCACAATTACTTATAGACTAAATTTACCTAGACGTTAACATTGTCGAACTACAGTCTCTCCCTAACAAATTCAAAGCCGATTCAACACAAACCCGAGAATTATTTCTGCTGGAAAGTTTACTGTATAGCAACTTAGATAGGGGATTCCAGAGGCTTTAGGAACTGGTGAAGGCATGTAACCCCTCGTTGGAAAGGTATTTTCAGGAGCTATGACTTTCGGGTTTAGTCGAAGGCGTAGATCCGACCTCATCATGTCCTAAAATGGCCTCAAAGATCATTGTGTGCTGAAAATAGATTTCTGCGCGCATCTTAAAGCGAGACAAATGACATCTGTTCGTCTTCTTCCTCCAAGTAAAATTCCCAAATCACATGCAGAATTCCTCCTCCCTTGTCCACCCTCAAAAGGCTAACTTTCTTCATGAAACCAAGTCCCTATCTTCTCATGGAAGGAAGGACTGGTCGAAGACATCTTATCTCTAGTGTACAAGCCCTAGAATGGCCTTCTCCTAGGAACATTTCTTCTCACGAATCAAGACTCTTTTGAGTCGATATCTCTCCTAGGAATAACTAGAGATCTAGCACCAAGGGAGAGGGTAGGAAGCTCACCTCATTTTCGCCGTTTCCGAGGTTTCCAACCATGGATCTTGTCACCCTTCTTTGCGACATCTTCTCCTCCCTCGTTGGTGTTCGTTCTTCATGGGAAAGAGAAAAGGAGAGGATTTTCTTCCAGAAATCGACTCCGGCGGACTTGTCGCTCATTCCACTTCCGTCGGGGTTACACAGTAACGACTCGGTATAATGGCGAAGTGACGGCTAGGGTTTCCCATAAATATCCTTTTATAATGAGAAATTACGGCTGCACCACTTTGCCACGTGTCGTCCTGACATTGGACCGCGTAATATTATTTTAATTGAATCATGATAAAAGGATGCGGCACATTTAAGTCAGTTTGGAGCAATTCCCAAAAATCCGGTTCGAAGCAAACAGGGCCAAAAATTTGACTAAGGCAATATTTTTCTAAGTCAAATGGCATCGAGAGCGTTGAGTCAACTGACCACTCTCAACGCCTACAATGGCCAGAAATATTCTAAGTCAAATGACATCGAGTGCGTTGAGTCCACTCAATGCTCCCCATGCCTACATCGGCCAGAAATATTCTAAGTCATATGGCGTCGAGAGCGTTGACTCCACTCAACGCTGTCAATGCCTACAGTGGCCAGAAATATTCTAAGTCAAATGGCGTCGAGTGCATTGAGTCCACTCAATGCTCTCGATGCCTACAGAGGCCAGAAATAATCCATGTTAAATGGCGTTGAGTGCGTTGAGTCAACTCAATGTGGACTCAATGCTCTCAACGACTAACCCGCTAGAATTTATTCTAAGTTAAATAGTGTCGAGAGCATTGAGTCCACTCAATGCTCTGCACGCCTAACCTGCCAGAATAATTCTAAGTTAAATGGTGTCGAGAGCGTTGAGTCCACTCAACGCTCGTCGAGAGAATTGAGTCCACTCAACGCTATCAATGTGTAACATCCCATTTCCTAATAGACCCCTTAACTTAGATTGGGTTAGGACATGTGGTGGGGGCATGAGTTTTAGGCTAGGTTTAACCCAGGGGTTAGGGTTTAGTCACATAGGACCCACTATAGGACACAAGTTAACTCAAGTCAAACTAGCCCAAATTTGGATCTTAGTTACACATTGGCCCCACCACTATACCCCTAACCCTAATAATAATCTAAGTGAACTAAAAGACACATCATTGGGTCACCTATTGACCGAAGTTGATCCAAGTCAACCCTAATCTTAATTTGGTCAAACCCACACCTAAATGCCCAATTAATCCATGTGAGGAACCACCATGGCCCAACCCAAGTTTGGTCGTACCATTGGGTCCATGACCATCAAGTGGGGCCAGCCCACTCATCATGTTGACCTAGTCAACCTAAAATGTCAACAAGTCAACTTAGGGCTTAAAGAGAGGAAATTATATGAGCCAAGCCCATTCATAATGGACTAAGCCAATGGCTCAAGGTCCATGACCAGCCCAAGAGGTCAATGACATCCCCTAACCCCAAAATTAGGATATAGTATACATGCATGGGGGGGGGGGGGTAACTTGGGAATTTTGGATAAAATTAGGAGAGAGAAGAGTGGGAAAGAGGGTATGGAGGCCATGTGGACCTCCTTCCATCTGCCCAAGACTTTGGCTGAGTTTCCAGGCTCCTTTTCAGCAGGAATAAGCGGCTGGTGGACACTTGGCAGCCAGGCGGAGCTTACAAAGCTTATGGTCGGCCACCTCCTTAAGTAAAACCAACACACCAGCCCATCTCATCATCATTCGACCATTACATCATCTTCAGTGAGCCCTATGGAGCAGAATTCGACTACTGGAGCAAGGAATTTGCTGGAGAAACGAGCAATCAGTCTAGATCACAGGAGCAAGCCTCGGCCATGGCTCATTACCACCACACTCGCCGCCAAGCCCGGCTGTAGGTTCGTTTCACCTCGCCTCACCCCGTGCTAGCCTTCTAGCTTACTTAGGCGAGACATCGTGCTCAATTGAGCCCGATACCATGAGATATTGTGCGCATTTTTCCGAGCTTTTCTTCTAGCTCGGGATTGTCGGAGGAGCCGCCTCCAGCAGCCACACTGCTGGGAAATGATAGCCACCACCTCAACAGAGGTGGTGGCGATAATCGCCGGCGGTGGCCGAAATAAGCCAGCAAACTTGGCCCAGGATGGCTCTATCTCAGCCATTCGCTGATTAGGGATGATAGCCAGGAGCCGTCAGATCTGATGAATTAATTTGATATTCCATTATATTATGAACAGTATTATTATTGTCACACTTTTACAGTGTTCTTGCATGCTGATTTTAGGTCTGTTAGAGGCGCATTAAAAGATAGCTATCAACATGAAAAATGTAGGCCTTGACCTTACCTTTAAAATGAAACCATAAAGTCAGGATTTGGTATAGTAGAACTCACTGTATGACCATTCTACCATGACTGGTCCTAGGCTAGGGCAGATCTTGAGATAAATGCCCAAGCTGAACCATAAGACCTCAAGACTTAAAATTTTGGTCATGCTTGTGATTAGGTTAAACGTAGGCTCTGACCAAAAATGAGAATTTGTGGTCAGACTTTTGCTATAGTATTTGGTGAAATACTAATATTTAAATTAAGTGTATTTTTGGGAATATATGACTCCAAAAGCGCCAAAATTATGGTGGTATGTGCATTGGTTCAATATAAAACCTTGGTAGAAATTTCAAGTCGTTTTGACCTTTGCATGTTTGGGAAATCCCATATGCATGAGATAGGTATGTTCAAATTTGGGGTGCCTATAGTAAAATTTAGAAAATGGGAATTTAGCCCATTTGGACCCTTGCATGTCCATGAAACTCTGGACAGTGGCTTATAGGGGTGGAATACACCTCCCATGGGAAGATTGAGATTTTTGGGATCAAAAATCCGAATATTTGGAATTATTGAAAAATATGCCTAAGTAGGATGTAAATTTGAATCTTGGACCTATGATTTTATTAAACTCTGAAATTTTGTCACAAGCCTTATTAGGCATAGCTCACCTCTGGAAAAATTTATTGTACTGTTAGGTATTGTTAACTTGGATTTTATGTAAAATTTACCCTTTTGCCCATTATGGAAATTAATTAAAAATAAGGGAAATTATTGTTAAAATATTATGGAAAAATTTACAGTACTTTATCTCTGTGATTAAATCCTTGTTAAATTATTTTAGAATTTTTGGATGTTTCTATATGCTGAAAACTCTAATAATGGCATTTTGGTAATATTGTTCATAAGGATATAAGTTAGGTCAAATCACTGCTTAGGATTTTGAAATTTTCTACTTAACTTTATTATATCAACATGGATCCTCAGTAAATTTCCTAGAATTTGTGAACATATAAATACTGCACTTCATTTGGAGACTAATCAATTTGTGGTTTATTATTAAATAGATATTAAATGGAATTTCACATGGGAAAATTATGAAACTTGGTAGGAAGTCATATTTAACCTAATGGAATATCTGATAAATTTCCTAGGTAGGCTGGACCATTATAGATAGTACATCATGTGCAAGGTGACCCAAGTCACTCAATTAAAAGAGTTAGTTTAGGCCCTTAATCCCTTAGAAAAATAATGAAACCTATGATGGTCAACATCATACGTCATAGCAAACCATGATAAATAATTAGGGGCAGTTGGCCCAAGAGTTTGGAAGACACGTCATATGGATTAACATTAGGTCATAGCTGCGCTTAGTAAAAATAACACATAATACCAGGACTCTCAGGGGATAAGGTTGTCGGTTGAGATGGAATCTATGTTGGGAATATGAACCCTGGTTGGTGTCCAATAGGTCACTTCTTGATAACGAGTGGTAGAGTGCAAAATCCCTAGGATAGTGGCTAGAACATAGATCGGCGGAAGACCGCCGCTCTCCTGATAACATTCTAAATTATTAGGTTTGTCTCATAGTAATAATGAGAGTTGGTATGGATCATGGGAAGACATTAATAAAAGTAAATATCCTTGAAAAAGGGATCTTTGGGCATCAGCCCATCGTAATTCCGAGTGGCCCCGAGAGCCCTTCACCGGGTTAGCCCTGGGGAGTCCTGGGATTAACCCTAAATTGCTAGGTATAACAAACATTAGACAAGAGTAGTCTAATAGGCTAAGAGAACATGATAACATTCTCACCCATGAAGGGTTGGAGTGATTCAGAACTAAGGCATTGATGTGCAATCTCACCCGTGATGGGTTGGAGGGTTTCAAAACGGGTTGGTCCTGCGAGCTGTAGGCTCGAGAGTTTGATATCAGGACAGGTTTGGTCCTGCGAGCTGGAGGCTCGGGTTGGAATATCTTGCATGTGCATATAAATAAACTTGTGGCGGGTCATGCGGTACTGGGCCAATCGTCACACTGATTGTAGTACGGTGACTCTAGCGAGGTGTGATGGTTTGAGGGGCCAGTGTGTTGTTTTATACTGCGGTCTGGAGGACAATCCCCAAAAATGCAAACTCGACCAAAAAGTCTGGTAGGTAGCCAGCAAATAGTACACAGAGACTCTAGAGTGCACCTAGGACATGTACAGAGGCATATGGGAGGTGTAGGCCTATTAGTGTGTATACCCACCTAGGAGTGGAGATGCCCGCTCCACTGCTGTCGTAGCCACAACGGTGGTACCAGTGAGTGATGCTAGCTCCAAAAAGCGGGAACCAAAGGTCTGAGATCATAGAGTCGTGTGTGTGAGTTGCACTTGCATGAATCATAACCTGCATACATAACATACATACATATTTAGGTCATACACACCATGGATCCTTATCATATAAATTATTATGGGATCTTTTATATGATAATTTATATTTCTGAAACATTAACTTATAAGTTTGTATGAGCATTCATATAAGTTAAGCTACACTTGTGATGTTAGTGTAGCCGTAGATAGTTTACTTTCTGCTCTTTCTTTACATTACTTACTGCACTCTTCTTTCAGTACTTCTTACTTTACATGTGCAACTGCTAATTTAATGTCGTAACTATTAGAAATATAATCTTGATAGATTAGTTCCACTATCACCTACTTTCTATTATACTCCTTGTTGTCCTCGGCTTCGTTCTCCCACACGGTGCCTAGGAGCCGCGGGGGCGAGGTGTGGAGGAAATGGCTTTATCTTTATAACTAATGGTCGGTTGTGACAATATCATTTTAGGAGCTCGAGGAGATGGAGCACGAGCATGACCAGCAGGACGAGGTGACATGACTTGAGTAGCGGATACCACCAACTACTACTACAGCAGCGCGACGTTAGGTGATGATGCGTGTACCATTGATAGATTAGCTTCCGCTTAATTTTCCTTTATGAGGAAGAGAGATTTTATATTATGTACAGGGCATAAGCCCTTTTATATTTCTAGTGTACTCATTATGGACTATTGTTATACTTCTCATTTCTATATATATTATATCTAATGTGATTCTGTGGACTAATTAGTATTGCATACTACTTGTTTTACTTCTACTCTCGATTGGCCGAACAGGTTGAATGATCGTTATAGTCGGCAGGATCGACATCATCCGGTGTCGACTAGCCCGTGTGTTAGTGTCACCGTAAGGCGACGGTTCTGGGCATAAGTCTGGGTTAACTCCTTGGTAAGGGGAGAAGGGTGTTACAAACTGGTATCACTTGTACAAATGATCATAAGAGAAGAAGTCCAAAACACTAGGTCACCCCGCTCAAGCATTAGTTTGCGGACAAACTATGCAGCACAAGCAATGGTGTGCCCATGCGTAAAAAACTCACATAAAACAGTCCACCTTAGTAATGAGTTAGGCCAATTCTAATATAAACCTTACCTTTAGCAGCCTCCACAGGTCGTCGTACCGTAGAATGTGGTTCCTCCCCCTCGGGCTGCCATTCCTTTTCAGCAGACGGAGATGGGGCAGCCCATGACGACCATTCTTGGGGGCTTTAGAGCCCAGCAGGTCCCAGCACAGCTGCCAGATCCTGGATCGAACTGGTTGAGTTCATTCAGGAGCTTGTCCTCGCCTATGTACCACATGAAGGAGAATGCAGTAAATACCAAGGAATGGCTCGAGGCCATACAGGAGATGCTGGCAGACATCAGCTGCACTATCAGCCAGGAAATCCCTTTGGCATCTTCTGCACTGGATGCCCAGGCAAAGAGGTGGTGGAAGTGCTTGCTGGACTCCACTTATGCAGATAGGGCACTGTCAGATATTTGTTGGGAGGGGTTAATCGAGGCATTCTTGGAGCATTTTGTGTCCACCACGGACCAGGATGAGATAGAAGAGAGGTTTTTGAACCTCAAACTGGTACCAGGTCAGTGATCGAGTACCAAAGGGAGTTTTCCCATCTGGACAGGTTTGCGAGGATACATGATTTGGACGACAGGAGGAACGCAAAGAGATTATACCGGGGCCTTATAGATGATTTGAGAAAAGCCCTATTATTCATATCTCATGGCACTTCAGCTCAGATCATAGAGATGGCCAAGAAGCTTGAGGCATACCAGTTGATGGTGTAGAGCAGGGGAAAGAGACCACTGGATGGGTCGTCCTTCGGGGAGAGTAGTCGGGGTTCACAGAGAGGCAGAGTTATGAGGAACAAGAGGGGTGGGGGATGCTATCGTCCCGATTTCAGGAAGGAGCAGAGGACTCTTGCAACACTAGCTCCTCCACCACTATAGACACATGGCAAGATGACGCAGGATGATCGTGACCAGTGATCGGTAGTTTGTTTCGGGTGTCACAACCCGGGCCACATTAGATCTAAATGCCCGCATCAGTTTCGTCTATTTCCTCCTCCACCTCCTCCACCCCTAGTGTCCCCTCCAGTACAGCAGGGCCGAGGCCGAAGCCGAGGATGAGGCCGAGGCCGAGGACCTTATGGCCGAGGCAGAGGACAGGAGCAGATGTACGCATTAGACATCGCCAAGCCGAGGAATCCTGAGGACGTCATCATAGGTACTTAAATTGTATTATGAATTTAAGATTTTTCAATATATAGTACTTGACCTTGTAGAATAACAACCAATTTGAAACTCAAATTAATCTCAGGCATAGTCTTTACCAGCAGTAAGACCATTCATACACTGTTCGATACGGGTGCTTCACACTCGTTCGTATCAGAAGCCTTTGTGGAAGGATTGGATGGTCTGGAACGATTCACGGGCTCGATAATGAGGGTGAGGCTACCTGATGGATCAGAGCTATTATCATCCTTCAAGTGCAACATGGAGGCAGAAATTGGCGGAAAGACATTTAAACCACCTGCAACGATCCTAAAGATACCAGACTTCAACCTAATCCTGGGCATGACATGGTTGCATTGGATCCATGCCCAGATCGATTACCCAACGAAGAGAATCACATTGAGGCACGGGGACTCCTATGTCATCATCGAAGGTATTAGACTTCTCTCTGACCTTTTATTATCATCTATACTGTTAAAACCGATTTCTTGTTCTCTTGTGGAGTTCGACCATTGGGGAAGGGGTGGTCTCGCGCCTACTTCACTACTGCAAGAAAAACAACAAAGAAGACAAGGAGAAACCGACCGAAGGGCTCGGCGGGGAGGTCCCACCACAAACTCGGAAGATCTCAGAGCGCTTCCCCTCCTTAGCCAGAAGCCGAGCTAAGGTACCCTCAGAAAGCACTTGAAAGCTGGAGCAGGAAGGCACAGGAAGCATGCTTTTTGGGGCACCCCTTGGGTCCTATTTATAGTTTTTAGAATTTGAACTGCCAATAACTAAAAAAACTGACCTGAAATTACCAGAAAACCCTTGGTTGGGTCTGCCAACAGCCAAACTCCGATGTTTTGAAGGGCTATGGGCAGACCAGTGGGGGCAAAACAGCAAAAGGTACCTCATTCATCCAGGCGAGCTAGGGAGCTTTGACCACCTCGGCAGGTTCTGCTCGCCTACTGCTGCTGAGCTCCACTGCGAGGACGCGAGCTGGGAATAGCTCGGCGAGTGCCGAGCTCGCCTACTGCCTCCAGCCCGATCTGAGGTTCCTGTCAGCCTTGCTCGCCGAACACGTGGTTGTACATAATCCCCGCTCTTTTTGAGCTTGCCAAAGCTCGGAAAGAAACATCCAACCCCAGGTGTGCGGCGAGCGCGGGTTGGCGAGTTGGAGGGAATCTTCTGGTGGGGTCCACCTGTGGCTATATATATGTGCACCTGCCCTCCTGCCTGACTCTTGCCATTCCCTTTCCTCCAACCCTGCCAAGATGCCTCTTCCCAAGGAGATCCAAGAGCGCATAGACCGAGCTCGCCAAGCCTCCGCAGCTCGCGTGGCCGCTCTGACGGTGGTCAATACCAAAGCTCCTCAAGTTGATTCTGCCGAGCCCGGCTCCAAGAGGTCAAAGCCATTCCCTCGGGCGGCGGCTGAGCCCATTTACCACGACCTGAGTGCCACCCTGGCACGCGAGACTGGCTCTTCCACCCAAATAATTCTTGAGAAGGATAGAGAGGTTGTCGTAGTCGGCGACGACCTGGACGGTCAACCAGATGGCGGGGGCGTCGCGCCGTGAGAGCCCATACCGCGAGAAGAGACGACTCTCGCGGACTCACGGTTCACGGCACCGGACAACCATCCCCAGGACCCGCCTCTTCTCTTTGGGATCCTGCCTGTGAGATCGCAGAGGCCGAACTCGCCAGTGCGCGCCTCCCATCCTCGCCAAACTTTCGTGGCAGCGGGGGCGGGTCTGGGAACCATCCCCACTCCGGGATTTGAGCTCCTCTCGCCGTGGAATCGCGGCCCAGGTCGCGGGAAGGATCTGAGGTTCATCCCTCCCCACATCTCCTTTGAGCTGCCGAGCTCGTCTGGTCAGTCTTGCTTGACTTCTTGCCTCATGAGTTTTTTCTGCATCTCTTCTTGCTGACACTTGTCTTCACAGCTCTTCCGAGTCAATCCGCTGCCGAGGAATCCTCGCGGGCAGCCCACTACTCTCCCCTCCCTTCCCCAAGCTTGCTGGACTGTTACCTGGGTCCTGAGGTGGATCAAGGCGAGCTGACGAGGAGGGAGGTCAAGCACCTCAAGAAGCTGGTGTGCGGGCTGCGCGAGGTACAGGGGGTCTACGAGACGCTATAGAGCGACTATGCGCGTCTCGCTGACAAGGTGCGGAGCGCCCAGGCTGGCGATCTGATATCCCCCTCCTAGTTCCTGGACGAGATAGATGACGACCTCTTGGTGGCGCAGAGGAACTCTGGAAGGATCCGCGAGCTGCTCCGCACGCGGCAGTCTGGGGGGCGGGGGTCGCGAGGCCGGGGTAGGTAAGTGAGCGGCTCCTTCGCTGAGCCGACCGGTACTCGCATCCCGATGCCCTCCCTGCTCGCGCGCCCTGCTTTTTCATTCCTGAACTTTGCTTCTGTAATAAGTAGCTTTTAGAATATTCTTGGTCATGTTATTCAAATAATGAATTGCAATGTTTGACTTAGCCTTGGTTGGGATATGCTGGAAGTCGGCGAGCTGGGGTGGCGAGCTGGGGTGGCGAGCTTAGCCGATTGGACGACCTGCCCCTGATTTCTTTTCCTATAAATATCCCCCCTCACCTACTCCGTACTGTGCCTTTATTGCTTTGCTTCCCTCTCTCTGTGCTTCTTTCTCTTCCTGCTCGCGCTCCACACGTTACTCCGCGATCATGGGCAAGACCAGCCCAGATGCCGACGGCCGCTCCAAGTGCGCGCTGCACTTCACAGACTATTGCTTCTTCGATGGGCACACCAGCGAGGAGGAGCTCGCGGAATTCAAGGCCGCGTATGTGCCGCCAGGTTTCGAGGCGCGCAGGCCGGGGGATGGGGAAGCTATCAACACATTCAACGAGGACGAGCTCGCCTTCCCCATCTTGCATTTCGAGGTAGGGTTGCGCCTCCCACTCTTGCCGGAGATCCGCCAAATCTTGAAATACTACGGCGCGGTACCCGCCCAGCTGAACTCCAACGTCATCGCGATGATGGTGGCGTTCGCGAGCTATCTCCGGCGGGAGAAGATCGAGTTCAACCTGACGGTGTTCAGGAAGCTATTCTCCTACAAGGCGACGCCGGATGGGATCTCCTACTTCGGCGGCTCGCTGATCAAGGTTCGCGAGATCGCGAACAAGCATCACACCTGGGTTACCAAGATCGTCTTCATCAAGGGCGAACTCGGCAACATCCCCTACTCGCCCCAGCAAAAAGGCGAGGAGGTCTAGCACCCCCCTGCCGTGTCCGGCAGCGACGCCGCGCTCCATAAGTACTTCCTCCACAAAGACTTTGAGGTCGCCTTCCTTCGGAGGGGCCTCGACGCGCTTCCCCCCGTTCTGCCCGGCAAAGGTACTTTCCTCTCCTCATCTTGCCGAGCTCGCCTGATCGCGGAGCTCGCCATATTGTTGCTGAACCAGTTCTAATTTTTCTCTAAGTACTTTCCTTGCCGGGGAGCGGATTATTCCTGCGAACCCACCTTTTGCGGATCCGAGGTCGCACCCGGACCCTTTTGCCCGCGAGAAGGCGGCAGCGGAGGCCTGCCGAGATGAGGCGGCCCTCTCTCAACCCTCTTCCAGCAAGAGGCAACCTGAGGACATGGGGTCGAACCCGCCACACCACCAGCGACCTCTAAAGAAGATGTAGAGGGCCCTGTTGGCTCCGCGGTGGAAACAACAACAACATCAACGGCCCAGTCCAAGTACATCAGCTTGTCGGAGACCCCTCCCGATGCATCGCCGGAGAGCCCGCTGAAGGAGATTACCAGCAAGGGCCGGAAAGGCGGGGATGGCCCTTCCTCCATGGCGGCGATCTCCCCTCCTCCATCGGCGAAGAGGGCAGCCCGCGAGCGCGCGCCGCCGAAGCAACACCCCCTCTTCAACTTCGGTGGGCGGTGGAAGGAATCAGCGTGAGAGCCCATGCTGCAGTGGGATGAGCTCGCTCATCGAGTCTCCATCTCCACCTTATACCCCTTATGGCACGACCACGAACCTGCCACCGGTCATTCCTATGCCCTCAGCTTCGGCCTGTATGGCTACGAGGATGCCGAGGCCTACAAGAAGATGACCCTCCGACAGCTCGGCCATGAGGACCTGCAGGCCCACCTGCGGACCATGGAGCTGCACCACATGCTGGCACACCGCAGCTTTGCCCTCAGCCACCAACTCCAAAAGGCTGAGCAGGCTCGCGACATTGCCAAGGATAAGGTCGCTGACCAGGCGAGGCAGCTCGGCATAGCGAAGGGTCTAATCGCCCAAGCCGCCGACGGGCTGGTAAGTGCCAAGCACTACTCTTCTTTCTCACTTTGAACATTTTGTGCTGATACCATACTGAAATTTCTCTTTACCAGGATGCCAAGCTTGCAGGGGAGCTTCAGGCTCGCAATGCCGAGCAGGGGGAGCAGATCAGCCAGCTGTGCGCATGCCTGGCCGAGCTGGAGGGCGCGAACATGAAGCTGAAGGGGGAGAATTAGCACCTCCTCCGCGAGGTCCGTCGCCAGGCGGTGATCTTCTTCCTGCCTCACGACATCGACCCCACCCTCCCCTATAAGAGCCCGCGGATCTTTAGCGAGGCCGACCTCGCCGAGAGACTTCGGATCAACTCCATCCAAGCCGCTGAGTGCACCCTCCAAATGATGAAGGACTCGAGGGTGCTGGTGGAGGGATGCGAGGGGATCTCGGCCCGGGACCTGATGCCGAGCCTGTTCCTGGCAACGCCGCCCAGTGAGAAGGAGGACAGCTTGGATGCGATGTTCGGGAAGAGCTTCCAGGGTCCGTCAAGTGAAGGCGAGGACCAGCACGGCGAGGGAGGCGAGGCCTGAACTTATACATCCTTTTTTCCTTTTTCTTCTCTCTCTTCTTTTTTTGTCTACTCGCCGAGGCGTGCTCCCTGTAAACATTTTGTAAACACTTATTTAATGAATGAAAGATTTTGACCCTACCCGTGCCACTTCTCTCTTCTTTTTTTTGTACTTTCCTTGTTGTGCTGTTGTTGTGCTGTATATATCCGAGAGTGCTTCCGCTGGCGACCTCGCATAGACAGGTTTCGCGAGTAGGATAGTCATGTGTAAGCGCCCGCGAGTGAGTGCGTTCTGAGTGCTCACCGAGCCCCAGGCGATTCGGGAGTGGGCTGCTCTCCGCCCTTATCACGTCGTCTTAACTCGCTGGTGAGCCCTCCAGGTTGAGCTCAAGAAGAAAAAATCTTCTAAGTGTAACAGGCGAAGGGGTGAAGTTCCCTGGCCTGGCTCGCCTTCCTTTGGCGAGGCCCGGGTTCGCCACCGCTTCGCCGATGCCGAGCTGGGATTGACGAGTCCAAGCTTGCCCATGCAGAATCCTCTTGCTGATGCCAAACTAGGTTAGCCGAGCCCGAGCTCGCCTCTACAAAACCCCTTTCCCATTTCTTCCTGGCACTTTGAAACTTCTTGATCTCCTCCTGGCAATCTCAAGGCCAATACCATCGAGTGACTCCCTGCCCTGCCAGCTAGGTGAGAGCCTGGCAGCGGGATCTACTCGGGGTCTAAACACATTCCATCGAGTGACTTTCGGCCCTGTCAGCTAGGTGAGAGCCTGACAGCGGGATCTACTCGAGGCCAAGGATGAAACCGAGTGACTTCCGGCCCTGCCAGCTAGGTGAGAGCCTGGCAGCAGGATCTGCTCGAGGTCCAATACACATTCCATCGAGTGACTTCCGGCCCTGTCAGCTAGGTGAGAGCCTGACAGCGGGATTTGCTCAAGGCCAAGGATGACACCGAGTGACTTCCGGCCCTGCCAGCTAGGTGAGAGCCTGACAGCGGGATCTGCTCGGGGTCCAATACACATTCCATCGAGTGACTTTCGGCCCTGTCAGCTAGGTGAGAGCCTGACAGTGGGATCTGCTCGAGGCCAAGGATTACACCGAGTGACTTTCGGCCCTGCCAGCTAGGTGAGAGCTAACAGCGGGATTTGCTCGGGGTCCAATACATATTCCATCGAGTGACTTCCGGCCCTGTCAGCTAGGTGAGAGCCTGACAGCGGGATCTGCTCGAGGCCAAGGATGACACCGAGTGACTTCCGGCCCTGCCAGCTAGGTGAGAGCCTGGCAGCGGGATCTGCTCAGGGTCCAATACACATTCCATCGAGTGACTTCCGGCCCTGTCAGCTAGGTGAGAGCCTGACTGTGGGATCTGCTCGAGGCCAAGGATGACACCGAGTGACTTCCGACCCAGCCAACTAGATGAGAGCCTGGCAGCGGGATCTGTTCGGGGTCCAATACACATTCCATCGAGTGACTTTCGGCCCTGTCAGCTAGGTGAGAGCCTGACAGTGGGATCTTCTCGAGGCCAAGGATGACACCGAGTGACTTCCTGCACTGCCAGCTAGGTTAGAGCCTGGCAGCGGGATCTGCTCGGGGTCCAATACACATTTCATCGAGTGACTTCCGGCCCTGTCAGCTAGGTGAGAGCCTGACAGCGGGATCTGCTCGAGGCCAAGGATGACACCGAGTGACTTCTGGCCCTGCCAGCTAGGTGAGAGCCTGGCAGCGGGATCTGCTCGGGGTCCAATACACATTCCATCGAGTGACTTCCGGCCCTGTCAGCTAGGTGAGAGCCTGACAGTTGGATCTGCTCGAGGCCAAGGATGACACCGAGTGACTTCCGGCCCTGCCAAATAGGTGAGAGCCTGGCAGCGGGATCTGCTCGGGGTCCAATACACATTCCATCGAGTGACTTCCGGCCCTGTCACCTAGGTGAGAGCCTGACAGCGGGATCTGATCGAGGTCAAGGATGACACCGTGTGACTTCCGACCCTGCCAGCTAGGTGAGAGCCTGACAGCGGGATCTGCTCGGGGTCCAATACACATTCTATTTCTCTATGCACGTTAGCTATGACAGTACTGGAGTGTTGAAGAAATTTATTATAATCAAAGTATTGCTTACATGTTTCAGGGGAAAAAACATTTTAGGTCATCACCACTCACGGTGAGACTCAGGGTCTCGCCCTCTACATTTTGGAGTCCATAGCCTCCTGACTTCAAAACTTCCTTTACAATAAACGGTCCCTCCCAGCTGGGGTTGAGCTTCCCCACGGATGCCGACCTCCCTACTGCATCCACCTTCTTCAGCACCAAGTCCCCTTCCACGAACTGCTTGACCCTGACATGTTTGTCAAAGTACTTGGCCATTCTTCTTTTCACCTCCTCTTGTCGGATAGCGGAAAGGTCCCTCAGCTCTTCCACCATGTCCAGGGAGAGCCTCAGCTCCTCCTCATTCTATGCTTGCCATTCCTCTCGGCCCTCTTTGGCCGCAACGACTCGAGGTGTTTGGACTTCAAATTCCACGGGGAGCACTGCCTCGCACCCATGGGAGAGCTTGTAGGGGTCTCTCCAGTAGCTGTGTTGGGGGTGGTTCTTAGGGCCCAGAGAACTGCGAGAAGCTGCTCCACCCAGCTCCCCTTCAAATTTTCCACTTCTTCTTGAGGAGATTGACGATGATCTTGTTCGCGGCCTCCACCTGCCCGTTGCTCCTGGGGTGATGGACTGAGGCGAACCTGAGGTCAATTCCAAGCTGCTCACAAAAGCTGGTGAATTCGGCGCTGGCGAACTGGGGCCCGTTGTCCGTGACGATGGCTTGGGGCAGCCATGGCGGTAGATGATCTCCCCCCAGACAAAGTTCCTGATAACCTGGGAAGTCACCTTGGCCAGCGCCTTCACATCCAACCATTTGGAGAAGTAGTCGATCATTAACATGAGGAACCTCCTCTGCCCGCTGGCCTGGGGGAACGGCCCAACCAAATCCATCCCCAAAATGGCGAAGGGCCAGGGGGCCATGATACTTTTGAGTTGCTGGGCCGGCTGTAGCTGGAGGGGGGCAAACAGCTGGCAGTTATGACATCTTCTTGCGAACTCCGTGGCATCTTGGCCTAGGGTGGGCCAGAAATACCCATGCCTGACTATTCTTCCCTCCAGGGTCCGACTCCCGGAGTGACTCCCACACTCTTCGGAGTGGACTTCCTCCAAGATTCTTTGTACCTCTCCCTCAGCCACGCAACGAGCCAGCATCACTGAGAGTGTCTTCCTGTACAGCTGCATGTCCTGGAGGAGGTAGTATGCCGACTTGTGCCTTAGCTTCTTCTTATCTGCCCCCTCCGGATACTCTCCCGTAGAGAGGAAAGTCACAACTGGGTCCATCCATGAAGTTTGTTGGTCAATCTCCTTGAGCTCCCCCTCTTCGATGGAGGGGCGGAACAGGTCGGTGATGGTACCCCCCACCTGAGGACCATGCTTTGCTAGTTGGTCTACTTGTTCATTCTCTTCCCTGGGCACGTGTCGGATGGAGAAGGTTTGAAAAGTGCCTATGACCCCCTTTACTTTGGCTAAGTATAATCGCAGGGTGGGCTCCCTTGACTCAAACTCCCCGTTGATCTGGGAGGCTACCACAATGGAGTCTATGAGGACCTCCACGTCCGACACCCACAGCTCCCTGGCCAGGTGTAGCCCTGCTATCACGGCCTCGTACTCGGCCTGATTATTTATAATGGGGAAGTGCACCACCACTGTCTGCTCAATTAGAGTCCCCTGAGGGCTTTCCAGGATCACCCCCACTCCTAGGGAATGCCTCCCCGAGACGCCGTCTACCTTTACCTTCCAAGGAGCCGGGCGGGTGAGCTCTTCCTCCGCCACTTCAATCACATAGTCAGCCAAGAAGTCGGCCATCGCTTGAGCTTTGATCGAGAGCCATGGAACGACGGAGATGTCGAACTCACTCAACTCCACCAACCACATGGCCAGCCTTCCCGAGTGCTCCACCCCCTCGAAGATGTTGCAGAGGGGATGGTCAGTCACTACTCGGATTGAGTGTGCCTGGAAGTAGGGTCGCAGCCTCCAGGCTGAGACGATCAGGGCGAAAGCCTGCTTTTCCAAAATTGGGTACCGGAGCTCGGCCTTCCTCAGGACCCGGCCCACATAATTGATAGGGAGATGCTTCTTCCCCTCTTCACGAACTAGGACGGAGCTCAAGGCCTCTGTCCCGACCCCGAGGTACAAAAATAGGTCTTCCCCCTCCTTCGGCCCTTGGAGTAGCGGAGCCTGAGTCAACTATATCTTGAGGGCCTGGAATGCCTCCTCGCACTCCTTGGTCCATTCGAACTTTTGACCACCCCTCAGCGTTTTGAAGAAGGGGGAGCACTTTTCTCTTGCTCGGGAGAGGAACCTACTCAGCCCTGCTAGCTTCCCCGTCAGCCGTTGTACCTCCTTAGCGTTCCGTGGCACCCCCAGCTCCAAGATAGCCTTGACCTTGTCAGGATTCGGCTCGACCCCCGCGGGGGTGCGGAGGTGCTCCAAGAACTTTACCCTGCAAGCCCCGAAGACACATTTCAGGGGATTCAACCGCATCTTGTATTTACGTAGGGTGGCGAAGGTCTCCTCCAGGTCCCGGAGGTGGGAGTCCACATCCCTACTCTTGATCATGAGGTCATCTACATATACCTCCAAATTCCTCCCCCTTTGCTCCTTGAAGACCCTATACATCATTTTTTGGAAGGTTGCCCCTGCGTTTTTCAGCCCGAAGGGCATCATCTTGTAACAGTAGCATCCATCCCCTGTGATGAACGAGACATCCTTGATGTCCGAGGGGTGCATCCTGATTTGATGATAACCTGAAAAAGCATCTAAAAAACTCATTACAGAAAAACCGATGATTGAGTCAACAAGCGCGTCGATCCGAGGCAAAGGATAACAGTCCTTAGGACAAGCTTTATTAAGTAAAGAAAAATTGATACACATCCTCCATCGGCCGTCTCCTTTCTTGACCATGACCACGTTGGAGACCCAGCCGGGATATTGGATCTCAGACACGAAGCCGGCCTTGAGGAGCTTTGCCACCTCCTCCCTGATAGGCTCCGCTAGCTTGTCCGCAGTGGACCTCTTCTTCTGCTGAACGGGGCATGTTCCCGGGTCCAGGTTGAGGCGGTGGCAGGCCACATCCGCGTCAACCCCTGGCATCTCCGCGGCGTTCCAAGCGAAGATGTCCACATTCTTCTGGATGCATTCCAGCATCCTGCCTTGGTCCTCCAGAGTCAGCCCCCCCCCCCCCCCCCCCCCCCCCGCTGATGTGGATCTTCTCCATCCTGCCTCCACGGGTGAGCACCTCGAGCTCCACCACTTCTTCCGCAGCCTCTAGCCTGGACTGCTTTCCCCATTCCTCAGCATCCCCTTCCTCCGGAATGGGGACCTCTACCTCCATCTCTTCCTCTACGACCATTACTTTGGCCACTTCCAGATCTCCTCCTGCCGCCTCCTCCTCTGTGCAGTTCATCTTCAGCTCCTCCCCTCCTGCTTCCTGCTCAGCCTCCTCCATTCTCCGCCCCATCTCCTCGGCTCCCTCCTGCTAGGAGATGGTGTTCACCGCAGTGACATAACACTCCCGCGCCACCTTTGGGTCACCGCCTGACCCTGACCTGGATCCCCTCGACATTGAACTTCAAGCACTGATGGAAGGACGAGGGGACGCAGCGGAAGTCGCTGATAAGGGGCCGCCCGAAGATGGCGCTGTAGCTACTGGGGGCGTCCACAATGACGAACCTGCAGTTCCTATACTGCCCCCCAAGGTAACATGGAGGCCTACTCCTCCCTCCACTTCCTTCCTTTCTCCTGAAAACCCGAACAAGGGTCCATCAGAGGCTAGCACCATCTTTGCCTCCACCTTCATCGCGTCAAATGCCTTTTTGAAGACGACGTTGACGAGCTCCCGTTGTCAACGAGGATACGAGAGACAGTGAAATTCTCGATGGCTGCCTTGATGACCAGCGCATCACAGAACGGATCCTCGTGATCTGGCATGTCGCTTCTGGAGAAGGTGATCCTCTCCTCCGGGGGTGGGGTCTCGGAAGTGGAGGCAACACTCCGACGGTACATGGTGTGGAGGCTCGCCTTGCGGGAAGCCTCGACCCCCACCACCCCGTGGATCACTCTGATCCCTCCTCGGGTTCCAAGATCCACCCGGTCCTCGCAACGATCCTCCTCCGTCCGAGGCAGGACCTCCTCAATCCTCACTTCTTGTCGCCCCTGCTGCTGCTGCTGCTCCCTATTCCCTCTCATCTCAAGAAATTCCGGGCACGTGGCTGTAGCGTGTCCCTCCTCCTGATGGAAGTCGCAATAGGGCAACTCCACCCTCACTTCTCTCCTCCTCCTCCTCCTCATTTTTCCCTTCCTCGCCCCCAAGGCTATGGCCATTGCCTCCTCTTGATCGGGAAGCCGGGCCCTCTGGGCCTGCCTTCAGCCTGGAGGGTGGAACTGATCTTGTCTCCCCTGGTAGTGATCCCTTCCGTAGTATCCTCTCTGTGGCCCCTGCCCTTGCCACTCAGGTCTCCAGCCCAGTCGACGGTCGGCCTCCTGACGCCCCCACCTCGGCTGTTGCTGCCACTGGAGCTGCCTTTGCTCCATCTGCCGAGGCTCTCCTCTTCTCTCCTCCTGTCCTTTCCCTCCTCCTGACTCCTTCTCATCCTCCGTGGCCCACTTGTCCAGCTTCCCCACAAACTCCGGGTTTGACGCCTCCCCGTCAACTTCTCTTGCCTCCCTCTCCATCAGCTCCTCATAGGAGAGGGTGGGAACTCTCTTCAGCTCCATCTAGAAGAACCCTTGCTGCATGCCCAGGGTAAAGGCCATCATCAGACTATGGCCTGGCATCTCCTGGACCTGAGTGACCTCCTCCTGAAACCGATCCACATAGCTCCCCAACGTCTCGTTCACCCCCTGCTTGATGTGGAACTGGCACTCGGACTCCTTCTTCCTCTTCTTCGAGGTAGTGAACCTCAGCATGAACCCTTGGCGCAAGTCCTCAAAGCAGTAGATGGAGCTGGCCGGTAGCTGATGGAACCACTCCCTTGCCTTCTCCCTAAGGGTGATAGTGAAGAGTCGGCACTTGAACCCGTCCGACATCTGTCGGATGGAGACTACATCCTCAAACCATTGCACATGTTGGACCAGGTCTCCCTTCCCGATGTATTAGGAAATCTCGGGTTCCCTGAACCCATCTGGAACTGGAGCTGAGGATACCAGCTCGCTGAAAGGACTGCCTCCCCCCACTAGGTGAGCCGGCAAGTCTCGCGAGCCTAGCTCGCTGAACCGGTCTCGGCCTGCTGAGTCGGGGAAGAGTTCACGCATGGGGAGCTCGCACCCCCGGTCTTCCTCGGCCAGCTCCTTCCCAGCTCGCCTGCCGGGAGCATTCTCGCCCAAAGAGGGGGCAGCTGCGATCTTGTAACAACCCCATCCGTTCATATGATATATTCTAGAAGGTCCGGCCGGGGCCCCACAGGATATATCACAAAACAGTCGGTGAAGGTACAGGATGATACCAGAGTCGCGCATCGCACCTAACACAAAGCATTCTAGCGGAAGCCTAGACTACAACTTGAACTCCTCATGAATGTCCAAACATAAAACTCCACATTTTATATCATATAGGAATGTCTTACAACAAGTCAAAAGAGTTGGCCTTATGGCCTTACATGGCTTTCAAACAGTGGCCTAAACAAATTGGCGCGCAGGCCGGCCACAATAAAAGAAAACACACAAAAGTACACATTTAGCCTTCGAGGGCTAGCAGCAATCGCAGCAACACCAGCAGGAACATCAACCTCTATGCGTCCCGCTCGGCTCTCCAGCACCTGTACAAGGACAATCCACCCAACGGTGGCAAACAAAGACAACGGTCAGCATTCAGCTGACCAAATTATAACGACCCTACCCCTTCTCTCGGGGCAGCGGTATTCTTCCCTGCAGGCATATGAGATCACAAGTATGGCAAGCTATATCATCAAAATGTGCTTTCACGCACACAAGCCATCACAACCGTTCGCCACCCGGCCCAACGGTCCGTGCACTCAGGGCACATTCTTGGTGTTCTGGCAACCTCTTGCCCACCACCGTATCAGGGTTACAACCCAACGGTAACTCTCTTGAGCATTTACTCCATGGCGTGCAGCCAGAGTTAGTCTTCCTACACCGGGATGGCCCGTAGCCCCCCATTGTGTCATGGCGCGCAGGCCGAAGACTCTTGCTATGCGCTCCAACAGACCACACTTTTTGGTCTCACGTCGGACGGACATAGCGCAGGTCGGATCCTCCACCCCCCCGTTGCTCAAATCGCCTTGCCTTCTCCTAGTACAGCGTACTCATGGCTGTATCAAAGGCGCGGGTCGGTCTCACCAATCCTGTTCTTGGCATTCAAGCCTGGGTATTTCTCTATACCCATTTATCTCACAGCAACAACGGGTCTTTCCTGGGCACACCAGTACTTCCTGTGACTCTCTCCACAGGTGGACACCGCACCAGCACAAATGTCAGGGGTCTTTCCTAGCTATCATGCCAGTACTTCCTGTTACTCGCTTCAAAGGTGGACATCCTACGACATCAAGCATCACAAAAAGGGCCTTTCCTGGTCACACCAATACTTCCTGTGCCTCATTCACAGGTGGGACCCAAAACATCACATGGTTATTTTTCTTGGGCTACCACTCCAGTACTTCCTGCTACTCCTTTTCGCAGGTATAACCCGTAGACTACTTACACTACACGTTTATCACGGAGTCTTCTCCGGTTCGTATGCAACATCACCAATCCAGACCAACCTGTCCAGATGGGCTTCACACAGCATGCCTATTCCGTACTCCATTTCCGGATCTATATGCTACCAAAGGGGATTTCAAGCATCCACCCAAAGATTTCCAAAATCAACCACCTCTTGGTGGGGGAAATCACAAAATATGCCAAAAAGGAAGCCTTCACATGGCTAGGAAGAAAAGTCGTTACCCTTGACGACCGCTTCGGTGCCATGGCCTCAAAGCTTGCTTGCAAGACTCGCAAGATTGATTCCTCCGCAACGCCGGCTTCGGATCTCTCGTCGGTAAACCGCAGCACCACCAGCAGCAGCCCCCTTTCCTTCTTCCTCCTCCTTTCTCTCTCTCTTTCTCTCTTAACTTGAAGAAACTCAAGGCCAAGGAAAAATGAGAATTCTTCTCTGATTTCGGCCTTTAAGGAAAAAGAGGAAGAAGCTTCAGCCCTTGGATCCAGACTGAAGGAATGGACGGCCACGATTCTGCCAAAATCACTGATTTTGACCCGACACGGCCTCTGACACGGCCGTGTGCCAGGCCGTGTGCCTCAAGCGGTGGTCAACTGACTTATCCAAACCAGTGACACGCCCATGGGACACGCCCGTGTCATGGGCCGGGTGACCAACACGCCTTCAGACACGCCCGTGTCTGTGGCCGTGTACCTGGGTGAAAAAAATCCCAAATCATCCCGAGACTTCACACGGCCTGTGACACGCCCGTGTCCCAGGCCGTGTGCCCAGACACGGCACAAAGACACGCCCTGTCGAAATCCTTCAGCGGGCTGAATTCGTCGACCTGATTTGACACGCCCTGTGACACGCCCGTGTCACAGGCCGTGTTCAACACTCAACACTCACTTCTCGACACTCGACGATCGTCGAGACAAAATCGTCGAGCATACGACACGACCTTGGACACGCCCGTGTCCTGGGCCGTGTGCCCCCTCTCGACGCATCGTCACGAGAAAAATCGTCGAGACAAAGGCCGATCGTCGACACAACCTCGACACGCCCTGCGACACGCCCGTGTCGCAGGCCGTGTCAGCTGACACACCCTGGGACACGCCCGTGTCCCAGGCCGTGTCACCCAAAAATTCCTGTTTCAAAAATTTGGGCTGTTACAATCCTCCCCTCCTACAAGAAATTTCGTCCTCGAAATTCAGACATAGGAAAGGCAACAGAAATCAGAAAGAAAAATGTGACAACATATAAAATGTTATGTTACAACATTCTTGCTACAGATTACAAAAACAGCTCAGGGAACTCTTCTCGCATGGTTTGCTCTCACTCCCATCTCAGTTCTTCACGGTCGCAGTTGTCCCAACAGACTTTTACCATACCGACCGTCTTGTTCCGCAACTGTTTCTCGGCTCGATCTTCGATCTGAATGGGTCTAACTTTCGTTGTTAGCCCATAATCCACCGGCACACGATCATCCGCGATCACTTGAGCTGGATCTTTCACTGCCTTCCGTAGCACCGAGATGTGAAAGACATCATGTAACCCACCCAAGTCCGCCGACAGAGATTGCCGATAAGCCGCTTCGCCAACTCGCTCAACCACTTCATAAGGACCCAAATATCTTGGACTCAACTTTTTCAATCGTCGAATCCTGGAGACACCTTTGAAAGGCTTGATCTTCAAGTAGACCCAATCGCCAACCGCAAATTCTACGTTCCTGTGCTTGGCGTTGTAGTACTTCTCTTGTCGATCTTGAGCAATAAGCAATCTCTCTCGAATAGTCCGTATGGTTGAGTTTGCTTCCTCAACCTCATTTGGTTTAACAACCCGAGCTTCGCCCGCTTCTACCCAAGCCAAGGGAGTACGACACTTCCTTCCATATAGAGCTTCATATGGTGCCATCCCAATGCTCGCCTGGTAGCTGTTATTATATGCAAACTCGACCATATAGAGGTGATCTTCCCATCTCTTTCCGAAGTCAAGGGCGCACATTCGGAGCATGTCCTCCATTGTTCTGTTGGTACGTTCAGTTTGGCCATCCGTTTGGGGATGAAAGGCCGTACTGAAAGTCAACTTCATGCCCAACAGTCGGTGAACTAGCTTCCAATCCTTTGACGTGAATCGCCCATCTCGATCACTTACGATGCTCCGAGGAACACCGTGAAGCCGCACAATCTGGTCAACATATAACTTTGCCAAACTTTCTACTGAATCATCCCGCCTGTTCGGGAAAAAATGTGCTACTTTCGTTAGCCGGTCAACAATCACCCAAATGGAATCATTTCCTCGCTGCGATCTTGGCAACCCATGCACAAAATCCATGGAAATATCATCAAATTTCCACTCTGGGATCGGTAGTGATTTCAAGTAACCGCCCGGCTTTTGGAATTCCGCCTTCACCATTGCACATGTTTGGCATTTAGAGACATAAAGGGCAACATCTTTCTTGAGCCCTGGCCACCAGAAAACTTCTTCATATCGTTGAACATCTTTGTGCTCCCGGGGTGAATGGAATATTTTGTATAATGCGCTTCATATAGCAGTTCTTCCCTCAATTTCCCCACATTCGGGACGCACAAACGGCCCTCTTTTCGCAAAAGACCGTCATTCCAGGTGAATTTGCCTTCTGGCCCTTCATTCACATAGCGCAAGAGATCTTCATCCAACTCCGTTGCCCGTCGAACTCGGTCTACAAGGTCACATTGCACCTCAGTCCAGTTCAAACATGCAATGGCAGTGGAATTCTTGTCAACACAATAGATCTCCAATGCCTCCAGTTCCTGGATAAGACGTTCATCATGCCTTTGTAACCAATTTGCTCTAGCCGGAACTCGCCGACTCAAGGCATCCGCGACAACATTCCCCTTCCCGGGCGTATAGTGAATCTCGAAAGTGTAGTCCCCAAGGAACTCCAACCACCTTCGTTGTCGCATGTTCAAGTCTTTCTGCTCCAAAAGATACTTTAGGCTCTTATGATCGGTATAGATCTCCACCTTCACTCCGTAAAGGTAGTGTCGCCACAACTTGAGTGCAAAAATCACCGCCGCTAGTTCCAAATCATGGACGGGATAATTTCGCTCGTGCACCTTTAGCTGGCGTGAGCCATAAGCAATCACCTTCTCCTTTTGCAGAAGAACGCAGCCTAAGCCGCTCCCTGAGGCATCACTATAAATCACAAATCCATCGGTTCCACATGGCGAAGACAACACCGGCGCCGTGGTCAACCGAACCTTCAGCTCTTCAAATGCTCGTGCGCACTCTGGCGTCCAAACGAACTTCTGATCTTTTCACGTCAGTGTGGTTAGCGGCAAAGCGATCCGCGAGAAGTTCTCCACAAATCTTCTATAGTAGCCCGCAAGTCCAAGGAAACTCCTGACCTCGGCCACGGAAGACAACATTGGCCACTCTTGTATGGCTCTTATCTTCGCTGGATCCACTGCAATGCCCGCTCCACTCACCACATGGCCCAAAAATTCCACTGACGTTAGCAAAAACTCGCACTTCGAGAACTTGGCATATAGCTGATTTTGCCTCAATGTGTTCAACACCAACCGCAAGTGACTCTCATGCTCGGCTTTGGACTTCGAGTACACCAGGATATCATCAATGAACACTATCACAAACAGATCCAGGTACTCACGAAAAATACGATGCATCACATCCATAAACACCGAGGGCGCATTACACAATCCAAAGGGCATGACTGTGAACTCATAGTGCCCATAACGCGTTCCAAATGCGGTTTTGGGAATGTCCCCTTCCCGAATTCTTAACTGGTAATAACCAGACTTCAGGTCCAACTTCGAATAGACGGTCGAGCCCACCAGCTGATCGAATAACTCATCAATCCTGGGTATAGGATACTTATTCTTCTCGGTCAGCTTATTCAATTCACGGTAATCAATACACAACCGCAAACCACCATCTTTCTTTTTTACAAAAAGCACAGGCGCGCTCCAAGGTGACATACTTGGGCGGATATAACCTTGCTCTAGCATTTCTTGTAGTTGAACCTTTAACTCAGCCATCTCTTTAGGCGCAACGTGATATGGCGAGCGGGCCACAGGTTTCGCACCTGGCACCAACTCGATCGTGAAGTCAATCTCTCGCTGGGGTGGTAGCCCAGGGAGATCCGCGGGAAACACATCTGTAAATTCTGCCACAATCGGAACCTCACACACACTGGCCTTAGGCTCAACAGCCTGAATCAGTGCAAAGTAACACTCCGCACCCTTCCGAACAGCTTTGACTACCTGGAGTGCAGACATCAACGTCCCGCCTACTCCTCGCATACCCGCGAACTTGGTCTCCTGTTCGGTATTCTGGCCCAACGTGATTTCTTTGGACTGGCAATCAATCATAGCATGCTGCTCCGCAAGCCAATCGATCCCAAAAATCACGTCGAATTCCGATATTGGCAAAACAAATGTAGTTAAACAAAAATCCCGACTTCCTAACTGAACCGCCACATCGCAAGCTTGATCCGCACACATCCAACAGCCATTCGGCAACACCACTCTGACGCTATCTGTCTTTGCACGACTGGGTATTCCAAGCCGCGTCAGAAACTCACTAGACAGAAAAGAATGCGATGCACCTGTATCAAACAGTGCTCGCGCCAGCGTGTCCCGAATCATCACAAAGCCTATGACAAACATGTCACACACACAAACCGCAAACATGGGGTACTAAGCAAAACATACAAACAACTAGCAGATACAAAACTAAACTCATACCTGTGACCACGTCACTCTGCTTGATGGCCTCCTGCAGGCCAAGATTGTAGACCCGGGGTTGCGCCTGCGAGGCAGAAGAATCCACCACCGCCTTTCCTTTTTCCGCATAAGATGCTCCCGCCTTCTTTTCACTCTTTGGCGGCATCCGACAATCTCGCGCAATATGTCCCATCCGGCCACAATTGAAGCAGATACGAGTGTCTGGCTTGGAGGTCGCCCCTGATGTTGCTCCCGTTGCAACTGATGAAGGAGCTTGTCCACTAGGCTTGGAATTCTTACGACATCTCTTCTTATAAAATGGTTTTCCCGATCGGGGCGCCTTCCACTCTGGTTGCGTCACAGCCAAAGCTCTCTTCCCTTGCACCCTTTTCATATCCTTTTCCAACGCGATCGCGGTGTCAACCAACGCTTGGAAACCTTGGTTCACAGAACTTGACACAAGGAATCTCAGCTCGCCCCTCAGTCCTTCATAGAACTTATTAGTCTTCCTCTGTTCATCAGCGAATATAGAACCCGCATACCGCCCCAAGCGAGTAAATTCATGCAAGTATGCGTCAACACTGCCATCACCTTGAGTCAACCGTTGGAATTCATTTTCCATGGCTATCCGTTGAGCCACAGGAAGGTGCTTCGCTAGGAAGAGTCTGGAGAATTCTTCCATCGATACTTGGGTTAACGGACGACCCGCCAAGTGATGCAACTCCATCTCATCACACCATAATCGAGCTTCTCCTTCAAGCAAGAAGGTGGCTAAGGTAACTTTCTGATGCTCCGCCGTTCCTATCGCCGTCATCACTCGCTTGACGCGCGATAGCCAATCCTCAGCCTGCGTCGGGGTTCCCGCGCCCGAGAACGTAGGCGGATGGAAACTCATAAACCGCGTTAGCTGCTTCTCAGCTGCTCGAGGAGCCATAACCACGACAGGTTCAGGCCTCGCCGCCACCTGTTCTGGCCTCACAGCCGCTTGCTCCTGCCTAAGGGGCTGGCCTTGGATCATGGTAAATAAGGCCTCCGCAACTAAACACACATGTTCTGCAGACGGTGGAGGTGTAGGCACCGCGGCTGGTGCCATACTTTCATCAGAACGCTGGGACTCAGACGGCCCAGCTCCACTTTGTGTCACCTAAAGGTGGACAAGACACACACATTAGCGGTCGTACCCAAGCAAGCTACACAAAATCAGAACACACAGGTTCCTCAAACACACAAATTTGCATTCCTATCATGGACATTCAGGAGTTCATTCGTAGACTTTGGTGTGCACAAACACGTGCTCGCCACCCCACAAAAGAAGTCGGCCACGACTTCGAGAGGGAACGACCAAGACGACCGATACCAAAAATGTAACAACCCCATCCGTTCATATGATATATTCTAGAAGGTCCGGCCGGGGCCCCACAGGATATATCACAAAATAGTCGGTGAAGGTACATGATGATATATTCTAGAGTTGGCCTTATGGCCTTACATGGCTTTCAAACAGTGGCCTAAACAAATTGGCGCGCAGGCCGGCCACAATAAAAGAAAACACACAAAAGTACACATTTAGCCTTCGAGGGCTAGCAGCAATCGCAGCAACACCAGCAGGAACATCAACCTCTATGCGTCCCGCTCGGCTCTCCAGCACCTGTACAAGGACAATCAACCCAACGGTGGCAAACAAAGACAACGGTCAGCGTTCAGCTGACCAAATTATAACGACCCTACCCCTTCTCTCGGGGCAGCGGTATTCTTCCCTGCAGGCATATGAGATCACAAGTATGGCAAGCTATATCATCAAAATGTGCTTTCACGCACACAAGCCATCAGAACCGTTCGCCACCCGGCCCAACGGTCCATTCACTCAGGGCACATTCTTGGTGTTCTGGCAACCTCTTGCCCACCACCATATCAGGGTTACAACCCAACGGTAACTCTCTTGAGCATTTACTCCATGGCGTGCAGCCGAAGTTAGTCTTCCTACACCGGGATGGCCCGTAGCCCCCCATTGTGTCATGGCGCGCAGGCCGAAGACTCTTGCTATGCGTTCCAACAGACCGCACTTTTTGGTCTCACGTCGGACGGACATAGCGCAGGTCGGATCCTCCACCACCCGTTGCTCAAATCGCCTTGCCTTCTCCGAGTACAGCGTACTCATGGCTATATCAAAGGCGCGGGTCGGTCTCACCAATCCTGTTCTTGGCATTCAAGCCTGGGTATTTCTCTATACCCATTTATCTCACAGCAACAGCGGGTCTTTCCTGGGCACACCAGTACTTCCTGTGACTCTCTCCACAGGTGGACACCGCACCAGCACAAATGTCAGGGGTCTTTCCTAGCTATTATGCCAGTACTTCCTGTTACTCGCTTCACAGGTGGACACCCTACGACATCAAGCATCACAAAAAGGGCCTTTCCTGGTCACACCAGAACTTCCTGTGCCTCATTCACAGGTTGGACCCAAAACATCACATGGCTATTTTTCCTGGGCTACCACTCCAGTACTTCCTGCTACTCCTTTTCGCAGGTATAACCCGTAGACTACTTACACTACACGTTTATCACGGAGTCTTCTCCGGTTCGTATGCAACATCACCAATCCAGACCAACCTGTCCAGATGGGCTTCACACAGCATGCCTATTCCGTACTCCATTTCCGGATCTATATGCTACCAAAGGGGATTTCAAGCATCCACCCAAAGATTTCCAAAATCAACCACCTCTTGGTGGGGGAAATCACAAAATATGCCAAAAAGGAAGCCTTCACATGGCTCGGAAGAAACGTCGTTACCCTTGACGACCGCTTCGGTGCCATGGGCTCAAAGCTTGCTTGTAAGACTCGCAAGATTGATTCCTCCGCAACGCCGGCTTCGGATCTCTCGTCGGTAAACCGCAGCACCACCCGCAGCAGCCCCCTTTCCTTCTTCCTCCTCCTTTCTCTCTCTCTTTCTCTCTTAACTTGAAGAAACTCAAGGCCAAGGAAAAATGATAATTCTTCTCTGATATCAGCCTTTAAGGAAAAAGAGGAAGAAGCTTCAGCCCTTGGATCCAGACTGAAGGAATGGACGGCCACGATTCTGCCAAAACCACTGATTTTGACCCAACACGGCCTCTGACACGGCCGTGTGCCAGGACGTGTGCCTCAAGCGGTGGTCGACCGACTTATCCAAACCAGTGACACGCCTATGGGACACGCCCGTGTCATGGGCCGTGTCACCAACACGCCTTCAGACACGCCTGTGTCTGTGGCCGTGTACCTGGGTGAAAAAAAATCCCAAATCATCCCGAGACTTCACACGGCCTGTGACACGCCCGTGTCCCTAGGCCGTGTGCCCAGACACGGCACAAAGACATGCCCTGTCGAAATCCTTCAGCGGGCTGAATTCGTCGACCTGATTTGACACGCCCTGTGACAGGCCCGTGTCACAGGCCGTGTTCAACACTCAACACCCACTTCTCGACACTCGACGATCGTCGAGACAAAATCGTCGAGCATACGACACGGCCTTGGACACGCCCGTGTCCTGGGCCGTGTGCCCCCTCTCGAAGCATCGTCGCGAGAAAAATCGTCGAGACAAAGGCCGATCGTCGACACAACCTCGACACGCCCTGCGACACGCCCGTGTCGCAGGCCGTGTCAGCTGACACGCCCTGGGACACGCCCGTGTCCCAGGCCGTGTCACCCAAAAATTCCTGTTTCAAAAATTTGGGCTGTTACAATCCTCCCCTCCTACAAGAAATTTCGTCCTCGAAATTCAGACATAGGAAAGGCAACAGAAATCAGCAAGAAAAATGTGACAACATATAAAATGTTATGTTACAACATTCTTGCTACAGATTACAAAAACAGCTCAGGGAACTCTTCTCGCATGATTTGCTCTCGCTCCCATGTCAGTTCTTCACGGCCGCAGTTGTCCCACCAGACTTTTATCATACCGACCGTCTTGTTCCGCAACTATTTCTCGGCTCGATCTTCGATCTGAATGGGTCTAACTTTCATTGTTAGCCTATACTCCACCGGCACACGATCATCCGCGATCACTTGAGCTGGATCTTTCACTGCCTTCCGAAGCACCGAGATGTGAAAGACATCATGTAACCCACCCAAGTCCGCCGACAGAGCTAGCCGATAAGCCGCTTCGCCAACTCGCTCAACCACTTCAAAAGGACCCAAATATCTTGGACTCAACTTTTTTAATCGTCGAATCCTGGAGACACCTTTGAAAGGCTTGATCTTCAAGTAGACCCAATCGCCAACCGCAAATTCTACGTTCTGGTGCTTGGCGTTGTAGTACTTCGCTTGTCGATCTTGAGCAATAAGCAATCTCTCTCGAATAGTCCGTATGGTTGAGTTTGCTTCCTCAACCTCATTTGGTTTAACAACCCGAGCTTCGCCCGCTTCTACCCAAGCCAAGGGAGTACGACACTTCCTTCCATATAGAGCTTCATATGGTGCCATCCCAATGCTCGCCTGGTAGCTGTTATTATATGCAAACTCGACCATATAGAGGTGATCTTCCCATCTCTTTCCGAAGTCAAGGGCGCACATTCGGAGCATGTCCTCCATTGTTCTGTTGGTACGTTCAGTTTGGCCATCCGTTTGGGGATGAAAGGCCGTACTGAAAGTCAACTTCGTGCCCAAAAGTCGGTGAACTAGCTTCCAATCCTTTGACGTGAATCGCCCATCTCGATCACTTACGATGCTCCGCGGAACACCGTGAAGCCGCACAATCTGGTCAACATATAACTTTGCCAAACTTTCTACTGAATCATCCCGCCTGTTCGGGAGAAAATGTGCTACTTTCGTTAGCCGGTCAACAATCACCCAAATGGAATCATTTCCTCGCTGCGATCTTGGCAACCCATGCACAAAATCCATGGAAATATCATCAAATTTCCACTCTGGGATCGGTAGTGATTTCAAGTAACCGCCCGGCTTTTGGCATTCCGCCTTCACCATTGCACATGTTTGGCATTTAGAGACATAAAGGGCAACATATTTCTTGAGCCCTGGCCACCAGAAAAGCTTCTTCATATCGTTGAACATCTTTGTGCTCCCGGGGTGAATGGAATATTTTGTATAATGCGCTTCATATAGCAGTTCTTCCCTCAATTTCCCCACATTCGGGACGCACAAACGGCCCTCTTTTCGCAAAAGACCGTCATTCCAGGTGAATTTGCCTTCTGGCCCTTCATTCACATAGTGCAAGAGATCTTCATCCAACTCCGTTGCCCGTCGAACTCGGTCTGCAAGGTCACATTGCACCTCAGTCCAGTTCAAACATGCAATGGCAGTGGAATTCTTGTCAACACAATAGATCTCCAATGCCTCTAGTTCCTGGATAAGACGTTCATCATGCCTTTGTAACCAATTTGCTCTAGCCAGAACTCGCCGACTCAAGGCATCCGCGACAACATTCCCCTTCCCGGGCGTATAGTGAATCTCGAAAGTGTAGTCCCCAAGGAACTCCAACCACCTTCGTTGTCTCATGTTCAAGTCTTTCTGCTCCAAAAGATACTTTAGGCTCTTATGATCGGTATAGATCTCCACCTTCACTCCGTAAAGGTAGTGTCGCCACAACTTGAGTGCAAAAATCACCGCCGCTAGTTCCAAATCATGGACGGGATAATTTCGCTCGTGCACCTTTAGGTGGCGTGAGCCATAAGCAATCACCTTCTCCTTTTGCAGAAGAACGCAGCCTAAGCCGCTCCCTGAGGCATCACTATAAATCACAAATCCATCGGTTCCACATGGCGAAGACAACACCGGCGCCGTGGTCAACCGAACCTTCAGCTCTTCAAATGCTCGTGCGCACTCTGGCGTCCAAACGAACTTCTGATCTTTTCGCGTCAGTGTGGTTAGCGGCAAAGCGATCCGCGAGAAGTTCTCCACAAATCTTTTATAGTAGCCCGCAAGTCCAAGGAAACTCCTGACCTCGGCCACGGAAGACAACATTGGCCACTCTTGTATGGCTCTTATCTTCGCTGGATCCACTGCAATGCCCGCTCCACTCACCACATGGCCCAAAAATGCCACTGACGATAGCCAAAACTCGCACTTCGAGAACTTGGCATATAGCTGATTTTGCCTCAACGTGTTCAACACCAACCGCAAGTGACTCTCATGCTCGGCTTTGGACTTCGAGTACACCAGGATATCATCAATGAACACTATCACAAACAGATCCAGGTACTCACGAAAAATACGATGCATCAGATCCATAAACACCGAGGGCGCATTACACAATCCAAAGGGCATGACTGTGAACTCATAGTGCCCATAACGCGTTCCAAATGCGGTTTTGGGAATGTCCCCTTCCCGAATTCTTAACTGGTAATAACCAGACTTCAGGTCCAACTTCGAATAGACGGTCGAGCCCACCAGCTGATCGAATAACTCATCAATCCGGGGTATAGGATACTTATTCTTCTCGGTCAGCTTATTCAATTCACGGTAATCAATACACAACCGCAACCCACCATCTTTCTTTTTTACAAAAAGCACAGGCGCGCTCCAAGGTGACATACTTGGGCGGATATAACCTTGCTCTAGCATTTCTTGTAGTTGAACCTTTAACTCAGCCATCTCTTTAGGCGCAACGTGATATGGCGAGCGGGCCACAGGTTTCGCACCTGGCACCAACTCGATCGTGAAGTCAATCTCTCGCTGGGGTGGTAGCCCAGGGAGATCCGCGGGAAACACATCTATAAATTCTGCCACAATCGGAACCTCACACACACTGGCCTTAGGCTCAACAGCCTGAATCAGTGCAAAGTAACACTCCGCACCCTTCCGAACAGCTTTGACTACCTGGAGTGCAGACATCAACGTCCCGCCTACTCCTCGCATACCCGCGAACTTGGTCTCCTGTTCGGTATTCTGGCCCAACGTGATTTCTTTGGACTGGCAATCAATCATAGCATGCTGCTCCGCAAGCCAATCCATCCCAAAAATCACGTCGAATTCCGATATTGGCAAAACAAATGCAGTTAAACAAAAATCCCGACTTCCTAACTGAACCGCCACATCGCAAGCTTGATCCGCACACATCCAACAGCCATTCGGCAACACCACTCTGACGCTATCTGTCTTTGCACGACTGGGTATTCCAAGCCGCGTCAGAAACTCACTAGACAGAAAAGAATGCGATGCACCTGTATCAAACAGTGCTCGCGCCAGCGTGTCCCGAATCATCACAAAGCCTATGACAAACATGTCACACACACAAACCGCAAACATGGGGTACTAAGCAAAACATACAAACAACTAGCAGATACACAACTAAACTCATACTTGTGACCACGTCACTCTGCTTGATGGCCTCCTGCAGGCCAAGATTATAGACCCGGGGTTGCGCCTGCGAGGCAGAAGAATCCACCACCGCCTTTCCTTTTTCCGCATAAGATGCTCCCGCCTTCTTTTCACTCTTTGGCGGCATCCGACAATCTCACGCAATATGTCCCATCCGGCCACAATTGAAGCAGATACGAGTGTCTGGCTTGGAGGTCGCCCCTGATGTTGCTCCCGTTGCAACTAATGAAGGAGCTTGTCCACTAGGCTTGGACTTCTTACCCCATCTCTTCTTATAAAATGGTTTTCCCGATCGGGGCGCCTTCCACTCCGGTTGCATCACAGCCAAAGCTCTCTTCCCTTGCACCCTTTTCATATCCTTTTCCAACGCGGTCGCGGTGTCAACCAACGCTTGGAAACCTTGGTTCACAGAACTTGACACAAGGAACCTCAACTCGTCCCTCAGTCCTTCATAGAACCGATTAGTCTTCCTCTGTTCATCAGCGAATATAGAACCCGCATACCTCCCCAAGCGAGTAAATTCATGCAAGTATGCGTCAACACTGCCATCACCTTGAGTCAACCGTTGGAATTCATTTTCCATGGCTATCCGTTGAGCCACAGGAAGGTGCTTCGCTAGGAAGAGTCTGGAGAATTCTTCCATCGATACTTGGGTTAACGGACGACCCGCCAAGTGATGCAACTCCATCTCATCCCACCATAATCGAGCTTCTCCTTCAAGCAAGAAGGTGGCTAAGGTAACTTTCTGATGCTCCGCCGTTCCTATCGCCGTCATCACTCGCTTGACGCGCGATAGCCAATCCTCAGCCTGCGTCGGGGTTCCCGCGCCCGAGAACGTAGGCGGATGGAAACTCATAAACCGCGTTAGCTGCTTCTCAGCTGCTCGAGGAGCCATAACCACGACAGGTTCAGGCCTCGCCGCCACCTGTTCTGGCCTCACAGCCGCTTGCTCCTGCCTAAGGGGCTGGCCTTGGATCATGGTAAATAAGGCCTCCGCAACTAAACGCACATGTTCTGCAGACGGTGGAGGTGTAGGCACCGCGGCTGGTGCCATACTTTCATCAGAACGCTGGGACTCAGACGGCCCAGCTCCACTTCGTGTCACCTAAAGGTGGACAAGACACACACATTAGCGGTCGTACCCAAGCAAGCTACACAAAATCAGAACACACAGGTTCCTCAAACACACAAATTTGCATTCCTATCATGGACATTCAGGAGTTCATTCGTAGACTTTGGTGTGCACAAACACGTGCTCGCCACCCCACAAAAGAAGTCGGCCACGACTTTGAGAGGGAACGACCAAGACGACCGATACCAAAAATGTAACAACCCCATCCGTTCATATGATATATTCTAGAAGGTCCGGCCGGGGCCCCACAGGATATATCACAAAACAGTCGGTGAAGGTACAGGATGATATATTCTAGAGTTGGCCTTATGGCCTTACATGGCTTTCAAATAGTGGCCTAAACAAATTGCCGCGCAGGCCGGCCACAATAAAAGAAACACACAAAAGTACACATTTAGCCTTCGAGGGCTAGCAACAATCGCAGCAACACCAGCAGGAACATCAACCTCTATGCGTCCCGCTCGGCTCTCCAGCACATGTACAAGGACAATCCACCCAACGGTGGCAAACAAAGACAACGGTCAGCGTTCAGCTGACCAAATTATAACGACTCTACCCCTTCTCTCGGGGCAGCGGTATTCTTCCCTGCATGCATATGAGATCACAAGTATGGTAAGCTATATCATCAAAATGTGCTTTCACGCACACAAGCCATCACAACCGTTCGCCACCCGGCCCAACGGTCCGTGCACTCAGGGCACATTCTTGGTGTTCTGGAAACCTCTTGCCCACCAACGTATCAGGGTTACAACCTAATGGTAACTCTCTTGAGCATTTACTCCATGGCGTGCAGCCGGAGTTAGTCTTCCTACACCGGGATGGCCCGTAGCCCCCCATTGTGTCATGGCGCGCAGGCCGAAGACTCTTGCTATGCGCTCCAACAGACCACACTTTTTGGTCTCACGTCGGACGGACATAGCGCAGGTCGGATCCTCCACCCCCCGTTGCTCAAATCGCCTTGCCTTCTCCGAGTACAACGTACTCATGGCTATATCAAAGGCGCGGGTCGGTCTCACCAATCCTGTTCTTGGCATTCAAGCCTGGGTATTTCTCTATACCCATTTATCTCACAGCAACAGCGGGTCTTTCCTTGGCACACCAGTACTTCTTGTGACTCTCTCCACAGGTGGACACCGCACCAGCACAAATGTCAGGGGTCTTTCCTAGCTATCATGCCAGTACTTCCTGTTACTCGCTTCACAGGTGGACACCCTACGACATCAAGCATCACAAAAAGGGCCTTTCCTGGTCACACCAGTACTTCCTGTGCCTCATTCACATGTTGGACCCAAAACATCACATGGCTATTTTTCCTGGGCTACCACTCCAGTACTTCCTGCTACTCCTTTTCGCAGGTATAACCCGTAGACTACTTACACTACACGTTTATCACGGAGTCTTCTCCGGTTCGTATGCAACATCACCAATCCAGACCAACCTGTCTAGATGGGCTTCACACAGCATGCCTATTCCGTACTCCATTTCCGGATCTATATGCTACCAAAGGGGATTTCAAGCATCCACCCAAAGATTTCCAAAATCAACCACCTCTTGGTGGGGGAAATCACAAAATATGCCAAAACGGAAGCCTTCACATGGCTAGGAAGAAAGGTCGTTACCCTTGACGACCGCTTCGGTGCCATGGCCTCAAAGCTTGCTTGCAAGACTCGCAAGATTGATTCCTCCGCAACGCCGGCTTCGGATCTCTCGTCGGTAAACCGCAGCACCACCAGCAGCAGCCCCCTTTCCTTCTTCCTCCTCCTTTCTCTCTCTCTTTCTCTCTTAACTTGAAGAAACTCAAGGCCAAGGAAAAATGAGATTCTTCTCTTATTTCGGCCTTTAAGGAAAAAGAGGAAGAAGCTTCAGCCCTTGGATCCAGACTGAAGGAATGGACGGCCACGATTCTGCCAAAATCACTGATTTTGACCCGACACGGCCTCTAACACGGCCATGTGCCAGGCCGTGTGCCTCAAGCGGTGGTCAACCGACTTATCCAAACCAGTGACACGCCCATGGGACACGCCTGTGTCATGGGCCGTGTCACCAACACGCCTTCAGACACGCCCGTGTCTGTGGCCGTGTACCTGGGTGAAAAAAAATCCCAAATCATCCCGAGACTTCACACGGCCTGTGACACGCCCGTGTCCCAGGCCGTGTGCCCAGACACGGCACAAAGACACGCCCTGTCGAAATCCTTCAGCGGGCTGAATTCGTCGACCTGATTTGACACGCCCTGTGACACGCCCGTGTCACAGGCCGTGTTCAACACTCAACACTCACTTCTCGACACTCGACGATCGTCGAGACAAAATCGTCGAGCATACGACACGGCCTTGGACACGCCCGTGTCCTGGGCCGTGTGCCCCCTCTCGACGCATCGTCGCGAGAAAAATCGTCGAGACAAAGGCCGATCGTCGACACAACCTCGACACGCCCTGCGACACGCCCGTGTCGCAGGCCGTGTCAGCTGACATGCCCTGGGACACGCCCGTGTCCCAGGCCGTGTCACCCAAAAATTCCTGTTTCAAAAATTTGGGCTGTTACAGATCTAAACTGCCGGAGTCGAGCACTCGGCCCGCGTGCCGAGTGCGAACTTGACGAGGCTCAGCACCTCGTTCCTGAAATCTTCCAACATCCCCACCGTGGCGAGAGGCGGGGGGGGGGGGGGGGGGTGGCGAGTTCGTCCTGTCAGATCCCTGTCCTCCTGTCATCGAACTCGCTGAAGCTTTTATGCACTGACCACTATCCATGCTCACCGCACCAAAATGTTGAAACCGATTTCTCGGTCTCTTGTGGAGTTCGACCCTTGGGGAAGGGGTGGTCTCGCGCCTACTTCACTCCTACAAGAAAAACAACAAAGAAGACAAGGAGAAACCGACCCAAGGGCTCGGCGGGGAGGTCCCACCACAAACCCGGAAGATCTCAGAGCGCTTCCCCTCCTTAGCCAGAAGCCGAGCTAAGGTACCCTCAGAAAGCACTTGAAAGCTAGAGCAGGAAGGCACAGGAAACATGCTTTCTGGGGCACCCCTTGGGTCCTATTTATAGTTTTTAGAACCTGAACTGCCAATAACTAAAAGAAATGACCTGAAATTACCAGAAAACCGTTGGTTGGGTCTGCCAACAGCCAAACTCCGCTGTTTTGAAGGGCTATGGCAGACCAGCGGGGGCAAAACAGTAAAAGGTACCTCATTCATCCAGGCGAGCTAGGGAGCTTTGACCACCTCGACAGGTTCTGCTCGCCTACTACTGTCGAGCTCCACTGCGAGGACGCGAGCTGGGACTAGCTCGGCGAGTGCCGAGCTCGCCTACTGCCTCCAGCCCGATCTGAGGTTCCTGTCAGCCTTGCTCGCCGAACACGGGGTTGTACATATACAACATGTCAAAGCCCACAAGCAGGGAGAGGAAGTATACATTATCTGCTTCGAGATGGCAGGAGCAGAAGCTTCTATTGTTGACATCCCGGTGGTTTGGGATTTCTCCGACTTATTTCTGGAGAAATTGCCCGGATTGCCACCGTCCAGGGACATGGACTTCCGCATTCAGTTGGTGCCGGGAGTGAGGCCCGTATCTCGAACACCATACAGGATGGCCCCAAAGGAGCTAGTGGAGTTCAGGATGCAGCTACAGGAGCTGGTGGAGTATGGATTTATCCGACCGAGCTCATCACCATGGGGAGCATCAGTGTTATTCATCAAGAAGAAGGATGGGTCGCTGCGGCTCTGCATCGACTACCGGGATTTGAACCGGTTGACGGTCCGGAACACATACCCACTTCTCTGGATCGACGAGCTTTTTGATCATCTTTAGGTAGCCTTCTGGTTCTCCAAGTTGGATTTGAGATTCGGATATCATCAGCTGCGGATCAAGGAGGAGGACATTCCGAAGACGGCTTTTGGTTCCCACTATAGATTTTACGAGTTCACGTTGATGCCCTTCAGGTTCACGAATGAGCCTCCTGGATTCATGATTTTGATGTACCGTGTCTTCGAGCCCTACCTGGATAGATTTATCATAGTCTTCATCGATGATATTCTGATCTACTTCCGGACACAGGAGGACCACACTCATCATTTGGCATTGGTTTTGGGGAAGCTGAGAGAGCACCAGATGTATTCCAAGTTCTCCAAGTACCAGTTCTGGCTGCTATAGGTGGCATTCTTTGGGCATACTATCAGTGGGGCCGGGTTGGCCGTGGACCCGGCCAAGGTGCAGGTGGTTAGAGTTTGGCCGCGACCAAAGTTAGCTGCGGACATAAGCAATTTTCTGGGACTCGTAGAATATTATCGCAAGTTCGTGGAGGGATTCTCGAGGATACCACTCCACCTTACGTCCTTGACGAAGAAGGAGGCAACTTTTACTTGAACAGAGAAGTGTGAGGCAGCATTTCAGGAGCTTAAGGATAGGATCGCCTCTTCCCCCATCCTTGCACTTCCATCTAGGAAGGAAGGATTTCAAATTTATACTGACGCCTCATATCAGGGGATGGGTACGGTCCTGATGCACCACAGACATGTCATCACATATGGTTTGAGATAGTTGAAGAAGCACAAACAGAACTACCCCGTACATGATTTAGAGCTCGGGGCGGTGGTATTTGCAATGGAGATTTGGAGGCATTACCTATATGGGGTTCATTGTGACATCTTCTTGGATCACAAGAACCTCAAGTATGTTGACACGTAGAAGGACCTGAACCTGCGCCAGAGAAGATGGCTTGAATTTTTGTGTGACTATGATTACACCGTGCATTATCACTCGGGGAAGGCGAACACCATAGCAGATACCTTGAGTAGGAGAGCCACCACAACAGGACCAGAGCCTCGGGTGATGTCTATGGAGCTGCTGCAGATGCTAGAGGATATACACATTTCTGTCATTTCTGAGTCCAAGCCGAAGATTTATCGGGAGTACTTGAACTCCCTGATCCTTGAGTGTGATATACGAGAGCGCATCAGGACACATCAGAGGCTAGATGCAGCTTTTGAGATGGTATTCAGGGCCCTTGAAGAGGGCAAGATAGAGGATTATTCGTTGCATGATGACCTCGTTCATTTCTATGGTTGCGTTTATATACCCACAGGAGGTGGTATCCAGGAGGATATACTCAGGGAGGCACACTGTTCTCAGTACTCAGTGCACCCTGGTATCACCAAGATGACAACAGATCTGTCGAGGAGCATGTATTGGCCGGGAATGATGAGGGAGATCATCTACTATGTGACATACTGCGAGACATGCCAGCGGGTAAAGGCAAAGTGCAAGAGCCCAGGAGGGTTACTACTGTCACTGCAGATGCCTGAGTTGAAGTTTGAATATATCACTATGGACTTCGTGCACGGATTGTGTTGGAACCCCACCTGTGTTTAGGATTTGGGCTCAGGTTCACTATTAGGGTTGTATAGATTGGCCCTCCTTATATAGTCTAGTTTCATAGGTCTTCATTAGATTATAGGGCAGGTCAACAAGTCATATTGATCAAACCAAGCCCTCAGAAGACTTAGAAGATTGCAGAAACCAGAGCAAGGCAGAAATTTCATATTGAAGAAGTCGTTCGACGAACTATGATCTTCTATCAGACTTTGAGTTCGATAATCCTCTATCTCTGTTCGACGATCTTGGAGCCCACTATGGAAAGCTGTATTTCAGTTCCAAGCTCTCAAGGATCAGCTCGATGAAAGAGAGGTTGAGTTCGATGATCCAAGATCTCAGCGCTCAGCTTGACGAAAGAGAGGTTGAGTTCGACGATCCAGGATCTCAGATCGACGAAAATTACCAGTTGAACATTTCTATTCTCTACAGCTATTTCAAATTGATTAGGCTTATTTTATTGCTTATATTGCTCTATGTAATTAATGCTTAGATTCTCAGAATATAGCCGTTCATATGGCAGCATTAATTAATGGTTTTCACAGAGTCATTATACAACTAATTCTTGGGACAGTTAAGGAATTACTTTATTGCTCTTCTAGCAGTTGTCAAAGTTCCAAAAATTTCAGCAGTCAATCAAGGCAATCGAGTTAAAATTCAAAGACCTATTTTCTGCAGATGATATAGTAAAAGTTTTTTGAAAAAAAACAAAGGACACAAGAAATTATTCAAGAGAAAGAGTTTTGCACTGTCTTCATCAAGTCTTCTTCTTCCAGCAAGCTTTCAAGAGACAATAGACTTCATCTGTCTACAATTTTCTGGGGAACTTTTTCAAGAAGGCCTATACACCCTGCAAAGCTCTCAATTTTCCTGAACAGAACTTTATCTCAGGGGTAGCTTTGACACTATCAGGGATCCACAAGTCTTCTTAGTTGTTTTGAGAAAAGAGAAGACAACATATAGTTTTTATTTCTTTCACCCCACTATACACAGGGTTCTAACTCCCTTCAAAAGTTAAACACTTGTATGCAAGTCTCCTAATCAAAAGACTTGATTTGGTTTTTGGGCACCTGATCAAAATCCTGAAGGGTTTCCTGATCTACCTGAATCAGATCTTGTGGTGACAAGGCACCTAAGCAAAAACCTGATTGGTTGCAGGGAACCTGATCAAAAACCTGAGTTGATTCCTATCAGGGTGGTGGAAGAGTGGATGTACCCAAGTTTAGGGGAACTACTATAAAATTCTTGTGTAGTCTGTGATGCTTTCTTATCTTCATTGTGTGCTGCTTGCTGAATAGTTTAGTTTTATTTCTGCACTAACTGATTACACATATAAGTATTACTATTTTAATTCCGTAATAAAAATCTAATAAAATTTTAAAATACTATATTTACCCCCCTCTAGAGTTAAATAGATCTAACCCCTCAGGTGATATCTTTCATACCATCCTTCAATTGGTATTAGAGCTTCGTTTTCCTTGGTTTCACAGATTCACATCTGAACCAAGATCCTTGTTAGATTGTTTTTCTCTTCTTTAGTTTTTCTGTTGTTACAGCAATGACACAGAATAAAGATTATGCTAGCACAGATCTCTAGTCTGTAACTTGAACAAATTTGCACTCTAGAAAGAAAGAATCAAGCTTTACATGAATTCTATTGATGAGGATATTTTCAATTCAATTTTGACCGGACCCCCTCAACCTACAGCAGAGACTGCATCCACATCAACTTCAAGCACTCATGCAGTTCCACCACCTGAGTGGACTGATGCTTAGAATAAAGTCAAAATAGCTGATGCAAAAGCTATGAATATACTGGCCCAAACTATGTTAGATGACATATTCAAAAGGTGGCTGAATGCACTTCTGCCAAAGAAATCTGGGACTCTCTAAACCAGAAGGTGGCAGGATCAGCAGATGAGAGAAAGGACAGAAGATTCCTCCTAATATCTCAATATAAGAACTTCAAGAAGGAGGAATCTAAAACAGTGACTGAGATGTATAACAGGCTTAATGTTATCATCAATGAACTAAAGACCCTGGATAAAGATATCTCCTTAATTGAGATTAATGACAAGATCCTAATGTACTTCCACAGCACGTGGGATTCCAGGATCTGACCAATCAAGGAAGCCAGAAGTTTGAATGAGATATCCACTGAATATCTCCTTGGAAAGCTAAAATCCTATGAGCAATTAATCAAGACCAGAGAGGATGCTGAACTGAAGGACTCAACCTCTTCAAGGAAGGAGCACAATATTGCTTTCAAAGAAACAGAAGAATCAGAAACCATTCCTGCCAATGAAGAGTTGATGAGTTTGCTGGCCAAAAGGTTCTACAAACTGGCCAAGAAAGACTTCAGGAGAAGGCCATCCAAGAGTGATGATAAACCTAAGTATGATTGAACTCCTACTCAGGAGATTATCTGCATTGGATGCAGAAAGCTTGGGCACATTCTTCCTGAATGCCCAGAAGCTCAGAAAAGAGACAAAAGAAAAGAGAAAGAAACAAAAAGGATTCAAGCAGGCACTCAAGCAAACACTCCTCCAACAAACATAAAAGAAAGGAGAAAGGCTTCATTGCTGAAACTTGGAGTGATACTGATGAAGAGAACTCATCTTCTAGCTCTAGTGAAGATGAAGAAGAAGCCAAGGTAAGAGAAGTCTGCCTCATGACAATCAATGCCTCATGCAGCAGGCCTGATGCTGAAGACCAAACAGAAACTCATTCTGAGGAATCAAAAGAGGAATCAGAGACAGAAGAGGATCAGGTAATCTATTCTTTTAATTTCAATTCTGTTGATTTTAAAAAAAAACTCAAAGCCTTATGTAATGAACTAATAAAATCTGAAAATGAAATCAAAATGCTAAGAGATAGGCAAGCTGAATTTTATAATCTATTTGCTGAAAACACTAAGCTCAAGGATGATTTCGTTTTAGCAAATGAACAAATAATTTCTCTGAAAATAGAATTATGTGAGGCCTGGAAACTTGAGGAATCTCTCAATAGGAGAAGCCTTAAGCAGATGGACATCACAAGTACAGTCAATACCAAAGTGAATGGCAAGCTATGCTTAGGTGTTTCATCAAGCTTACCTCCCATTCTTAAGAAAAATCTATTATCAACCCCCATAAAATTTGTTTCAGCTAAAGGAAAAGAAGTAATATACAATAAGCAACCCACAGAAGGCTCACTTAAACCTAAAAATCAAAAGAATAGAAACAAGAAAAATCTAAATAAAAATAATGTTCAATAGATTTCGTTGAGCTCAGATCGACGAAATGTGGCTAGTTCGTCAAACTCCGATCGACGATCTATGAACGCCAACATTAGCCATAATAATTCATCTTACTGCGATCGATGAATCTTGTATGGTTCTTCGAGCAGAGATCGACGAACTTAGGGCACAGAAAATGAATGTATTCATTCTCTAGGCAGAGATCGACGACCTCATCCCATCTCGTCGAACTCCGATTGACGAACTTACAACACTTCATCGAGCCCAGTCAGACTTAACAAAAATCATAACTTTAACAGAATATTTAATCAAACTAGAAAACATGTTAATCCATTTGCTAATTAGGAAATTCCACATAGGAGATACCATCCCTTAGGATATAAATCTCAACCTGAATTTTCTGTTATGTCAAGTTTTTCATATCAGGAAAATAAAGGGCCCAAGGTAATCTGGGTCAAGAACCACTAATTTTTTCCTTTGCAGGTAAAAAGCTGTCCAGCTTTTAATCAACAATTATATCTGGACAGTAGATGCTCCAAGCATATGACTGGCAGTAAGGACAACCTAAATAATTATAAGTCCAAGCTGGGACCAAAGGTGATCTTTGGTTACTCAAATTATGGCCAAACTGAAGGCTTTGGAGAAGTTAAGATTGGAGCAGTTACTTTCAAAACGTTGCATATGTAAGTGGACTGAAACATAACCTCATCTCCATAAGTCAACATTGTGATGAAGGTTATCATGTATCTTTTAACTCAATCTCTTGTATTATTTATACTAAAGAAAACCAAACTGTTTTAATTGGAAATAGACAAGGCAACATATATGTAGTTAATTTTCAATCTGCAACATCAAATATTTGTTTATTTGATCTTGTTAATAATCAAAATGATTTATGGCATAAAATATTAAGTCATGTTAATCTAAAAAACATTGCTAGGTTATCTAAAGACAACCTTGTTAGAGGATTGCCCTGTAGTCCCTACAAGAAGGAAGGCCTCTGCAGGGCTTGTCAATTAGGCAAGCAAACTAAATTTAGTTTTAAATCAGTTAATAAGAGTGATTCACCTAGGATCTTGTACTTGCTATACATGGACCTTTTTGGCCCTATTATTGTACAAAGCCTAGGAGAGAAATCTTATACTCTAGTTATTGTAGATGACTTCTCAAGATTCACTTGGGTGTCTTTCTGAGATCTAAGTCCGATACATTCAAGGTTCTTACAGATTTTCTCAAGACCATACAGATTGAGTACTCTAATCAAGTTGCACTGATCAGAACTGATCATTGTACTGAGTTTGAGTCTCTTCTTATGCAAGAGTTCTGTGAGAAGGAAGGTATCAGACATTGCTTCTCAGCACCTAGAACTCTTCAACAATATGGGGTAGCTGAAAGGAAAAATAGAACACTAATTGAAGCAGCAGGCACTTGCCCCTATCCTTTTGGGTTGAGGTTGTGAGCACAACAAACTATGTACTGAATAGAAGCTTAATACATAAATTTAAGAATAAGACTCCCTATGAATTGCTTAAAGGGAGAAACCTAAAATCACCTTTTTTAAAATATTTGGTTGCATATGCTATATTCATAACAATAACAAGAAATATATTAGAAAGTTTGAAGCTAAGGCTGTAGAGGGAATTTTTCTAGGATATTCCCAAGTCAGCAATGATTATAGAGTGTTTAATAAATTTACTTTAAAAATTGACGAATCTGTTCATGTAACTTTTGATGAAGCTAACATGTCTTATAAGGAGAAAGAAATTTCTACCAACAACACATTGCAGGTACCTCACTTGTGTGAGAGATTGGATGATCTAAGCCTCACCCAAGAGGTTCCTATACATCTCTCTCCACAAGTTGAAGAAGAAAGTGAAGAAGAAAGTTTAGAAGTGGCTGAACCTTATCCAACAGCTAATGAAATTCCACAAAAGGAATTTATTCCCCAACCTGTTGTCCAACCAGCTCCTCCCATTGATTTTGTCACACTTAAAGATCATCCTAGATCTCAAGTGATTGGAGACATTTCAGCTGGTGTGCAAATAAGGCATCAACTCAACCCTGACTTGATGTTTGCTTGTTTCCTCTCTCAACTTGTGCCCCAATCCATTAAAGATGCTGAGCAAGATCCCCACTTGATCATTGCAATGCAAGAGGATCTCAATAAATATGAGAGATGTAGAGTTTGAGATTTGGTTCCTAGACCCAAAGACTACAGAATCATTAGAACCAAATGGGTGTTCAGAAATAAGTTGGATGCAGAAGGCAACATTATGAGGTACAAGGCAAGGTTAGTGGCTCAAGGCTATAGGCAAGAGGAAGGCATTGACTATGATCAGACATTTGCTCATGTTGTAAGGCTTGAGGCTATAAGAATCTTCCTTGCATATGCTGCATTCAAAAAGTTCAAAGTATACCAAATGGTTATCAAAAGTGCATTTCTGAATAGAGAAATCAAAGAAGAAGTATATGTGGAGAAACCACCAGGTTTTATCTCTCCAACATCTCCCACTTATGTCTTTAGATTGCATAAAGCTCTCTATGGTTTAAAGCAAGATCCAAGAGCTTGGTATGAGACCTTAGCTAGCTTCTTGTTAGAGCATAAATTTTCTAGAGGCATTGTAGATAGATCTCTTTTTATTAAGCATCATAAAGATAAAATCTTATTAGTATAAATTTATGTAGATGATATTATCTTTGGCTCAACTGATCCTAAACTATGCAAAAGGTTTTCTGACCTTATGCATTCAAAGTTTGAGATGAGTAGAATGTGTGAAATTTCATATTTCCTTGGTCTTCAAGTGAAGCAATCATCTGATGGTATCTTCATCTCCCAATCTAAATATGCTGAGGAGCTTATTAAAAGATTTGGGATGTATGATGCCTCAGCAATGAAGACACCCATGGCTGCAAATGCTGTGATAGATTCTGATGAGCATGGAAATCTGTTGATCAGAAGTTGTATAGGGCCATTATTGGGTCCCTATTATATCTCACAGTAAGTAGGCCAGACATCATGTTTGCTACTTGCATTTGTGCTAGGTTCCAAGTGAACCGTAAAAAATCTCACTATATTTTGCTAAAAAGGATTTTGAGATATATAAAGGGTTGTCCAAATCTAGGACTTCTATATCCATCAGAGACATAATTTGGCTTAACTTGAATTTTAGATGCTGACTATGCTGGATGTAGAGTGGATAGAAAACGTACAATAGGAACATGCCAGTTCATTGGTGATAGGCTAGTGTCCTGGTTCTGTAAAAAGCAAACATTTGTGTCCACATCAACTGCAGAAATAGAATACATAGCTGTTGGCAGTTGTTGCTCACAGGTTTTGTGGATACAAAACCAACTACTGGATTATGGATACAACTTAAATAATTCAACTATATATTGTGATAGTACCAGTGTTATATCCATAACACAAAATCCAGTGCATCATAGTAGGACCAAACATATAGAAATAAGACATCATTTCATTAGAGATTATGTAGACAAAAAGAAAATTAATTTTTTCTTTATTTCCACTGATTTACGAAGAGCAGACATCTTCACCAAGCCATTGGATAAGAAGAAACTTCTGTTTTTCTTAAATCAGTTAGGAATGATCAATGGAGATGAGTTAATTTAAATTTTGTCTGTGGTCGACGATTTGTTAACAGTTCGTCAAACGGAGATCGACGATCCGTGAACTCCTCGTGAAGAGTTCGTCAAACAGAGTCGACAATCACTTCTTAGTGAAACAATTTTCGTCGTACGGAGATCGACGATCCCTGCTTCAATGAATTTATCATCGAACGGAGATTGATGATTAATTTGTCTTCTTCAGACTGAGATCGACGAACTAATTTTCTATTAAAATACTTCGTCGAACTCAGATCGAAGATCTTTTCCTTTTCATTGGACGAAGATCGTCTTTTCGACTTCTAAATACCTTATAATTTAAGCTTTAGACGAAATCCGTCCCGCGCTTTCAATTTCCTTTGCACTTGATCTCTTGTTTTTTCCTTGCAGGAGCTCTCATGGCTATTTTGGCGGCGAAACTCTCCGGGATGAAGTTCGAAGCTGGGTTTGATATAGACGTGAACTCCTTCAAGCATACAGACCAAATCGTCCAAGATATTTTGAAGTTGTTCGATGATCCGCAACTTCTCAAAGTGATGACTAACATGATGAAGCTGCCTGTGGCAGAGATAAAAGAATGGGTTTTCTCATCGTCTTCTCCAGACGGACAAACCCTAGTCAGCACCATTACTGGATAGGAGGTGATTCTAACTCCAGATATTCTCTCTGAGATATTTGGTTTTATTTATGGAAATGACGATATAGAACTAGATAGTGATGAGTTTGGTGAAATGCTTATGCGGATGGGTCGCTCCGAGGGAAACCCTAGTATGTTACTGAAAAAGAACTTATCTGTTGAGTACAAGTTTCTGGCCGACATAGTAGGTAAGGTGCTGCTTGGGAAGCACACCACCCATGACTATATTAACGGCACTAATTCCTTCTGATGAGTGCCCTGGTAAATAAGAAATCAGTGAATTGGGGTAACATTTTGTTTGATTTGATTTAGAAGAAAAATAATAAAAGAGAAGTTTGCTTTGGGAGGATTCTGGGCATTTTCCTCCAGGAGAAATGTCCTCAACTGTTGGTCTCTCCAATAGTTTTCATCAATGCTTCCAAGCGACTGACCTCAGCTCTCTTTGGAAAATGGGAAAGGACCATCTCAAAGCCCTCCAGGGCCTCCTCTTCCTTAAGGACTTCAGAGGACACAAGGACTATAGTAGTCATTCCTCAACCTACTGAACAAGCACCAGAGATTCTTGCTCCTCCTTTGGTTTCAGATTCTACCATACTTCCTTCTCCACCTCATACCTAACTACCTCAATATCCTCTACCTTACCACCCTCAGGAGATTCCTTTCATCACTTCTGTATCTACACAAATGTCTCCCACCTTCAATCTCCTCACAACACCAACACCATCCCCATCACCAATATAATCACCAATACAATGACCAATACATACTTATCCACAATCTCTACTTACTGATAACACTCCTATGGATATCACATCCACCATCATCCCTCCAATTCTACCTTCTCCTCCCTCCACTTCCTTTAAATGTCTGCACTTATTGTGGTATCACCACTTCTTATCTCCCATCTTCCTCATCTGATCCATCTACCATCATCTCGCTTCTCACTCCAACCATCAAATCTCTCATAGAGGATGCCATTGCACCTCTAATTCTTTCCATCAAATCCTTATCTACTAAGATTACTTCTTTCTCTGGCCCTTCTTCACTTAGGGGCCTGGTATCATGTCTTCCTGATACCAGGCAGGGGGAGATGTTATATGAAGAAGTTCCCCCTCCTCCAGCAGCAGCAGCATCAATAGAAGCAGCAATTCTTGTAGATACAGTTATTTAAGATACTGAGATACCAGATGCACAAGAAACAGAGCTAGCAGAAATTTTGGCTACAGATTCAGAGACAGATGATTCAGTTTATTCTTTAGATGTTCTTTCTGTTGGTGAAGTTACCATCTCTCCTTCAGTTGAACTGACTGATATTCCAGATTCTTTTGATTTGACTCACAACAACATTATTTCATTTGTCTCTAATCAGTTTTGAACAGATATTGTCTGTTATACTGCTCCAGTGAGCACAGAAATATTACAGCTTATTCAGAGCAGCTTTATAGCTCTAGAGCCTGAGCTTGTTCCTGCTCCAGAGGCTGAGTCTGTTAAAATTGTTGAGGATGAGTCTTCTGAGCCCAAAGCTCTCTCTCCTCCAACCTTTGTCTTCCCCTCCTGTCCACTACCTGACATGGATGAAATTCAAGATGAAGAAATGGCTGAAGATAAGCATAATGTTGAAGAAAAGTAATCTGTAGAGGAAATTCCAGCTCCAGCTCAAGGAGTTTCTCTTTTAGAAGAGCAACTTAAGGACAGTTTTGCAGTAAAAGAGCCACCAGTTGTACCATCCCCTCCCAAGGACTTTTCTTCTCCAGAGGCCATCTCAGCTCCAACATACAAGATGGATGACTGTACTCTTCCTGATCTAGATGAGATCATTATGGCAGATATAGAAGAAGAAAAATTGTTAATTTCTAAAAATGTTGCTAAGACAGTTGCTCCAGTAGTTCTAGAACCTCCAGCACAGCCTCAGGCTGAAAAGCAAATTTCAAAGGATCTTCTACAAGCTCTTGATGATCTATATGAAAACCCTCAAGGATCTTCTGCTGATGATGAGGATTCTGAGGATGATTCTGATTCTGATAGTTTCAGGAGATCTAAATCAAAGAAGAGGAAGGCTCCAGGAAAGGCTGCTCCCAAGCCCAATCCAAACAATGATATTCCTTATTACATCTTATATAACATTCCTTTGACTCCAACAACTCCTCATTGGATGAAGTTGTCAAGGAACCATGCAAAAGCTAAGAAGAAGAAGAAGAGGTCTGGATCTTCTACAGTGAAGATATTCAGGAAAGAACCAACTCCTCCTCCTCCTGTTGCAGGTGCCTCAGGAAACATTGCTTTCAGGTCAACCTCCTCCTAGCAAGCTAAGTCTTATGCCCCTCACAGTAAAGGAAGATCTTCTAGATATTATTCCAGAGGTGGCTACTCTAGTGGGAAAGGAAGACAGCACCAAGATAGATTTGCTGGAAAATACAGTGAATGCAGACCTCCAAGTTTTTATTATGCTGGAAAATCTAAAGAGAATTATCCTTCAACAAATTTTCAGCAACAGTCTGTTATTTTTAGGAAGCCACAAAGGACTGCTCAAGATGTCTCAACTGATACAGGGAGACCTCCATCTCCAGGTTATGAACCTGAGTTAGATCCCAACTTCAAAATGGCTAGATTCCAAGAATTGGTTGGCTTTTCTCAGATAAACAAAGCTAAAGCAGAAGGATCTGATCCATCATAATTCACCACAATGTCTACCTACAGACAAAAAGAACTTGACAAATTTGAGGTAGATAAACATCTCTTTGAACCTAATGCTTACATGCAGGTACACCCAGAAGTTGTTGTTCCAAGAGCTTCTACTGTAAAAATTCTAGGAGTTCAAGACCTTAAGATGTCCAAGTAAGAAGCAGAAAATCCTCTTAGGGAGATTGTATTTACTAAATCTTTTTCTTATGCTCCACCTTCAGAGAGGCCCTAAAATAGTTTTATTCTCTATGTATATTTTTTTATTACTGAATTGTTTCTCATTCTGTCAGATATTTACTTTCATGTTGAATGATTGTATTTTCTTTACTTATGCATTGTACATAGTGACCTCACCCAAATAGGGGGAGATTGTTGGAACCCCACCTGTGTTTGGGATTTGGGCTAAGGTTCACTATTAGGGTTGCATATATTGACCCTACTTGTATAGTCTAGGGTCAAAGGTCTTCATTAGATTATAGGGTAGGTCAACAAGTCATATTCATCCGACCAAGCCCTCAGAAGACTTAGAAGATTGTAGAAACCAGAACAAGGCAGAAATTTCATGTTGAAGAAGTCGTTCGATGAACTCTGATCTTCTATTAGACTTTGAGTTCGACGATCCTCTATCTCTGTTCGACAATCTTGGAGCCCAGTATGGAAAGTTGTATTTCAGTTCCAAGCTCTCAGGGCTCAGCTCGACGAAAGAGAGGTTGAGTTCGACGATCCAAGATCTCAGGGCTCAGCTCGATGAAAGAGAGGTTGTGTTCGACGATCCAGGATCTTAGATCGACGAAATTTAGCAGTTCAACATTTCTATTCTTTGCAGTTATTTCAAATTGATTAGGCTTATTTTATTGCTTATATTGCTCTGAGCAATTAATGCTTAGATTCTCAGAATATAGCCATTCATATGGCATCATTAATTACTGGTTTTCACAAAGTCATTATACAACTAATTCTTGAGACAGTTAAGGAATTACTTTATTTCTCTTCTAGCCATTGCCCAAGTTCCAAGAATTTCAGCAATCAATCAAGGCAATCGAATTAAAATTCAAAGACCTATTTGCTGTAGATGATATAGTAAACGTTTTTTGAAAAAAAAATATAGGACGCAAGAAATTATTCAAGAGAAAGAGTTCTGCACTATCTTCATCAAGTCTTCTTCTTCCAACAAGCTTTCAAGAGACAATCAACTTCATCTGTCTACAGTTTTCTGGAGAAATTTTTCAAGAAGACCTGTACACCATGCAAAGCTCTCAATTTTCCTGAAAAGAACTTCATCTCAGGGGGAGCTTTGACACCATCAAGTATCCACAAGCCTTCTCAGTTGTTTTAAGAAAAGAGAAGACAACATATAGTTTTTATTTCTTTCACCCCAGTGTACATAGGGTTCTGATTCCCTTCAAAAGTTAAACACTTAGTTTCAAGTCTCCTGATCAAAAGACTTGATTTGGTTTTGGGGCACCTGATCAAAAGCCTGAAAGTTTTCCTGATCTACCTGAATCAGATGTTGTGGTGACAAGGCACCTGATCAAAAACCTGATTGGTGGCAGGGCACCTGATCAAAAACCTAAGTGGATTTCTACCAGTATGGTAGAAGAGTGGATGTACCCAAGTTTAGGGGAACCACTATAAAATTCCTGTGTTGTCTGTGATGCTCTCTTATCTTCATTATGTGCTGCTTGCTGAATAGTTTAGTTTTATTTATGCACTAACTGATTACACATATAAGTATTAATATTTTAATTCCGCAATAAAATTTAATACGATTTCAAAATACTTTATTCACCCCCCTCTAGAGTTAGATAGATCTAACCCCTCAGATGGTATCTTTCATACCATCCTTCAGATTGCCTCGCTCCCACTCAGGGCACGATTCTATTTGGGTCATTGTTGATAGACTGACCAGGGTGGCCCAGTTTATACCGATCAGGAAGGACAACTCAGTTGCTGCTTTGGTGAGGTTGTTTGTGGAGCTGTTCGTTAGGTACCACGGGGCCCCCAGGACGATTGTCTCGGATCGTGATGGTCGGTTCACTTCTATGGAGTGGAGAGCGGTGCAGGCGTACTTTGGTTCTCAGCTTCCTTTTAGTACTGCTTTCCATCCACAGACTGACGGCCAGACAGAGGGGACCATCAGGACTATGGAGGATTTGCTACGTTTGTGTATACTAGATTCGAGGAGGCCCTGGGAGAGACTGTTGCCACTGAATGAGTTCTCCTACAACAACAGTCACCAGGCGAGCATTAGGATTATGCCTTATGAGGCTCTATATGGAAGAAAGTGCCGGACACCACTATCTTGGGTTCAGGAAGAGGGCCCCATGGCACTTGGATCGGAATACATAGAGGATACGGATGCTCAGATACGACTAATCAGGGATCAGATGCTGGAGGCTCAGAGTAGGCAGGCCAAATACTACGATGCGCGACATCGGAAGGTGGAATTCCAGGTGGGGGACAGAGTGTTCTTGAAGATACGTCCGGTGCATGGTGTTTCTTGGGTACGGGGGCACAAGAAGCTCAGCCCTTGATATATGGGGCCGTATTTGATCCTGGAGCGGATGAGCCCCTTGGCTTGTAGGCTGGAGCTACCACCAGAGTTAGGGACCTTGCATGATGTCTTCCACATCTCTTCACTACAGAGAGCTCTCCTTTGACTGGAGTAGCATATTACCGCTACAGCAGGCCAGAAAGCACATGTTAGATCAGTTCGTTTAGAGACGGTCCAGATCGATGATATCGCGGTCTGAGTGCTGCGGAAGAAGAAGGTTCCCCTAGTGAAGGTGTTGTGGTCCAACCATGGACGAGAGGAGCACACCTGGGAGCCGAGGGATCTGATTCTAGAGCGGCAACCGAAGCTTTTTACCTTAGATAATACTTTAATTTTGTTTAAAGTTCTTAAATTCTTATGTTCAGAAACTCATATACCCGAACTTAAAATTCGCGGACGAAATTGTTTTTTTGTTTATTGGGAATTGCAACATTCCATTTCCTATTAGACCCCTTAACTTAGATTCGGTTAGGGCATGTGGTGGGGGCATTAGTTTTAGGCTAGGTTTGACTCAAGGAGTTAGGGTGTAGTGACATAGGACACACTATAGGACCCAAGTTAACTCAAGTCAAACTACCCCAAATTTGGATCTTACCTACACATTGGCCCCACCACTATACCCCTAACACTAATAACAATCTAAGTGAACTAAAATACACAACATTGGGTCACCTATTGACCCAAGTTGACCCAAGTCAACCATAACCATAATTTGGTCAAAACCATACCTAAAGGCCCAATTAGTCTAAGTGGGGCACCACCATGGCCCAACACAAGTTGGGTTGTACCATTGGGTCCATGACCATCAAGTGGGGCCAGCCCACTCATCATGTTGACCAAGTCAACTTAAAAGTCAACAAGTCAACTTAGGGCTTAAAGAGAGGAAATGATTTGAGCCAAGCCCATTCCTAATGGACTAAGCCCATGGCTCAAGGCCCATGACCAACCCAAGAGGTCAATGACAGCCCCTAACCCCAAATTAGGAGAGAGAATACTTTCATGGGGGGTAACTTGGGAATTTTGGAGAAAATTAGGAGAGAGAAGAGAGGGAAACAGGGGATGGAGGCCATGTGGCCCTCCTTACCTCTGCCCAAGCCTTTGGCTGAGTTTCCAGGCTCCTTTTCAGCAGGAATAAGGTGCTACTGGACACTTGGCAGCCAGACGGAGCTTATAATGCTCATGCCCGATAAGGAATTTTCTGGAGAAACGAGCAATCGTGCTAGATCGTCGGAGCAAGCCTCGACCATGGCTCATCTCCACCACACTCGCCGTCATGCCCGATTGCAGTTTGTTTTGCCTCACCTCACCCCATGCTAGCCTTCTATCTCACTTAGGTGAGACATCGGGCTCAATTTAGCACGATACCATGAGATATTGTGCGCATTTTCCGAGCATTTCTTCTAGCTTGGGATTGCCGGAGGAGCCGCCTCCGGCAGCCACACCGCCGGGAAACGCTAGCCACCACCTCAACGGAGGTGGTGGAGATAATCGCCGGTGGTGGCGCCGACCCAGATGGCTAGAATAAGCCAACTAACTAGGCCCAGGACAGCTCTATCTCAGCCGTTGGCTGATTGGGGACGATGGCCAAGAGCCATCAGATGTGATGAGTTAATTTGATATTCCATTATATTATGAACAGTATTATTATTGTCACACTTTTACTGTGTTTTTGCATGCCGATTTTAAACTGTTAGAGGCACATTAAGAGGTAGCAATCAACATGAAATATATAGGCCTTGACCATACCTTTAAAATGACACCCTAAAGTTAGGGTTTGGTCTATTAGAACTCCATGTAGGACCATTCTACCATGAATGGTCCTAGGTTAGGGTAGATCTTAAGATAAATACCCAAGCCAAACCATAATACCTCATGACTTAATATTTTGGTCATGTTTGTGATTAGGTTAAACCTAGGCTCTGACCAAAAATGAGATTTTTTGGTCAGACTTTTGCTATAGTATTTGGTGAAATACTAATATTTAAATTAAGTGTATTTTGGGGGAATATATGACTCTAAAAGCCCCACAATTTTGGTGGTATGTGCATTGGGTCAATATAAAACAATGGTATAAATTTCAAGTCATTTTGGCCTCTGCATGTTTGGGAAATTCCACATACATGTGATAATATGTTCAAATTTGGGGTGCCTATAGTAAAAATTGGAAAATAGGAATTTAGCCCATTTCGACCATTGTATGTCCATGAAACTCTAGATAGTGGCTTATAGGGATGGAATATACTTCCCATGGGAAGGTTGTTATTTTTGGGATCAAAAATGCTAATATTTGGAATTATTGGAAAATATGACTAAATAGGTAATAAATTTGAATCTAGGATCTTTGATTTTATTAAATTCTGAAATTTTGTCACAAGCCTTATTAGGAAATAGCACAACTCTGAAAAAATTTATGGGACTGTTAGGTAATGTTAACTTTTATTTTATGTAGAATTTAGCATTTTGCCCATTATGGAAATTAATTAAAAATAAGGGAAATTATTGCTAAAATATTATGGAAAAATTTACAGTAGTTTATCTCTGTTATTAAATCATTGTTAAATTATTTGAGAATTTTTTATGTCTCTATATGCTGAAAACCCTAATAATGTCATTTTGGTAATATTGTTCATATGGATATAAGTTAGGTCAAATCACTGTTTAGGACTTTGAAATTCTCTACTTAACTTTATTATATCAACAAGGATCCTCATTAATTTTCCTAGAATTTGTGATCTTATAAATACTGTACTTTATTTGAAAACTAGTCAATTGGTGGTTTATTATTAAATAGATATTAAATGAATTTAACATGGGAAAATTATGAAACTTGGTAAGAAGTCATATTTAAGCACATGGAACATCTGAAAAATTTCCCCGGTAGGTTGGACCATTATAGATAGTATATCATGTGCAAGGTGACCCAGGTCACTCAATTAAAAGAATTACTTTAGGCCCTTAATCCCTTAGAAAAATAATGAAACCAAGGATAGTCAACATCATACGTCATAGCAAACCACGATAAATAGTTAGGGGCAGTTGGCCCAAGAGTTTGGAAGACACGTCATACGAGTCAACATTAGTCATGGGTGCGCTTAGTAAAAATAACACGTAATACTAGGACCCTCAGGGGATAAGATTGTCGGTTGAGATGAAATCTATGTTGGGAAGATGAACACTGGTTGGTGTCTAATAGGTCACTTCTTGAAAATGAGTGGTAGAGTGCAGAATCCCGAGGTTAGTCGCTAGAACAGAGATCGGCGGAAGAATGCCGCTCTCCTGATAACATTCTAAATTTGTAATTTTGTACCAGAGTAACAATGAGAGTTGGTATGTATCATGGGTAGATAGTAATAAAAGTAAATATCCTTGAGAAAGGGAGCTTTGGGCTTCAGCCCATCGTAGGTCTTAGTGCCGCCGAGAGCCCTTAACCGGGTATGCCCTGGGCAGTCCTGGGAATAACCCTAAATTATAGGTATAACAAACATTAGACAGGAGTAGTCTAATAGGCCAAGAGAACATGGTAACATTCTCACCCGTGAAGGGTTGGAGGGTTTCAGGATGGGTTGGTCCTGCGAGCTGGAGGCTCGAGAGTTTTATATCAGGTCAGGTTTGGTCCTGTGAGCTGGAAGCTCGGGTTGGAATATCTTGCATGTGCATAGAAATAAACATGTGGCAGGTCATGCGGTACTGGGCCAATCATCACACCGATGGCAGTACGGTGACTCTGGTGAGGTGTGATGGTTTGACGGGCCAGTGGGTTGTTTTATACTGCGGTCTGGAGGATGATCCCCAAAAACACACACTCGACCAAAAAGTCTGGTTGGTAGCTAGCAAATAGTATGCAGAGACTATAGAGTGCACCTAGAATGTGTACAGAGGCGTATGGGAGGTCTAGGCCCGATAGTGTGTATACCCGCCTAGGAGTAGAGATGCCAGATTCGCTGCTGCCATAGCCACAACGATGGTGCCAGAGAGTGATGTTAGCTCCAAAAAGCGGGAACTAAAGGACTGAGATCACAGAGTCATGTGTGTGAGTTGCAATTTCATGAATCATAACTGATGAGTCCAATTATTACACTGATGTTTGGACTCATCTGGGATAGTTTTATCATCTTAGCACTGCACTTGAGAGCTATAACTGCTTATATTTGCTTACTTGCCTATTTCATGATGAAGTGCACTTTAGGCACGTTTTCTGTGTGCTTTAGATATTTCTGCATTTCCGTTTGTTTTTCTTGTTCTTTTGCCGTGTCTTGAGAATGTGGTGTGCACTTTTGGTGGCCTACCTGCCTCTTTTGCTGGTGCATGGGTCGTGTGCGTGCTTCAGAACTGCACGGGAGACCCCGACGATACAGGAACACTACGCACGATCATTGGACTCACTGCGCATGACCACTGGTCGTGCGCCACTGATCGTGCGCATTACATTCTCCTTTTCCACAGTTTTGTCTTAGCCAATCGCACGATCAGTGGATTCAGTGCGCACGACCACCGGTCGTGCGCCACTGATCGTGCGCATATCTGCTGATCTTTCTGTCCAAGTTGCAGGTTTAATTGGAAATTGCGCACGATCATCGACCGACAGTACGCACGACCACTGATCGTGCGCCACTGATCATGCGCTCTGCATATTCTGCCTCCTCATTTAAGGGCCTGCTCCGCGATTTATGGTACAATGGGTCATTTATACGATCAGAGAGTGCACGGGAAGTGTCGTTCTACCTATCCAGCGGCTCCATCCACCTCCACCTTCATTGGGAGTCCGTAGCCGGTGATTCCGAAGCTTTCCAAACCCTCCGGTGAAGCTCACGGCCATTGATGACCTCAACTCCAAGCTTTCCATCGGAGTTGGCAAAGAAGACTACCTAGAGAATGGACTCAAATGCATTCGAGGTGACAGTCTCGTTGGTACCGGAAGCCTCCTCGGACTGAGCCTGGAAGCGGATTGACAACTCGCTATTCTGGCCACGACCTGCGGTGGACCTTCACCCTCTACTGGTTTATTCCTCTTCCCCTTCCTCCGTTGTATGGAATGAATTGATATTGTAATGAACTACATTTTCCACTCTGTATCTAAGTGAATGTTGTAGTTTTCATTTGCTTTGAGTTATGTGTTATGAATGGGCCTCGCCCACTCCATATCCACTTCATACCCTTGGTTCACCCGATTGCACTCCGCACAAGAACACTTCCATCCATTAGCTTTTCATCCACTCGCCCAACCGAAGTTCGGCATCGCGTCCGATACACTCACCTCCCCTTGCGAAGCGATGCCTTTGACCCGCACAGCCTTAATTAGTTTATTAGATCAAAACCACAATATCACAAGCCCCCTTTTACTCTTTTCTACATATAACTCTCATAACGATATTTTCTGAATGGTTGCCGCTCTATTCTAATTTCATTCCTCAAGAGACCAACACTCGGGGATTTATTCCCAAACTTTATTACTTGTGCGACCGGTGCTCTTGCCGATTTCCATGCATCAAGTTTTTGGCGCCATTGCCGGGGAATGCAACTATAGAGCGACTCTGGATGACTGAAAATATTGTTATAAGAGTTAATGTTTTTGACTGCTGTTTCCTTGTGTAGTTTGCCACAGTGAATGCAGGGTCAAGCCACAAGAGATCTTGTAGCCTACGACCCAGTGATCGAACGTACTATCCTAGCTCGAAGACGCGCCACAGCCATCACTTTTTCCCCAATGGGAGACCAGCTGAATATTGATGCTGGCAACCGAGTTGGAGGGATACCTCCTGGCGACTGAAATAGCGACGAAAATGAAGTGAACCCTCCCCAGGTTCGCACCATGAGGGATTACACTACACTTACCGTCGGGAGCATATACCCCGATTTCGGACCTCCTATCACCAACCAACAGTTCGAGATTAAACCAGCTATCCTGAATATCATTCGAAACAACGCTCAGTTCTCAGGACTGTCCACTGAAGATGCCCATATTCACCTGGTGGAATTCTCCGAAATTTGCGCCACGTTCCGCTATGCTGGAATCCCAGACGAAACAGTGAAGCTCCGCCTCTTCCCTTTTTCACTAAGGGACAAAGCCAAGACATGGCTTCACTCCCTCCCACCTGGAACAGCCACCACCTGGGAGGCTTTGATCATACAATTCCTAGCTAAGTTCCATCCAGTAGATCGGATTGTGAGCATAAGTGGAGCAATAGCCAACTTCCGGCAAGTCGATCAAGAAAGTTTCGCCGAAGTTTGGGAGCGTTTCAACGAGCTGCTAAGGAAGTGCCCTAACCATGGATTCCAAACGTGGAAGCTCGTCGAAAGTTTCTACTTCGCTATTGAACCCCACCACCGAGCCATGATCGATGTCGCCTCCGGAGGAACAATCATGAACCTTCCTCTAGATGATGCTCTGAGAATCTTACAAGACACCGCCACCGACAGCGCTTACTGGACCGCTGGACGAAACACCCCACGAAGCACAAGCGGAGTATTCACCGTGGATATCCCCAAGCCCGTCGCCGCTGCCCCAGTGATGGCAATCTCATGCCAAGGTTGTGGAAGCACCGACCACCACAAATTCGAATGCCTAGGAGTCGAGGTACCAGACGAATCTTCTTTTCTGAATGAGTCAGTTAATTTTGAAGCAAATCAAAACAGGGGATTGCCTTAAGGAAACACATACAACCCGGGGGGTGAGAAACCACCCCAACGTTTCTTGGAATCCAAACGCATTTGGTCAAAGATGGCAACCGAGGCAGCAACAAAACGATGCGTATGCCTCAGGAAGCCAACCGCGGCCGCCTCAACCAAATTATTCCCAAGGGCCCACTGCCGTTAAAAAAAGATCTTTGGAAGAGATGTTCGAGAAATTCGATGAAATTTCCCAAGCTAATATGTCAAATCAAGCCGCCTTGATGCGCAAATTGGAGGCGCAATTGGGCCAATTGGCCCAAGTGGTCTCCGAGCGCACCCAAGGCACCTTACCTAGTAACACCGAAAAGAACCCCCATGAACAAGGTAAAAGCCTTGGGGAGGAAAATTTGGGAAAAAGCAACGAACTCGTCATCCATTGTAAAATAAACAACTTCGAAACCCCAGCATTATGCGACTCTGGGGCGTCCGGCAACATCCTTACCCTGCATGATGTTGTGAAGATGCACCTACACGTCGACACTGAAAACCGAAAGTCGCTTAACTTAGGGAATGGCAATTTGGTTGACAACGAGGGAGGTGTTCGAGAAGTCGAAATCGAGATCAACGGGAAAAGTATAACCACTGACTTCTAGGTTTTGGGACAAAGGGAAAATAACTCTATTCCTATATTAGGAGTCCCATTCCTGACGGCCAGCGGTGCATCCCTCGATTTCTCCAAAGGATGCGTCACTTGGCCGGCCGAAGATTCCGCCCACAATAACACATCCATACATCCCTATCCCATCCAAAATCATAATTTTTTGAGTGTCACAGATACCAAGATAGATTCAGGACCCCCAGCATTGGAAGAAGCACATCCGGAAGAGAAGACAAAGCAAGGACTCTCCCAGGAGATAGATGAGAATCAAGAGCTCTTGGTCAAAGAAGAGATCGAGTGTGCCAAAGCCACGGCTGCCTTTCTACTTCCCGCCAACTCTGTTTTTGAGCATGGCGAACCGAGTTTTATCCGGGAGAAATCCCTAGATACTTATTTGTATAACATTGCTGATAACTCTATTAAGCGATTTGTAGCTTGGGCAGATCCGGTCGCCGTCATGGTGCCGGACAGGACGCCACTAACCACAAAAACAGGGAAACCCAAAGACTACATCCATTGGAAGTCTCCCACGGTGGAGAAACTGAAAGAGGCAAAATGTTTACGCGATGAGAACTACGCTTCCTTCCGGTGCGAGGAAGAGCGCAATCGGAGTAAGGGGAAACACCCTTCCCCCAACACAAAAAGACAATATGCCGTCCCCTCGTACCCCACCGGAGAGACTTACCACAAATCCGCTTATAGCTGATTACAATACCATCATTCCACTTACCCTCCTCTTTCCGTTTTCTCGCTGTATATGGAACTCTAGTTTGCTCTATTTTATTTCTTCCTTTTCAAACTGCAACGAAATCTTTATTATAACTGCTAATACAGGTATTTGGTCCACCTTAGGACGGTAAACAAAAGAGCTTCCGGGAGACAACCCATGTTGGACCATTTGGTCTTATGCTTTGTTTTGAGCTCTTTATATATATATATATATATATATATATATATATATATATATATATATATATATATATATATATATATATATATATATCTGTGTGTGTGTGTTTCCATCTTTTGTTTTGCATCCGTATTTAAATCGCAGGTGCAGGAATTAGTGAGGCGCGACAACTTGGCCGCACTTGGATATCTCGTCGCACGACCGGTATGCTCAACTTTGAGCATGGGTACTTCTTCCCCTATCCCTTTATTTTTATTTACATGTTTTACTTTTTCGTATTGTCATATTCTAGTCTGGGGGTGGAGGTGCATGTGATCACTACACAGCACAGTTTATTGCATACTAGTCTGCCTTTTTTTATTTCTTGATCACTAATTGCACACACTGAATCACCCACATGAGTGCGCACTTAACCATGTGCGCGGCTCAGGTCAAATGTTTTACTTTTGTGTAAACTCTAAAAAGTGGTGCTGACTTAGGATTTTGGGATATCCTAGTTCGAAACTCATGCAGTGCTCCTAATCGAGTACTCATGATTTGCATAGAAATAGTATAGTATTACTTTTTCTTCATGCTTGTAGACTTAAATTTATTCGGCCCAAGTAAATTTTGTTTATGCTACTTAAAATTATAGAATCTAGAGTAATCGAACGGTAGTGTAAGGATGAGTGTAGCCATCACTAGACTTGTATTGCTCGAGTCGGGGGGAAGCATCATCTTTCTCGGGAACTGAGAACTTGCCCCAAGCTACTCTCGAAGCATTGGTGCCCGGTTAGTCGAGTGTGAGCGTGAGGTAGGCCATCATTTTGGCTAGTTTGAGCATTTTTGTACCTAGTCCTAGCAGCTGACCCTTGCAAGCCAAATTTGCACCAACCCTCCTTTTGTTTCAGCTCCACCTTTATTCACCAAAGCCTAAAAGCCAACCCTTTTGTCGCAACCAAAACCTTGAGCTTGATCGATTTCAAAATTTGATATGTTGTGATATTTGGGATTAATGTGACGTAGAGATGACTTCATGATTTGCTAATTTTTAGATTTGGGGATTGTTGAATGAAAAAGAAAAAAATGAAAAAGAAAAAAATTAATAAAAAAGGAAAAAAAAGAGAAAATTTAAATTGCAATCCCCATCTTGTGTGTTAGTTTTTGGTTAGGATAGGCCGTGTGCATACCCGATTTTTAAGCCAAGTCTGGGGGTGTGTCACACATGCATTTCTTCGTGGCTGTTTTGGTTTAGTTCTTGTTTGCTCGCTTTGGTTGCGTGTAGTCTCCTTGTTTATCATTGACTCCCCCACCTTAGCCTTAGCCCCATTCAAACATACAAGTCCTGCTGATTCACAATTGAGTCTACTTAGCATCGTGGAGAGAGTGTGAAAGGGCAAGCTTATGGTTCCCGATATTGATGGATTTTTTTGGAGGTGATCATGAGCCCCGGTCTTGGGCAATGCTCACCTTAGTGGCCTGTCTACTTTCTCCGTACACATGACCGAATGATTCTCCAGAATTCTAATATTAAGTAGACACAATATTTATTTACCTCTGTCGAATAATTAAACTCCGTAGTATAATAAAAATGTTTTTCTATTCTATTTTCTATGCGCATGATGTATTTGATTTCTCATCCTACTTTATTTTTAAGTTTCTAAGCCAGCTAGCTATTTTACCGTCCACGGAGTAATGATTTGCGCGGGACGCACAAATGGTTAAGTCTGGGGGTGTGATGTGTCCAATTATTACACTGATTTTTGAACTCATCTGGGCCAGTTTTATCGTATTAGCACTGCACTTGAGAGCTATAACTGCTTATATTTGCTTACTTGCCTATTTCATGATTAAGTGCACTTTAGGCCCGTTTTCTGTGTGCTTTAGATATTTCTGCATTTCCGTTTGTTTTACTTGTTCTTTCCCCGTGTCTTGAGAATGTGGTGTGCACTTTTGGTGGCATATCTGCCTCTTTTGCTAGTGCATGGGTCGTGTGCATGCTCCGGAACCGCTCGGGAGACCTCGACGATACAGGAACACTGCGTACGATCACTAGACTGAATGCGCACGACCACTGGTCGTGCGCCATTGATCGTGCGCATTACATTCTCCTTTTACCCAGTTCTGTCTTAGCCAATCGTACGATCAGTGGATTCAGTGCACACGACCACCGGTCGTGCGCCACTGATCGTGCACATATCTGCTGATGTTTCTGTCCAAGTTGCAGGTTTAATTGGAAATTGCGCATGATCATCGACCGACAGTGCGCACGACCACTGGTCGTGCGCCCCTGATCGTGCACTCTGCTTATTCTGCCTCCGTATTTAATGGTCTGCTTCGTGATTTAGGGTACGATGGGTCATTTCTGCGATCGGAGAGTGCACGGGAAGTGTCGTTCTACCTCTCCAGCTACTCCAACCACCTCCACCTTCATTGGGAGTCTGTAGCCGGTGTTTCCGAAGCTTTCCAAACCCTCCGGCGAAGCTCCCGGCCAATGATGACCTCAACTCCAAGCTTTCCACCGGAGTTGGCGAAGAAGACGACCTAGAGAACGGACTCAAAGGCCTTCGTGGTGACAGCTCGTTGGTACCGGAAGCCTCCTCGGACTGAGTCCGGAAGCGTATTGACAACTCGCTATTCCGGCCACGACCTGTGGTGGACCTTCACCCTCTAGTGGTTTACTCCTCTTCCCCTTCCTCCGTTGCATGGAACAAATTTATATTGTAATGAACTACATTTTCCACTCTGTATCTAAGTGAATGTTGTCGTTTTCATTTGCTTTGAGTTGTGTGTTATGAATGCGCCTCGCCCACTCCACATCCACTCCATACCCTTGTTTCACCCGATTGCACTTTGCACAAGAACACTTCCATCCATTACCTTTCCGTCCACTCGCCCAACCGAAGTTCGACATCGCGGCCGATACACTCACCTCACCTTGCGAAGCGGTGCCTTTGACCCGCACAGCCTTAATTAGTTTATTAGATCAAAACCACAATCTCACAAGCCCCTTTTTACTCTTTTTTACGTATAACTCTTATAACAATATTTTCTGAAGGGTTGCCGCTCTATGCTAATTGCATTCCTCAATAGACTGACACTCGGGGATTTAATAACAAACTTTATTACTTGTGCGACCGGTGCGCTTGCCGATTTCTACGCATCAATAACCTGCATACATAACATACATATATATTTAGGTCATATGCACCTTGGATCTTTATCATATAAATTAGTATGGGCTCTTTTAAATGATAAGTTATATTTCTGAAACCTTAACTTATAAGTTTTTATTGGAATTCATATTAGTTAAGGTACTCTTGTGATGTTATTGTAGCTGTAGATAGTTTACTTTCTGCACTTTCTTTACTTTACTTTATGCACTCTTCTTTCAGTACTACTTACTTACTTTACATGTGCTATATACATAGAACTGCTAATGTAATGTCGTAACTGTTAGAAATATAATCTTGATATATTAGTTCCACTGTCACCTGCTTTCTATTATACCCCTTCTTGTCCTCCGCTTCGTCCTCCCACATGGTGACTAGGAGCCACAAGAGCGAGGTGTGGATTAAACGGCTTAGTCCTTATGACTAACGGTCGGTTGTGACCGTGTCATTTTAGGAGCTCGAGGAGATGGAGCACCAGCATGACCAGCAGGATGAGGTGACAGGACTTTTGGAGCGGATACCACCTACTACTACTACTACTTCAGCCCGGTGTCAGTGGATGAATTGTGTACCATTTATAGATTAGCTTCCACTTAGTTTTCCTTTGTGAGGAAGAGAGATTTGATATCATGTACATGGCATAAGGCCTTTTCTATTTTTGTTGTACTCATTATGGACTATTGTTGTACTTTTCATTTCCATATATATGATATCTAATGTGATTCTGTGAACTAATTAGTATAACATACTACTTGTTTTACTTCTACTCTTGATTTGCCAAACAGGTTGAATGATCGTACTAGCCGGCAGGATCGACGACTTTCGGTGTCGACTGCCCCGTATGTTAGTGTCATCGCAAGACAACGGTTCTGGGCATAAGACCGGGTTAACTCCTTGGTAAGGGGAGAAGGGTCTTACACAATGCCTAACCTGCCAAAATTTTTCTAAGTTAAATTGCGTTGAGTGGTGTCGAGTCCACTCAACGCCTATCATTCAACACTCTTTTTAAGTAAATTCTTGTTCTAGTCGTTGAGTTTGGTCAACTCAGTCGACACTCCCCGAACCTGAGTCAATTTTCTTGAGTGAAAACACGTGTGCGGGGCAGACACGAAATGGGATGTTACAAATCCTACAAATAAAATAAAATATTTCGTCCCCGAAATCATGCTAAGGTTGTGGGTGAAATAAATCAAGGAAATGTATTATGCTTTTAAAGAAAATTACCTTGGGGAAACAACTCCGAGTAGTGCTTCAGCATCAAGTCCACCGACTCCAAATTAAATTCTACTTTGTCATGGTTAGACCATAGCACCTTTACCGAAGGAACACTCTTGCGACGTAAGTTCCTTGTCTCGATGTACACTATCCGCACCGGCTCTAGTCGCACAGATCTATCAGTTCCTACTGCTCCATCAGTGGTGGGGATATGTTGATCGGGCCGCAACAGTGCCTTCCGAAGTGACGACACATGGAATACGATAAGAAGATTCTCCAGCTCTGGCTGTAACTCCAACTGATAGGCTAATGGGCCAATCGTTTCCAATATAACATAAAGCCCAACGTACCATGGGTTGAGCTTCTTTACACCACATACCCGTGACATTCTATGAATCGGTCGGATCTTCAGGAAAACTTTGTCCATCACTCGGAACTCTACCAACCGGTGCTTTGCATTATAATATTTAGCATGCTAACTTTGAGCCTCAAGCATGAGGTCCTGTATTAGTCTAACAATAAGCATCGGTATCATCGATGTACTCAATTCCTAAAATCTTTGGGTCTTTATCTTGTACCCATGACAAGGGGGTTCTACACCTTCTTCCGTAAAGAGCTTCATGGGGTATCATCCTGATACTGACCTGGTTACTGTTGTTATATGAGAATTCGACCAAGGGTAAGAGCCTTTGCCACGGCTATCCTGTATCCAACACACACAACCTCAATAGATCTTCCAAAGTTCTAATGGTCCTCCCAGACTGTCTGTCCATCTATGGATGAAAGGCTGTCCTAAAAGTAAGGCACGAGCCAAAATACGCCTGTACCGCCTTCCATTCTCTAGAGGTGAAATGAATATCTCAATCAAAAATGATTTTCTTTGACACACCATGGTACCGTACAAACTGCTCCACAAAGAGGCGCACCAACACATCCACTTGTGCTTCTTTCTTCATAGGGATAAACCTGGCTACCTTTGTCAGGCGATCAACGATTACCCAAACCGAAACATTCCCTGAGCGTGAGCGAGGCAAATCGTGGACGAAGTCCATGGAGATATTCTCGAACTTCCACTCGGGGATGGGCAATGACTGTAATAATCCCCCGTGGCTCTTCCATTCCGCCTTAACCCTTTAACAGGCCTCACAGTGCGTAACAAAATATCTGATGTCTCTCTTCATTCCCGGCCAACACATGGTCTTCCGCAAGTCGGCGTACATCTTCGAAATCCCAGGATGCATTGAATACTGAGAGCAATGTGCCTCTCTCAAGATATATTCCCGAATTTTACAGCCTTTGGGAATGTAAAGCCGGCCACGGAGATGAACAAAGCTGTACTTTAGGGAATACTCATTAGTATTCCCATCTTCAATTGACTTGAACACCGGGGCCAGAGCAACATCCTTTCCTTGCTCTGCCCGGATTCGGTCCCGAATATCACAAAATATGCTCATCACAGTTAAGTACTCAGTATACCCTTCCGAATGGTGTTTATATACCAGGATAATCTCCATCTCTTCAAGCATCCTAGCTAATTTCATATTCATCAATCGGGAATTAGGGCTCGTTTCTGGTACCTTCCTGCTCAAAGCATCAGCTACGGAATTTGCTTTTTCGGGGTGGTAGTTCAAGGTAAATTCATAATCACATAAAAATTCTAGCCAACACCGCTGTCTCAGGTTTAGTGCTTTCTGTGAATGAACGTACTTTAAATTCTTGTGGTCCGAAAAGATTTTGTAGTGGACGCCGTATAGATAGTGTCTCCAAACCATCAAGGAGAACACCACTGCTCCCAATTCTAAATCATATACTGGATAGCTGACTTCATGCTTCTTCAGGTGCCTCGAAGCATAAGCAATCACATGCCCGTGCTGCATTAATACTGCTCCCATCCCTTGATACGACACGACAATGTAGACTTGAAATCCTTCCTTCCCAGATGGAAGGGCTAGGATGGGTGCGGTAGTAAGTCTATCCTTCAGTTCTTAGAACACAGCTTCACACTGGAGTGTCCACTCGTATGACACACCTTTCTTTGTCAGAGTAGTAAGAGGAAGGGCAATCTTTGATAATCCTTTCACAAACTTGTGATAATAACCGACAAGCCCAAGGAAACTTCGTACATCGGTCGCTGACTTCAAGGGTGACATTCCTTCACGACACGCACTTTGGTCGGATCCATAGCTAGTCCAGCCTCACTGATCACATGGCCCAAGAAGGCAACTTCTTAGATCTAGAATTCACACTTGCTGAACTTGGCAAACAAGGCATGATCTTTTAGCTTCTTCAACACCAAGGTCAGATGTTCGACATGCTCAATCTCTGTCTTTGAGTAGACCAAAATGTCATCGATGAAGATGATGACAAAGATGTCTAGATAGGGCTCAAACAATTTGTTCATCAGGCTCATGAAAGCTGAAGGGGCATTTGTGAGCCCAAACGGCATCACGGTGAATCCGCACAAGTCGTACCTAGAGCTAAAAGCTATTTTCTCAATGTCCTCCTCTTGTATCCTCAATTGGTAGTACCCCAAGCGCAAATCAACTTGGAGAACCAATGCGCTCCCACTAATTCATCGAACAACTCATCGATCCGGGGAAGCGGATAGGTGTTCCACACCGTCAGTCGATTGAGCTCCGATAGACTATACATAATCGTAAGGTCCCATTCTTCTTCTTAACAAACAGAACAGGGGTTCCCCAAGGTGATGAGCCAGGGCGAACAAATCCTGATTCCACCAGTTCTTGCAACTGAACTCTAAACTCTGCGAGTTCTATCGGGGCCACTCGATAAGGGGTCCTGGAGACGGGCTTGGCACCCGATAGTAGCTTAATTTGAAAACCCGCCTCTCTATGTCGGGGTAGTCCTGACATTTTCTCAGGAAATACCTCGGAAAATCCTGCACCACTTGGACATCCTTCATATCTATTGCAATCTATTTCAATTCGAAACAAATCATGTAAATTTCATCCTACCTCATGTGGGTTTTCAAGGCCTGAATTGAAGATAATAACAAACGTGGTGCGAGTCTTATACATTGAAAAATGACTTCAGTGTCTCCATGTCTCAAGTAAATTCACTTCTCCGCGTGGTCAATTTTTGCGTAATGCCAATCCAACCACGTCATGCCTGAAATGAGGTCAAATTCTGGCATCCTCAAAATTGTGGAAGGGGTATCAAAGGTCTTTCCTCCAAGGAGTATCTCCAGTTCGCACTTGGTCATTGCGGTCATCTCAGAGCCATCTGGGAGGCGTACTCTCCGAGCAATACTAGTGAAGTGTTCCACTCCTTGGTATTTAACGAAGTTCGCCGACACAAATGAGTGTGAGGCACTGGTATCGAATAACATATAGGCCGGTTTCCCACCAACTGTCACGGTGCCTAAGTACCAATAGCAAATACTCAATGCTAGATTTGTAGTACATCTTAGGTAACTTAAGGTGAATACTGAAAATGTGTTAATTAACTGTAACATACCTGCAATCACCTCCGGAGAGTTCCACTCCTGCATCATGTCCAGCGCGAACACCTGATCCCGAGCAGGTCCAGGGTTTCCTCCTCATGGTACACGTCCTCGACCACACATATGTCCCCGTCCTCGTGGAGCTGCCGGAGGGACAGCAGGAGGAGAATTCCCAACTAGCTGCGGGCAATGATGTCGGATGTGGCCCGGTTGGTTGGATTGGAAGCATAATCACTCATACCGCCCTTCGGGTTATTAGAACTGTTGGGGCTATGGAGTTGGAGGCAATGCTGGCGGCTGTGGGACCGAGCGCTCCATTCTAAAATTCCAGTGGAAACGCCCGACACCTCTCTGGTATCCTCTTCCACCTCTATTGTCATGCCTCCTTCTGTTACTAGGGTCAGCTTCCATCACACCCTGACCAGGTCTCTTAACACTTCCCAAGTGGTCTGCCTCTAGCATCTTTGTCATGTCAATTATCTTTGCTAAGCTGGAGTCTGCTATAAACAAAAGGTCTTGCCTCCTGGTGTCCCGCAAGCCTTTGTAAAAACGTTTGGTGTATCCTCTATCATCCAACTCATAAGAGTCAGCAAATCTAGCCAGATGGTGAAACTCTCACTGGTACTCAGTCACAGACTTGGATCACTGCTTTAGCTGCAGGAATCTTTCTTCAAGTTCATCTCGAGCTGTCAAAGGGATAAAGTGCTCTAAGAAAGCTTCAAAAAACTCGCTCCAACTAATATCCGTGTAGACTCTTCCTTGGAAGGTGGAGCCCATGAGAGACTTCCACCAGCTTTTCGCATGCAGTTCTAGAAGTGACACTACCGGGGTCACAACCATATTGTTCAGACATCTAATTCCTGCCATCAACTCTTGTGCGGTGCTGAGCCATTCCTCTGTATACACTGCCAACTCTGTCCCAAGGTAGGCATGAGGGGAGAGAGCTCGGAAAGTGCTCAACCAATTAGAGCCTGGTACTTGTTGTTGTCAGGGGCTTGTTGGGACCTAAAGGCATCCAAGATAGCTGTGAGCGTCTACTCTAGCTCCGATAGCTGAAACTGTGTGGGTACGGATGGGGCGGGAGTGCCCTCGACTGGCTCAACGTGCACTGGGATCTACACATAAGGTACAAAACTAAGGTCAGGTTGGCTAATCTTAAGGTCAAAGTTGAACATACTTAGTGTGAATTACATATTGGCACACCACTGCTTCCGTTAAGTCAGTTTTTCCCCAAACTGACTAATCGAATGGGGGAGTTCCATTATTGAATGACTTCCTTAGTTCAGGATCGTAGCAAGCTGATAATATTTGTAACTGCAGCATAACCTGCAGCATAACCTGCTACTGCACTATCTGCGGGGTTCCCTCCTAAAAAGGAAGACGTTGCAACCGTTAGACAAAAAGACTAAGTGGCTTCACATCCGCTCCCCGGCGACTCCTCGGCACCAGACGGAGAAAAGGACAAGTACAATATATAAATAAAAGAGCAGTAGTACAAATAGGTGGTAAAAGAGTGAACAATATCAATGTATATCTGCAGTATAATAAATGAGTAAACAATTTACTCTAGCAGTTCTACCATCTACAGAAATATAAAAATATAAAGCTATAACAGAAAGTAAGTCAACTTATATGAATGTCCATATAGATATATAAGTGGAGGATCGGCTCAGCAGTAAAGTAACTTATCGTATAAAAGTGCCCATACAAACTTATACTATAAGGATCTTGTGTATGCGATGCAATGTAATGACATGAATGCAATGTAATGACATGAATGCAATGACTCACCCATGATCACGCACATGCAACTGCTATGTCGACACAGACTTGTATTTCCCACTTTTCGAGCAGTTAGCTAACCTCTTAGGCGTCAAACATTGTGGTCAGGCGGCGACAGTGGAGCGGGCGTCTCCACTACTAGGCGGGCATACACACTACCAATCGTAGGCCTCCGTATGCCACAACGCTAAGAACACAACAACAGAGCTCACATGCATACTATGGCTCAGAAGGGGTCTCATGTAGATATGCACCAAGAGCCCAGCCCAACTGGCCTATCTTCGAGTAACAGAAGGTGCCTGTGTGAACAAATCTCCAGAGGACCAAGTCCAACCCTCCACTTGCACGGAGGGTACCTCGGGAAGTAAGCACCGAGGACTAAGGCCCAACCGTGCAAGTCTATCTGTCAACTACCGTCAGTGTGATGACTGGTGATCCCGTAGACCTGTCACTCTATCCTTAACCCAGGATTATGACACCACGTGTCGACTTACACCGCATATAATGTCACATCATCGTGGAACGGAAGGTGCCTCTATGGACAAACAACCAGAGGGCCAAGGCCGACTGTCGACTTATGACTCTTTTCATCATTACCAATCCAGTGCGGTCAAACGCACACACTTACACCCTTTCACAATCTCGTGCCCCAAAACACCTAAGGGTTCACCATCTACATAATGGTACTTCACATATTCACCAACCATTTGGTTATCATAATTACATATAGACTATGATCACATAACTTTAACATCACCAGGATACAATCTTTTTACCAAGTTAAACCATTCGTACGCACATGGATCTATCAACTAAATTGTTGGGTACATTGGAAAATGTGTACCAGATTTGAAGAAGCCTTACCCTACTCAATGATATGCATCAAGGTGTATTTGATGTGTTTTGAGTTTATATGTGCAGGTTAAGTAAATGAAGGAATGCAGAAAAATTTCTAAGTCTATGTGTCGACACTTAGAGAAGCTGTGTCGACACTTATGAAGGCTTATGTCGACACTGCAGAAAAGCTGTGTCGACACTTGGAGTAGATTGTGTCGACACTTGGAAAGGCTGTGTCGACACCAGAAGCATTTGTGTCGACACCAAGACGCTGTGTCAACACACAGAGATGAAAAGTCGACATCAACCGTGTCGACATCAAAAGTCAGTGTCGACATACAGGAATACTTAGTCGACATCAATTGTGTCGACACCAAAAGGCAGTGTCGACACACTAAAGACTTTGTCAACATACTGCAGAATTTCAACAAAGTTAAAGAAAAGAAGTAACTGTGTCGACACACAGAGGCAATGTCGACACACAGAAGACTTTGTCAACATCAACTTTGTCGACACACAGGACTTGTGTCGACACACAGCAAAGTTTCAACTATGTTAAAGAAGAAGTATTTGTGTCGACACATAGAATCAGTGTCGACACATTCAACAGAAGGCTGTGTCGAGGAGTATTAACAACAACAAAGGAGATGTGTCGACACCACCATGGCTTGTGTCGACACTTAGTCCACTTGTGTAGACACTTAGTCTACATGTGTCGACACATGATGAAGTTCAGTCTCGACATTTTTAGACAGAGACAGTATTTCAAGAAGTTACTGGATGACTTGACAACTGCCAGTTCTAACCGGTCTACTACAACTGTCAAAGCTGTCAGAAGTTTGTTAGAAACCGGATCAGCCGGTTACCATGGAGGAAGACTATATAAAGGCTTTCTCCTTCAACAGAAGAAGTGAATAAGAACAATTAAGAATTATAATTCAAGATCTTACACAGATATCTATCAACACAAAGAAGACCTTCGACAAAAGATCTAAGAAGTTGGAGAGAGAGAGCTCCATCTAAGAAGTGTAGTTGCTGAACCAGGCTGCCAAGTAAGATTCATATTAAGATCTGAATCTCAAGTCAGAAGCTGATTGAAGATCAACTTCTCTGGAGATTCAACCCTACTGAGTTCAGATTCAAGAAGCTTTGAAGAAAGCTAAGAGAGGTTAATCTCTGCCATCAAGTTCTTCCAAGAACTGATCAAGAAGCCATCCATCCATTCTCTCTCTGTCAGGGTGGTGGTTATTTATTTTGTTAAATCAAATTTTTGTAGGATCTTTATAGATCTGAAATTGTAAGCCTGTGTTTATAAAGGCTGATACTAGGATAACATTTTCTCTGAGTGGTAGACCTTGTGTAGGCTGAGGTAGGGCTGTGAGCCTGAGTTATAGGAGATTGATATCTTTGAGTTGTAGACCTTGTGTAGGATGAGGTAGGGCAGATTGCCTGAGTTGTAGGAGCCTTGTTTGGGGTTCTGAGTTGTAAAATCTGAGGATCTGAGGTGAAGTGAAGAAGTTAGGCCGAATCTAGCACACTGCTAGATAGGCGAAGGGGGAAAGTGGATGTACCCAGACCTTGGGGAACCACTATAAAAATCTGTGTGCAATCTGTGTTGTGATATTTTTGTGAATCTGTGCTGTGTTAGCTGTAACATTTACTGCTGCTAAGTAAACAACTGAATTGATTTGTTGCCTTAAAAGAAAAATAGGAATTACACCTATTCACCCCCCTCTAGGTGGTTAGGCACTAATTCTTTCAAGTGGTATCAAAGCGAGGTTCCTCAAAGAAGGACTTAACAGTCTGAGTAAGATCCTTAAGGCAGATTCAAGATCAAGAAAATGGGTTCAGAAGAAAATCATAAGGAACTAGGTTCTATAAAATTACCCATATGCAGAAAGGAGATATTTGGCATCTGGAAAGAAAGGGTTAGGCTGTTTATGGAGGCTTCTGATCCAAGGATCTATATTACAGTCAAAGAAGGACCATATGTTCCTATGAAGATTTCTGTACTTGATGTAAACCAAAAAATTCCCAAAGATTTTTCAGAGATGACCAAGGATGAGATCATCTTGGCAACTATGGATAAGAGAGCCCAGAATATCATAGTTAGTGCTATAGATGATGCAACTTTTCAGAATTTGATTCACTGCAAGACCTCCAAAGAAATGTGGGATCCTTTAATAGTCTACATGGAGGGTTCTGAAGAAGTAAGATAAGATAGAAAATCTATGCTAAACCAGGAATATGAGAGTTTCAGAAAAGGAAAGTCTGACAGTATAACTAAATGTTATAAAAAGTTCTATATAATAGTTAATGAGCTGATGTCCTATGGAAGAATTTTCAGTACCTATGAACTGAATGATAAATTCCTAAGATCCTTGACAAAAGATTGTGACACTAAGATTTGTGCCATTAGGGAAGTGACCAAACTTGCAGATATCTCTCCTCCAACCCTATTTGGAAAGTTGCTGTCATATGAGATGCAACTGATGGCTAGGAAAGAGGAAGAGAAAAGTGCAAAAGGTGAGCATAGAGAAAAGTCTGTGGCCTTCAAGGTTGAAGCCACTAAGAAAAATAGGAGGATGTCTCCATCACCTCCTAAGATTGTTGCTGAAACTACTTCAGATAATTCAGACAATCAGAATTCAGACAGCAGTGACTCAGATGAAGATTTTGCAGCATTTACAAGACAATTTCAGAGAATCCTGAAGAAGAAGCAGTGCAAGTCTAAGCCTTCCACATCTCAGCCTAAGGATGAGTATTATCAAAAGAGGAAGTCATCCAAGAAGGACAGGAGCAGGTCTAAGCCAAGCAAATCTACAACATCCAAGATAGTTTGCTACTACTGTAATAGGCTTGGACATGTTGTGGCTGAGTGTCCAGATAAAAGAAAAGAGACTACAGATAAAAAGAAGAGTCAACACCAGAGCAAGAAGGAGAAATCCTTTGTTGCTAAGAAGGAGAAGAGCTTGATAGACCAATCTACTTCAGAGTCAGAATCTGAAGCTGAGGCCTACATTGGTCTATATGCAGTAGATGAAGAAGAAGAGTATCTCCAGTTGCTGAACTCTATATATGAACAGGAAGACCATCAGTGCAAGGGACTTATGGCTGTGTCAGAAGAAGACAAGTGCCAGGATCAGCCTGGTCCTAGTAAGGTACAATGTATTACTAGAAATTTAGATTGTAGTACTGAGTCAGAGTCAGCAACATCTGCATCAAGTGATGTGGATGGGTCTGAGTCTGAAGGTGATATTCATCAGCCGATAGATGAATATGGAGATTTATTGCAGGCACTTAAGAGGAGCAAAAACCTGGCCAAATCTCAGGCTATGGAAATTACAGATCTTAAGATGGCTGCATTAGATTCAGAGAAGTTGTTGGATAAAAAACTGAATGAGATTGTCAGATTGAAAAATATAACTGTTATTCAAATGGGCACAATCACATTCAAGAATGATCAGATTAGAAATCTGGAGGTTAGACTTCAGAAAGAGAAAGAGATTGTAGCTAGTTTTTTTAAACCTAAATCTGTATTACCCTTGATTGATGAGTTTGTACCTCAAAAGGGTAAGGCTGGGTTAGGGTTTAAGAAAACTGCATGTACTGCTAGGTCCAAATGTAAAGGCAAAGCGCCAGCACAAAACAAGAAGCCTGCTGTAGACAATTCAGCTAGGGTTGTACCTAAACAAAGGTACAATAAGTTTGAGTGCTGGTGTTGTGCAAGGTAGGCCACTTTGCCTTAGATTGTTGGCACAATTCCAGTGTCAAGGAGAGTTGCAATCTACCTGCTAGAAGAGCTACAGGCAGATTTGTTAAAGTTCAGACTAACTTGCACCAAGGACCCATAAGTTATTTGGGCTCTAAGGTAAAGTAATCTTTATTGCAGGTGAGTCCAAGTGGCCATACCCCTATATGGTAACAAGGGGGTTGCTGAAGGAGTACACACCTATCATGGATGGACCTAAAGTAACCTTTGGTGGTTCTGAAAAGGGAGTCATCAAAGATTTTGGTAACATTTCTAATAACCTGATTACTATCTCTCAAGTGGCCTATGTGAAGAGTTTGAAACATAACCTTATAAGCATAAGTCAGTTGAGTGATTTATGATATGGCATTTCATTTATTAAGAATGGATGTCATATCAAAAGGTCAAGTGATCAAAAGGTCATATTGACAGGATATAGAAAGAGAAATGTATACTGTCTTAACTTTGAGTGTGAGAACAATGTTTCTCCTATTTGTCTTGTAGCTAATGAGAGAGCCTCTCATTGTGTTAAATGGCACAAGAGGCTGGCCCATCTTAACTATAAGACTATTGGCCAACTCTTTAGCAAAGAGTTAGTGAGGAATGATCCTCAAGTTAAGTGTATAAAGGATGGGATATGCTCAGCTTGTCAAAAAGGCAAGCAGACCAAATCCACCTTTCATAGCCTTGAAAATAAGGATTCAGTGAGGTGTCTATACCTCTTGTATATGGATCTATTTGGTCCTATGGCAGTTCATAGTCTAGGTAGGAAGGTCTACACATTTGTGATGGTAGATGACTATTCTAGATATTCCTTTGTGTTCTTTCAAAGACAAAAATCTGAAACCCAAAGTGTCTTATATAGTTTTGTTAAACAAATTCAGAATGAGTTGGACAGTACAGTGGTGAAAATCAGAAGTGACCATGGCACTGAATTTCAGTCTGAAAGTATGACAAGACTATGTGAAGAATTTGGGATTTTTTTAAGAATTTTCCTCACCTAGAACACCACAGTAAAATGGTATTATTGAAAGAAAGAATAGAACACTGATAGAGGCTGGTAGAACTCTATTGAGTGACACTTCTCTCCCAGAATATTTCTGGGCTGAGGCAGTAAACACTGTATGTCATGTGATCAATAAGGCTACTATCACCAAGAGCCACAAAAAGACTCCCTATGAGATTGTGAAGGGCAGAAAACCAAACTTATCATATTTTAGGATCATTGGTTGCAAGTGCTATATACTTAATAATGACTAGTCTTATCTAACCAAGTTTACTGTCAAATCCCAAGATGGGATATTTGTTGGGTACAACAACAATAATAAGGCTTATAGGGTCTACAACTTGATTACTCAAGTTGTAGAAGAGTCTGTACATGTAGTCTTTAATGAAACAAGACTGATTAACTTTGAGTTGCCAAGTAGTGCTTGCAGTTCTACAAGTATAAATGAGAGAATGGACAAGATTACCATTACAGAAGATTCTACTGCAAATCAGGAAGTGGAAAATGGTGGCTGCTGTCCAGGGGGAGTACAAGACTCTCCAGATGCTGAAGAAAACCAAGAGGTGCTTCATAATGAAGAGATTGGAGGTGTTCAACCTGAAGATAGACTACCTCCAGCTATTAGACACTTAAAGGATCATCCAGCAAATCAGATAATTAGTGATCCAAGACAAGGAGTACAAATAAGAAGCAGGAATCTGAGCATATCTCTTTGCTCCAGCTTCCTATCACAAGTGGAACCAAAGAAATTTGAAGAAGCTTTTCTAGACCCACATTGGATTGATGCCATGCAAGAGGAGCTGAATCAGTTCAGAAGATGCAAGGTCTGGAAGTTAGTTCTTAAAACAAAAGACCACAACATCATTATAACAAAGTGGATCTTTAGGAACAAATTGGATGAGAATGGGATCATTGTGAAGAATAAAGCAAGACTTGTTGCAAAAGGATATAGGCAGGAAGAAGGTATTGACTTTGATCAAACCTTTGCCCCATTAGCAAGACTGGAAGCAATTAGGATGTTCCTTGCTTATGCAACATATCAAGGCTTTAAGGTGTTTCAAATGGATGTAAAGTCAGCATTCCTAAATGGAAATCTAAAGGAAGAAGTCTATGTAGAGCAGCCCTCAGGTTTTGTTGATCCTCTCAAACCTGATTATGTTTATAGACTTGGGAAAGCTTTGTATGGGTTGAAACAAGCCCCAAGGGCTTGGTATGAAACCCTGTCTAGTTTCCTCATTGAGAACAAATTCTTAAGGGGGAAAATAGACAAGACTCTATTCCTAAGGGAATCTAAAGGAAAGATAATCCTAGTCCAAATATATGTTGATGACATAATATTTGGGTCTACTGAAAGTAATCTTTGCAGAAAGTTTGCAAAACTTATGCAAGGAAAATTTGAAATGAGCAGTATGGGAGAACTTAAGTTCTTCTTGGGTCTCCAAGTAAGACAGGCTGAGGATGACCTGTCCATATGCCAGTCTAAGTTCACCCTTAAGTTAATAAAGAAGTATGGTATGGAATCATCCACTACCATGAGAACTCCTATGGGGACAAGTATGTCTCTAAGCAAAGATGATACAGGGAAACCTGTAGATGAAACTTTATATAGAGGGATAGTTGGCTCCCTTCTATATCTGACTGCTAGTAGACCAGGTATCATGTATGCTATATGTGTTTGTGCTAGGTACCAATCCTGCCCAAAAGAGTCTCATCTGACTGCAGTAAATAGGATTTTGAGATATCTTAAGGGCAAACCTTATCTAGGCCTTTGGTACCCTAGGAATGGAGATTTTCTACTGACAGGCTATTCAGATGCAGACTTTGCAGGTTGCAAAGAAGATGGAAAAAGTACTACAGGCACCTATCAATTTCTAGGAGGAAGATTGGTGTCTTGGAGCAGTAAAAGCAGACCAGTGTGGTAATCTCCACAGCTGAGTCAGAATATGTTGCTGCAGGAAGCTGCTGTGCACAAATTTTGTGGATTCAGCACCAGCTAGAAGACTATGGTATTCAGGTAAGTAGAACACCTTTGTTTTGTGATTCTACAAGTGCAATTTCTATTGCTAATAATCCTGTTTCACATAGTAGGACTAAGCATATAGAAATTAGATACCATTTTCTTAGAGAACATGTAGAGAAAGAGGACATCTCACTAGAATTTGTCAAAACAGATAATCAAATTGCAGATATGTTTACTAAGCCTCTAGATGAAACTAAATTCAATAAGTTTAAAATTGAATTAGGAATGTTGAACTTAGATTAGTTTAACAAAATTGGCTAAGTAAAATTGTGTCGACACAAGCAGTTGTCTTTGTCGACACATAGAAGTGGTGTCGACATTCCAGGGAAATGATGTCGACACATCTAGAAAATTGGTGTCGACACTTCAGAGAAGTAGTGTCGACACATCCAGAGTAGGTGTCGACACATCCAGAAGTGGTGTCGACACTTATGTTCAACACAGATTTCGTCGAGTGGAGTATCGACTAATCGTCGAGCGCAGATGTATAAGTGTCGACATATAGAAGTCAACACTTATGTCGAGATATTAGAAGTTTGTGTCGACACTTTTCAACAGTGTCGACACATTTAGAGGATTATAACGTGCCTTTTCTCCTTCGTTTTTAGAAAGGTATAAATTGGTCAACAACGTTGTCTGTCGACACGCTCTCCATAGTTTCGAGACCAAACCTTTGTGTCGACAATTCTCTCATCTAAATTCAAGATTTCTCAAAACCCAAATGGTGCCAAAGATCGAGGATAATGTCAATGAAGGATACGAACTGGTACGCAATGCATTTGATGGAGCGGAATCTGAAATTCGAGCTGTAGTAACCCTAGTTGCTGAGAATGGGTTGGAGTTTCTAGTCTCTGAACCAACAAAGATTTGGAAGAAGGAAATCCTAGAATTCTATGGTGCTGCAACTTTAGATTCAACTGGATTAAAGATCAAATCAATAGTTCAGGGAGCTAAAGTCAAACTTACTTTGAAAATCTTGAGAAAAACTCTTCAACTACCAAGAACTCAAGAAGAGGAAGATGTACCTGCATCTAAGAGAAGGGAAGCACTTCAATGGTGTGGATTGGATCCCACCTTGAAGACTGGAGCTACCATGAACAGAAAAGGAATGAATCAGCAAGGCAAATTTCTTTCAGAAATAGTTGGCAAAGTCATCCTCTGCAAGCCAGGGGACATGATAGGATTTCTGCCTACATGTTCAGCCTGATGACAAGGATCATCTACAGACTCAACACTGATTGGTCAGCAGTGATTTTTGAAAAGGTTAAGGAAAGTATTAAGAAGCCCAATCTAGGAAGGATAATGAGTCTGTACTTAGCTGGAACTATTCCAGAAGTCATGGAACAAGCAGCTGGTTCTAAAATTAATCACATGAGAAGGATGGACATCAGGATTATCTCAAGGTGGGAGAGGGTGTTAACTAAGGACATGCCTACTTCAGAGAAGGAAACACCTCCACAGAGGAAGCAGAAGAAAGCCAAAAAGGCTCCTGAACCTTCCAGTAGTTCAGAGGTGCAAGCAGCTTCCAGTCCTAATGAGGAAGAAGCTGAAAATGCTGGCAGGTCACCAGTAAGAAATGAAGATGCACAGAGGCAGGGGGAGCAACCATCTGCTAGCCCCATTCACCTAGATCCACTCCAGGGGGAGCCTCAACATGAGGAATTGCCAACTCACTTGGACAGTGAAATGGCAACACAAACTATACTTGAGGTAATACATGAAGTAAATCAAACAAATTTCAATAATGAAGATGAACTGTTAACTGAATATTTGATTGATGTTGACCGGCCAACTCAATTAAACAGTCAAGCTCAAGATGTTGTAATGGAGGATATATTTGCTATTGCTGATGTTCCAGAGATGAGAGTATCTCCAGTTCCTTCCCAACAATAGTTTACCCTAGATGCGTTGTTCACTGATATGGAGCAAGAGACTCATGGGGAGACAGAAAGATTTGAGGGGGAGAAAACTGCTTTTGAGGGAGAGCAAGTAGAAACTCATGGGGATACTGCAAGAAATGAGGAGGAGCAAATTAGAACTGAAACTGAGGTGCAAAGGACTTAGGGGGAGCAACCTAGAACTGCACAGGACTTGCCTCCTAGTCCTAAAGATAGAGTTGATATAGCCAGTACCTCTGATTCTGAGGATGCTGCTAAGGTTCAAGCTAAGAAAAGGAAGCTAATGGTCTTTAAAAGGAGAAGCCAAAGCTACAAGAAGGCACTACAAACTGTTGCTCCATAGCCTGCCCCAATAATTGATTATAGTTCTTTGTTATTATCCATGCAAGTGAAGTTGGATGAGCAAAGGATTGCAATGGAGAAGTATATGGATGAGACACACAAAGATTTACAACTTTCCTTAGCTACAGATATAAAATCTACAAGGTTTGAAGTTAATCAGCATAAGAAGGAGATGACTGATTGTTTCCACAAGGGTGGAAATGCTGTGGTTTTCCTAGCCACACACCAAGAGAAAATCAAGACACAAGTTGATGATATTGCTCTTAAGCAAGGCAATTTCTTAGAAAATCAGATTAGGATGAATGATAATCTGAATGCATCACATAATGCAATTGTTACAGAACTGAAAAATGTTGCAACAGCCCCGCCTGCTGATAAGTCTAAAGCCAAGCCAGAGTTTGATAAGGAGAAGTTTGATTAGGACTTCCAGGAAGGCATCACTGCTGTCAAAACAGCTATTGAGCTGTCTCAAAAGACTATTTCTGGACTGCTGCTAAAGTTAAAGGGATTTTATAAGGATGGTGTTAATTTTCTGGATGAACAAATCAGATTTCAGAAGGATGATCTCAGAGATCATGTTTCCCGAGAAGTCATAAAGGGGGAGAGAGTATTAGTCAAAGCTGGATCTGACCATGCTAAATGGATTTTCAATAGCATCAGAGCCACACTTGGATATCCACCCATTTGTGATGATGACAATGTGGCTGAATCTGGAATACACCCTGCTATTTTTGGAGGTGAGCAAGATGAAGTTGCTCAAGTAATCTATCCTCCAGCAGATTTTGAGATGATTCATCAAGAGATATAGACCATGTACAACCCTCCAGAAGGTGCTCAAAATGTGATCATAGAGAAAGTAGACAAGCCTGTATCAGAGGCAGCTTTGAAGGAGCAAGAAGCTCTTTTGTCCAAAAAGAGATTCAGAGAACATGCAGAATTGAAGCCTGATTTTGAGCAGTGGAGTCCAACCTCCAGGAACATTATGCTGACTGCTTGGAAGGCTGTAAAGGATAAAACTCATGATAGGGGTAAATGGTACTCTGCACAAGAATGACAAAAGCATGAAGCCAGGCAAGAAGCCATAGTTCAGTACAGAAGAAAGGCAAAACTAGGGAAGCTACCTCCTAATGCTCAGGAGCCTAGCAAATATTTCCATAAGCCTTTTCATTACTTTGAAATGAAAAAAATAAGGGCTGAAGAGCTGAAGAAGAAAGATCTAAAGGTCAAGAAGCCTGCTGATGACACTGATATTCCTGTACAAGCCAAGGTCCAATCAGGCAAAGAAATTGTCATCAAGGAGCCAGACCAGCCTTAGATTAAATTTACTAGATTTTATCACATTGTAAACTTTAAGTGTTTAAATATATGTAAACTTCTGTTAAAGAAACTTTTGAAGTTTAAACAAAACTAGAATGAATGCTCATTGTGTTAGCATTATTTTCTGTGATGATATCTTATATATCTTTTGTTTTAAGTAGTTACCCTCTCATATAATATTTTTATACATCATAATGTGTATTTGTTATGTATGGTGTATATCATTGACTAAGGGTTATGACTTCTCCAAATAGGGGGATATTGTTGGGTACATTGGAAAATGTGTACCAGATTTGAAGAAGCCTCGCCCTACTCAATGATATGCATCAACGTGTATTTGATGTGTTTTGAGTTTATATGTGCAGGTTAAGTAAATGCAGGAATGCAGAAAAATTTCTAAGTCCATGTGTCGACATCTAGAGAAGCTGTGTCGACACTTATGAAGGCTTATGTCGACACTTGGAGTAGATTGTGTCGACACTTGGAAAGGCTGTGTCGACACCAGAAGCATTTGTGTCGACACCAAGAGGCTGTGTCAACACACAGAGAAGCAAAGTCGACATCAACCGTGTCGACATCAAAAGTTAGTGTCGACACACAGGAATACTTAGTCGACATCAATTGTGTCGACACCAAAAGGCAGTGTCGGCACACTGAAGGCTTTGTCAACATACTGCAGAATTTCAACAAAGTTAAAGAACAGAAGTGACTGTGTCGACACACAGAGGCAGTGTCGACACACAGAAGACTTTGTCGACATCAACTGTGTCGACACACTGGACTTGTGTTGACATACAGTAAAGTTTCAACTATGTTAAAGAAGAAGTATTTGTGTCGACACACAGAATCAGTGTCGACACATTCAACAGAAGGCTGTGTCGAGGAGTATTAACAACAACAAAGGAGATGTGTCGACACCACCAAGGCTTGTGTCGACACTTAGTCTACTTGTGTCGACACGTAGTCTACTTGTGTCGACACATGATGAAGTTCAGTCTCGACATTTTCAGACAGAGACAGTATTTCAAGAAGTGACTGGATGACTTGACAGCTGCCAGTTCTAAGTGGTCTACTGCAACTGTCAAAGCTGTCAGAAGTTTGTTAGAAACCGGATCAGCCGGTTACCATGGAGGAAGACTATATAAAGTCTTTCTCCTTTAACAGAAGAAGTGAATAAGAATAATTAAGAATTACAATTGAATATCTTACACAAATATCTATCAACACAAAGAAGACCTTCGACAGAAGATCTAAGAAGTTGGAGAGAGAGAGAGCTCCATCTAAGAAGTGCAGTTGCTTAACCAAGCTGCCAAGTAAGATTCAGATTGAGATCTGAATCTCAAGTCAGAAGCTGATTGAAGATCAACTTCTCAGGAGATTCAACCCGACTGAGTTCAGATTCAAGAAGTTTTGAAGAAAGTTAAGAGAGGTTGATCTCTGCCATCAAGTTCTTCCAAGAACTGATCAAGAAGCCATCCATCCATTCTCTCTCTGTCAGGGTGGTGGTTATTTACTTTGTTAAATAAAAATTTTGTAGGATCTTTATAGATCTGAGATTGTAAGCCTGTTTTTATAAAGGCTGAGAGTAGGAGAACATTTTCTCTGAGTGGTAGGCCTTCTGTAGGCTGAGGTAGGGCTGTGAGCCTGAGTTGTAGGAGATTGATATCTCTGAGTTGTAGGCCTTGTGTAGGCTGAGGTAGGGCAGATTGCCTGAGTTATAGGAGTCTTGTTTGGGGTTCTGAGTTGTAAGATCTGAGGATCTGAGGTGAAGTGAAGAAGTTAGGCCGAATCTAGCACACTGCTAGATTGGCGAAGGGGGAAGTGGATGTACCCAGACCTTGGGAAACCACTATAAAACTCTGTGTGCAATCTATGTTGTGATATTTTTGTGAATCTGTGCTTTGTTTAGCTGTAACATTTACTGATGCTAAGTAAACAACTGAATTGATTTGCTGCCTTAAAAGAAAAACAGGAATTACACCTATTCACCCCCCCCCCTCTAGGTGGTTAGGCACTAATTCTTTCATAAATGCCAACAACCATTTGTTCATAGCAATCACTACCAACTATGTACAACAAGTTCAAGTCAATCTCATCATTATTCAACGTATTACCAATGTTATGTACGTCCGTATTGGTTCACATATTTAAATCGTTCCTATCATCCCAACTAATCAACCCATTCATTCACTACAAAATGTGTTCGTTAAGGATCTATCCAACAAATTCCATTAACAATGATTCATCACAATTACTTATAGACTAAATTTACCTAGACGTTAACATTGTTGAACGACAGTCTCTTCATACCAAATTGAAAGCCGATTCAACACAACCCCGAGAATTATTTGTGCAGGAAAGTTTATTGTATAGCAAATTCGAATGGGGATTCCTGGGGCTACAGGAATCCGCAGAAGGTGTGTAACACCTCATTGGAAAAGTATTTACAAGGGCTACGACTTTTGTGTTTAGTCTAAATCACAGATCTGGACGTATAATGTCTGAAAACGGCCTCAAAAATCGCTGCACACAAAAAACAGATTTTTGTGCGCATCTTAAAGCGAGACGAACGACATCAGTTCATCTTCTTCCTCCAAGCCAAATTCCCAAATCACATCCAGAATTCCTCCTCCCTTGTTCACCCTCAAAAGGCCAACTTTCTTCAAGAAACCCAGTCACTATCTTCTCATGGAAGGAAGGAGTGGTCGAAGACATCTTATCTGTAGGGTACAAGCCGTAGATGGCCTTCTCCTAGGAACACTTCTTCTCACGAATCAAGACTCTTTTGAGTCGATATCTCTCATAAGAATTGCTTGATATCTAGCACCAAGGGAGAAGGTAGGAAGATCACCTCATTTCTGACAGTTCTGATGTTTCCAGCCATGGATCTTGTCACCCTTCTTTGCGACATCTTCTTCTCCCTCGTTGGTGCTCGTTCTTCACGGAAAAGAGAGAAGGAGATGATTTTATTCCAGAAATCGACTCTGGTGGTCTTGTGTAACACCCCAGTTTTGAAAGAGGGTCGATTTGCGTTTCTGGAAATTTTTGGTTTCTGGCAGGGGGCACACGGCCTGCGACACGGGCGTGTCGCAGGGCGTGTCGAGCCGTGTCGACACTCGGCCCGGGGTGTCGACACTTTCGCTCGACAATGTGTCGAGACTAGGGCACACGGCCTGCGACACGGGCGTGTCGCAGGGCGTGTCGAGCCCGTGTCGACACTCGGACCGGGGTGTCGACACTTTCGCTCGACAGTGTGTCGAGGCAAGGCACACGGCCTAGGACACGGGCGTGTCCAAGGCCGTGTGGGTCTGTCGACGATCTTCAGTCGACGATGTTCACTCGACGAGTGTCGAGTGTCGAGTGTCGAGTGTCGAGACTGGGGCACACGGCCTGTGACACGGGCGTGTCACCGGGCGTGTCCCGCTTGGTCGATGATCTTCGCTCGACGTTTTTCCGCAGTGTCGACACAAAGGCTATCGACGAGTGTCGAGACTTGGCACACGACTTGGGACACGGGCGTGCCCCAGGCCATGTCACTTCTCGGGTTGGTATCGGGGCCGCGTCGATGGAGGCACACGGCTAGCCACACGGCCGTGTCATTGGGGACACGGGCGTGTCAGATCGAACACGGGCGTGTCGGATGCCCGTGTGCTGTTCCAGGCGCGTCGATTTGAGACGGTGAATGAGGCACACGGCCCTAGACACGGGAGTGTGCCAGGCCGTGTTCGGCCCAGGTCTTTTATTTTTCTGTCGGATCGTGGCCTTTTCTTTCCCTGGTTTTAGGATCTGATGGTTCAGATCATTCTTTAGGTGTTAAGTCCGAGAATAGGGTTGAAAACCCTCATTCTTCTCCAAGCATTCTCTTACTAAAGATCTAGAGAGAAGTGTGAACAAGGAAGATGGAGAAGGAGAGTTTGGGCTGTAAGAGAGGTTGCGGTGCTCCAAATCGCGAGCCGAGTCCAGATCCGTGGAGATTAGATCATTGCGAAGGCTTTCATCCGGCTATTTTGCCATGGCAAGGAAGAGGAGTCGGAAGGTAACGATACTTCTCCTCTCGGTCTTAGGATGCATGTTTTTAGCATCTTTTCTTTCTAGCTTTTGGGCACCAAACTCTCAAATTAGAGGGGTTTTGGTTTGCCAAGGTTCAAGAGGAACCTCCGGGTTGATTGAGTCCGTCCCGGCATGATTTGCATTAGAGATCCGCTCCGTTAGTGGATTAGGCATGGTGGGTGAAGCCGTAGTCGCGACCGTTAGTCCGACTCGGTGATGTTGCATACGAACGTTAAGGATTCGTAGAGTTTCCGTTGCGGCAAGACGCCGTTTGTGACGTGGTGATGTTTTCCCCCTTTTTCTCGAGTGAGTACGTGTAGTTGGAACCGGGAAAGGTTAGCTCCTCATGGCGGTAGATGTTTTCCTTGGTGGACAAGGTTAGCTCCGCATGACTTGGAGATGGTTTCCTTGGTGCGCGGGAACGCTGCAGTATAAATGAGGGACTAGGGTGGATTTGTCATGATTTGTGTTGTTCCAAGGCGTGGCTATGTATCCGTGGTCGGCTGGCTATCCCGTGACGTTCACGTCATGTGTGGAGAGTGTCCTGGTGAGACTAGTCCCCTTCTGTGAGACTGACAAGAATGCCAAGCATGGGGACAAGCCCGGGCAATGAGGCCATGAGCGGGTGGGGTACTGCAAGGCTTCTTAGAATCGGTCAGTTTTGTGTTTGTTGGAATCCTGATATGAGATGTCAGAGCTTGTAGGCAAGCCCGGGGTTAAGCCCTTGAGCGGGTGGGGCCTTGACAAGAGTTCCATGAGGCGGCCTGTGAGCCGTTGGGGGAAATGGTGACCCCCCTTTGTTTGCGGCTTTATGCCAGTGGGGAATCGATGAGTACCCATATGATGTGATGATGTACTAGATGCATACGAGTTAGGGTGCCTTGGGTGAAACCCAGGTTATTGCATACATGATTGCATAAGTAGGCCCTTTTATTAAATGCTCAACCAGTAGAGAACATGCATGATGTGTGTGACATCCAAGCCTGTTTCTGTAGTTGCTTTTCTTACTTATGATTATTGCATACGACGTGCTAACTTGCAGTTTGGAGGGGTACCCCGGGGTCCGTTAGGGGTGGCCGGGAGGAGATGTGTTGTTACACAGTTTGAGGTCAGCCTTTGCTGACCCACGTTACTAATAAATTTTGCAGGGCAAGGATCGCATGCAGGAGCTAGCTCGCCGGCCAGAAAGGCCTAAGCCTCATGAAGTGCTTTTCTTTTGAAGCTCTAGTTATGTGATGTTGTATGTTTGAGACTCATGTTGTCCGGCTTGCATGCCGAGGTAGACTAGGAGTGCTAAGCACATTCATGACTGTTGTATTATTTGATTTTGGACACTTGTTGTAAGGCCATAAGGCCATTTGTTTTACTCTTCTAGTGGTGGATAACTTCTTATCTTGCTTGTGTTTCCGCTGTGTTGTGCAAAGTGTTTTGAGTGTGGGTAGCTATATCAACTTTTAATTCTAAAGCTGTGGCGTCCGTATGTTGTGGGGCCCCGGCCGGACCCATATTATACGTTCATTACAGGGGAGGTGTTACAATTTGGTATCAAAGCGAGGTTAGATTCAAGGTCAATGCGTAGAGAAGTTATCCACATAAGAGTAACGCGGGACCATGAGTGTCCTTATGTTTAAGTCTTGAGATTTGAGACTGATTCCTTGTTTCTTGTTTCTTAAAGAGTGCAAGCAACGAGGCGGGAACGTCGAGAGCAAGAGAGGAGCTTTCGGCGAGCAGTGCTACTGCTCCAGGTCTTTTGGGCACGGGTGTAAACCCGGCCGACTTCTGCCGCATGCTTGCGGAAGCGGAGGTGGCAGCCCAAGCTGCAGCGGCAGCTCAGGTAGCAACCCCTGCTACACCGGACACGGCGACGGCCGTGCCAGGCGGAGAGGCCGGGCGAGTGGAGCCTTTGGCGGAAAGGGTAGTTGTCGGACATGGAGACCGACACATGAAGTATTTCCTGAGTTTCCATCCCCCGTCATTCAAGGGAGTTGGTACGCCAACGGATGCGGAGGACTGGTGGGTTCGCATTCAAGAGCTTTTGAGGGCGGCAGAGACGCCAGAGGAAAAGAAAGCTGAGTATGCGGCTTTCATGTTGGAAGGAGACGCCAAGTTATGGTGGGTCAGCCATAGCGGCCGCTAGTTCCCGGGATGCACCCTGTCAGTGGAGGAGTTTGGGGATGCGTTTCTAAAGAGGTATATTCCAGTTTCTACACGATTGGCCCTTCAAAGGCAGTTTCTGCATTTAATGCAGCGAGACAAGACAGTAAATGAGTATGTGCAGGAGTTCACCCGTTTGGGTCGTTACGCTGGAACGACGATGGCAGATGATGCAGAAAGGGATAACCTCTTCTACCAGGGGCTGAGGGAGAACCTGAGACAACCCCTCATCTCCATGAAGAGAGCGTGATTCAATGAACTAGTTGAGGCTGCCAGAATTTTGGAAAGTGATTTGGAGCGAACCCAACGCCGTAAGGGTTTTACTCCCAAGCAAGGGGAAGGGAAGCCTTCCCAATATCATGGAAATTCAGAAGGGAGTAGGTGGAGGAAGAAGCCTCACACCCCCAGATCCGGTGAGAAGAGCAATTGGATGCCTGGAGGTTCTCACTCTAGGGGACCGCCGACGTGTTACAACTATGGTAAGGTGGGGCACATAGCTCGTGGTTGTCCCCAAGGATGAGCGGGGCAAGAGGCTAGGCAGGAGAAGTTTGTGCGCTCAGGCCCCAGTGCTGCAGAGAAAGGGAAGATGGAGGAGTCGAGCGCTTCTCGGTTCCAACCGATATAACCAAGGGATTATAACCTTGGACAGCAAGAAGCGATCCGCCAGACTGATGTGGTGACAGGTATGAAGAAAATTTAAGTTTAAATTTTGTGCTTCATCCTTTTAGACTTTTGTGTGATGTCTATGTTGTAGGCTTCGTGTTAGTTTTTTGATACCCCGCTAGGGTATTGTTTGATACGGGAGCATCACACTCCTTTCTTGCGGAGAGCTTCATCCGGAGAATAGGAGTTGAGTCTTTCTCGGCGGGCGCAGAGTTGAAAGTGCGCATGCCCAATGGGTCATCCATGACCACTGGGGCCAAAGGGCGCATCTGTTGGGAGCTAGACGGAGTTGACTTCGTTTTGGTAACAGCGATTTTACCATTGGTTGAGTTCGATGTCATTTTGGGCATGGACTTGCTTGCAGAGCAGCGCGCCAGTATTGATTGCCTATCTAAGGTAGTGACCCTAAAGAGCAAAGGGCAGGCGGAGGTCAAATTTGAGGGCCTTTATGGAGTGGCATGTTCCCTGATTTCGGCCATGCAGTTGATGCGGGCGGTTAACCAGGGTGGTGTAGCGCTTGTAGCGTTATTGGAGGTTCGTCTCTCCCAGCTGTCTATTGATGAAGTGCCCGTAGTGGCAGAGTTCAAGGATGTGTTTCCTGATGAACTTCCTAGAGCGCCTCCTCGGAGGGAGATCGATTTCTCAATCGAGTTAGTGCCGGAGGCTAGGCCCGTGTCACGTCCTCCGTTTAGGATGGTACCAAAGGAGTTGGCTGAACTTAAGGTACAGTTACAGGAATTGTTGGAGCAAGGGTATATCAGACCCAGTTCTTCACCGTGGAGTGCGCCGGTGTTGTTTGTAAAGAAGAAGGACGGTAGCATGCGGCTATGCATAGACTATCGAGAGCTGAATAAATTGACCGTCAAGAATAAGTATCTGATTCCTCGGATAGATGACTTGTTCGACCAATTGGTAGTGTCAGTGGTGTATTCAAAATTAGACTTGAAGTCAGGCTATTATCAGCTGCGAATTCGGGATGAGGACATCCCCAAGACTGCCTTTGGTACAAGGTATGGGCACTTTGAGTTTACGGTGATGCCGTTCGGGCTAACGAACGCACCATCTGTGTTCATGGATCTTATGAATCGAGTATTTCGGGAATACTTGGATTCTTTTGTGGTTGTCTTCATTGATGACATCTTGGTGTATTCCAAATCGGAAGTGGAGCATGAGACCCACTTGAGAGTGGTCTTGCAAGTGTTGAGGGAGAATCAGTTGTATGCAAAATTCTCCAAGTGCAAGTTCTGGTTAGAGAAGGTGGCATTTTTGGGCCACGTGATTAGTGGGGATGGGGTGGCAGTGGATCCAACAAAAGTGGAGGCCATCAGAGATTGGCCAGTCTTGAGGACCGTGGCGGAAGTCCGAAGTTTTCTTGGACTAGCCGGGTATTATAGGAGATTCGTGGAGAATTTCTCGCGGATAGCTCTACCCCTCACCTCAATCACACGTAAAGATCACAAGTTTGTGTGGACTCAAGAGTGCAGCCAAGCATTTGAGGCACTGAAGGAGAGACTGATGATGGCTCCAATCCTAAGTCTACCGCAAGGGACCGAGGGATTTCAGATTTTCAGTGACGCATTGGGATGCAGTTTGGGTTGCATTTTGGTGCAACACGGCAAGGTGATAGCTTTTGGGTCTAGACAACTGAAGCCCCATGAGGGGAATTACCCCGTCAATGACTTGGAGTTGGCGGTGGTATTTTTGCGTTGAAAATATGGTGGTATTATGTTTATGGTGCAAAGGTGGAGATCTTCACGGATCACAAAAGCCTGAAGTATCTCTTGGATCAAAAGGACTTGAACATGCGGCAACGCAGGTGGGTTGAGTTTCTTGGAGACTACGAGGTGGCGATTCAGTATACGCCAGGTAAAGCCAATGTGGTGGCGGATGCCTTGAGTAGGAAGTACTCGGGGCAAGGGAATTGGATCGAAGCTCATGATGAGCGATTTGTACGGGAGTGGGAGTCCCTTGGTTTGGAATGCGTTGCGAGACGCGAGTCCAGCGTGGCTCGGTTGAACTGGATTGAAGTGCATAACGACTTGACCGATCGCATTCGGGAAGCGACTCGGTTGGATGTGGAGTTTCAACCATTTATGTTGGAGGCTCAAACAGGCGAGAGCAGCGCCTGGGAGATGATGGATGGGATTCTGAGGAAGGACGAAAGGGTTTGTATACTGCAGTTCGGTAAACTCCGTGAGGAGTTGATGTTTGAGGCTCACTTCACAAAGTACTCCATTCAGCCGGGCAGTACAAAGATGTACTTGGATATGAAGAAATCCTTTTGGTGGTCGGGGCTAAAGCGGGATGTAGCTTTGTACGTGAATCGTTGCCAAACTTGTGCCTTGGTGAAGGCCGAATGTCAGAAGCTGGGCGGGTTCCTGAAGCCCCTTCCAATCCCTGAATGGAAATTTGATGACATCTCCATGGACTTTGTACATGGGTTGCCTAGATCGCAGCAGGGTAATGATGCCATTTGGGTGATTGTGGACTGCTTAACCAAGGTGGCCCACTTCATCCCAAATCGGAAAGAGGACAGCGTGGAGAAGCTGGTGGAGTTGTATGTTCGCAACATTGTGCGACTGTATGGCATTCCAAAGAGTATAGTCAGCGATCGAGATGGACGGTTTACGTCCAAGGACTGGAGACTAGTTCAAAAGAGTTTGGGCACGAAGCTAAAGTTCAGTACGGCGTTCCATCCTCAAACTGATGGGCAAACAGAAAGAACAAACCGTACTATGGAGGATATACTGAGAATGTGCGTTCTTGACTTCGGCAAGAAGTGGGAGGATCACCTCTTCATGGTGGAATTCGCGTACAACAACAGTTTTCAAGCGAGTATAAAAATGGCGCCATACGAAGCTTTGTATGGGAGGCGGTGTCGAACACCAATGTCTTGGGCAGAGGCGGGAGACACCAAAATTTTGGGAAAGGAGGTGGTAGTTGACGCTTGTGAGATGGTACGGACCATACAAGAGCGTATGAAGGTGGCACAAGACCGTCAAGCAAAATACTTTAATGCTCGTCACCGGAAGTTGGAGTTTGCGGTAGGTGATTGGGTCTATTTGAAGATCAAACCGTTCAAAGGCGTCTCACGGATTTGCCGACTCAAGAAGTTGAGTCCAAGGTTTTTGGGCCCTTTTGAAATTGTTGAACGAGTGGGAGAAGCAGCCTATCTGTTGGCGTTGTCCGCAGAGCTGAGTGGATTGCATGACGTCTTCCACGTCTCCGTTTTGAGGAAAGCCTTGGTGGAGGCAAGTGTGGTGTTTGAGCCGGAATCGGTGCCGATTGAGGAAGGCTTGAGGACGTGAGTCCTTCCAATTGCTATAGAGGATTCTGAGACTCGGCAGTTGCGGAATAAAGAAGTTAAACTCGTAAAAGTCCGATGGGACAGCTGCGGTCGAGAGGAGCTCTCTTGGGTGCGAGAACAGGCCATGCTAGAAGAGTATCCAGAACTCTTCATTTCAGGTACAAGTTAAGTTTTTGTACCCTTCTGTTTTGTAATTTCGGGACGAAATTCAGTTAAGTGGGGGAGAGTTGTAACACCCCAGTTTTGAAAGAGGGTCGATTTGCGTTTCTGGAAATTTTTGGATTCTGGCAGGGGGCACACGGCCTGCGACACGGTCGTGTCGCAGGGCGTGTCGAGCCATGTCGACACTCGGCCCGGGGTGTCGACACTTTTGCTCGACAATGTGTCGAGACTTGGGTACACGGCCTGTGACACGGGCGTGTCACAGGGCGTGTCGAGCCCGTGTCGACACTCGGCCTGGGGTGTCGACACTTTCGCTCGACAGTGTGTCGAGGCAAGGCACACGGCCTAGGACACGGGCGTGTCCAAGGCCGTGTGGGTCTGTCGACGATCTTCAGTCGACGATGTTCACTCGATGAGTTTCGAGTGTCAAGTGTCGAGTGTCGAGACTGGGGCACACGGCCCGTGACACGGGCGTGTCACAGGGCGTGTCCCTCTTGGTCGACGATCTTCGCTCGACGTTTTTCCGCGGTGTCGACACAAAGGCTGTCGACGAGTGTCGAGACTTGGCACACGGCTTGGGACACGGGCGTGTCCCAGGCCGTGTCACTTCTCGGGTTGGTATCGGGGCCGTGTCGATGGAGGCACACGGCCAGCCACACGGCCGTGTCATTAGGGACACGGGCATGTCGGATCGAACACGGGCGTGTCGGATGCCCGTGTGCTGTTCCATGCGCGTCGATTTGAGACGGCGAATGAGGCACACGGCCCTGGACACGGGCGTGTGCCAGGCCGTGTTCGGCCCAGGTCTTTTATTTTTCTGTCGGATCGTGGCCTTTTCTTTCCCTGGTTTTAGGATCTGATGGTTCAGATCATTTCTTTAGGAGTTAAGTCCGAGAATAGGGTTGAAAACACTCATTCTTCTCCAAGCATTCTCTTACTAAAGATTTAGAGAGAAGTGTGAACAAGGAAGAAGGAGAAGGAGAGTTTGGGCTGTAGGAGAGGTTGCGGTGCTCCAAATCGCGAGCCGAGTCCAGATCCGTGGAGGTTAGATCATTGCGAAGGCTTTCATCCGGCAATTTTTCCATGGAAAGGAAGAGGAGTCGGAAGGTAACGACACTTCTCCTCTCGGTCTTAGGATGCATGTTTTTAGCATCTTTTCTTTCTAGCTTTTGGTCACCAAACTCTCAAATTAGAGGGGTTTTGGTTTGCCAAGGTTCAAGAGGAACCTCCGGGTTGATTGAGTCCGTCCCCGGCATGATTTGCATTAGAGATCTGCTCCGTTAGTGGATTAGGCATGGTGGGTGAAGCCGTAGTCGCGACCGTTAGTCCGACTCGGTGATGTTGCATACGAACGTTAAGGATTCGTAGAGTTTCCATTGCGGCAAGACGCCGTTTGTGATGTGGTGATGTTTTCCCCCTTTTTCTCGAGTGAGTACGTGTAGTTGGAACCGGGCAAGGTTAGCTCCTCGTGGCGGTAGATGTTTTCCTTAGTGGACAAGGTTAGCTCCGCATGAGTTGGAGATGGTTTCCTTGGTGCGCAGGAACGGTGCAGTACAAATGAGGGACTAGGGTGGATTTGTCTTGGTTTGTGTTGTGCCAAGGCGTGGCTATGTCTCCGTGGTCGGCTGGATATCCCGTGACTTTCACGTCATGTGCGGATAGTGTACCGGTGAGACTAGTCCCCTTCTGTGAGACTGACAAGAATGCCAAGCATGGGGACAAGCCCGGGCAATGAGGCCATGAGCGGGTGGGGTCCTGCAAGGCTGCTTAGAATCAGTCAGTTTTGTGTTTGTTGGAATCCTGACATGAGACGTCAGAGCTTGTAGGCAAGCCCGGGGCTAAGACCTTGAGCGGGTGGGGCCTTGACAAGAGTTCCATGAGGCGGCCTGTGAGCCGTTGGGGGAAATGGTGACCCCCCTTTTTTTGCGGCTTTATGCCAGTGGGGAATCGATGAGTACCCATATGATGTGATGATGTGCTAGATGCATATGAGTTAGGGTGCCTTGGGTGAAACCCAGGTTATTGCATACATGATTGCATAAGTAGGCCCTTTTATTATATGCTCAACCAGTAGAGAACATGTATGATGTGTGTGACATCCAAGCCTGTTTCTGTAGTTGCTTTTCTTGCTTATGATTATTGCATACGAAGTGCTAACTTGCAGGTTGGAGGGGTACCCTGGGGTCCGTTAGGGGCGGCCGGGAGGAGATGTGTTGTTACACAGTTTGAGGTCAGCCTTTGCTGACCTACGTTACTAATAAATTTTACAGGGCAAGGATCGCATGCAGGAGCTAGCTCGCCGGCCAGAAAGGCCTAAGCCTCATGAAGTGCTTTTCTTTTGTAGCTCTAGTTATGTGATGTTGTATGTTTGAGACTCATGTTGTCCGACTTGCATGCCGAGGTAGACTAGGAGTGCTAAGCACATTCATGACTGTTGTATTATTTGATTTTGGACACTTGTTGTAAGGCCATAAGGCCATTTGTTTTACTCTTCTAGTGGTGGATAACTTCTTATCTTGCTTGTGTTTCCGCTGTGTTGTGCAAAGTGTTTTGTGTGTGGTTAGCTATATCAACTTTTAATACAAAAGCTGTGGCGTCCGTATGTTGTGGGGCCCCGGCCGGACCCATATTATACGTTCATTACAGGGGAGGTGTTACATCTTGTCTCTCCATCTGCTTCCATCGGGGTTGCACAATAATGGCTCGGTAAAATGGCGAAGTGACAGCTAGGGTTTTCCCGTAAATATCCTTTTATAATGAGAAATTAGGGTTGAACCGCTTTGCCACATGTCGGCCTGACATTGGACCGCCTAATATTATTTTAAATGAGTCATGTTGAAAGGACGTGGCCCATTTAAGTCGGTTAGGATCAATTCCCAAAAATATAGTCCAGCGGCAAACAAGGCCGAAAATTTGCATAAGTCAAAATTTTTCTACATCAAATGGCGTCGAGAGCGTTGAGTTCACTCAACGCTCTCCACGCTTACAGTGACTGGAAATATTCTAAGTAAAATGGCATCAAGAGCGTTGAGTTCACTCAATGCTCTCAATGCCTATAGTGGCCAGATGTATTCTAAGTCGAATGGCATCGAGGGCATTGGGTCCACTCAACGCTCTCAATGCCTACAGCTGCCAGAAGTATTCTAAGTCAAATGGCGTTGAGAGCATTGAGTCCACTCAATACACTCCACACCTACAGCGGCCAGAAATATTCTAAGTCAAATGGCGTTGGGAGCGTTGAGTCCACTCAACGCTCTCGATGCCTACAGAGGCCAGAAATAATCCATGTTAAATTACGTCGAGAGCGTTAAGTCAACTCAATGCTATCAACGCCTAACTCACCAGAATTTCTTGTAAGTTAAATGCCGTCGAGAGCATTTTGTCCACTCAACGCTCTCAACACCTAACCTGCCAGAATAATTCTAAGTTAAATGGCGTCGAGAGCATTGATTCCACTCAATGCTCGTCGAGAGCGTTGAGTCCACTCAACGCTCTCAACGCCCAACCTACCAGAATTTTTCTAAGTTAAATGGCATTGAGTGGTGTCGAGTCCACTCAATGCCTAACATTCAGCACACTTTCTAAGTATATTCCTGATCCATTCATTGAGTCCGATAGACTCACTCGACATTACCCGAACCTGAGTCAATATTCCTGACTTAAAACGCGTGCGAGGGGTCTGACACGAAATGGGATGTTACCCTCTCAATGCCAAGGCGCCGTAATATTTCCAAAGGAAAATAGCGTTGTGTGAAGCAAGCTCACTCAACGGTCTCAATGCTCTCAATGCTCTTGACACAGAGAATTTGGCTAAGTCCAAATGCGTGGATAGCTTGCCTTTCATCGAACTCAGCTTCGTCAAACTGAGCTTAGCTTTCATCGAACTGAGTCTGGAGTTCGTCAAACTGAATTTACTCTTTCGTCGAACTGAGGTTAGCTTTCGTCGAACTAAATCTAAAGTTCATCGAACTTAATTTACTTTTTTGTCGAACTGAGTTTAGCTTTCATCCAACTAAGTCTAAAGTTCGTCGAACTAAATTTACTCTTTCATCCAACTGAGTTTAGCTTTTGTCGAACTGTATTTACGCTTTCGTCGAACTGAGCTTGCTGTTCATCGAATGGAGCTCAGTGTTCGCCGATCTCAATGCTTATATAGATAAAAGTTTGTCTAAGTATTGTGGCGATGAGTGATGCTTACTCACTCAACGGCTTTGTTTCTAATGCTTTAACTTTGTCAAAGTCCGGAAATGCTAAAGCATGCTGACGTCAGCAAAGTAAAACAGTCAACCAAACTTCAAATGTTGCCGAAAAGCTTCCAGAGACGTTGGCGGCCAGCTGTTATCATCTTCTGCACTTTCCAAGAAATATTTTCATCATTAAGTGTTGGGGCCCACACACAGGAAAGAGCCGTTGAATCAAGATTAAATGGAAAGCATGTGTTGAATCGCTAAATATCGGCCATCAATCCTGGTGGTGTGGCCCACTGCTCGATTGGCCTTCAGAGAATAAAAACAAGCAAATCGGCCAGAGCAATCAATCGAATCCTTGTCTTGGTTTTCTAAAGATGAAAAGTGCGGCTGAACTTCATCTTCCTCCTTGCCATTCTTGTCGAGCCTGAAGAAGCTGTTCTGCACAGAAAACCTAGTTGAGGAAAGAGATAGTTGAAGCAATCACCATCTGCAATAGCAGGTTCTGAAGAGATTCTAAGGAAGCAGATCAATAAGCTCTGCTGAGAAACAATAGCTGTGTGGAGGAAGATTCAACTGCAAATTTCATTGTCTTCAACAAAAAAAGCTTTGGCTAATATCTGCACAGTCCAGGAAGAAGTAGACACAGAAATCTTGCTTTAGTGTTTAATCATCTCACCCTTTATTTCTTCTGTAAAGATTCTTTGTGAGTCTGTAGTTGTAAGCCTGTTTTGTTAAGGCTAAGGTCTTTATGACCTGTGTTTGGCTTTGTGCCGGGTGAAAGATCTTTGTGACCTGTTCTTTGGCTTAGTGCCTAAGTGTTAGGTCTGTCTGACCTATGAGGTCCTGCAGGATCGTTTCTGTAAGCTCTTAAGGAGCAGAGGTCTGGAGGGAGATCCGAGTCTAACACACTGTTAGATAGGCGCAGAGGGACATTGGATGTACCCAAGTTTGGGGAACCACTATAAAATTACTGTGTCGTCTGTGATTGTTCTTGAAAGCTAAAAACTAACCTAATCACCAAGCACAGTAATCTGCTAACAAGATAAAATTTTAAATAGATAAAAAACATATTCACCCCCCTCTAGTTGTTTAGCAAGCCTTGAAATCAAGACATTCAAGTATTAACTTCCTTTTTAAAATTTTGTTCTAACTAAGCTTATTTTGATTTTTGCAGAAAAAATTTTTTTTTTGGAAATTTTTCAGGTCTCACCCGTTGTGTAACCCGATCCCAAAGAGAAAGTTGATCCAGAGCATGAATCCCGACATAACCTGTTGCACACCCAATTTACACAGGCATGACCAATTCTCACACCCCGTGTTCCACCCGTGTGTCCCGTAAGTTCAAAGCTTACAAGCCGCAATGCCGCTTTTGCTGACCTGTAACCCGCCGTACGCGTCACGTACCCTAGTTACGGGCGTGACAGGGGGTGTGTTCGCCAATTCCCGAGCCAAAAGGCATCCCACCAGAATTGCTCCAGCTGAAGTCAACTAATTATTAAACGCCCCATGTCATGGGCATGTAATGGTGCATGTACTTTCTGAAAATTTTTCTATAAATTCTAAAGAGCTCATTTTCTCCAGATTTCAGATTTTGGGAGAGGGGAGGCGCTGCTAGTTTCATTCCTTGCTGATTTTAGGTTTTTTCTTCTTATGTTCTTAAGCTTTCTATGTTTCTTTCGCTCTTAGATTTTCATGCATGCTTTTTCTTAAAAACTAGGCCGACCCCAAGGCTACAAATGAAACAAGAATATTGGGTCAAATCCGGTTCTAGCCGACTGTGGTCGAATGATGAAGAACATCCCCAATCAAAATCATACTCGTTTGTTGGAAATATGACCTTCTTCAAAGAAGTCTGATCTTGAGGGGCTTTCCCCTTCTCTTTGGCCAAAGCCTTCTTGGCCGCCTTATTCTTTCTTTGAGTTTTATTCCTCCTAGAAGATTTACTAGGAGCTTCAACATGGCCTAGCCCAACACCTTTGGGTTTAGCTGAGAATTCAGCAACGAAAGGAAGAACAGTCTTGGACTTCAAGAAACTTTCAACAAGTTTCTTTTCAGCAGCGGGTTGTTCTTCCAACTCTTTGATGATTTTATCTTTTAAGTCTAGGTGCTCGAGAGCCTTGTTATATTCTTTAATAGCAGTATTGAAGATCTCTTTGAGTGAGTCCATCTTAGCGACTTCCTCTCTCAAAGTGCTTTCTTCAGCTTTCAGAGACTTAATCACTTTAGCTTGAGTTTTCACGACTTGTCGAAATTTGTCGTAAATCTTGATTAACTCCTTATACTGGGTCGTTCAGACTCATCGTCAGAAGAGCTGTCCTCATGATCATGCTCAGAAACATCAGATTCAGAGAGTGGAGTATGAGAGTTTACCTTCCCAGTGAACTGGGGTTCTTGTTCATCATCAGTCTGAGCCATAAGCCCAAAGTAGGCTTCTTCTTCTTCACTCGACTCAGATGAGTCAGAGTCGCTAAGAGTTTTTCCCTTCTTGGCTATTAGGCTCTTCTCTGTTCTTTTCTTATTGTAAGAAGTTTTCTTTTCTTCTCTTTTTCCACCCTCCTTCTTGTGGGGGCAGTCAGCAATGACATGACCTACCTTATTGCAGCAATAACAAACGATGTCAGTGGAAATATGTTTGTTTGATTTAGTAGTATACCTGTCGTGGCTGCTTGAGCCTTTTCTGTGTCGATCACCATCATGTCATGATCTTCTGTAGGAGGCATCCTCGCCTTTCCATTGCTTCTTTTTGTTCAAGAATTTTTTGAACTGCCATGAGAGTAGAGAGAACTCTCCTTCAGATAGCTCTGAGCCTGAGGTACTTAGCTCCGAGGTTTCTTCTTCACTTACTTCTTGTGCAGGGGCAGGAGAGGCAGCCTTGGACTTCCTTGAGGTATCTGCCTTGAGAGAAACAGACTTCTCCTTGGATGAAGACCTGCTCTTCTCTTCTTCAACTTTTCTTGTATTGAGTTGCAGCTCATATGACATAAGATTCCCGGAGAGATTCTGCGGGTCTGTCTCAGCTAGCTTTCCAAATTCCCGAATGGCACAAACCTTGTTATCCCATTACTTGGTTAGGGATCTCAAGAACTTATCATTTAGTTCTCCGTTGGTGAAGACTCGGCCATAGATCCTTAGGTTGTTGACTATCTTGAAGAAGTTTTCAAAAGTGTCAGCAATGGTATCCTTGTTTCCTAGTTGGAAGGCTTCATATTTCTGATTAAGAAGGTATCTTCTATCATCCCTAACCTCTTCTATGCCTTCCATCAAAGTGATGAGTGACTTCCATATCTCCTTAGCAGACTGGCAGTCGACTTGATCTGAATCTTCTTGGACGAATACCCTAGGCGATCTGGATGAAGATCAGCGGCGGCTTCCATTTTTGGACAAACAAAATAAGATTCAAAAAAACATAAGAATATTTCTTTTCAGCACTGGTTAGGGTTTGTCAATTTGATAAGACCTTATATAAGATCTCCTTAACGGTCATAATTCGCATTAATGACGTACATGTGGACCAATCACGTCACAGCATCTAAAAATCTCGTCGGTTATGGACTAAGCAAAATTATGGAAAAATTTGCTAATTTACTCGAGTAAAAGATAAGCAACTCGAGTGCTGGCTAAGATCTCGAGAGGATAGTGACATACAACTCGAGAAGAAATCTTTGAGGAAATTCTGAGCAAAATTCGAAATCACTCGTGTGTAATATGATTTACTCGAGTGCTAGAAGTATTAAACGAGTCGTGGTGATGAACTACTTAAGTACTAGAAGTATTACTCGAGAAGTAGAAGAATTACTCGAGTCAAAGACATAGCGAATTTTTCTGGGAGATGAAATCTGGTTACTCGAGTACTGGAGTTGGGCTACTCGAGAAGTAGATTAACTACTCGAGTATAGGAATTTTACAACTCGAGTATAGGACTTTTGAAAAATTCTGAGAGATAAAAATCTGGTCACTCGAGTACTTGAGCTGGACTACTCGAGTACATGAACTTGACTACTAGAGTGGGGTAATAACAACACGGGAACTGTCCTTCTGTAACTCGAGACGAAGGACTTATCTACTCGAGTGGTTAACATGACTACTAGAGTAAGATACTTAGAATAAATTTTGAGAGGAAAAACTGTTAACTCGAGAATGAGAGAATGTCTACTCGAGTAAAGGACTTTGCCACTCGAGAGCTATGTTTAGACTACTCGAGAGCCTTTTTCCTTACTCGAGTACAGACAGACTTACTCGAGTATTTAATAAGTGTTCAACTCGAGTACTTAAACTTCTACTCGAGTGAAAGACTTCGAAAAATTTTCGTTCAAGAGAATTTTCCTTTCTTTAATAAAGTCAGCAACACTTCTTTCTCCAATCAATCCTAGTGCTTGAAACATGAAGTGTATCCCAATAGAGAAGCTACACATAACTCAACACCATGGATCACATAATGAGGGATTACATTGTATGGTCCTATGTTTGGTGACCCATTGTAAACTGACATTGGTCTATACTTGGCAATTTAGTCCTGCAAAAAAATAACTCTAACAAGACATCTGTTGGATCCCTAGTTATATTTGGGCTACGTTCAATAAATTAGGATGTTTGACCCAACATGTATAGCTAGGGTCATGTATTAGTTCTAGAGTCTAGGCCATGTCCTTAGAGTCAACACTATATGTACCATCCATCATTAGATTGTAGAAGACTCAAGACTTAGAGAAATTTAAAATACTCAGGAAATGAGTTCGATGTTCGTCGAACTAAGGTCGACGAAGGTCGTGCTCAGCTCGACGAAATCAGAGATAATTCTCTGAGCTGAGCTTGACGAATTTTAATCTCAGGTCGACGAATTCCAGAGTATACTTGAACATTCCACGTCCAGAATTCTTCACACTTAACTCTAGTCGACGAACTTAGTTCTCATGTCGACGAACTTAGTTCTCAGGTCGACGAACTTAGTTCTCAGGTCGATGATCTCTGGGTATTCTACTTCAACATCTTATTCCAGAAACATCTAAGTATTCTAAGTCCAAAATCACACTCCAGTCGACGAACTCACCTTATCAGCTCGACGAACTTAGACCACAGTCTTGGCAAGAATTATCAAGTAGCAGTTAGAAGTTCTCAGGTCGACGAACCCAGCTCTCAGGTCGACGATTTCTGGACACGTTGCTTCAACATTCTTAAGTACAAGAAACCTGGAATTCTATTATTCAGTCGACGAAGTTATATTCTCAGCTCGACGAACAACTATTATCTGGTCGACAAACTTGACTTCTCTGTTCGACGAACTCTGGACACAGATCGACGAATTCTGCTCAATGAATTTTGTAGAGTTTCAGACTTAGAAATTTCCCTCTCTCTGCCCCTTTTCTACTGCAATAATTCCTGAGTAATCAATGCATAAATATTCTCTGAATATTACCGTTAGAAGAAAGCATTGATTACGGTCTTCATCAGGATTATTGCTTGCCGTTTTTCCATGGGACAGTTGGGGAAATCAATCAATGCAAATATTCTCTAGGACGTCAGCATTAAATGAAGAAAGGAATTCAAATTTCAAAGGAAAAATTATATGGAAAATATAAAAGGGATTTTCTTCATCTCTCTTGAGAGAAGAACGGATAGAAATACAGGAGAATGGAAAAACTGACACAGAGAATATACAGAACACAGAGCTCACAGGGCAACAACACTGTCAAGAGACAAGAATCCCTAACACTTGACCAGAGAAAATAATAGCAAGCTGAAGAAGAAGAAGAACAAACATTCAAGATCAAGAGTCTTCTTTCTTCTCCATTCCAGGATTCTTCAAAGGATAACAAACATTCTATCTGTCAAGAAGTTTCTGGAGTTCTTCTGGTCAAAGCAAAAGTTTGAAGACCTATCACCCTACAGCAACGCTTCAACTTCCTGAACCATTCTATGTCTCAGGGGGAGCCTTTACTAACAACATTTTTCCACTAGAGTCTTCTTAGTTGTATCTGAGAAAGAGAAGATAAAATCACTCTCTCATCCCCCACTGTATAAAGGGTTATTAACTCCCTTCAAAAGTTATTCCTGGTTGCAAGTCACCTGACCAGAAGACTTGAGGTTTGGTTTTTGAGCACCTGATCAAAAGCTCATTGGTGGAAGTCACATGATCAAAATCTGAGTGGATTCCTACCAGGGTGGTAGAAGAGTGGATGTATCCAAGTTTAGGGGAACCACTATAAAATTCTTGTGTTGTCTGGGTTGCTCTTATCTTTTGTTCTTGTTGTGGCTGTGCTTGCTAGGTTGCTGTGTTTGTGTTTATAATTTAATTTCTGCAGCACTAGTAATAGATTGATTTAATTAGCAAAAATTTTATAAACCCTAAATACTCTATTTACCCCCCCCCCCCCCTCTAGAGTATTTCAGATTTAACTCTTACTTTCAATTGTTATCAGAGCAAGTTTCCTTTGGTTGTACAAGTTAACCCCTTGAACCAAAAGATCCTATGTTAGATCTGAGTTTTATTTCTATTAGATTTATATTCACAGCATGACATAGAACAAAGATTATGCAGGCACCAGACCTCCAGTATGCAACTTAAATAAGTTTGCCATCTAGAAGGGAATAATCAATTTATATATGAATTCTATTGATGAGGATATCTACAATTACATCTTGACAGGTCCTCCTCAAGCTACTGCCTCTACATCTATAGCAACGTCAAGCACAAATGCAGTTCCACCACCTGAGTGAACTGAAGCACTGAAGAATGCAAAGGTTGCTGATGTCAAGGCCATGAACATTCTGGCCCAAACCATGTCAAATGACATCTTCCAAATGGTGGCTGAATGCACATCAGCTAAGGCCATTTGGGATTCCCTTAATCAAATGGTGGCTGGATCTGCTAATGAAAGAAAGGATAGAAGATACAATCTCATATCACAATATGAGAACTTTAAGAAGGAGGAAGCAGAATCAGTTGCAGATATGTATAATAGGCTGAGCTCAATCATCAATGAGCTAAAGATATTCAACAAGGACATCACCCTCACTGAGGTGAATGACAAAATCCTCATGTGCTTCCCAAGCTCATGGGATTCAAGGATCTGGCCAATCAAGGAGGCCAGAAGCCTAAATGAGATTTCCACATAATCTCTTTTAGGAAAGCTCAAATCTTATGAGTAGCTCATCAAATCCAGAGAAGTAGCTGAGTAGAGAACACCTCCACCAGCAAGGAAGGAGCACAACATAGCTTTTAAAGCTGCTGAAGAAACAGAAGCCTCAACTATAAATGAAGAGTTGATGAGTCTCTTTGCCAAGAGATTCTATAAAATGGCAAGGAAGGATTTCAGAAGAAAGTCATCCAGGCAGGATGACAAGCCACGGTATGACAAAACCCCCACTAAAGAAGTGGTTTGCTTTGGCTGCAGGAAACCTGGGCACTTTATCTCAGAGTGTCCAGAAAATCAATAGAAGGAAAAGAGAAGAGAGAAGGATTCTAGAAGACAGCAAAGCAGTAGGCCTTCCTCTAGCAAATACAAGAAGAAGGAGAAAGGCTTTGTAGCTGAATCCTGGAGTGAAACTGAGGATGAATCAACATCCTCCAGCTCCAGTGAAGATGAAGAAGAGGCAATGGCTAAGGAAGTATGCCTTATGGAAATTGATGCCTCCAGAATTCAATCAGAAGAAGAAGATTCTGACAATGAGGAAGCTTCAGAGACAGAAGCTGATCAGGTACTTTTATCCTTTGACTATAATTCTGATGCTTTTAAAATTGAATTTAAAACTATGTGCATTGATTTAATAAATTCTGAAAAAGAAATCAAAGCACTTAGGGAAAAACTAAGTAGTCAAGAGACACTGAAATCTGAAAACAGCAAGCTAAAAGAGGAACTTACATTAGCTAATGAACAAATTATACTGTTAAAAACTGAGTTATGTGTGGTCAAACAACTTGAGGAATCTGTCAATGAGAGAAGTCTTAAGCTGATGGATATTATAGGCACAGTCAATGCCAGACTGAATGGCAAGCTGGGCTTGGGTGCTTCATCAAGTTTACCCCCAATTCTCAAGAAAAACACTTTAACAATCCCCATAAAATTTGTTTCTGCTAAGGGCAAAGAAAAAGTTACCAATAAAGAAACCACAGAAGAAATGCCCAACTTAAAAGGTCAGAACAAAAGAAATCAGAAAACCTTGAATAAAAACAAAGTTCAGCAGGTTTCGTCGAACTTAGATCGACGAAATGTGGTCAGTTTGTCGAACTCAAGTCGACGAACTCTGAACGCAAATTTATATAATAATTATTAGTCTTACTATGATCGACGAACTTGGGGCATAGAAAATGAACATGTTCATTCTCTGAGCAAAGATCGATGAGCTCATTCCATTTTGTCAAACTCTGGTCGACGAACTCACAACAATTCGTCGAACCCAATCAGACTTAACAAAAATTATAATTATAACACCAAATCTAATCAAACTAAGAAACAATTTTTCCCACTTGCAGATTGGATAATACCTCTCAGAAGATATCATCCATTAGGATATAAATCACAACCTGAGTATTCTGTGATTTCAAGCTTTTCCTATCAACAATATAAAGGACCCAAGTAACCTGGGTCAAGAACAACTAACTGTTTTCATTGCAGGAAAAGAGCTGTCCAGTTGTAAATCAACTATGGTATCTGGACAGTGGTTGCTCCAAGTACATGACTAGCAGCAAGGACAACTTATACAATTACAATTCCATGCTGGGACCAAAGGTCATCTTTGGTGATTCAAAGTGTGGCCAGTCTGAAGGCTATGGATAAGTAAGGATTGGAGCAGTCACATTCAAGAAGGTGACTTATGTAAAAGGACTCAAGCATAACCTCATCTCTATTAGCCAGTTATATGTGAAGATTATCAGGTACACTTTAACTCTACATCCTGTATTATTTCTAATAAAGAAAAAAAAGTTTTAATTGGAAATAGACAAGGAAACATATACTTCGTAGATTTTCTTTCTGCCAATTCAGATATTTGTTTCCTTAATATTATTTGCAATCAAAATGAATTATGGCATAAAAGACCAGGACATGTAAACATGAAAAATATTGTTAGGCTATCTAAAGAGAGTCTTGTAAGAGGCTTGCCTTCTGGTCCCTACAAGAAGGAAGGCATTTGCAGGGCTTGTCAACTAGGCAAGCAAACTAAATCTAGTTTTAAGTCAATTAATAAAAGTGATTCACCTAGGATCTTGTACTTGCTACACATGGATCTCTTTGGACCCATTGCTGTACAAAGCCTAGGATAGAAATCCTACACTCTAGTCATTGTAAATGACTTCTCAAGATTCACTTGGGTGTTCTTTCTGAGATCTAAGTTAGATACCTTTAAAGTTCTTACAGATTTTCTCAGGACCATACAGATTGAGTACTCTACTCATGTTGCATTGATCAGAAGTGATCATGGTACAGAGTTTGTGTCTCTTATTATGCATGAGTTCTGTGAGAAGGAAGGTATCAGGCACTGCTTCTCGGCTCCTAGAACTCCCCAACAAAATGGGGTAGCTTAAATGAAGAATAGAACCCTGATTGAAGCTGTGGGCACATTACTTGTATATGCTTATATGCCACTATCCTTTTGGGCAGAGGCTGTAAGCACAACAAATTATGTACTGAACAGAAGTTTGATACACAAACTAAAGAATAGGACTTCCTATGAATTACTTAAAGGGAAGAAACCTAAAATCACATATTTTAAAGTATTTGGTTGTATATGCTATATACATAATAACAACAAGAAATACATTAGAAAGTTTGAAGCTAAGGCTGAAGAGGGAATTTTTCTAGGATATTCCCAAGTAAGCAAAGCTTATAGGGTATTTAACAAATCCTCCTTAAAAATTTAAGAATCTATTCATGTTACCTTTGATGAAACTAACATGTCTTATAAGGAGAAAGAGATTTCTACCAGTAATCCTTTGAAGGTACCTCACTTGTGTGAGAAATTAGATGGGCTAAACCTTACCCAAGAGGCTCCAACACATCCTTCTCCACAAGTTGATGAAGTTAGTGAAGAAGAACCTTTGGAAGAAGTTGAACCTCATTCAACAGCAAACATAATTCCACAAGAGGAATTAAATCCAAATGCTATTGCTAAACAAACTCCACCCACTGATCTTGTCACACTAAGAGATCACCCTAGATCCCAAGTGATTGGAGACATAACAGTAGCTGTACAGACAAGGCATCAACTCAACCAAGATGTGATGCATGTCTGTTTTCTCTCTCAAGTTAAACCTCAATCCATAACAGATGCTGAACAAGATCCCCACTAGATCATTGCAATGCAAGAGGAACTCAACCAGTTTGAGAGATGTAGAGTTAGGGATTTGGTTCCAAGACCCAAAGACTACCCAGTCATTGGAACCAAATGGGTATATAGAAACAAACTAGATGCCCAAGGTGTAATTGTGAGGAACAAGGCTAGGCTTGTTGCTCAAGGATATAGGCAAGAAGAAGGCATAAACTATGATCAAACCTTTACACCAGTTGCAAGGTTAGAAGTAATTAGAATCTTTCTTGCCTATGCTGCCTACAAAAAGTTTAAAGTCTACCAGATGGATGTAAAGAGTGATTTTCTAAATGGAGTGCTAAAAGAAGAGGTTAATGTTCAACAACCTCCCGGTTTTGTCTCTCCAACCCATCCCTCTTATGTATTTAGATTGCATAAAGCCCTCGATGGTCTAAAGTAAGCTCCAAGAGCTTGGTATGAGACCTTAGCTAGCTTTCTGACAGAGCATGAATTCACTAGAGGCATAGTAGACAAAATATTATTCACTAGGCACCATAAAGATAAAATCTTGTTAGTACAAATCTTTGTGGATGACATCATATTTGGGTCTACTGACTCTAAACTATGCAAAAGGTTCTCTGACCTTATGCATTCTATATTTGAGATGAGTAGCATGGGTGAGCTCTCCTACTTCTTTGGTCTCCAAGTGAAGCAGCTACCTGATGGCATCTTCATCTCCCAAGCTAAGTATGTTAAAGAGCTTCTCAAGAAGTTTGGGATGGCTGATGCCTCAGCAAAGAAAACACCTATGGCTACTAATGCTGTAATAGATTCTGATCCACATGGGAAACCTGTTGACCAGAAGTTATATAAGGGCATTGTTGGGTCCCTATTATATCTTACAGCTAGCAGACCTGATATAATGTTTGCCACATGCCTTTGTTCTAGGTTCCAAGTGAATCCTAAAGAATCTCACCTAGTTTTCCTAAAAAGAATTTTGAGATATATAAAGAGTTTTCCCAATCTAGGCTATAGTATCCTACAAAGTCAGAATTTAAGTTAACTGGATACTCAGATGCTAACTTTGTTGGATGCAGTTGCTGTTCCCAGATGTCGTGGATTCAGAATCAACTCCTGGAATATGGTTTCAACTTAAATAATCCAAATTTACTATGTGATAACACAAGTGCTATATCAATAACACAGAATCCAGTCCATCATAGTAGGACTAAGCATATAGATATTATGCATCATTTCATTAGAGAGTCTGTAGACAAAAATAAAATTAAACTTGTCTATATCTACATTGATTTACAAAGAGCTGATATTTTCACCAAACCCTTGGATGAAAGAAATGACCTGTTCTTTATAAATCAGCTTGGAATGATCAATGGAGAAGCCATAGTTTAATTTTTGTCTGCACTCGACGAATTTGCCATAGTTCGTCGAACGGAGCTCGATGAACTGAGGAAAGTTCTTGAGATATTCATCGAACGGAGATCGACGAACTCTCTGTGAGTGAAGTTGTGTTCGTCGATCAGAGATCGATGAATCTTCTTCAGAAAACTTTCGTCGAACGGAGCTCGACGAAATGTCTTCAAATCTTCAGATTGAGCTCGACGAATTGTTTACCTCCAAATTATTTCGTCGACCTCAGATCGAAGAATTATTTTATTTTTTCGTGGAACGAAGTTTGTCGATTCATATTCTGGAAAACCTTATATCTAGGTTTTCTTCGACCTCCGTCCCGCGCATTCAGTTCCCTTGCACTTGATCTTCGTTTTTCTCTTGCAGGTGCTCTAATGGCGATTCCAGCAGGAAATCTTGCGGCAATGAAATTCGACACTGGCTTTGATGTCAATTTTGATTCTTTCCAGCATTCAGACCCCATCTTCCTGGAAATCCTGCAACTGCTTGAAGAACAGCAGTTAAAGACTCTGATGTCAACCAGGATCAAACTCGTTAGCGCTGAAATCAGGGAGTGGGTCTATACTTCCTCCACCACAGATGAGAAAACTCTGACATGTGCAGTATCGGGTAAAGCTATTTCTCTTACTCCTGCCCTCCTAACAGAATTTTTTGGGTTAATTAATGGTGAAGAAGTGTTGGAAATTGATTCTGAGTAATATGATGTGATGCTGGGTATGATTGGTTATTCTGGAGAAACAACAAATAAGTTGTTGAAAAAACACATGTCTGCTGAATTTAAATTCCTAGCAAATATTGTGGGCAATGTGCTGATGGGCAAGCACACTGCACATGAGTACATCACCATACACCAATTCCTATTTATGTGTGTTGTGGTTAACAAGAAGAAGGTGAACTGGGCTCAGATCATGTTTGACCTGATTAAGAAAAAGAATACAAAGAAAGAAGTTTGCTTTGGAAGAATATTTGGAATCTTCCTGAAGGAGAACGCTGCTGAATCACTGGTCTCCCCGACCATATTCATCAATTCCTCCAAGCGGCTCACCTGTGCTCTCTTTGGAAGGTGGGAGAGGACTACAACTAAGCCCTTCAAGGCTCCATCCTCTTCCTCTAGGACTTCTGAAAGCACAAGGGCAGTAATAGCCTCTCCATCACCCTCAAAAGCAGCTCCCTCCTCCTCTAACATTTCTTCTCTTCGACAACCACAACAACAACCACAACAATCAGTTCATATTCCTACTCCAGCTCCATCTCCTGCAACTTCTCTACAAATAAATATCACTGAAATTCCCTCCTCTCCCATTCAGGAATACCATCAACCCTCTCCTTCCCAATCACCACAACCATCTCCACCTCAATCCCCCCTTCCACCTCACTTAACTATCCAAGATCCTGACATCTTTCTCTCCTCTCACACATTAAATCTTGTCATTCCCCCATCCTCCCCACATCAAGAACCCGTCTCCACACCACAAATTCCACCCTCTACAACAGCTCCTCCCTCTGCACCCTTCCCTTCCCTAGTCCAAACAGACCTTCCATCTTCTGCACCTGACTCCAAACATACAGACATGTCTATTGTATTTTCTATTTGCTCCAATTGTGGTCATCACAATCCCTACTCCTCCATTTCCCAGAATCTCTATATTTAAACTTCTCTGACATTGCTAAAGATTTACTTGCATTCATCTCTCCCTCTCTTCAAATTCTTTTAAATAAAGATCTAGCTCCTCTCACTGCCTCCATCCAAACTCTATCTGCCCAAGTTGTTGCTCTATCTCCTGTCCCTTCTTCTGAGGGACTCGCTCCAGGACCCTCTACAGCCAGTCAGGGGGAGATGCTTCATGATGAAGAAGCTCCAGTAACAGCAGCAGCAGTAGAGTTTGAAGCAGTAGCAGTAGCAACAAAAGAAGCAGTAGAAGCAGAAGCAGCGACAGAGTTTGATTCCTTATGACTGATTCTTCTAAAGATATATCAGATCCTTCTGCAATCATAGACTTAATAGAATCAGATACTGAGATGGATGCGCCTATTTTGGCTGAACTAAATACTGCTGGTGATTTTATTATAAATCCCACAGTAGATCTATTACATTTATTGAGTATTTTTGATATAGCTTATTTGAATAATCTGCCAGCAGACAACATCAAGCCATTTTGTCTATAGTCCCATACACCTCTCCCATAAGACCCAAAGTTGCCAAGCAACTAAAGGCTAGTTTTGTTACAACAGAGGTTCCAACAACAGAGGTTCCAGCTATAGTGGTTCCAGTCATTCCATCTCCACCCAAAGCTGTTTCACCCATTATTTCATCACCTCCAAAATATATTTCTGCTCCAGTTTTTGTTATGGATGATTCACCCATGCCTGATCTTGATGCATTGATCATGGCTGACATTGAAGAAGAAATAAGACAGTTGCTAAAAGCACTGTTGTGTATAGCCCTCCAGCTCCAGCTCCAGCTCTTGCTCAAGCTCTAGTTCTAGCTCCTCCTCCAGCTCCTACTTAGGCTGAAAAGCCAATTGATAAGTCAGCACTAAAGGCCATTGATGCCTTATATGATGCTCCTCAGGATTCTTCTTCTGATGATGATGATAATGATGAGGACTCTGATGATGAGCCCAAGAAAAAGAAAGTGTCTAAGAAGAGGAAAGCTCCTCCAACTCCTGCCCCAAAACCAAACCCACCAAATGACACTCCTTATAATATACTCCAGAAGATTACACCTTACAAGGGCATGCCAGTATGGATGTGGCTGTCCAAAAACTAGCAAAAAGAAAGGAATAAAAGCAGAAGATATTCCCCACCTCCTCAAAGATACATAAAGGATCCTCCTCCTCCTCCTCCACCAGCTGATGGTGTTTCCAGTTCTTCAACTCAAAGGACTACCCAGTTTCAAACCTATCAAAGACAGCAGGGTAGGTCCTCATATTCAAGAAACAGCCAGCAAAGACAGTATTCATCTGGCAAGCAGTAGCATCAACAACAACAATTCCCTGAACATCAAAAGGCTAAAAGCCCCAAAATACATGCTTCCCCACCTGTACCATTTGAAGATACATGATTAACAAAGCTAAAGCTGAAGGGAAGGATTCTTCTCAATACTCTACAATATCCAAGTACAGAAAGGAAGAACTGAACAGGTTTGCTAAGGCTAACAAATTTTTTAATGTTGATGATTATATGAAACTGCATCCAGAAGTAGTAGTGCCCAGGGCTACATCTCTTAATATCATTAGGGCTGCTGACATGACAATGACCAAGGCTCAAGCTGTAGATCCTAACAGGGAAATTATATTTACACAGTCTGGAGACAAAACCAAAGAGGAAAAGCACAAGGAACAACGAAAGAAGAAATAAATTATAAAATGTTTTCAGTCTTTCTGTTATTCTAAAAACTATTTGTTTATATTCTGATACAAATCTCTACGTATATATATATTTGCTGCATATTTAAATTTTTCATGACAGATATATGTTTTATTACTTTGTCATTAATGTGAGTCTGTAATTAGAAACCGTACCCAAATAGGGGGAGATTGTTGGATCCCTAGTTACATTTGGGCTAAGTTCACTAAATTAGGATGTTTGACCCAACATATATAGCTAGGGTCATGTATTAGTTCTAGAGTCTAGGCCATGTCCTTAGAGTCAACACTATATGGACCAGCCATCAATAGACTGCAGAAGACTCAAGACTTAAAGAAATTTCAAAGACTCAGGAAATGAGTTCGATGTTCGTCGAACTTAGGTCGACGAAAGTCGTGCTCAGCTCCACAAAATCAAAGACAATTCTCTGAGCTGAGCTCGATGAATTTGAATCTCAGGTCGACGAATTCCAGAGTATACTTCAACATTCCAAGTCCAGAATTCTGCACACTTAACTCCAGTCGACGAACTTAGTTCTCAGGTCAATGAACTTAGTTCTCAGGTCGACGATCTCTTGGTATTATACTTCAACATCTTATTCCAGAAACATCTAAGTACTCTAAGTCCAAGATCACACTTTAGTCGACGAACTCACCTTCTGAGCTCGACGAACTTAGACCACAGTCTTGGCAAGAATTATCAAGTAACAGTTAGAAGTTCTCAGGTCGACGAACCCAGTTCTCAGGTCGACGAACCCAGTTCTCAGGTCGACGAACCCAGCTCTTAGGTCGACGATTTCTAGACACGTTACTTCAATATTATTAAATCCAAGAAACATGGAATTCTGTTATTCAGTCGACGAAGTTATATTCTCAGCTCGACGAACAACTATTATTTGGTCGACGAACTTGACTTCTTTGTTTGACGAACTCTGGACACAGATCGACGAATTCTGCTTACGGAATTCTATAGAGTTTCATACTTAGAAATTTCCCTCTCTCTGCCCCATTTCTACTGCAATAATTACTGAGTAATCAACGCATAAATATTCTCTGAATATTACCGTTAGAAGCAAGCATTGATTACAGTCTTCATCAGGATTATTGCTTGCCGTTTTTCCATGGGACAGTTGGGGAAATCAATCAATGCAAGTATTCTCCAGGCCGTCAACATTAAATGAAGAAAGGAATTCAAATTTCAAAGGGAAAATTATATGGAAAATATAAAAGGGATTTTCTTCATCTCTCTCGAGAGAAGAACAGATAGTAATACAGGATAATAGAAAAACTGACACAGAGAATATACGGAACACAGAGCTCACAGGGCAACAACACTGTCAAGAGACAAGAAGCCCTAGCCCTTGACTAGAGAAAAAAATAGCAAGCTGAAGAAGAAGAAGAACATACATTAAAGGTTAAGAGTCTTCTTTCTTCTCCATTCTAGGATTCTTCAAAGGACAACAAACATTCTATCTGTCAATAAGTTTCTGGAGTTCTTCTGGTCAAAGTAAAAGTTTGAAGTCCTATCACCTTGCAGCAAGGCTTCAACTTCCTGAACCATTATATATCTCAGGGGGAGCCTTTGCAAACATCATTTTTACACTAGATTCTTCTCAGTTGTATCTGAGAAAGAGAAGACAAAATCACTCTCTCATCCCCCACTATATAAAGGGTTCTTAACTCCCTGCAAAAGTTATTCCTTGTTGCAAGTCACCTGACCAAAAGACTTGAGGTTTGATTTTTGAGCACCTGATCAAAAGCTCATTGGTGGCAGTCACCTGATCAAAAACCTGAGTGGATTCCTACTAGGGTGGTAGAAGAGTGGATGTACCCATGTTTAGGGGAACCACTTTAAAATTCTTGTGTTGTCTGGGTTGCTCTTTTCTTTTGTTCTTGTTGTGGCTGTGCTAGCTAGGTTGCTGTGTTTGTATTTTAAATTTAATTTCTGCAGCACTAGTAATAGATTAAATTAATTAGCAAAAATTTTATAAACCCTAAATACTATATTCCCCCCCCCCTCTAGAGTATTTCAGATCTAACCCTTACTTTCAACATCAAATACAACTTAATTCATCTTAGTTCAAGAGTGACTTCACCGAATCTGAGTTATTGTGGATACAATACCCAACAAACATCAATTTGATCATGTCAGATCCAAGGTTTTCAGATCCAGTTTTCTCGGTTTTCTTCCACAACATATTCACCAAGATTTTCATATTTCAAGAAGAAAGATCCTTTGAGATTTTAGATTTGGAAGAGAAAAACATTTTTATTATTGTTGTAAATTGTTTTTACATTTGTAGGAGCTTTGTCTCCGATTTTGTAGGAGTTTTATCTTCGAATTTATAGATTCGCTAGTGGATCGAGGTGTAGATCCGGATTGTGGATCGAGTTTGTAGATCTGGTTGAGGATCGATGTGTAGGAGAGTTGCTCTGAGGTGTCAGATTGGAATAATATGAGAAAGGTGAAGTAGCTGAGTCATACCCTTTCTGCTAGATAGGCGAGGCGGGATTGTGGACGTACCCAAAACGGGGAACCACTATAAAAATCTCTGTGTTTGTGTGCTTGTGTTTTAGATAATTTGTATTCCGCAAAAAGTCGAAAACACCACCTATCCCCCCCCCCTCTAGGTGTTTAGGTAGACGCTAGATACTTTCATATATTTATCAAAATTTTCTTATATAAATTAATTAGACTTTAAAATTAAGTTGTTAGCAAACAAAGCTAGATTAATAATTATTAACACTTTTTAACTAAAAAGAACTTAAAAGAAACTTTAAACTACACCTTATGCTCTCTCAGAATTTTAATTTAATTCTAAACCAATTATAATAGGTATTAGGTTTTGGGAAAGAAAGGAAAATTGAAAAAGTTTTTAGATTGAGGGTGATGAATTTTATGCTCTCACCCCACAAAATATTTTTCTTCTGATATTTGAATATGCTTTCCAATAAAATGATGTATTTTATCCACTCATATTCCATAACATATGAACAAATATTCTCTCTCTTCAAATAAAAACAAAATAATTAGAAGTAATGAATTTTATCCTATTACTCCACTTTTAATTTTTGGGGATGCATATATGTACCTAGGAATACTTGATTCCCATGATATATGATCTAACCAAAAAGGAAAAATTGCATATGTGTAACATGGGATAATGAATTTTATTCTCTTATCCCCATGACATATGATCTAACAAGAAAAATTTAAAACATGGGAAATGCTAGCAAAAGTTTTTAGATTAAATTAAAATAATTAGAGTGCAACTATAGTAAATTAAAATTTTCTAAGAATCTCAAAGTATAAGTGACTATAATTGCAATATAGAAATTATTGAGCTAAGTATTTCAAAATTGAAACTAATTTGAATTAGAGAGAAAAAGAACGAAATAAATTACACTAAACAAATTTAATTCATAAGGTATTCCTTATAATTAAATCACCTAAAAATTAAATCTAACAAACATTATAAAATAAAAGATTAGTAAATCAAAAATTCATAAAAATATGAATAAATAAACTCAAAATAAATTTTCGAAAATAAGAAAAAATAAGCAAGGGGTTTATAATATTTTTGTATTTTTTTGTAAATTTTTGCTCTTTTAAGTTGAACTAAATAAAAAAAACAACAATATTATTTAATTTAAAATAAAAATAACAATAGTAGATCCCACCCCCATACTTAAAAATAAACATTGTCCCCAATATTTATAACCAAGTAGAAGGGGGAAAACAAAAGAAAATTATAAAGAAATGCAAAAATTAAAAAGATTTGTAAGGGGTGTCTCCCAAGAGCGCTTTTTTTCTCCCGTCTTTAAACTAGACGGTTATTGTTAAGAAAAAGGGAAATAAAAATTAAAATGAACGGGCAACTCCATTAATTCGCGTTTCGGCGAATGTGTCGGACTTGGTCGCGGGGGAACTCCTCCGTTTAATTCTTAATTTTTCTCCTTCCCTTTGACTTGAAAACGTAAATTCAGATCACCTATATATACCTGAGGTGATTTAAAGTTTTGTAGATGTGCGGCAAATGGATCGTTGATAATGTTTAATTGTAATGTATTATCTTCAACATAAGAATCATTAGAACAACAAAAATCAAAAATAGATGTGTCAGAAATAATTTCACACTGAGGAGAGTTCAATGAAAGATAATTATCAGGCTCCGGTTGCGTATTTTCTAAAATTAATTTTTCTTTCGAAAATTTATTTAAAATAAAATCATCGAACGCATCAGGTTCATAAATTTTCATTCATAAATATTTATACGTTGCGCCTGGGAATTCATAAATAGGAGAAAACTTCGGAGTTGTAGGAGGAGAAACATGTTCTCCTTCTACTCCCCCCCCAGCGCGTCCATACACTTAACAAATTATTGAAATAAAAGATTTTCTTCTTATTCGGTATAAGCAACTAAGGGGTACATGGAGATTAATGTTCCTCATTAGCGACATTATGCAAAGAAGAAGAAAAAATAGTAAAAGTAAAAAAAATTATCATACAAATTTTGGGGAGAAGAATCAAATGGAAATTGAGAAGATTCACCAAAATTATGATAGAAAGATTGCGATTCGGAAGAAGAAGAACAAAAAGTCGGATCTAAAGAAATATTCTCATTACTCGGGAATCTTTCCGGGTGATCAAGTCAGAAATGAACATCCGAGGAAGAAGGAAAATTACTAATATCAAAAAAATATTCTCATTGAAGCTTGAAATAGTATTTTTCATGAAAATTATTTCTAACAAAATTTGAAAAATTATTTTCATTAAAATTGGAAATATTATTGTAAAAGTTAATTTCATTAAAATTAGATAAAAGGTTTTCAATAAAGTAGGTATAATTATTTTCATAATTATTATCAAAATTATAAGAATAATTTTGATGATAAAAATTATAATAGCATTCCTCACTCCAATGAGGGGCAGCGCAAAAATTACATAAAATTTGTCACCATCTTGCGGCTTGCAAAATATTAACTTTGTGTGTAAGCTCGACAATCATAGCGTCTAATTGAGATAACATTTTTTTTGTAAAAAGAAAATAAAACAACCAACACTTAATAGATAGAATTCAAAAAAGAAAATGATAAAGTGAATAAGGGTAGAGAAAGAGAATGATAAAATTAATACAATTCGTGCTTTCAAAATATCAACAAAAATACTCCCTGGTAACGGCACCAAAACTTTTATGTGTAAAATTTAAGATTAGTAATATATCTCTAAATTCCACAAACTATAGGCAAGAGCACCTATCGTTTATAGTATAGGATATTTAAGAATATCAATTGTGGTAGTATTCCGGGTCTGTAGAGTGCTTCTACTCACATGAATTTATATTATTTTATCGAATATTAAAAATAGTGAATAATTAAACTAAAAGAGGAATTTCTATGAAATAAAAATTAACACTTGATTTAGAATCTCTTTGGATTAAAATAAACTTTAATGAAATGATAAAAACACAAGCTCCTAATTACTTCATTCGACCGTGGAGGTTCCCAAAGTATGAAAGCATCTCTCTCGAGCCCATGCTTTTGACTAACCTTAGGTTGATCGATTAAGACCCCTCAGCCCGTCGAAACCCCAAAGCTTGCTTTAAGAGGTGAACCCTACTATTGGATTTGACTATAATCCGGCAGATTTGTATCGTCCTCTCTCGAGGAGTGCATGCAACTCCTTTTATCTTTGAGCAATCTACTCGTATCAGCAAGCTCTCGGTCATTTAAAATACGGATCGAGGATCGAAGAACATATCCGTGAAATATGAATTCCACACAAAATAATTCAAAGATAAATCGATAGTGAGCAAATTAGATAACTTGACCATTTGAATAAAAATATAGAAATCTTTATTTCATTCAGAGTTCATCATTGTCAAGTGAAAAATAAACTTTAGCTACTTAGCAGGATGAAGAAACTATAAATGAAAGAAAACATTGCAAAATAGAAAGACATGAAATGAAAATACATAAACTAAACTAATAACGGAAACAAAAATTACAATAAAATAGTAAAATAAACCTAAACTAAACTTCAAAAAGCTACTCCAAATCTTTCCACTCTGCTCTGAATTTTTCTAGAATTTATAGGCAAAGTTATTGGCATTCACGCTCCTAGGTCATGCCTGTGACCTACGGTATGTAAGGCTCAAAAACTGCTGTGAAACCCCGAGAACGTTGGCGAGAAATCGCCAAAATCTGTTAAATTGCGGGTCACGCCCCTCGGACATGCCCGTGACGTAGGGTGTGTTTATTACATTACGGAAAACGACAGGAAGGAGAAACGGTGGGAGTTAAATCTGTTAGTTGTGGTACGGGTCACGCCCATAGGATACGCCCGTGACCTAGGGCGTGTAGGCTTGAACGGTCAACAATAGAAATTGTTAATTGTTGACTGAGTAACGCCGGGGAGTTACGTCCATGGTCACATCCGTGGCCAATAGGTCACGCCCGTGTATAGGGCGTATAACCCATAACCGGCGTGCGTTGTTAATTTGGAGTTCCTGCTGGAGGCACGCCCATGTAGGATGGTCACGTCCCATGTCATGCCCATTGCATTGAGGCGTGTAACTTTAATTGACATGGAATGGTGGTGGATTAGCACCTGGATGTCACGGCCAGGGACTATGGTCACGCCCCCCTGTAATGCCAGTGTTATGGGCGTGTACTAGGGAAAAATTCAGATTTTCTCCAAATTTTCTCCAAATCAATCCTGCCAGCTCCATATTGTTATTTGCAGCCTAGATTAACTTGTAAATAGAAAAAGAAAAGGAATTAAAGTAAATATTAAGTTAAAATTAATAGAAATCAATTATTTATTAAGTAAAAGTTATATTAAAACACCATAAATATTGGCTTATCAAATACCCCCAAACTTAAGCTTTTGCTATTCCAAATCCAAACTATAAGAAGTATTTATAAAAAAGTTATTTAATTTCTAATTTAAATAAACATTTATTAAATCAAAGGAAAGTTAAAATTAAACTTTAAGGACTCAAAATTGAAGTCCTAAAATATGAAATTAAAATGTGAAGAGCCAAATATATTTAACAAAATTTTCTCATATAAATTAATTAGACTTCAAAATTAAGTAGTTAGAAAACAAGGTTAAATTAAAAATTATTAAAACTTTTTAACTAAAAAAAACATAAAAAAAATTTAAACTACTACTTATGCTATCCCAGAATTTTAATTTAATTCTAAAGCAATTATATTAGGTATTAGGCTTTGGGAAAGCAAGGAAAATTGAAGAGGTTTTTAGATTGAAGGTGATGAATTTTATCCTATCAACGGACAAAATATTTTTCTTTTGATATTTGCATATGTTTTCCAAGAAAAAGATGAATTTTATCCTCTCATTTTGCATGACATATGAACAATTATTCTCTCTCTTCAAATAAAGACAAAATAATTAGGAGTAATGAATTTTATTCTTTTACTACATTTTTAAATTTTGGGGTTGCATATGTGTATCAAGGACTATTTGATTCCCATGACATATGATCTAACCGAAAAGAAAAATTACATATACGTACTAGGGGATAATGAATTTTATCCTCTAATCCCCATGACATATGATCTAACAGGAAAAATTTAAAATAAGGGAAAGGCTTGCAAAAATTTTTAGATTAAAATAAAATAATTACAGACCAACTATAGTAAATTAAAATTTCCTAGGAATCTCAATATATAAGTGAATACAATTGCAATCTAGAAATTATTGAGCTAAGTATTACAAAATTGAAACTAATTTGAATTAGAGAGAAAAGGAACTAAATAAATTATTCTAAACAAATTTAATTCATAAGGTATTCCTTATAATTAAATCACCTAAAAATTAAATCTAACAAACCTTGATAAAATAAAAGATTAGTAAATCAAAAATTCATAAAAATATGAATAAATAAACTCTAAATACATTTCCAAAAATAACAAAAACTAAGCAAGGGGTTTAACATATTTTTTGGTTTTTTTGTTAATTTTTGCTTTTTAAAGTTGAACTAAATAAAAAAACAACAATATTATTTAATTTAAAATAAAAGTAACAATAATAGATCCTAATTACTTCATTCGACCGTGGAGGTTCCCAAAGCATGAAAGCATTTCTCTCGAGCCCAAGCTTTTGACTAACCTTAGGTTGATCGATTAAGACCCCTCGACTAGTCGAAACCCCTAAGCTTGCTATAAGCGGTGAACCCCACTATTGTATTTGACTCCAATCCGGCAGATTTGTATCATCCTCTCTCGAGGAGTGCATGCAACTCCTTTTATCTTTGAGCGATGTACTCATATCTGTAACCTCTCGGTCATTTAAGATACAGATTTAGGATCGAAGAACAAATCCGTGAAATATGAATTCGACATAAAATAATTCAAAGATAAATCGATAGTGAGCAAAATAGAGAACTTGAATAGTTGAATAAAAATATAGAAAGCTTTATTTCATTCAGAGTTCGTCATTGTCAAGTGCTAAATAAACTTTAGCTACTTAACATGATGAAGAAACTACAAAGGAAAGAAAACATTGCAAAATAGGGAGACATGAAATGAAAATACAAAACTAAACTAATAATAGGAACGAAAATTACATCAAAATAGTAAAATAAACCTAAACTAAACTTCAAATAGTTAATACAAATCTTTCCACTCTGCTCTGAAGTTTTCTAGAATTTATAGGAAAAGTTGTTGGTAGTCACGCTCCTAGGTCATTCCCGTGACCTAGGTCATGTAACGCTCAAAAACTGAAGTGAAAGCAAGGGAACATTGGTGAGAAACCGCCAAAATTTGTTAAATTGCGGGTCACGCCCCTCGGTCACGTCCGTGACCTAGGGTGTGTTTAGTATGTTACAAAAAATGACGGGAAGGAGAAATGGTGGGAGTTAAATCTATTAGTTGTGGGACGGGTCACGCCCATAGGTCACGCCCGTAACCTAGGGCGTGTAGGCTGGAACGGTCTGCAAGGAAAACTGCTAATGGTTGATTGAGTAACACTAGGGAGTTATGTCCATGGTCACGTCCGTGACCAATAGGTCACGCCCCTATACAGGATGTGTAACCCATAACCGGTGTGCATTGTGAATCTGGAGTTCCTGCTGGGAGCACGCCCGTGTAAGATGGTCATCTCCCATGTCATGGCCGTTACATTGAGCTGTGTAACTTTAATTGGCATGTAATGGCTGCAGATCAGCAACTGGATGTCATGGCCTGGGACTATGGTCACGCCCCCCTGTCATGCCCGTGATATGGGCATGTACTAGGTAAAAATTCGGATTTTCTCCAAATTTTCTCCTGATTAATCATACCAGCTCCATAATGTTGTTTGTAGCCTAGATTAACTTGTAAATAGAAAAAGAAAAGGAATTAAAGTAAATATTAAGTTAAAACTAAAGAGAAATATATTATTTATTAACTAAAAGTTATATTAAAACACTATAAATATTGACTTATCAAATACCCCCATACTTAAACTTTTTCTATTTCAAAGCAAAACTATGAGAAGTACTTATAAGAAATTAATATAATTTCTAATTAAACTAAAAATTTATTAAATCAAAGGAATGTTAAAAATAAACTTCAGGGGCTCAAAATTGAAGTCCTAAAATATGAAATTAAAATGTGAAGAGCCAAATATATTTAGCAAAATTTTCTCATATAAATTAATTAGACTTCAAAATTTAGTAGTTAGCAAACAAAGTTAGATTAAAAATTATTAACACTTTTTAACTAAAAATAAATTTAAAAGAAAATTTAAACTACTACTTATGCTCTCTCAGAATTTTAATTTAATTCTAAAACAGTTATATTAGTTATTAGGTTTTCTGAAAGCAAGGAAAATTGAAGATGCTTTTAGATTGAAGGTGATGAATTTTATCCTATCACCCCACAAAATATTTTTCTTTTTATATTTGCATATGTTTTCCAAGAAAAAGATGAATTTTATCCTCTCATTTTGCATGACATATGAACAATTATTCTCTCTCTTCAAATAAAGACAAAATAATTAGGAGTAATGAATTTTATTCTCTTACTATATTTTTAATTTTTGGGGTTGCATATGTGTACTAAGGAATATTTGATTCCCATGACATATGATCTAACCAAGACAGAAAAATTACATATGTCTACCAGGGGATAATGAATTTTATCCTCTATCCCCATGACATATGATATAACAAGAAAAATTTAAAATAAGGGAATGACTTGCAAAAAGTTTTAGATTAAATTAAAATAATTAAAGACCAACTATAGTAAATTAAAATTTCCTAAGAATCTCAAAGTATAAGTGACTACAATTGCAATCTAGAAATTATTGAGCTAAGTACTACAAAATTGAAACTAATTTGAATTAAAGAGAAAAAGAACTAAATAAATTACTCTAAACAAATTTAATTCATAAGGTATTCCTTATAATTAAATCACCTAAAAATTAAATCTAACAAACCATGATAAAAAAAGATTAGTAAATCAGAAATTCATAAAAATTGTATAAATAAACTCAAAATAAATTTCCAAAAATAATAAAAGCTAAGCAAGGGGTTTATTATTTTTTTAGGTTTTTTTTGTTTATTTTTTCTTTTTAAAATTAGACTAAATAAAAAAACAACAATATTATTTAATTTAAAATAAAAATAATAGATTCCACCCTCATACTTAAAAATAAACATTGTGCACAATGTTTATAAGATAAGTAGAAGGGGGAAAACAAAACCAAATAAAAAAGAAATGCACAAATTTAAAAGATAAGCAAGGGCTGTCTCCCAAGAGAGCTTTTCGTTTTCTCATCTTTAAACTACATGTTATTGTTAGGAAAAAGGAAAATTAAAATTAAAATGAATAGGCAACTCCCTTAATTCGCATTTTGGCGAATATGTCGGAGTTGGTCGCCCGGTAACTCCTCCGCTTGATTCTTTATTTTCTCCTTGTCTTTGACTTGAAAATGTAAATTCAAATCAACTATACATACCTGAGCTGATTTGAGTTTTTGTAGATGAGCGGCAAATGGATCGTTGACCACGTTTAATTGCAATGGCTCATCTTCAACATGAGAATAATTAGAACAATAAAAATAAAAAATAAACGGGTCAGAAATAATTTCACATGGAGGAGAGTCGTATGAAAGAAAATGATGAAGCTCCGGTTGTGTATTTTCTAAAATTAATTTTTCTTATGAAAATTTATTTAAAATAAAATCATTGGATGCATCAGGTTCATAAATTTTCATTCCTAAATATTTATACGTTGCGCTTGGGAATTGAAGAATCGGAGAAAAATTGGGAGTATGAGGAGGAGAAACATGTTCTTCTTCTACTCCTCCAGCGCGTCCATACACATAACAAATTCTTGAGATTAAGATTTTCTTCTTCTTCGGTATAAGCAACTAAGGGGGGGGGGATATGGAGATTAATGTTCCTCATTATCGACATTATCCAAAGAAGGAGAAAAATCACAAAAGTAATAAAATTCTCAACAAAATTTTGGGGAGAAGAATCATATTTAAATTGAGAACATTCCACAAAAGTAGGAGAGAAAGCTTGCGATGTGGAAGAAGAAGATCAAAAGTCGGATCTAAAGAAATATTCTCATTACTTGGGAATCTTTCCAGGTGATCATGCCGGAAATCAACATCTGAGAAGTAGGGCTGATATCGAGTCGAGTTCGAGCAATTTTGGTTTGGCTCGAAATCGTAATTTTCGACTCGAACTCGGATTGAAATCGACTCGAAATCGAAATTGATTTCAAGTCGAGTCGGCTCGACTCGAAATGACTCGATTCCGAGCAAGCTCGAAATCGAGACGAGTCGGCTGGAAATTGAATCGGGTCGGCTCGAAATTGAGATTTTTTTATTTTATTCCTAGTTTGCTCAAAATTAAATTGGGCAACCGATAAATTTAGCAAATGAAACACTTAATGTCTTCATTCTTTTTATTTAGGTTTAAATTTTATTATTTTAATCTTAAAATAAGAATATATTAATAAATATATTATTTTTTTAATTAATTCGAGTTAATTCGAATCATATTTCGAGCGATTCAGGGCTGGCTCAAAATCGACTCGAAATCATATTTGAGTCAAATTGAATCGACTCATATTGAGTCAAATCAATTTTAAACGATTTCGATTCGGCTCAATTTTCAAATGATTTTCGAGCGACTTTCGATTTTCGAATAATATGCTCAGCCCTACCGAGAGGGAAGGAAAATTAATAAAATCAGATGTTCTCATTGTAGCTTGAAATAGTATTTTCATGAAAATTATTTCATCAAAATTTGAAAAATTATTTTCATTGAAATTGGAAAAGTTATTGAAATTAGATAAAAGGTTCTCATTAAACTAGGAATAATTATTTTCATAATTATTATCAATATTATAAGAATAATTTTGATGATAAAAATTATAATAACATTCCTTACACCAATGACGGGCGCCGTAAAAATTACATTAAATTTGGCACCGTCTTGCGGCTTGCAAAAGAGTAACTTTGTGTGTATGCTCGACAATCATAGCGGCCAATTAAGATAACACTTTTTTTGTAAAAAAGAAAACAATACAACCGGTACTTAAGAGAATGAAATTCGAAAAAGAAAATGAAAAAGTGAATAAGGGTAGAGAAAGATAATGACAAATTAATACAACTCGCGGTTTTAAAATAATAACAAAAATACTCACCGGCAACAGCGCCAAAAACTTGATGTGTAAAATTTAAGATTAATAATATGTCTCTAAATTCCATAAACTATAGGCAAAGGCACCTGTCGTTCATAGTATATAATATTTAAGAATATCAAGTGTCGTATTCTTCCGGGTCTGTTGAGTACTTCTACTCACACAAATTTATATTATTTTATCGGATATTAAAAATAGTGAATAATTATACTAAAAGTGGAATTTCTACAAAATGAAAATTAACACTTGATTTAGAATCCCTTTGGATTAAAATAAACTTTCATGAAATGATAAAAACACAAGTTCCTAATTACTAACTTCGACCGTGGAGGTTCCCAAAGTATGAAAGTGTCTCTCTCGAGCTCATGCTTTCACTAACCTTATGTTGATCGATTAAGACCCCTCGGGTAGTCGAAACGCCTAAGCTTGCTTTAACCGATGAACCCCACTATTTGATTTGGCTCATATCCGACAGATATATGTCGTCCTCTCTCAAGTAGTTCATGCAACTTGTTATATCATTGAGCGATCTGCTCGTATTCGCAACATCTCGATCATTTAAGATATGGATCAAGGATCAAAGAACATATCCGCGAAATATGAAATCAACACAAATAATTCAAAGATAAATCGATAGTGAACAAAATAGAGAACTTGACCATTTAAATAAAATATAGAAAGCTTTATTTCATATTGAGTTCATCATGATCATGTGATAAATAAATTTTAGCTACTAAACATGATGATGAAACTACAAAGGAAAGAAAACATTGCAAAATAGAAAGACTTGAAATGAAAATACAAAAACTAAACTAATAACGGAAATGGAAATTACAACAAAACACTAAAATAAACCTAAACTAAACATCAAAAGCTACTCCAATATTTCCTCTCTGGTCTGAATTTTTCTTGAATTTATGGGAGAGTTGCTGGTAGTCATGCCCCTAGGTCACGCCTGTGACCTAAGGCGTGTAAGACTCGGAAACCACTATCTTGAAAGCCCGGGAATGTTGGTGAGAAACTGCCAAAATCTATTAAATTGCGGGTCACGCCCCTCGATCACGCTCGTGACCTAGGATATGTTAGAGTCTGTTACGGGATACGGACATGAAGGAGAAACGGCGGGAGTTAAATCTATTGGTTGCTGGACGGGTCATGCCAATATGCCACGCCCGTGACCTAGAGCGTGTAGGCTTGAATGGACTGAAACAAAAACTGCTGATTGATGACTGAGCAATGCTAGGGAGTTAAGTCCATGGTCACGCCCTTGATTAATAGGTCATGCTCATATACAGGGCATGTAACCCATAACCAGCGTCTGTTGTGAATCTTATATCACGCATGTGACATTGTGGCTTGTAACTTTAATTGATGTTGAATGTTAGCAGATCATCACCTAGAGGTCACGACCCATAACTATAGTCATGCCCACCTATCACGCCCGTGACAGGGGCATGTACTAGGGAAAAATTCAGCATTTCTCCAGATTTTCTCCTAATCAATCCTGTCAGCTCCAAATTGTTGTTTGCAGCACAGATTAACCTATAAATAGAAAAAGAAAAGGAATTAAAGTAAATATTATTATAAGACTAAATAGAAATCAATTATTTATTAACTAAAAGTTATATTAAAACACTATAAATATTGACTTATCAATGACATGTTAGTTATTTTAAGTATAAAAGTATCATTATGACTATCTCGTGCATAGCATATTTCAAGCCAAAGTCATTTTATTTCTAACTATGTAAAAGACTCTTTCATACTTATATTAAATCTAGAGGTATGCATATCATGAGCTGTCTTATTTGGATGTTTATGCTCATGTAGGATGTTAACCAATATAAATAGAGTATTTCTCGCACCATATATTCATGTTTTTGCTCGTGCACTAGTTGATCCATTGAGCCGAGGGATATGGCCATCAAAACCTAACTTAAATTACAGGTTTCTTCATAATAAACATGAGGATTTCAAATAAAGTGTTAGGTTCGAGTTCTTTACTTATCTCCTACAGTTATCCCCTGCACAATTTTCTTTTACTCTGTTATATCATTTAAATGTGGAGAAAATGTGAGTTGAGATAGTTGGTATCAGAGGTGTACTTTTAGCGGTCTTGTTCCATTATATACATACCGATCTGTCATCAGTACGCCTTTGCTGAAGCATGAACACTACATTCATAAGCATGATAAGCAGTATACATGGCATATTATGTAGCATGAGATGCATAATATGTGTTTGTATATGGACTCTCATAGGAAGCATCTTGTGACTTTTATGTAGTATGGGATGCATAATAATCATCAAATGAATGCACATTAGATTTTGCTTTTTCATTACATACAATATTATGTAGTATGAGATGCATAATATTTCATGTGTGCACCAATCAAAACATGCATTAAGGCCTTTATTAGATTGTGTAGCATAACATGCATGACATAACATAGCATTACCATACGTGCCAAGCTGAAGATCTACATGATGACATATGTACAAATATGGATTTAAACTGAAAAGAATAAGAACTCATGCATTCATGGTTTACACACATGAGTCAATACGATGATGGTATATCATCCTTAGTTTAAGAATAGCATCATTAATGAAATTCCAAGAGTAAGTTAGCAACATGACCAAGTATCTATACATGTATGGTCTGAACTAAGTGGTAAAATTCTAGCGATTAATCTAGGTTTGTGATTTGACGTTCGTTGTATTCATAGGATGCCGCCTAAGCGTATTGCGAGCTCGAGGGGGAGTCAACTGGTGCGTATAAAGAGGTTGTGATTGAGGGACTACGATAGAGAAATGAGGCTCTGACAAGGCAGATGGTGGAGATACAATCGCAGATCCACGCACTGTTGACTATCATTTCAGGGCAGCAGCTGAGAGTGCAGGTCCCTACTATGGGTCAAGCCATTCTCGTTCCTCCTACTCCCTTGGTGCCTCCAGTTCAGCTGCCACTAGATATGAATTTTATCTCGCATTTTCAATGACTAGGACCTCATACCTATGACGATAGAGCTGACTTTTGGCATTGGACGATTAAATTATCGCGATCGAGGAGATGTTCTCATATTCAGGAATTTTTGCAGACCAGAGAGTGACGGTTGTAGCTTACCAGTTAAGGGTCTTGTAAAGAGCAGGTGTTTAAGAGAAAAAGAAAACCTCACTGATGGATGTTTGTGGGGATCCTTCAAGGCATTGCTACTCAAGAAATTTCTACCATCAGTCGAGCAAGACCATTTGATAAACAACTTCATGCATCTGAAACATAGACAATTCACGGTCAGTGAGTATGAGGTAGAGTTCAGCAAGTTGAGCCGGTTTGCCCAAGATTTAGTAGCCTCTAAATCTATCAGGGTCAAGCGATTTCTTGGTGGTCTTAGGAGTGACACCTCGCAGCTAGCTAGCGTTTATGGATCTGAGAACTATGTTAAGCTAGTGGAAGCTGCACTTAAGGTCGAAGCTATCAATAATTCCAAAAATCGAGGAAGGCAAATGAGGAAGGTCAAGAGGAAGTCTGATGATGGTAAGAACTCTCAGGAGTCTGGTCCCGCTTCAAGAAAAGAAGCAATGAGGTGTTTAGTTTCTATGGCAGGTCATGCAATCCGTTCGAAAAGTGTTTCAAGAGGTTGGGTGCTGAAAGACAGCCGCAAGTGCATGCAATTCAGAGAGCTCCTAAAGGAGATCTGGTTTGTGCTTTGTGCAAGCGGAAGGGGCACGATACTACCCATTGTTGGGGTAAGGATAAGACCTACTTCCAGTGTGGATAGAGAGGGCATTTTATGTCAGAGTGCCCGCGGTCTCAACCCTTACTGCAGCCAGTTCCACTCCAAGCCTTGTCATCCCTGCAACATTTGGATAAAGGGAAGGGCAAGTTAAATGTGGTGACGTTGGAAGAAGCGTAGACTTCCGCCCATGCGATCTCAGGTTAGATTCTAATCTAGTTCTTATCTTTTAGCTTTAGTTTTGATGTTCATTCTTCTAGTTACATATGCAATTTTATAGGGAAGTTTAAGGTAAAGAACTGTTGGGCAGGTGTTCTTTTCGATTCCGGTTCTACCAACTCGTTCATCACTAGGAATTTTGTAGAGCATCATCATCTAACCATCGATCTAGTTGGCGATTCATTTTGCATTAAGTTTCCTTCCAGTGATTGGGTGGTGATTGGCCAGGGTATCCAGAGTTGTCTGATCCTTTTTGGTGATTTCCTAGCTTTTGCTGATTTTAAGGTGTTAGACCTGAAAGACTTCGTTGTGATCTTGGGCATGCACTGGTTGTTTAGATATGATGTGGCTATCTAATGTAAGGTTAAGCGTTTGGACTTCAAGATGGACAGGGGCCACCCGAGGAGTGTGTATAGTTTTCCACGCCAGGATTCCCCGATCATTTCTGCAGTGTGTGCTCGGAAACTTTTAGATTCCGGCTTTTTTGCTTGTCGTGTTTCTATTTTGGAGACTGTTGGTAGTTTGTCATGAGTCAAGGATATTCCGATGGTGCGAGGGTTTCCTGATGTTTTCCCAGTTAGTCTTCCTGGTCTTCCTCCTAAGATGGATGTGGAGTTTGTTATTGATTTAGAGTCGGGTACTCGCCCTATTACTAAGGCACCATACCGAATGGCCCTGCGTGATCTGGAAGAGTTGCATTCCCAGCTGGATTAGTTATTACAGTGTGGATTCATTAGGATAAGTTCTTCGCCTTGGGATGCTCCCGTGTTGTTTGTTAAGAAGAAGGATGGATGTATGACTTTGTGCATCAATTATAGTGAATTGAATAAGGAAAATATCAAGAACTGGTATCTCTTGACGCGAATAGATGATCTATTTGATCAGTTGCATGGTATTATGGTGTTTTCGAAGATTGACCTTCGTTCAGGCTACCATCAGCTGAGGATTCGTGAGATGGATGTTCCGCGGACCGCTTTTCGTTCTCGGCATGGACATTTTGAGTTCTTGATAATGTCCTTTGGATTGACAAATGCATCATCTGCCTTGATGACATGATGAATAGAGTGTTCAAAAATTTTCTTGACCGTTTTGTGGTCATTTTTATTATTGATGTCTTGGTTTATTCCCGGAGCACTGAGGAGAACGCACATCGCTTGTGTTTAGTTCTATCTGCTTTAAGAGAACATAAGTTGTATGCAAAGTTTAGTAAGTCCGAGTTTTGGCTACCTCAGGTTTCCTTTTTGTGTCCTGCTGTGAATAAGGATGAAATTTCTGTTGAACCAAAAAAGATAGTTGTCGTAATGGATTGGAAAGACCTACCACACCCAAAGAGATAAGAAGTTTCCTAGGGTTGGCAGTCTATTATAGTGGTTTATGGAAGGATTTTCTACGTTGTCTATACCGCTGACTAAGCTTACGCAGAAGAACGTAGCGTTTGTGTGGAGCGATAAGTGTGATGAAGCTTTTCAAGAATTGAAAAAGAGGTTATGCAATGCTCCAGTGTTGTCTTTGCCTACCGAAGAGGTGGAGTATGCCATTTATGTTCATGCATCGCATGCTGGATTTGGTTGTGTATTGATGCAAGATGGCAAGGTAATTCGTATGGGTTGAGGAAACTAAAGATTCTTAAAAGGAACTACCCTACTCTTGATTTGGAGTTTGCGGCAGTGATTTATGCCCTGAAGTTGTGGAGACATTTGCTGTTTGGCGCGTTGTGCAAGATTTATATAGACCGTAAGACCTTAATGTATGTCTTCACTCAGAAGGAGCAGAATCTGCGCTAGCATAGATGGTTGGAGTATGTCGTGGATTATTATGTTGATATACTTTATCGTCTTGTCAAATCTAATGTGGTAGCCGATGCCTTGAGTAGAAAGACCGTGCTGATCTTTCGTCTCTCGGTGGAATCCTTGGTAGAAGCATTTTTGTTAATGTACATTTCTATTGGCTGTAGAGACTCCCCAAGCAGCTTGGAAGTGTCAGAGCCTTTATGGATTATGCTTACAAGGTTACATCAAAAGGACGCTCCTGATTTGCAGCACCTTCATAGTGTAACTGAGAAAGGGGAATTATCAAACTATTCAATTGTTGATGCGGGTACTTTGAAGTACCGTGGTAGATACTGTATCCCTGCTATATAGGATATTCGAGCTAAGCTGTGTAGTGAGGCGCATGATTCTAGTGTTTCCTACCACACTGCTTCTACTAAGATGTATGGAGATCTGAAGCAGGTTGTTTGGTGGTATGGATTGAAGAACGATATAGCCATGTTTGTGTCACAATGTTTCACCTACAAGCACATTAAAGCAGATCAGGGACCGACTGGTGGCAAGCTGACGCCTTTGGATATTTAAATTTGGAAGTGGGAGAGTATTTCTATCGACTTTATTACTGGTTTATCGAGATCTACCCGAGGACATGATTCAATGTGAGTCATAGTTGACAGATTGACGAAGTGTGCTCACTTCGTGTCGTTCATGATTGATTACTCCATGAAGAAAATAGCAGAGTTATATTTGGATGAGGTCATCAGACTATATGGAGTACCTGTAAGTATCGTGTCAGATCGAGATTCTAGGTTTGCGTCTCATTTTTAGAAGAGTTTATAGGAAGGGTTGTGTACTGACCTCAGATATTCAACCTCTTATCATCCGAAGACCAATGGTCAGACGAAGAGAGTTAATCAAATTTTGTAGGATTTGATTAGATGTTATATCTTGGACCATGGAGTGGCGTGGGATGAGCGGCATAGATTGATGGAATTTTCCTATAATAACAGATATCAGTAGAGTTTGAAGATAGCCCCATTTGAGGCTTTGTATAGGAGACATTGTGAAACTCCCTTGTTTTGGGCCGAAGTGGGTGAAGGACCGTTGTTATGTCTGGTATCCTTGGAAGTGATGAATACTTCTGTGACGCATATTCGAGAGAAGCTTCGTATAGCTCAGGGGAGTTATGAGAAGAACGCTAATCGACAAAGGATTGATTTGGAATTTGCAGTTGGGAACATGGTTGTCCTCAAGGTTTCTCCGATAGTTGGTGTTAAGAGGTTTGTAAGGAACCACAAGTTGGATCCCAGGTATGTGGGACCTGATGAGTCCGATTTATATAGGGTTTTTAGGACACATCTGGGCTTATTTTCTTGCATGTGCACTATTTTTTCAATTGGAAAAGTTATATTTTTGTTTAGGGCTTCACTTCACCAATAGTGCATTGTTTTGGGCCCGTGGGTGTGCAATTGAACATTCTATTGTCGGGGGTATGCACATGGTGCTCCTTGTTATCTTTTTGTTTAGTTTTGTTTGCATTTTGGTGCTGGAAGCTTGTGCCCTAGCCTGGTTTTATTGTTGTGCAGGTAGACGGGTTGTCCCAAATTACATTTCCAGTTTCTATGTAAAATGCATAGTCGTGCGCATTTCTTCGCGCACGGTTCTAGTCCAATCGTGCATTTTACACAGCTTTACTGGGGCATCTGTTTCTACCTGTGCGATTTGTTCCCGTACGGTTTCGGCCAAACCGTGCGAGAAGTAATCGCACGGCCTGCACCTTTTGCCAAGATTTCCAGTGATCTGTGGTTAATCGTATGTTTCCTTCACGCACGGGCAACAGTGCCCGTGCGCGAGTAAAACGCACGGTTCCACTGTTTTCTCCTACATTCCTATGCTCTGTGTTTACCCGTGCGATTTCCTTCACGCACGTGCGAAATCGCATGTGCGCGATTACAATGCACGGTTAAACGCTTCTTCTTCCTCAAGCATTATCTGTGCGTGAATATCACACGATTCACGCACGGTCGTGCGCCAGACCGTGCGTGACCAATTTTCTAATCCTTTTCTATTTAAGAGCAGATTTTCTTCCATTTGAGGATGTTTTGGGGATAGACGTCTTCTACGGCAACTCCTCCGCATTTTTAGGGCGAAATCTGTCATTCCATAAAGGGGAGAATATCCGGGCAAGCATTCAACGCCAAATCCAAGCTGGAGCTTCCTCTCAGCCTCCTCCTTCATCCTTGAGCTTCAAGAAGGGTTTTATCTAGCTTTCTCCACCAAGCTAGAGAAGTTGTGCCATTCTCCACTGGCTCATGACATGAAGAAGACGGGTCCATTGGGAGTGAGTGACAGTGTCCTCTACCACGGACGCAGTTGATAATCGAGCTAGGATGCGGAATGACAACCCGTCAAATCCTACAGTGAATCCTCAACAAGACTTCAGATTCAGTCGATTTCACACACTTTTCTTCTCTTGTTGTTGATAGTATAGTTGATCTCTTATATTTGATGAAGTATGCTTATTGTAATACACGTTCATGTGTAATCATGTCTATGTGATTGTATGTTTTCGTTATTTTCTTGAGGTGCGCCCTTATTTTCCATCCTCCATCCATCTGTTCTTGCCGCACTAGCGATTGTTAGTGTCATGCGTAGCGAAGAGGTGCTTATGACCCTCATATTACTCGGTTCATTTGGTTCTTACGCTTGCCTACTCGTCCATCCGCCCAGCGATTCGGTGCATAGCGGCCCGTGTAGTCTTCCATCCCGCATGGCGAAGCATCGCATAGAGGCATTGCATAGGAGTAGTTGTTAGTGTTTTGCTTTATTTTATCGCAACCATCAAAACCCCCATAGTTAACTCCGACCTAAAGACTTCAATCTCAAGTCCTCCTCAATATTAACTCTCCCCTTACTGTGTTCCTTGAAGAGATCGATACTTGGGAAAGCCACCCATTTTATATTACTTGTGCGACCGGTACACTTGCCATTCAATTCATCAGGACCTTTCAAAGTTATTGAACGCATCGGAGTATCAAACTATAGGCTGGATTTTCTCGCAAATTTCCCTGGTGTGCACGATGTGTTTCATGTGAGCTAGTTGCAGAAATTTGTGATTAGTGACCGGAATGTTCTCGATTTGGTGCCCCATTTGCAACTTAATCTTTCTTATGTCGAAGTGCATTCTCTCATTCTAGATATTCAAGATCAGGTGTTGCGAAAAAAGACAATACCCAAGGGCAAGGTTTTGCGGTAAAACCAAGACGTGGAGAGCGCGACTTGAGAGTTGGACTCAGCTATGAGGGAGGATCATCCTCATCTATTCTCCTAGTTTCTTTTGATAAGTGTTTCTATTCAATATCCCTTGGTAATTTTCCTTCTTTAGTGGATACAATTGTGTATCATGTTTCGGGATGAAACTTTCTTTTAGGGGGAGTGGATTTAACACCCCTCATTTTTATGTTTATTTTAATTCCTTTAGAGGCGTATTTTTGACGCCAGGGTGTTACATTAACGAGCAATGTTGTTGGAGCGTGGTTTGGCTGATCGAAATACGAGGTTTTGACTCGGTGTGTTTTTAGTAGGTTGGTGTTGGTACAAACTTCGGGGAATTTTAACCCAAGTTTTGTTTGTCGAATGGTAATTTCGACTTCGCTGTTGGTTTTTTGGCAACGCAATTTAGCTTCGCTGCGAATTTCGTTGAAATCCGAGTTGATTCGAGTTTTTAGTCGTTTGGACATTTAATTTAATATATATATATATATATATATATATATATATATATATATATATATATATATATATATATATATATATATATATATATATATATATATAAGCATGTACGTTTTGGCGGGACCATATTCATCATCTTCTTTCCAAGCCATCAAAGATATTCGCAGATGAGAGAAAGCGACGGACATCACGGGCTTTTGGTCCTCGACTGTAGGAGTTTCGGTGCATGAAATCGTCGTCGGAGGGTAAATTCAGAAAGTTCTCGTCGAGATCTACGTGTGAGCGGTGAGTTTACCCCATTTCTTGGACTTTTGGGAAATAGGTTATTTGTTTTTTACCCTCATTTTCCCAAAAAGTTTCAGGAAGTGTAGCCAAAATGTTCTTGTGGCCAGATCCTTGAGGACGAGCGTTCGTAAGGCCGGATTTTGGAAGCTTTGAGGCAAGTTGTGAATCTTCCACTTGATATTTTCTTTCTTTTCATTCCTTTCATTTTTCTTCACTCCTTGGAATGTAGGAGTAGTGTATGGTTTTGCCAAGATCGATCTGCTGAGTAGTGTAGGATTTCCGGCCAAGGAAAATTCGTTGGATAATGGTTGAGTCCAGTTAAAGGAAATCTGTCGATTATAGGGGAGTCAACCTAAGTTTATTTCTTCAAATATGGTGGGGTAAGCCTGAGTGAAATTATTCAAATATTGATTTTGGAGCTAAGTCAGATTCGTCGAGTAATCTAGACGAATTCGTCGAGTTCGGCCTTGGTTTCGAGTGATTCTGTATTTGTTGAGTTTAGGCGTCGAGTTCGTAGAGTATCATTCTTTGCATTGAGTAGATTGTGTTTTGGCACCAAGAGCATCGAGTGATCTGTGATACTATGTCAAATTCGTCGAGTGTTCTCGATGAATTCGTCGATTATGGTGTTGGATTTGAGAGTGTCAAGTTACCTATTAGTTTAACTCTTTTTGGGAGAGTTAAGACTATTTGGCGTAAAGTGCGTCGAGTGATATTGTATGTCGTCAAGTGCTTTGGGTATGTGATATTGGCATCAAGAGCATTGATTAAACTCAGCTAGGCATCGAGTGAACTTTGCTAGGCGTCAAGTGAAGTAAAGTTCATGGAGTTAAGTCACGCGGTGAGTGAAACCACCTTGGCTTTGAGTGTGTTTAGTGAACTACAAATTCGTCGAGTATACTCGACGAATTTCTAGTGGCCTTGGCGATTTGCACTAATTCATCGAGTATCAAGGTATTGTTAGCCTATTCATCGAGTATCGCCAGTTAGCCAGATTTTTGCTATGTAGAATTCGTCGACTGTATACTGCATTCGTCGGGTATACTCGACGAATCATTGTGGACTAAGAATTTTCTTGCCAAATTGAGTCCGATTAGTCAAGTTTAGCCTTACGGTGATTTTCGAGATTTTTCTTCCGTTTTGCCTTTGGATTAATCCTATGTTTCATGGATATTTTTTTTTTGGTGTGACCATGATTGGCAGTGGATAAAGGAACACCAACGTAAGGCGCATATGAATCTTTGCCCTGGTGGTTTTACCCGGTGTCATTTTGTGACTGGGTGTGGAAGGGTAGGTTCCCACCACCTCAGGTGTCAGTTATTCCCCAATTTCGTGTTTGTCGAGTTATCAGACAACCTTTTCTTGGGCTCTTGTGAACTTTTTACTGTTGGTGTGTTGGGTAGCTTCCCACCAGCGCAGGTGCCGGATTTTGATGGTGTTTATGCTCATTCTATGATGAGCTTTCCACTCTAATGTATATAAACACTTATATAAATGTTTTTTATTGCATATATCTTTATAGCACTTGCTGCAGCTTGGGATATCTTACCTTTGTGAGTTCTTTCTTACTTATTAACTTATGGTTGAGCTTTGGGGTTTTCATTTCAGCTATTCCTATTTGGGTTGGTAATCCTTTGACTCTATTTACTTTCATTTGAAATTGATCCTTTATTTGCCACTTTTATATTCTTGCTGAGGTATTCTTTTCATTGGAATGCATTAGGTTTGGAGCAGTAGCGGTTGAGCGGCTAGGGTTGGTGGTTGCCGGTGTTCTGCAGTTGTTGAAATCGTCCTTTCCTCACAATTGTTAGGTAGTGTTGTTGTTTTGTTGATTAGTTAAAACATACATGCTTTTTGTTTCCTTCATGTCAGGTTGTTGACGCCCACTGGAGTATTCTCGACGAATTCATCGATTATGGTGTTGTCTTAGAGAGTGTCGAGAGACCTGTTAGTCTAAGTCTTTTTCGTCGATTTAATACTATTTTTCTTAAAGTGTGTCGAGTGATACTATATGGCGCTGGGTGCTTTGGGTATGTGCACTTGGCTTCGATAGCATTGATTAAACACAACTAGGCATCGAGTGAACTTTGTTACGCGTCAAGAGAAGTAAAGCTCATGGAGTTAAGTCTAGGCGTTGAGTGAAACCGCCTTGGCGTTTAGCGCGTTGAGTGAACTCTAAATTCGTCGAGTATACTCGATGAATTTCCAATGGCCTTGGTGATTTGCTCTAATTATTCGAGTATCAATGTAATGTTAGATGATTTGTCAAGTATCACCAATTAGCTAGATTTTTGCTAAGTACTATTCGTCGACTGTCTACTACATTCGTCGGGTATAATCGACGAATCAATGTGGACTTATAATTTTCATGCCAAATTGAGTCCAATTCGTCGAGTTTGGCCTTAGGGTGATGTTCGAGATTTTTCTTCCTTTTTGGCTTTGGATTAATCCAGTGTTTCGGTATATCAGTGTTTCATCGATGTTTTGTTTTGTGTGACCCATGGTTGGCAGTGGATAAAGGACCACCGACCTAAGGCCAGCTTTTGAATCTTTGCCCTGGTGGGTTTACCCGGTATGGTTTTGTGATTGGGTGTGGAAGGGTAGGTTCCGACCACCTCAGGTGTTCGTTATTCCCCAGTTTCGTTTGTGTCAAGTTATCAGACCACCTTTTCTTGGGCCCTTGTGAACTTTTTACTGTTGGTGTGTTTGTTTGGTTGCCGCCACCGCAGGTGCCAGATTTTTTCGGTGTTTATGCTCATTCTATGATGAGCTTTCACTCTAATGTATATAAACTCTTATATAAATATTTTATAAAGCATAGATCTTTATCGCACTTGTTGTAGCTTGGGATATCTAACCCTTGTGGGTTCTCTCTTACTTATTACCTTATGGTTGAGTGTTGAAATTTTCATCTCAGTTATTCCTATTTGGGTTGATAACCCTTTGACTCCTTTACATTAATTTGAAATTGATCGTTTATTTTCCACTTTTTTATTCTTGCTGAGGTATTCTTTTCTTTGGAATGCCTTAGGTTTGGAGTAGTAGCCGGTTAAGCGGCTAGGGTTGGTGGTTGCTGGCGTTCTACAGTTGTTGGATTCGTAAATTCCTCACCATTGTTATGTAGTGTTGTTGTTTTGTTGATTAGTTCAGACATACATGCTTTTTTGGTGGGTTCATGTCAGGTTGTTGACGCCCACTGGAGTTGTTATATTGTTAAGTTACTTGCTAGCTGCTTAGTCTCTTCTAGATGACTTGTTGGTTTTACTTGCTCTTTGGGAAGGTTTTATGTTAAGATTGCATGTTAGTTATTTTAAGTATAAAAGTATCATTATACTATCCTGTTCATAGCATATTTCAAGCCAAAGTCATTCTTTTTCTAATTACGTAAAAAACTCTTTCTATACTTATATTAAATCTAGAGGTATGCATATCATGAGTTGCCCTATTTGGATGTTTATGATCATGTAGGATGTTAACCAATATAAATATAATATTTTTCGCAGTGCATTTTCATGTTTTTACTCGTGGACTAGTTGATCCACTGAGCCGAGAGATACGACCATCAAAACTTTACTTAAATTACAATTTTCTTCATAATAAACTTGAGGATTTCATATAAACTGTTAGGTTTGAGTTCTTGCCTGAGCGCCTACAGTTATCCCCTACACAGCGTGACATCATGATGTGTGTTTTCTCTTACTCTGTTATATCGTTTAAATGCGGAGAAAATGCGGGTTGTGACGCGTGACTCACCAGCAACCTTTACTACAAATTCCAGACAATGCCAGGAGTTTTGGCAGTCAGTTTAGGAGTCTGATCTAGTTAGGTTAAGTTGAGTGTTGGAGTTTGTTTTCAGTTTTTTGAATTTCTTCCATGTATTTTTTCCAATTCATAGTGTAACTTTTAGCTTTGTTATTTTCAATTCAAGTACTTTTTTTATAATCATGTGTCTCTTAAATTTTTTATGTAATTACTCTATCCTGATGAGTAGCTAAATTTCATTAAGCACTTTATCATGATGAACTTTGTATTAAAATAAACTTCTTCAATTTTTCTCAAATTATCAAGCACTCTATTTTATGCACTTCGATTTATCTTTGAATTTATTTGCGTAGAATTCATATGTCGGGTATATGTTTTTTCGATCTTAGATCCATATCCTAGATTTTACTTAGAGGTTGTGGATTTTAGGAGACCACTCAAAGATAAAAGGAGTTGCATGTACTCCTCGAGAGAGGATGACATAAATATTCAGGTTTGGAGTCAAATCTAATAGTGGGATTCATTGCCTAAGTAAGCTTAGGGGTTTTTTCTTACAGAGAGGTCTTAATCGATCAACCTAAGGTTAGTCGAGAGTGTATTCTCGAGAGAGACACTTTTGTATTTTGGAAACCTTCGCGGTCGAAGTTAGTAATTTAGAGGCTCGTATTTTGTAATATCATGGAAGTTTATTTTAATCCAAAGGGATTCTAGCTCAAGTGCTAGTTTTTAAAACATCGAAATTTTCTTTAGCAAAATCTCTATTTTTCTTAGTTTGCAAATCAACTAACTTTTTATCCGATAAAATAATAGCTCTTCCTTGCGAGTACAAGACTCAACAGGCACCGAGTCTAAATACAACTATTGATCCTATACTCTAAAATGATAGGTATACTTGCTTTATCAATTTAGAATTGCACTCTAGCGTGAATTTTACGCATCAAGGTTTTGGTGCCATTGCCGGAGAATATCTTTGTTGATATTTGGAAAGCAGGTTCTATTAATTTTATCATTTTCTTTTTGTTTTAAAAAAACAAAAAAATTATTTTGTTTGTTTTCGTTAAAAGTTATATCTTTAATTTTTTGTAATTAAAATTTCTTGCTAAAGGGCCGTGTCAGGTTTTCATCATGCAAGACCCCCTAGTACCTTGCAAACACATCATTGGGTAGTCTTTGGGAAATCCGAAAAATTTTATTTTATAAATTTTTAATCTTAATACTTTTATTTTTATTTTTATTTTGGTGTATGACCCGAGGGAATCTGTAAAATCTATTTGACTTGGATCCGGAGATAGATCAAAGCTTATGACAATGCTTAAGATTCCGTGAACTCAATTCTCCAGATTTGGTTAAGTAATCCATAAGTGACAATTCTTCTTGTTCTTCTTCTTCCACTTCCCATTCTTCTCAATTTTCTTCTATTTTGGGTGACCCAAATCTACATAAGGCCGAACAACGGACTATGTCCTATTATGCTATGCCAAATTGGATGAGACGTAATCAAGTATTGTTCAACCCGCTATCGCTAACAATAACTTTGAATTGAAGTCGAACATCCTTCAAATGGTACAACAATATTTATAATTTGATGGGCTTCAAGATGAGGACCAAAAAGCACATATTTCAACTATTTAGAAATATTTGATACCTTCAAAATTTACAGGGTTTCTGATGATGCCATCCGGCTATGGATTTTTCCTTTCACTTTGCGCACCAAACCAAAGTAGTGGTTGGGTTCTCTACTAAGAGGCTCCATCACTACATGGACCGAGATGACGGAAAAATTTCTCACGAAATAATTTCTGGCCGCCAAAATGGCCAAGTTGCGCAATGATATTACATACTTCTCATAAGTTGATACGGAAACAGAATATAATACTTGGGAATGATTTAAGGAATTGCCTCGCCATTTTCTGCATCATGCAATCGCCGATTGGTTGCAAAATCAAACCTTCTATAATGGCCTCAATTCTCAAACAAGGCAACATATCGATGTCGCTGTCGGTGGAACGTTAAACAACAAGACACTGACGGCCACCCAAGAGCTTTTAGAAGGTACGTCCATGAATACGTATCAGTGGAGTACATCTTGATCTCATCATCCTAAATCGGCCGGGAAGTACAAAAGCGATACGATTTCGAATTTATCTCTCCAGGTTGAGATTAATAAAAGAATTGAAGACATGATTGCTTCCAGTTCTACACCTACCTGAAAAACTTCCAATATTGCCGAACATGTGCATTATATGGGTAATTCAAATAGGCTACCTTTTAATTCGGGAAATAATTATGGTAATACTTATCACCGAGGTTTAAGGAATCAACCCAATTTCTCTTAGAGTAATCCGAGGAATGTGGCACCTCCACCAAACACAATTGCACACGGTTATCTACCAGCATAAGCTCCCAAACCTCCCACTCTCGAGGTGGCTTTCAACAAATATACGGCTAGTAATGATGCTAATATCCGGAATCTCACCAGATCTATTCGCAAATTAGATAATCAAATTGGGCAAATTGCAAAATGCTCTATAATCGTCAACATGGAGAATTAACCGGTAATATGGAGCCCAACCCAAAGGAGCAAGCAAAGGCTATCATGTTATAGAGCGAGAAGGAGGTAACTACTACTTCAAATCTGGTTGAAATGGTGATTATAATTTCTACATCTATTCCTCCTATGGTTTTCAATAAAAATAAAATTAAGGAATTTTTACCGCCTCTTCCCTATCCATCTAAATTAAAGAAAGACCGGATAGATGAGCATTACAGATAATTTTTAAAACTATTTAAGCAAATTTATGTAAATTTGCTTAAATAGTTCTTTTATCTAAGAAAACTGTTGGAACACCCTATTACTAATTTGGGTCAGGATCACTATGTCTCTAGGAATTCAATGTTTGACCTCCTGTATAGCTCAAAAGGTCAATTAGAATTCAGTCTAAGGGTTAGAAGTCTAAGTTTGGAAGCTGCCCTCAAGACCTAGACTTTTTCAGTTTTAGTCTAAGTCATATCGTCGAGCTCAGCACGACGATTCGTCGAACTCCGATCGACGATCGTCTAGCTCAACTTCGACAGATCGTCGAACTCCATTCGACGATCGCTGAGCTCAACTTCTTCATATCGTCGAAATCCATTCAACGATCGGTTAGCTCAGTTCGACGATCTTGACTCAGCTTTGGATCTCTATCTCTGAGCTCAGTTCGACGATCTTTGAGCTCAGATCGACGATGTTCTGCTGCTGTATAAATCCATATAGCTGAGCTCAGTTCGACGATAGCAGAGCTCATTTTGACGTTTTCAGATAACTTCAAGGATGTTTCTAGATTCAAATTCAAATCAGTTAAGGAGTTATTCTGCAATTAATTCAGAAGATTTTCTAGCCGTTTTCATTTATTTCTGGACCAAGTTTCAAGGGATTTTCAAGGAATAATTCTATGGACTTTCCTCCAGAAGACACTTTTGCAATTAAGGATGCCATTATTGCAGACCAACGGCTATTCTTCACAGAGGATGTTTTTCCATTCAGTATCAGAGAATAAAAGTCAAGAATTCTTTTTGAATCACCCACATAGATTACAGATACAGAGACATACACAGACACACACAGACAGACATCACTGATCTTCAGAACAAGAACAAAATATTTTGTCTCAAAGAATTCTCAAGAACACACATCCAAGGAGATCAAATTTTTCTGAAATCTTCAGATCTCTCTAGTTTTAAAGTGTTCAAGGCCAACATCTTTCAAGACTCCAGACATCCAACATTTCAGCTGTTGCTGAAATCATCTTTTGCTGGAGCTCAACTTGTGAAGGCCTATCACCCTACAGCGAAGCTTCTTTTCCTGAAGATCTCAAGGACTCAGGGGGAGCTTTGACACCATCAATCCACATAGTCTTCTCAGCTGATCTGAGAAAGAGAAGACTTCCATCATTCTCTCACCCCCATCTCTGTAAAGGGTTTCTCAAACTCCCTTCAAAAGTTTGAGTTTGGTTTTTGAGGACCTTGTCAAAAGCTCATTGGTGGCAAGACACCTGATCAAAAAATCTGATTTGGTTTTTGAGCACCTTATCAAAAGCTCATTGGTGCCCAGGACAGCTGATCAACTCATCCTGCAGTGGATTCCTACCTAGGGTGGTAGAAGAGTGGATGTACCCAAGTTTAGGGGAACCACTATATTTACTTGTGTCATCTAGTTTTGCTTGTCTTTATTTTTGTTTCTGGCTGTGATTATTCTGTGATTAGCTTTTGATTAGTTTAGTTCTGTGATTAGATTTATTACTGCTTCCCTGCTCACTCATATTACAACAATTGTTGTAAAAAGTTTTTAAGAACCATATACTCTATTCACCCCCCCCCCCCTCTAGAGTATATCAGATCTAGCTGCACTTTCAATTGGTATCAGAGGGAGGTTGGTTAAACATACCACACCTTGGTGGTTGCACAGGCTAACACCTGAACCCAAAGATCCCTAGTTAGATCTGTTTTCTTTTGTAGTTTATTATTAGATTTTGTTTTCACAAATCATGGCCCAAAACAAAGATTATGCTAGCACCAGACCTCTAGTGTGCAATCTATATAAGTTTGCACTTTGGAAAGCAAGGATCAGACTATACATGAATTCTATTGACGAAGATATTTTTAACTCTGTTTTGACAGTATGTCCAAGACCATTAGAGAACTCAAATACAAATGCTGTTCCACCTCCATCAGCAACAGATGCTGACATCAAGAAATGGAAGGTAGCTGATGCCAAGGCTATGAACATCTTAGCCCAGACAATGTCTGATGATATATTTCAAAAGGTGGCTAAATGCAATTCAGCAAAGAAAATTTGGGACAAACTCTCTGAAATAGTCTCAGGCTCAGCTGATGAGAGAAAGGATAGGAGATCCCACCTCATATCTCAATATGAGAATTTCAAGAAGGGAGAAACTGAGTCAGTGGGAGATATGTACAACAGGCTCAGTCTAATTGTCAGTGAACTCAGGACATTGGATAAAGAGATCTCACTAACTGAACTCAATGACAAAATTGTAATGTGCTTCCCTAGCACTTGGGATTCAAGAATCTGGCCAATCAAGGATGCCAGAAGTTTGAATGAGATCACCACTGAAGCTCTATTGGGTAAGCTCAAATCTTATGAGCTACTCATCAAGAATAGAGAAGAAGAACAGAAGGCTGCCTCACCAGCCACAAGAAAAGAGAAGACCATAGCCTTCAATGCAACTGAAGATATGTCTGAAGACAAAGCCACAGGTAATGATGAACTGCTCAGTCTGTTGGCCAAAAGATTTTACAAGATGGCCAGAAAGGACTTCAGAAGGAGATCATACAAGGAGCATGATAAGCCAAGGTATGACAAGTCCATTAATAATAATAAAGAAATTGTTTGCTTTGGTTGCAGGAAACCAGGGCACATAGTTCCTGACTGTCCAGAAAACAAAAACAAGGACAGAAGGGACAAGAAAGAAAGAAGGAAGGAGAAAGACTCCAAGAGGAATGGCAATGGCAAACCCTCATCAAGCAAAAACAAACATACAAGAAAGGGGTTTGTTGTTGAATCCTGGAGTGAGACTGAAGAGGAGTTAGAAGCCTCATCCAGCTCCAGTGATGATGAGGATGATGCAGAAGAGAAATAGTTCTGCATGATGGCAATCAATGCCTCACAACATAATTCAGAAGAAGAGGAGTTAGAGTCAGACTCAGAGACTCAACCTGAAGAGAATCAGATAATCAATTTTTTTGATTTTAACTCAGAGGACTTTAAATCTGAATTTAAAGCATTGTGTTTAGACCTGCTAAAATCTGAGAAAGAAATTATCTCTCTCAGAAATCATCTATCTGAATGCCTCAAACTCTCTAAGTAGTTGGAGTGCTGTAGGGAGCAGATAGTTTCACTGAAAAGTGAGCTTTCTGAGGCCAAGAAGCTTGAAGAATCCCTTAATGGGAGAAGCATCAAGCTGATGGACATCACAAGCATAGTGAACTCCAGATTTAATAGTACCCTGGGCTTGGGTGCTTCATCCAGCCAACCCATAGTTCTAACAACTCCAATCAAATTCATTTCTGACAAAGGAAAGGGAGTTGTAGAGGTAGCTAGGAAAAATTCTGATCTGCCCCAGAAAACGAAGTCCCAGCAGAAATCGTCGAACGAAGGTCGACGATCGCCAAACGGAGATCGACGATCGCCGAATGCAGATCGACGATCTCAGGCAAAATCGTCGAACGCAGGTCGACGATCTCAAGTACCTGAACTCAGCCATAGTCGACCGTCGAACGGAGCTCGACGATCTGACCCAAGATCGTCGAACGCAGCTCCAAGATCGTCGAACAGAGGTCAGAGCTCTGGAAATTTTTTCAAGGGCAAATCAAAATTCAATCCTAAGGGTCCTTCATCCCAAATCTTTAACCCTTATACTGAATGGATTATACCTCCAAGGAGATATCATCCTGAAGGATATAAGAGTCAACCTGGGATGTCCTTTATTTCAGAATTTAAAGGTTATCAACCTAGGCCCAAGGTAAACTGGGTCAAAAATAAATGAATTATCTTATGTGCAAGTGAAGACCTATCCAACATCTAACCAGCAATGGTACTTGGATAGTGGGTGCTCTAAGCACATGACAGGGAATAAGGACAACCTCACATCCTTTAGAGCCAAGCTTGGACCCAAAGTTATCTTTGGTGATTCAAACTTTGGACAGACTAAAGGATATGGTGCTGTCCAGATTGGATCAGTAACATTCAAGAAGGTAGCTTATGTGGAAGGACTGAAGCACAACTTAATAAGCATCAGTCAGCTGTGTGATGAAGGCTACCAGGTGACCTTCAGCAAAGCATTATGCAAAATCAAGTCAGAGGGCAACACAACTGTGTTGACAGGTAAAAGGAAAGGTAACATCTATCTAGTAGATTTTCTTTCAACTGATGTAGATATTTGCCTGTTTAATTCTGTTAGTAGACCAAATATTTTATGGCATAAGAGACTAGGACACCTAAACCTTAGAACTATTGCTAGGCTATCCAAGGACAGCCTTGTTAGAGGACTACCATCTGACCCCTACAAGAAGGAAGGACTCTGCATGGCTTGTCAATTAGGCAAGCAAACTATAAACAGCTTTAAGTCACTTAATAAGAGTGATTCACCTAGGATATTGCATCTGTTACACATGGATCTTTTTGGACCTATCACAGTATAAAGCCTAGGAGGGAAATCCTACACTTTAGTAGTTGTAGATGACTTCTCTAGATTCACTTGGGTGTTCTTTCTAAGAAAGAAGTCTGATAACTTTAAGTGTCTGACAGAGTTTCTCAAATGTATACAGATGGAGTTCAATACTCACATTGCCCTGATCAGAAGTGATCATGGGATAGAGTTTGATTCTCTTCTTATGCAAGAGTTCTGTCAGAGTGAAGGGATCAGGCATACTTTCTCAGCTCCTAGAACTACTCAACAAAATGGGGTAGCTGAAAGGAAAAATAGAACCCTTATTGAATCTGCCACTACATTGTTGTCAGATGCTCATCTACCTCTATCCTTTTGGGCAGAGGCAGTGAACACCTCCAACTATGTGCTGAATAGAAGTTTGATACATAAACTAAAGGGAAAGACTCCCTATGAATTACTCAAAGGGAAGAAACCTAAAGTTGATTATTTTAGAGTTTTTGGTTGTATTTGCTACATACATAACAATGACAAGAAATATTTAGCAAAATTTAAAGCCAAAGCTGATGAAGGAGTGTTTCTGGGATACTCTATGGTCAGCAAGGCTTATAGGGTTTATAATAAATCATCTCTAAAAATTGAGGAATCTGTTCATATATCATTTGATGAATCTAACATGTCTTTCAAGGAGAAGATCCCTTCTACCATAGAACCTTTGCAGGAACATTCTCTTGTTGAAGACTTGAACAAGTTACAGGTTACCCAAAGGGATGAAAGTAGTGAAGATGAAGAAAATTCTCAACATATTGAAGAACAACTTGAAGAGCCAGTTGTTGTACCACAAGAGGAAACAACAACACAGGTTGGTGAACAATCAACACCCCCTATTGATTTAGTAACATATAGAGACCATCCAATTTCCCAAATAATTGGAGACATCTCAGCTGGTGTGCAAACCAGAAATCAGGTCAACCAAAACTTGTTGCACACCTGCTTCCTATCTCAAATTGAACCTCAGTCCATTCAAGATGCAGAGCAAGATCCACACTGGATCATTGCAATGCAAGAAGAGTTGCATCAATTTGAGAGGAACAAAGTATGGGAACTAGTGCCAAAGCCTAAGGATCACTCCATTGTTGGAACAAAGTGAGTATTCAGAAACAAACTGGATGATCAAGGAGTAATTGTAAGGAACAAGGCAAGGCTAGTTGCTCAAGGATATTCTCAAGAAGAAGGAATAGACTACGACCAAACTTTTGCACCTGTTGCAAGATTAGAAGCCATCAGAATATTTTTAGCTTATGCAGCACATAAAGGCTTCAAGGTATATCAGATGGATGTCAAAAGTGCATTCCTAAATGGAGACATCAAAGAGGAAGTATATGTCAGACAACCTCCAGGTTTTATCTCTCCAACTTATCCTGATTATGTTTTTAGATTGAACAAAGCATTATATGGTCTCAAGCAAGCTCCTAGAGCATGGTATGAGACCCTAGCATGCTTTCTCTTGGAAAATGGATTTATAAGGGGTAGAGTAGACCAAACTCTTTTCATTAGAACCCATAAGTCCCATACCCTACTAGTACAGATTTATGTAGACGATATTATTTTTGGTTCTACTGACTCCAAATTGCGCGGAAGGTTTTCCAACCTTATGCATTCTAAATTTGAGATGAGTAGCATGGGTGAGCTATCCTTCTTCCTAGGATTGCAAGTCAAGCAACATGCTGAAGGCATCTTTATTTCTCAAACCAAATATGCAAATGAATTGGTTAAGAAATTTGGCATGTCTGAAGCATCTTGTATGAAAACACCCATGCCTACTAATGCTGTATTGGATGCTGATGAACATGGGAAACCTGTTGATCAGACAACATATAGAGCAATGATTGGCTCTTTACTGTACCTTACAGCTAGTAGACCAGATATAATGTTTGCTACATGTATATGTGCTAGGTTTCATGTAAGCCCTAGAGAGTCACACCTAACACTAGTAAAGAGGATTCTCAGGTATGTTAAAAGTTGTCCAAATCTAGGTCTCTGGTATCCAAAATATTTAGCATTTGATTTAACTGGATTTTCGGATGCTGATTATGCTGGATGCAGAATTGACAGGAAAAGCACCAGTGGAACTTGTCAGTTCCTTGGTGACAGACATGTCTCTTGGTTTTGTAAGAAACAAACTTCTGTGTCAACTTCAACTGCTGAAGCTGAATATATGGCTGCAGGCAGTTGTTGTTCACAAATCTTGTGGATTCAAAACCAACTCCTAGACTATGGCTACAACTTAGAGAAGTCTAAAATCTTTTGTGATAACACCAGTGCTATTTCTATAGCTCAAAATCCAGTCCTCCATAGTAGGACAAAACACATAGAGATTAGGCATCATTTCTTAAGGGATAATGTTGAAAAGAATAAAATTGAACTACAATATATCCCAACTGATTTACAAAGGGGAGATATTTTCACCAAGCCCTTGGATGAAAAGAAACACACCTTCTTCCTAAATCAGTTAGGAATCTTAGATGGAGGAAGTCTTAAATAATATCCATGATCTTAAAAGCTTAAAAATTGACCAAGACTAGGCAAACATCCTGATTTTTCTTAGTGTCTAGAGTTTCTCTGATCTCTGAACTGCGCTCGACGATTTTCCCCTAGATCGTCGAACGGAGCTCGACGATTTCTGAAATCGTCGACCTGAGTTCAGCGTTTCTCATATAGTATGAACTATCTCTTCCGGTCAGCGATCATCGAACGACGCTCGACGATTTTGTTCTCTGAACGGTCGTCGAACAGAGCTCGACGCTATCCAATATCGTCGAACGGAGATCGACGATGTTGAAGACTCTTCAGATTCCTTTAGAAGCCTCGATCGTCGAACTGAGTTCAACGATCTTTCCAATTCTGCGTCGAACCCTAATATAAAATTCATTTTTCGCCGTCGTTCTCCTTTGCGCTTTCGATTTCTCTGCAAGAACTTTCTTTCCCTCCAAACATTTCTGCACTTGGTCGTTGTGTTTGTTGAATTTTTGCAGGTACCTATGGCTGTGTCTGTTGCTGTTATAGCCGCCATGAAGTTTGATGCTGGCTTCGACATAGACATGGACTCCTTCAGCACAACCGACCAGGTTTTTCAGGATATCTTGGGGTTATTCAAAGAGCAGAACCTGACTGCAATCATGACCACAAGGATTAAGCTTGCATCTGATGAGATTAAGGAATGGGTCTACACTGCCCACAATCAAGACAACAACACCATTGTTGGATCAATATCTGGCACTCAGGTACCCTTAACCCCAGCAATTTTAACAGAGGTTTTTGAGTTAAGAACTGTGGAGATACTACTGACTTGTCTGTAGAAGAGTATACTGAATTGCTTGCCAAAATGGGTCATTCTGAGGCTAACCCTAGCAAGCTCTTGAAAAAGAACCTTTCTGTGGAATACAGATTCCTGGCTGATGTAGTTGGGAAAGTGCTACTGGCTAAGCACGCTGCTCATGATACAATCTCAAGGTATCAGCCCTGCCTAATGGGAGCCCTAGTAGACAGGAAGAATTTGAATTGGGGAGAGCTATTCTTTGACCTCATTAAGAAGAAGATAAACAAAAGTTTTGTAAACTTTGGAAGAATTATAGGGGTGTTTCTGCAGCATAGGTGCCCTGCATTGCTGGTCTCTTCTGGAATCCACATCAATGCATCCAAGAGACTGTCTTGTGCCCTATTTGGTAAATGGGACAGACAAATCATCAAGCCCAGCAGGCCCTCCTCCAGCACTCCTTCAGGCACCAGGACCCTCAGAGTCACTTCCCCACAGGTCTCTGCCCCTGCAGATGACCTGCCTGCTGATGTTTCTCCTCCTCCTCCAATTCCATCTCTTCCCATACCATCTACCATTCTAACTCCATCCACCATTCAAACTCCATCCACCATCATCATCTCCAGCCCATCTCCAACATCCACACCATCTCCAATCCCCACTCCTCCAACCACAGAAGACCAATTCCATCCATTATTCTCCTACCCTCAACCAGATATCACTTCATCACCCTCCATCCCTTCCTTCACCCTCATTGATGATTCCTTTATGGATGATTCACCATCCTCTCCTCCTGAGCTACCCTCATCCTCAACTTCCTATCAAGATCTTCTACAACAAATTATTGACCAACCCACCTTCACCCCATCTATCTCCATCCCACTGTCCTCCATCTCCACCTTACCCACACCTCAGCCCTCTCTTCCCCCATTCCCCAGCTCTCCACTACCCTCACCTACAGCTACTCCTCCTTCCTCTACCTCTGCTCCAGTCACTACTGAGCAAGTAGACATTCCAGCCCATGCTGACAGGCTGTATGAATTGCTAGCACCCAGGCTATCTCTTCTTTTGGAGACCTCCTTGGCTCCATTACTCCTGTCAGTGGCAGCCCTCTCTGCCAGGCTTTCCTCTCTTTTCCCTCAGGCAGCCCCTTCTGTAGTGTGCCTTGATCCAGCCATGTCTGAATCTAGGCAGGGGAGATGCCCTATGAAGTGAGTCTGCCTGCTGCTGCTGCTGCTGTTGCTGCTGTTTCAGTGAGCCTGCCTACTGCTGTTTCCTCAGTTCCTGCTGCTGCTGCTGTGTCTCAAGATCCTGCTGCAGTCTTTGCAATAGACCTCAGGTCTTTGCTCTCAAATTTTGATTCTCTATATTTCAGATGTCTGCCAGAGACAGTTGCTGTCCAGCCCCCAGAGGATCTGTCCAAGGCCCTTGTGCCATTCTCTTATTGTGACCCCAGCATCATCACCTCATTTGTCCACTCAGTATATGCTGCTGCTTCTTCTGATGAAAGCATTGCTATTGTTTCTGATGTTGCTGCCCCTACTGCTGCTGAAAGCTTTGATACTACTTCTGATATTTCTGTTACTGCTGTTGAGCCAATCACTAAGGAGATCCTTATGACAGAGGCACCTGAGTTTGAGCCTTCTGCATTTTCTGATGATATTTCTACTACTGATATTTCTGTTAGTGAATTTGTTGTTGCTGCTGTTGTTACTTCTCCAGAATCTATAGTATCTGCTGCTGTTGTTACTGTTTCTACTTCAACTGCAACAACTTCTGTATCTGCTGTTGTCACTATTGTTACTGCTTCAACCTCTACTGCTACACCCTCTGCTGCCTCATCTGGTTCTACACAACTCAAGAAAGAATTGATGAAGAAAATTGATGCCCTGTATGATAATCAGAGTTCTGAAAGTGATGAGTACAGAACAGACTCTGATGATTCTTCTGCTACCATTGCCAGGAAAAGAAAGGCAAGGAACAAAGCCATGAAGAGAGTACCTCCTGCCAAGGTCAAGGATAACAATGACATACCATACTACATTCTTCATGATTGCCCTATCACTGAGCACTGGATGCAGTACTCTAAGAATCAACTGAAAGCAATGAAAAAGAAAAGGAAATATGAAAAGGGTTCTTCACAATTCCAACACTCTCATCCTCCTCCACCACCTCCTTCTGATGCAGGTGCATGTGGAAGTTCTGCTGCTCAACCCCCTGCTAGAAGTCAGGCCCCCTATCAGCCACATGCTAGATCCTACCATAGGGGAAGTCAATCTAGGGGTTCTCAATCCAGGAGAGGAGGATATAGAGGCAATCAAAGAGATCTCCAGGTCTACTCCAAAGGATACTCAAGGCAACATCCATACTCCAGGGAAGGACAAATTTCATCTGATACCACCTCTGGTCCTTTTCCCTATAAATTAAAGGAAACTGTGTCATCCAGGCCTCCTCAGGACAATCCTTCTAACAGATATGAGCCACCAGTACCTTTTGAAGACCCTGAGAACAATCCAGCTGCTTGGACTGCAAGGATGAAGGAACTTGCTGCACTAGATCAAATCAAGAAAGCTAAAGAGCAAGGAAGAGACTCCTCTAACATCTCCATAATGTCTGAACAGAGAAAGAAAGAGCTAGAAAGATATGCATCAAGCAAATTTTTTGATTCTGACAGGTACATGGAACTGCATCCTGAAGCTGTAGTTCCCAGGCCCAAACAGCAAACCACTTTAGGTGCAGCAGATGATACTAGATCAAAGAAGGAAGCCTTCAATCCCAACAGAGAAATCAAACTTGTTAAGGGCAAGGAAAGGAAATGACAATGTAAGGTGACAATCTCTGTGATTTCTGATTATTATCTGGGATGATATATATATATCTCTGTGGTTCTGCTGTCCAGCTTTTCTTTTTGTTTCTCTGTATTGCTGCTTGTATGTTATTTAATTTTTCCAAACTCTGTAAATAGTAATCCTAACCCAAATAGGGGGAGATTGTTGGAACACCCTATTACTAATTTGGGTCAGGATCACTATGTCCCTAGGAAACCAATGTTTGACCTCCTGTATAGCTCAAAAGGTCAATTAGAATTGAGTCTAAGGGTTAGAAGTCTAAGTTTGGAAGCTGCCCTCAAGACCTAGACTTTTTCAGTTTGAGACTAAGTCATATCGTCGAGCTCAGCACGACGATTCGTCGAACTCCGATCGACGATCGTCTAGCTCAACTTCGACAGATCGTCGAACTCCATTCGACGATCGCTGAGCTCAACTTCTTCATATCGTCGAACTCCATTCGACGATCGGTGAGCTCAGTTCGACGATCTTGACTTAGCTTTGGATCTCTATCTCTGAGCTCAGTTCGACGATCTTTGAGCTCAGATCGACGATGTTCTGCTGCTGTATAAATCCATATCGCTGAGCTCAGTTCGACGATAGTAGAGCTCAGTTCGACTTTTTCAGATAACTTCAAGGATGTTTCTAGATTCAAATTCAAATCAGTTAAGGAGTTATTCTGCAATTAATTCAGAAGATTTTCTAGCCGTTTTCATTTATTTCTGGACCAAGTTTCAAGGGATTTTCAAGGAATAATTCTATGGACTTTCCTCCAGAAGACACTTTTGCAATTAAGGATGCCATTAATGCAGACCAACGGCTATTCTTCACAGAGGATGTTTTTCCATTCAGTATCAGAGAATAAAAGTCAAGAATTCTTTTTGAATCACACACATAGATTACAGATACAGAGACATACACAGACACACACAGACAGACATCACTGATCTTCAGAACAAGAACAAAATATTCTATCTCAAAGAATTCTCAAGAACACACATCCAAGGAGATCAAATTTTTCTGAAATCTTCAGATCTCTCTAGTTTTCAAGTGTTCAAGGCCAACATCTTTCAAGACTCCAGACATCCAACATTTCAGCTGTTGCTGAAATCATCTTTTGCTGGAGCTCAACTTGTGAAGGCCTATCACCCTACAAGCAAAGCTTCTTTTCCTGAAGATCTCAAGGACTCAGGGGCAGCTTTGACACCATCAATCCACATAGTCTTCTCAGCTGATCTGAGAAAGAGAAGACTTCCATCATTCTCTCACCCCCATCTCTGTAAAGGTTTCTCAAACTCCCTTCAAAAGTTTGAGTTTGGTTTTTGAGCACCTTGTCAAAAGCTCATTGGTGGCAAGACACCTGATCAAAAAATCTGATTTGGTTTTTGAGCACCTTATCAAAAGCTCATTGGTGCCCAGGACACCTGATCAACTCATCCTGCAGTGGATTCCTACCTAGGGTGGTAGAAGAGTGGATGTACCCAAGTTTAGGGGAACCACTATATTTCCTTGTGTCATCTGGTTTTGCTTGTCTTTATTTTTGTTTCTGGCTGTGATTATTCTGTGATTAGATTTTGATTAGTTTAGTTCTGTGATTAGATTTATTACTGCTTCCCTGCTCACTCATATTACAACAATTGTTGTAAAAAGTTTTTAAGCACCATATACTCTATTCACCCCCCCTCTAGAGTATATCAGATCTAGCTGCACTTTCAAAAACCCTTGAGGGTATTTCTACAGTTCAATTTAACGCGGAGTGATCGGCTGTTTTGCTTAATAAATTGCCTAAGAAATAAACTAATCCGGCTAGTTTCTCTATTCCATGTTGATTTGGCGATTTATTAGTAAAACATGTGTTGGCCAATCATGACGCCTCTTTTAATTTGATGCCTTATTCTTTATTTTAAAAATTGAGATTAGGTGAACCCGATCAAACAAGAAAGAGCATCCAATTGGTAGATGAGTCTATTAAATACCCTATGGGAATTATTGAGGATGTGCTTGTCAAAGTTGAAAAATTTATCTTTCTGGTATATTTCATCATCCTTGATATAGAAGAGGACACCGAGGTTCCGCTCAATCTCGGTCTCCCTTTTCTTGCAAACTCGCTCGTCATATTAGATGTTTGTAACGGTAAACTTCTCCTTAGAGTCGGATATGAAGAAGTTACCTTTACTATTAAATCATCTATGAAAAATATTATTTCTAATGACGACTCATGTTTCTTTTTACAGGCTTCCCCCTAAGAAGACTCGGTATTATTTTTTGAAAAAATTTCATCTCCTATTTTTCATGAAGAAAATTTTGAAAGCCCAGATTTAATTTCTCATGAAAATTATGATAGCAATTCGGTCACACACGCTCCTATTTTAGATATTTTAGAATTAGGTAGTGACCAATTAAAAACTTCTTATGAAGAACCTCCAACTTTAGAACTGAAACAATTGCCAGATCATTTAGAATAGGTATTTCTAGAGGAGGGTTCAAAACTTCTCATTATTGTGTGTGCTTATCTATCCGATGAGGAAAAATTGAAATAATTTATTGTTTTAAAACTTCATTGCCAGATCATTAAATGTTTTAAAATTGAAAATAACGGATTTGAAAGGGATTAATCCCTCCTTTTGTACTCACAACATTTTATTAGAAGAAAATTCACATAAAACTGTTCAACCTCAACACCGCCTAAATCCTAATATGAAGGGGGTGGTTAAGGCGGAGGTTATAAAATTATTAGGGGTGGGCTTCATTTATCCAATATTTGATAGCACAAAGGTAACTCTGGTCCAAGTCGTGCCCAAGAAAGGAGGATTAACAGTAGTACTTAATGATAAAAATGTATTAATCTGTAATAGAACCGTTACCATATGGCTGGATTGCATGGAATACCGCAAATTAAATGATGGGACCCGAAAGGATGATTTTCCTTTACCGTTCATTGACCAAATCTTTGAACGGCTATCCGGGCACTCTTTTTATTGTTTTTTTGACAGTCTCTCGGGACATTTCCAAATCCCAATTGCACCCGAGGACAAAGAGAAAACAACCTTCACTTATCTGTTTGGCACCTTCGTCTATCAAAGGATGCCATTTGGTTTATGTAACCCGCCAGCAACCTTCCAAAGGTTTATGTTCGCAATTTTTGACGAACTAGTGGAGGATATTATGGAAGTTTTCAAGAAAGATTTTTCCATTTTTGGAGATTTGTTTGATTTATGCTTAAATAACCTCGCCCGTGTTCTCCAAAGATATCAGGACACAAATTTAGCTTTAAATTTGGAGAAGTGGCATTTTATGGTACGTGAGTGTTTTGTTTTAGGCCACATAATTTCAAGTGAGGGTATAGAGGTGGACAAAGCCAAAATAGAAACTATATTAAAACTGCCTCCCCCCTTGAATGTTAAGGCCGTACGTAGCTTTCTTGGGCATGCCGTTTTTTATCACCAGTTTATTAAAGATTTTTCTAAAACAACCAAAACCCTCACTCACCTTCTAGATAAAGATTCACCATTTATTTTTGATAAAGATTGTTTGCATGTTTTTTCTATTATTAAAGAAAAATTAATAAACGCACCTATCATGAAAGCTCGCAATTGGGATCTTTCCTTTGAAATCATGTGCGATGTTAGTAGTTTTGTCGTTGGTGTGGCCTTAGGAAAGCGCATCAATAAAAATTTGCATCCTATATATTATGCGAGCAAAACACTAACCGCCGCACAAGAAAACTATACAAAAACAGAGAAAGAATTACTTGCCGTTATTTTTGCTTTCTTTAAATTCCTCTCTTATCTCACTTTGTCAAAAATTATTGTTTTTATCGATCATTCAGCTTTGCGTTATTTACTAACAAAAATAGATGCAAAGCCTAGATTGATTAGGTGGATTTTGATTCTCCAAGAATTTGACTTGCAGATCCGTGACAAAAGGGGAGCAGAAAATTTAGCGGCGAATAACCTTTCTTGATTAGAAAATCAAATTAGGGAGAGCTTATTGAGGAGGATATTGATGATACTTTTCCCGATGAGCGCCTCCTCGCTTTATATAAGGTAATAACTCTCCCCACTCCTTGGTTTGCCGATTTCTCAGACTACCTTGCTGCTAGATTGCTCCCAAGGGATTTTTCTAATAATGAAAAGAAGAAATTCTTTTCCAATTTGAAAATTTATTTTTTGGAAGATCCATTACTTTTTTGAGTTTCTGCAGATCAAGTAGTGCGAAGGTGTGTTTCTCATGAGGAGGACGCCCAAATATTAAAACATTGCCACGAGGGACCCGCCAGTAGGCACTACAAAGCCAATCAGATGGCGCGGAAAGTACTTGAAGCAGGCTTTTATTATCAGAGCATCGTCAAAGACGCTCACACACATGTAAGTCATTGTGAACAATGCCAACGCTCAAATAATATTTCCCGTCTTGATGAAATACCTTTAAATTCATTTTTAGAAATAGAGTTTTTTGATTTATGGGGGATCAACTTTGTCGTCCCGCTACCAACTTCCTTTGGAAATCGATATTTTTTGGTAGTGGTCGACTACGTGTCATGGTGGGCGGAAGCGTAAGCCCTTCCAACCAATGATGCCCGACTCGTAACAATTTCTCAAAAAACTCTTTTCATGATTTGGAGCACCGCGAGCAATAGTGAGTGATAGGAGCTCTCACTTTTGTAACGCAAAATTTATTACATCCCATTTCGGGCTAGACCCCTCACACGTGTTTCGAGTCAGGAGAGTTAACTCAGGCTATGGGTGCAATGGCCATAGGTGTCAAGTGGATTGCCGAGAGGGATAGGGTTGGATGATAGTCAACGAATCGTGGGGGAGGGGACTTCAAATAAATACGTCATGGAAAATTCGTCGATTATGATTGGGTTGTTCATAGAGGACAAGTACTATTTGCAAAGTATCGTTGGGTGATACTAGACGCATTCGACACCTGACAGGGGACAACGAACCAGCAAAATTTGTTGGATATTGTTAATAATATCTGACGAATCCGTCAAATATGGCTTGGGAGAATTCGGCGGGATAAAGCGTCGAAAATCTCTTGTTAAATTCGTCGGATATCATCAGGGATATCCAGTGAATTCATCGAGAATCATTTAGATAGTTCGGCGAGATATGTGGAGAATTCGTCGAGAATACACGAACACAATCGGTGATTCATCGAGTATGAAAAAGGATACTCAACGAACTTGACTTGGTACATTTTATAGCCCAGCTGGAATTCAGTGTCTTGTACACGTGGGCTGAACCAGATCTCGGGATGAGTGCGGGTTGATTCCTTGGATCGGTCTAGTTAAGTGGACTTATTTCAAGTATTAAGAGGATGGTTTAATGAGGAAACATCACGTTGCAAGTGAACTAAACCATAATGGGTTCTTATAAAAGGGTTACACATAATACCCTAGCCGTCACTTCGTTCCCCCTATTGAGCTATTCCTTTGTCAAACTCGACGGAGAATTAGATCACCAGATTCAGATTTTCTAGAGGAAAGTCTTCTCTTTCTCTTCACCGTATAGAACAACAACAATAAAGAGAGATATGCTGCCAAGAAGAGTGACGAGATCCATGGCCAGAACTGCTGAAATGAGGTGTGCATCATACCCTCTCCCTTGGTGCTAGATCATTAGTTATTTTTTAGGAGAGATGTCGACACAAAAGGGTTTGACTTGTGAGATGAAGATATCCAAAGTAGGGACATGCTAGTGCTTGTGCCATAGAGATTTGATTTCTTCAACCTCTCCACTCTTTTTTATGAAGATAGTAGAATTGGTTTCGAGAAGAGAAATGGTCTATTGGGGGTGAATAAGGGAGAAAGAAGTTCTGCATATAGTTTTGATTAAAGGTCTAAAGGAAGAAGATGATCTATGTCATTTATCTTGCTTTAAGACACGTTAAGAAATCTATTTTCTTTGCGCAGCGATCTTCAAGGCCGTTTTTGGGTATGTTACGGCCAGATCTGGGCTTTAGACTAAACACAAAAGTGGTACCCCTTGGAAATACCTTTCCCATGGATGGCTACAGCCAAGTCGAAGTTGTTGTACAGTCAAGTCTTATGTACATGTTATTCTCGGGTTAGTGCAGATCTGGGATTGAATTTGGTAGAGAGGTCATAGTAAATTAACATTGAGATTTGCTGAACTTAATTTATGGATGTTTGTGATAAATAAAGGACTGATGGGATAGATCCTTAAGAAAGTAAATAAAGTTGATGTTTTGGTAAACTTAGTCTATACATAATCTGATGGACAAATGGTTTGATGGAATATGATTGTACCAACGGTTTGATGAGGTTGGCAAAAAAATGATTTGGGTAAGATAGTGAACAAATAAATTGATAAACTTGATTGTACAAATGATATTCTTATGGAAGCATAATTGATTGTTAATGCTTGAATTTAAGAAGGAATTGGATGAGGTTAATGCATGGCCATATGATAGGATGATTAATGGAATGTGTATAATAGTCCAGTGCCTAGAGTTGTTTCTCATTATAGGTGGCATGGTGTGATCAGTATGTTGTATAAGATGGCTTGCCTCCTATGTAAATGATGAATCCTAGTGTGGTAGGGAAATGTGGAAGGGCTGGAAGGGCGTGTGTGTTTGCCATACTAGAATGATGTGTTAATAAGGGACTCAGTGTGGAGCCCTTGCGTGCTGTTTAGCATGGGATCTGAAAAATAAAAAGGGACTCAGTGAGTGGCCCTTGGGTGTTGTTGAGAACTAGAGTGTTGATGGCAAGGCCATGTGGAATTGTATGCAGTGTGAGTTGACACGCGATGTCATAATCTTGGGTTAAGGATAATATGGCAGGTCTATGAGCTCACCAGTCGTCACACCGACGAGAGTTGACAGATAGACTTTGGGCGGTCGGGCTTGGTCTTCGGTGCTCATTCCCTAGGATCCTTCCTTGCCAAGTGGACGGTTGGGATTGGTCCTTTGGTGATACGCTCCTATAGGCTCCTTTCGTGCCATGATGATAGGTCAGCGTAGGGTTATGTTCTTGGTGCACATCTACCCGAGACCCTTTTGAGTCGTAGTACACATGTGAGCTCCGATGTTGTGTTCTTAGCATTGAGGTGTACAGAGGCAAAGGCTTGGTAGTGTGGATTCCTGCCTAGTACTGGAGAAGCCCATTCCACTGTCACTGTCTGGCCATGATGGATGACACCTGAGAGGTTAGTGATGAGTCCAATTTATATAGGGTTTTTCGGACTCATCTGGCCTTATTTTCCTGTGTGTGCACTACTTTTTCAATTGGAAAAGTTATATTTTTTGTTTAGATCTTCACTTCACCAAAAGTGCATTGTTTTATCCCTTAGGTGTGCAATTGCTCATTCTTTTGTTGGGGGTAAGCACATGGTGCTCCCCAGGGGCTCTTTACAGTTGGTTTTCATTGTATTTCTGTGGCGCTGGAGTGTTCACTTTGGATTTATTTGTTTGTATGCAGGTGGTGCGTTTTCCCCAAGGTTGGAATGCTGGTTTGAGGAAAACGCATGGTCGTGCATTTTCTTAGCACACGGTTCTTTGTGATCGTGCATTTTATTTGTGCAGGAGAAACGTCAAGCTGAGCTCGACGAACTAAGCTCGACAATCTCAATGCACGGTTAACGCACGGTTTCTTCAGAACTGTGGGTGAAGGCAATGCACGGTTTTCCTGTACGTTCTTGTATGTAGCATTCTGTGGTTAATCATGCAATTTGTTCACCTATGGGAGGAAGAGCCCGTGTGCGAGTAACAACGCACGGTTCCACCGTATTTTCTTGTTTTCCTGCTTTCTGTCGCTACCCATGCGATTTCCTTCACGCACGGGCAGAATCGCTCGTGTGCGAAGTAAAATGCATGGGTCAATGCTACATCTTCTGCAAGCTTGGCCTGCAAGTTAATAATGCATGGTTATCGCACGGTCTTGCGACAAACCATGTGTGCCTATTTGTCTGAACTGTTTCTATTTAAAGCGCAGATTTTCTCCATTAAAAAAAGTTTTTCTCCTCCACCGTTTTCTTCCTCCAAGGAAGTGTTCCGCCATTTCACTTCATCTTCCACCTTAGGGAGGTGCTCCGAGCATGCTTTCAACGCCATATTGAAGCCCGAGCTTCCTCTCGGCATCCTCCTTCATCCTTGAGCTTCAAGGAGAGTTTGATCTAACTTTCTCCATCAAGTTAGGAGAAGTTTGTGCCATCCTCCACCGGATCGTGACACTAAGAAGATGGGTCTATTTGGAGGTTGTGAAAGCCTCCTCTACTCCGGACGCTGTTGAGGACCAAGCTAGGACGCGGATTAACAACCCGACAATTCCTTCCATGAATCCTCCGCAAGACTTCAGATCTGATCGATTTCACACACTTTTCTTCTCTTGTTGCTGATAGTGTAGTTGATCTCTTGTATATGATGAAGTTGCTCTTTTTTTGATAAACATATTTATACAATCATGTCTATGTGATATCATATTTATGTTATTTGCTTGAGGTGCGCCTTTAGTTTTCTTCCGCCACCACATCAAGATTTGCCGCTCTAGCTGTAACGCCCCCACTCGTCATGTGGCATATAACGGTGGATCCGGCCGGGGCCCCACACCATTTGTCATAGACAGGCTGTGGAATTACTTGTGGAAATCAAAATCTACTCGCACCCTAACTCAATACATTCTAGAACAATATTTTATGTTAGCATGAACTCAACTCAAAGAATGTCCACTACTATATAAACTCCAAATTTATATATCCAAACCAGGAATGTATACAACACACACACCCATGGCCTTATGGCCTTACATGTTTCTCTTTACACAAATTCATTTTCATACATCGGCACGCAGACAGGCCACACATGAAATCCAAACATGCTTCGCACGGCCTTCAAGGGCCTTAAGCAGCAAGCCTCCAGTCCGCTCATTTCATATCAAGCAACAGCACCTGCAAACACATTCCCACCAAGGAGCGGCAAACAAAGTAACGGTCAGCTTCAACTGACCACTTATAATGACCCTACCCCTTACCCGGGGCAGTGGTTCCTTCCCTGTTTGCATTGTCATATCAAAATCTCTATCAGCTTAGCACTCATAACCACATCACAAACGCCGGTATCCACCAGACACTCCGTGCACTCAGGGCACCTTTTTGGTGTACCAGATATCCCTGTCGTACACCGCGAATCAGGGGTTCTTAACTTGTTAGCTGGCCGGTCCTAGTCACCACAACACGCATGTTGTGAGCATTCCGCCCAAACCATTCAGGGGTCCTAACCACACAGCAAAATTGAGCATTTAGATCGAGCAACCACTGTGGTGTAGCAAGCTGGGTATGACCGCATCCCCCATTTGCATTACCACCCATCGATCTCCAATAATAACAGGTAGAGATCAGCCTTTTCCCGTGCTCACATCGTCAATACCGCAGCTTGATGCGGGTCGGCTTTCCATCCTGATCAGCCGCAGCATTTCACCGCTCTCGCAGAGCAAAGAGCACCCGCATTGCTCAAGGGGCTTGACCAAAGCCTCCACTCATCTAGAAGCAACATCACATATCATTAATTCATCCCATATACACAGCACATATTTCATATCGTTAAATCCACGGAGACTTCTCCGGTTTACCCATGATCATCACCAATCCAGACTACCAGTCCAGATGGGCTGCACACAGTATGCCTATGCCGCACTCCACACTTCAGGCTCTAAATGCAGACTTAACTAAGGAATACCTTACGAGATCCATCTCTTGGTGGAGGATTCCACGCACATGCATAAAGAAAGGACTTCGATGTCCAAGAAGGAGATCGTTACCCTTGAAGATCGCTTCGGCGCCATGAGGTAGCCGGATGGAAATCACCGCCTCGGCTTTACCTTCATGAATCCTCTCTCAGATCTTCAATCCGCACTCCGCAGCTCCTCCAGCAGCTGACTTCCCTTCCTTCTTTCCTCCCCTTGCTCTCCCTTTCTCCTTCTCTCTCTTGAAATGAGATGGAGAAGAAGGAGATGAAGAGGAAGGGTTTTTATCTCATTTTCTCGGCCTTTATCCACATGGAGTAGCTTGCACCACTGGATCCAAGATCAGGGAATCAAACGACTCATAATTGTCCAGAAAAGTCTGAAGACGGCCTGACATGCCCTGTGACACGCCCGTGTCACAGGCCGTGTCACTTAAGTGGCAGACCACCGACTCAAATCCAACCAGTACACGGTCCCGTGACACGCCCGTATCACAACCTACACGCCCGTGTCATGCTTGACATGCTCATGTGGACCACCCGTGTACTTCACTCAGCACCATTTCAATCTCACCCGAGAGACACACGGCCCTGGGACACGCCCATGTCCCAGGTCGTGTGCACGTGGACACACTCATGTCCCGCAACACAAGGATTCCTGTTGGAAACCCATGAGGAACACGCCATGTGACACGCCCGTGTCTCAGGCCGTGTACCCTGCATTCGACGATCGTCGACCCAAAATTCATTGACCACAAGCCCAACTCCTCAAGCCAAACCTGACATGCCCTGCGAAATGCCCGTGTCCCAGGCCGTGTCACCCAACCTAAAACCCAAATTGACTTTGGGGTGTTACAATCCTCCCCTCCTTCAAAGAATTTTGTCCTCGAAATTTAGCTTAACAACAGACCATCAAATATGCATTACTTATTGTACGCATTACTTGTTGCACCACAAGCAAATGATCATCTTAACAAAATGATCCGGGTTCGAGTTCATCGGCCGCAGCTTGTCTCTCCCCACGGCATCACACAAAATAAACATTACTTGTATACTAGACACATAGACATAGTGCTAACATATGTACGTCCATCTAACTCAAATACGTCCATCAACATCATATTCACATCAGTACACACCACAAATATGTACACCAATACAATCACAGAGGGAATTTATTTTCGCTCAGTCGCATCTTCATTCAGAATACGTTTGATGGCCTCTTGTATTTCCAACCGAAACACGCGAGGCTGTATTTCACCGACTGAGCATTGCGGCTCTTGCACTTCCAGATTATGCAATCGAGGTTGCGTCCGGGATGTAGATGATTCAACCACTACTTTACCTTTTTCGTTATAGGACTCACCCGTCTTTTTTTCACTCCCTGGAGGGATACTCCAGCAATTAGGGGCTATATGCCCCTGTTTTCCACATTTAAAACATGTACGGGTTTCAACCCGTCCTTGTCCATAAGTTGTGCCCGATGCAACAGTTGAAGATGTTGGTTCAGCAGGCCTGAACTTCTTCTTGTCTCGTTTCCGAAACTCCAATTGTTGAGACTGCAGAACGTTAAATTCCGGCTTCTCCATTTCCAACTTCTTTTTATCTTGCACTCGTTTCAAATCTTTCTCCAGTGCCCTGGCCGTATCGACCAATGCTTGGAAGCCTTGGTTCACGGAACTCGGGATTGCCAACCTCAACTCGTCACGCAGTCCCTCATAAAATCAGTTCGTCTTTCATGCTTCCTGCGCGAAGGTGGACCCCGCATATCGCCCCAGTCTGGTAAACTCATGTAGGTACGTGTCAATGTCTGCCTCACCCTACACCAGATGTTGGAACTCGTTCTCCATTGCAATTCGCTGCGACACAGGCAAATATTTGGAAAGAAACAATCGGGAGAATTCATGCATTGTGTAACGACCCTAGCCGATCCAACGTGACAACGTCACGGCTCCGCTCTAGGCATCGCTACCGGGCTGCGGCCCAAGCAACACAACCCCTCTCCCTCCACGGGCAGGTTGTTGGTGGCCACAGCCTCCCTTTGATGAGGTAAACTCGATAGTCAAGCCCGCACTACGGGGACTTTCCAGGAGGTCACCCATCCCAGTACTACTCCAGCCCGAGCACTCTTAACTATGGACTTCTTTCAACTCTCATCACCAATTGAGCTGCAACTCAATTGGTGATGAGAGTTGAAAGAACTCCATAGTTAAGCGTGCTCGGGCTGGAGTAGTACTAGGATGGGTGACCTCCTGGAAAGTCCCCGTAGTGCGGGCTTGACTATCGAGTTTACCTCATCAAAGGGAGGCTGTGGCCACCAACAACCCGCCCGTGGAGGGAGAGGGGTTGGGGTGCTTGGGCTGCAGCCCGGTAGCGATGCCTAGAGTGGAGCCGTGACGTTGTCACGTTGGATTGGCTAGGGTCATTATAATAAAAGTGCACTTTTTATGTAACAACCCCAGGCCCGAGCTCAGAGGACCATGGGCTTGTCTAGTTCTGGACATCGCTACCGTGTTGCAGCCCAAGCACCCCAAAGCCTCTCCACGCCTGTTTCTCGGCCGCGGTGCATTGTTTAGGCCAGGTCTCGAACCCGCAACCCCCTTGATAGGCAACCTTCAACAGTTCCTATCACCAACTGAGTTGTGTAACGCCCCGAAAATTGTACTTGAGCCGGTCGCGAAAAGGGGATTTTTGGTGCCTGTATAGGGGTACACGGCCTCGGACACGGGCATGTCCAAGGCCGTGTCTGTCTGGTGTTTTGGTCGTTTTCATCCCGAGAAGTACACGGCCAGGAACACGGCTGAATGACACAGGCATGTCATTGGACACGGGCGTGTGCCTACCCATGTCCCTACCCGTGTTCTTTTGGGTCGTGTCCGTTGCCGTGGCGGTTATGCGTGACATGCCCCCGAACATGGGTGTGTCGAGGGACCCGACACGGGCGTGTCAGGTGAGACACGGGCGTGTCTGTGCCCGTGTGTCTTTTCTTAGTTCGACGATCGTGCCTAGATCGAGGCACACGGCCTGGGACACAGCCGTGTGTAAAGCCATGTTCGGCCCAGGTCTGGAGATTTTTGAACGGATCTGAGCCGTTCGTTTTCCTTAATTAAGATCCAACACCCAGATGGTTTCCTACTCTATTAAGGCCGGAATAGGGGAGTTAGTCCTTCATTTCTCTCCAACCATTCTCTCTCTCAAGGAGTTGGAAAGAGGAGCAAGAAGGAAGGGATTCCGGCCGCCGGCGGAGCATCGGAGAACCGTTTCAAAATCTGAGAGCGGATCTGTGGAGGAAAGTTTGTTGCGAAGATTTCCATCCGTGTAGTTTTTCCATGGCCGCAAAGCGCACTATAAGGGTAACGATTCTCTACTTGAGCATGTGAAGCTCTTTGTTTCTGTATAGGGAATCACGCTCCCACGAGTGTGCGGTAAGTGTGTGGTGTTCCTTGGGGTTGATGTGAATAGTCCCCCTTGTGTTGCATATAGAGTCCGGAATCGTAAGTACGGGCATAAGCATTGTGTGTGAAGCCTACCCGGACGTGTATTGTCTGGATCGGTGATGTTTCATTTGATATGTTTTGCCGGAGAAGACTCCGTGCTTTGGGTTTTTCGGGTTTCTACGCGGTAGATTGCAGCAGGGATCCTTGGAGGTTAGCTTCAAGGCGCACCCAGAAAACTGTGTGGAAACGCGTTCTGCTAACTTGGCGGTCTGGGAACCGGCCTTGAACATAACTGGGTTATGTGATTGTAATTTTGGGTTCCGAGAGAAGCTTGGCCCGCGCGTAGGACTTAAATTATATATGCGGCATGAGCAACGGGCAACTGGAATTGGACCTAGGCTATGTGGTTCGGTGCGAGAGACCCGAATACGGTGACTGGCCGTTGGCATAGTCGGTAGCCTTAGACAGTGGTCAGAAAGGCTAAATGCTCACATGGTTGCCATCTTTGGGATGGTGGTGAAGCCACAGAATTGACCGGATTCACCATTAATGTGCCCTGAGTGCACGGGGTGTTTGTCCTTGCGAGCCTACACCTGTGGCGAAGTATATAATTGCGCTTTATTATTTAGCTGGGCTAATGTAATGCAGGGAAAGAGCACCGCCGTCCCGAGTAAGGGGCGGGGTCGTTATAATTTGGTCAGCTTTTGGCTGACCGTTGCTTTATTTGCCACCGTGCGGTGGAATTGTGCTTGCAGGTGCTGCGGAGCCAAGTACCAAATAGCGGGTTGGAGCCCATGTTGCTGTGCTGGCCCTAGAAGGCCAAAGCGAATAGTTATTTTTACTTTATCATGTGTGGCCGGCCTACGCGCCGATGTATGTAAGACATGTTTTATTAAGTGAACATTTGTAAGGCCATAAGGCCATGTACCCCCTTTTGTGTATTTGGGTTTCATTACAGTGTTTTTGGTTGTGGACATTCATGTTTATTGAATTTAAGTTTTGGGTTCTTTCAACTTTAAAAGCTTCCGCTAGAATGCTCTGTGTAGGACGTGTAGTATTAATTGGATAGTTTGAATACTCTTATGTAACCCTTCCGACTGTCTGTGGTATATGGCGTCGGCTTCCAGCTGGACCTTCTATTATATGCCATGCGACGGATGGGGGTGTTACAATTTGGTATCAGACTTCTGGTTACGGTCAAGCTTAAATGAATTCATGGGCAAATTCTTTTAAGGGGTGGTGAGCACATGTGTGCGTCATCGTTATAACATCAAAAAGAACCCATGAATGTCCACTTAGGAATTAAAAATACACTTATTTTGAGGAACCTACGTGTTCCTATAGTTGCTTTTTGCAATTTGGTTTAGTCACTTATTGGTATTTTGTACGACTATAGGTGATCGGGAGTGGCGCAGAGCCGGCAGAACGTCTGGTTTCTGAGGATTATAGTGCACCCAGCGACGTGCTTGAGACCCCTCCATCGTTTGAAACCATAAGAAGGATTGTTGAAGTGGTGCTCGCTGTAACAAGTGCACAACAGGGAAACAATGTGCAACCCTTTGTCCCTGTGAGGACTTCAATGTCGGGTGGTGTGTTGGATCAAAGGACTTTAAGAAGGCCAGCAAGCCAGCAGTTGAACATGTCCTTAGTGCAGGGTACGCACTCGGTTGATGAGTATTTGCAGGCGTTTCTTTTGATAAGCCGCTACCTATGCTTTGAATTGGAGAACGAACAGTCTACAGTTGATAGATTCTATAATGGGCTGCGTGGTGAGCTGCAAATCCTACTGCTAGGACCAAAACTATTAGGATTCCGAGCCTTGGTGGAGTCGGCTAGATCTTTGGAAGTAGATATAGGGAAACTTCACCAGATGCCAGTGAGTAGGGTATCGAACCCTACATGTCCTATGAGGGGTGCATCTCGCAGAACGCTGAAGCAGAAGGGTAGACCATCGACTAGCAAGGTTACTTTCAACTGTCATACTTGTGGCAAGAAAGGGCACTTTTTCCAAGCTTGTCGAGATGGTGCTCAGAAGACTAAGGAATCTACGTCAGGAGCGGTTGAGGACTCTAGTGCCAAGAAAACATAGTTCAAAATGCTGGCTACCTCAAAGTCTGGATATCGTAGGTGGTATAAGAAGGCTAGGACTTCGGGTCCAGCCTCCCCTTTTGGTGCTTCAATGGAAACTACAGGCTGAACCTCAGGTGCTTGTTATAACTGCGGGAAGACGGGGCATTTTGCTCGTGAGTGTTGGAGCGGATGTGCAAAGTCCAAGAGGAAGTCTTAAGTGTACAGTCGTGGCCAGTAGGAGGCCAGGAAGCTCGCTGTCGTGGTGACAGGTACGGTTTAAAGTTATAGCAGTTAACTGTAAATACAAGTCGTCCTTGTGCATGTTAGATTAGGACTAGTTGTGTTGAGATTTGTCATGACTTTCGTTCATTTGGCGAGAGAACCGTTCGTTTAGGGGGGCTTCGTGTCCCTATTTACCCAAAGGAATTGTATCGCGTGTCGGAGTACATCTTCCGATGGCAAAAGACATAATGGATGTGTTGTTGACTAGTAGTGCTCAATGCGCGCGGATAGGGTCTGCGTAATGAAGATTCGGATTGGAGACTAGGGGTTTGATTTGCGAGCGTCGCTTTTGCCGTTAGCGGAGTACGACGTAATCTTCGGTATGGATTGGCTCTTGGAGAAGGGTGCATGTATTGATTGCAACCATAAGGAAGTTAAGTTGGGTCTGAACACTGATCGGGAGACTACTTTTGCGGGCATGAAGATGGCGGGTAAGATCTTGATGTCGGCCCTTCAGGTGTTCAAGGCAGTTCGGTCTGGGGCAGAGTTGTTTGTCACTCTAGTGCAGACTTCGATGCCTAAGCCAAGTCTTGACAGTATTCCAGTTGTGTCTGTGTATCCTGATGTGTTCCCAGATGATCTCCCAGGAGCCCCTCCTCAGCGGGAGATTGATTTTACTATAGAGCTGGTACCGGGTGCCAAATCGGTGTCACGCTCCCCCTATCGGATAGCGCCAAGAGAGATGTCAGAGTTGAAGGTGCAACTGCAAGAGTTGCTAGAGCAAGGTTATGTGCGTCCAAGTTTGTTGCCTTAGAGCGCACCAGTTCTCTTTGTTAAGAAGAAAGGTGGGAGCTTGCGGCTTTGTATCGACTACCTGGAATTGAACAAGCTTACGGAAAAGAATAAGTATCCAATTCCGAGGATTGACGATCTATTTGATCAATTGGTTGGCTCAACGGTGTATTCAAAGTTAGATCTGAAGTCCGGATACTACCATTTGAGGATAAGGGAGTTGCGACATCCCAAAGACAGTATTCAGTACACGGTTTGGGCATTACTAGTTCACGGTCATGCCATTTGGTTTGACTAATGCACCATCCGTGTTTATGGATCTGATGAACAGGACGTTCCGAGAGTACCTGAATCGTTTCGTGATAGTATTCATCGATGATATCCTGGTGTACTCGCGGTGCGAGGAGGATCACTACAATCATCTACACGTGGTGTTGGAGACGTTGAGGAGGAATCAGTTGTATGCTAAGTTTTCCAAGTGTGAATTCTTGTTATACTCGATAGAGTTCCTTGGTCATGTTGTCAGTGGAGAAGGGATAGCGGTGGATCCGGCGAAGATAGTGGCGATATGAGAGTGGCCTGCTTTGACTACAGTGGCAGAGGTTCGGAGTTTACTGGGGCTTGCTAGCTACTACAGGCGCTTCGTAGAGAAACTTTTCGTGGATAGAACTTCCACTCACGACGTTGACTCAGAAGGATCAGAAGTTTGTGTGGTCTCCGGAGTGCGAACGGGCTTTTGAAGAGTTGAAGAGGCGGTTGACCACGATACCTATTCTATGTTCGCCAAGTGGAACTGAAGTGTCCGAGATCTATAGCGATGCTTCGGGTAGTGGTTTGGGTTGTGTTCTGCTACACCATGGGAGAGTGCTAGCCTATGGTTCACGACAATTGAAGGCTCACGAAAGAAATTATCCGGTCCATGACTTGGTGTTAGCGGCCGTGATATTTTCTCTGAAGCTTTGGAGGCACTACCTGTACGGTGTGAAGGTCAATATTTACACCGATCTTAAGAGCTTGAAGTACCTGTTGGACCAAAAGGATCAGAACACGAGGCAGCGTAGGTGGATGGAGTTCTTAGGGGACTACACTTTCAAGATACATTATGTACCTGGGAACGGAAATGCAGTGGCAGATGCGTTGAGTCACAGGACTCTGGCACAGGCCAACTGGTTATCGGTATATGATGAGCGATTGGTCCATGAGTTGGAGGCTTTGGAGATAGCTTGCGTCGACAAGCAGTCTAGTGCCGAGGCGAAACTATTTTGGACAGAGGTGCAGTGTGACTTAGCGGATAGAGTTTGGCTGTCTTTGGTTCAGGATAACAAGCATGAAGCAGATCTTGGATGAATCTTTGGATGGGTCAAATTCCCAGTTTGTTGTTGAAGATGGTTTGCTAAGGAAGGACGGTCGCCTATGCGTTCCTAGTGCGGATAATCTTCGGGAGGAGTTGATGTATGAGGCTCATCATACCAAGTACTCAATCCACCCGGGAAGCACGAAGATGTATAGAGACATGAAGAAATTTTCTGGTGGCCGGGTTTGAAGAAGGATGTAGCAATTTATGTGGCCAAGTGCCATACTTGCGCATTAGTGAAGGCGGAATGCCAGAAGCCCAGAGGTTTCTCAAAAAACCTTCCTATCCCGGAATAGAAATTTGACGACATATCTATGGATTTTGTGCATGGCATGCCGAAGTCACAGAAGGGAAATGCCTCCATTTGGGTGGTCGTGGATATGTTGACAAAAGTGTCACACTTTATTCCGAATAGGAAGGAAGATCCGGTGGAAAGTTAGCCAAACTCTACGTGGAGAATATTGTACGATTGCATGGTGTGCTGTTGGGTTTCTCTATGAGGATGGCACAACGCTTGTGCACGCAGCGGAAAAATAAACATCAAGAAAAACCCAAAGAGATGTGGATCGGGCTATGAACGTTGAATCAAGAAGTTAGCAAAAACTAGGCAAAAATTACCTCGGTGGCGTTGAGTCACAACTCAACGGAGATGCTCCAAATTTCTTCTTCCTGCTAGCGGCGAGTTCTACGTGGAATAATGTCCACGTTTCTGCAGAAGTCCACACGAGTGGGAGAACGCCGATCTATCCGTCGCACGGATTATCGGGAAGGAGAAGACCGCACCTTTGCTTTCCCACGGACTGCTAGGTCCGCGCCAGGGATTGCAGCACCAGCGACAGTCGCCGGAGAAGAGGTGGTCGACGGAGCGAACACGGCGGCGGAACTCTTCCGGCGGCGGGATCGGGATCAGCGGAGCGAACGAGCGGAACTCTTCCGTCGGGTTCGATTCGCTACAGGAGAAAATCGCGAGCAAGCGTGTGTTTCCCGAAAACCCTAAGTGTTGTATTTATACCAAAGGTATAAATAAACCCAGGAAAATCGCTATCCGCAGACCACCCGAAATTAGGGTTCAGAATCGGCGAGTATCATTCGGTGAGAATCGGCGACAATCGGCGAGAATCACTGATCAGGTTCGGCGAGAATCAGTCGACGAATATCACCAACGATCGGCGAGAATCAGAGTACAATACTCGACGATTCTCGCCGATCGTCGAGCATGACTTGATGATACACGACGAACTCGTCGATCGTCGAGCCGCGGTCGACGATACATGTCGAAGTCGTCGATCGTCGAGAATCAACATATTGATTCTCGACGATTCTCGTCGATCGGCGAGAATCAAAGAGATGATTCTCGTCGATCGGCGGGAATCAGAAAGACGATTCTCGACGAATGCTATCGACCCTCGGACGACAATCTAACCAGCCTTCCAAGGCAACATTTGCCCAACTCGACGATCCTTCAAGGCAACACTTTGCCCATGACCCCATTCAGGTCGGTGATTGGCAACCTTTACCAACACAGTCAATCGTCCAACTTCTCCACATCTCTTATGTGCGACCCTGCAGGCTCATATCGCATTGGCAGTGAGATTACATGTTTGATCACTTCCAGATCATCATGGTGACTCCAACAGACTCCCACTTGATCTCGAAAGTATCAAAACAAAAACCTCACAAACAATGAGCGGCATCTAGCAATGCATCATTGCTCCCCAAGCAATAAGAGTTTATAACTCATAAGCCTTTATGACCAATGTATCAGCGTTGTCTTTGTCCCTTTGTCCCTTACATCCGGAAAGAACTAGAGGCATGGACCGTGTCACCCTCGTAATAGCTCAATCCAAGTTTCTTGATCCAGGACGGACTTCCAGAGAATGGTGAGTCCAATATCACATATTGACTCAACCAAGCATGGCCATGCATTTCTCAGTCCAGTTCCATCAAGGGGCCCATGGATGCAACTCCTGTCATACAGGAGGACAAATCCCATATCTGCTCACACGCAAACACCCATATGACTCGTAACATGCCCAACAACCACCCTTATCATCAACCTTTCTCAAGGAAGACTTTAGATGGCATCAAAGCACGCTCTTCCTCACTTGATGAATGATGTGACTTCAGGTTAAAGGATCACAACACCATTGTCAATTAAGACCTACTCGTGACACGATTGGATGACAATCCACAGAGCAGTCTCAGGTTGGGTCTGTCCAGTACAACTTGTTCACTAACAAGTACCCACGTGATGACTTGATATCACAATATCATGACCTGTGAGAACCGGTCATCAGTCAACAAACGTGCTAGTCTTCATGTACCATCATCACCCTTAGCTTCTATGATGATACTCGACCAGGGACCTTTAAGAATGAAGCTTCAAATAAATCATGGGCTCTCACATTCAAGTCACGTACTTGATGTCCCATGGAAGCGAACATTCTAAGGGTATCTATTATGTTAACATTTAACTATCATATAGAAAAAGACATAATAAAAGAACTTGCCATTAATTGTAAAAGAAAAACTTACGTACACAGTTCATCATATGAACAAACAGCCAACAAAATACAAGATTATATGCAACCCACAAGATTCTCGCTAGAGTTGATCATTTAGGTATCGTATACCCATCGATATAGTATGACCATCATGCTTTCTCTGCGCGAGAGGCTTTGTCAGCGGATCCGCAATATTTTCCTCAGTCGGCACTCTGCAAATGTTTACATCTCCTCGTTCGACAATCTCACGAATAAGATGAAACCGCCGAAGTATGTGCTTGGAGCGCTGATGAGATCTAGGTTCCTTAGATTGTGCAATTGTACCATTGTTATCACAGTAGAGAACTACGGGACCAACAATGCTAGGAACTACATCAAGCTCGCCGATGAATTTCCTAATCCATACAGCCTCCTTCGCCCATTAGCTGCTGCGATATACTAGGCCTCTGTTGTAGAATCAGCAACTGTCTCTTGCTTGGAACTCTTCCAGCTCACAGCTCCTCCGTTCAGGCAAAACACAAAACCTGACTGAGACTTGGAGTCGTCTCGATCAGTTTGGAAGCTAGCATCCGTGTAACCACTTACAACGAGCTCTTCCTCTCCACCATACACCAAGAACACATCCTTAGTCCTTCTCAAGTACTTCAGGATATTCTTGACTGCAATCCAGTGACACTCACCGGGGTCTGACTGATACCTGCTAGTCATGCTCAAAGCAAAGGAGATACATCGGGTCGAGTACATAACATCGCGTACATGATTGATCCAATTGCCGAAGCATATGGAATCAACTTCATGCGGTCCTTATCTTCACAAGACTTTGGACACTGGTCCTTAGAGAGATTCACACCATGAGACATGGGCAAAAATCCTTTCTTGGACTCAAGCATGTTGAACCGCTTCAACACCTTTTCGATGTACGTACTCTGGGTCAAACCCAGCAACTTCTTCGATCTATCTCTATAGATCTTAATACCGAGTATATAAGTCGCTTCACCCAAATCCTTCATTGAAAAGCAGTTCCCTAGGTTGTTCTTAACAACTTTCAGGGTAAGAATGTCATTCCCAATCAACAGTATGTCATCTACATACAATATCAGGAAGACAACAATGCTCCCACTGATTCACTTGTAAACACAAGGCTCATCTTCATTCTTGATGAAACCAAACTCTTTGATTTTCTCATCAAAACGAAGATTCCAACTTCGAGAGGCCTGTTTCAGTCCATAAATGGACTTATTCAGCTTGCATATTTTAGTGGCTTCATCTGGGGATACAAAACCCTCGGGTTGTATCATATACACTTCCTCAAGGAGGTTTCCATTAAGGAAAGCCGTTTTGACATCCATCTGCCAGATCTCGTAGTCATAATACGCAGCAATAGCAAGCAATATCCTTATGGACTTTACCATAGCAACAGGGGAAAAGGTCTCATCATAGTCAATACCATGAATTTGCTTGAAACCCTTAGCCACCAGTCGCCCTTTGAATGTCTGTCCATTACCATCCATGTGGGTCTTCTTCTTGAAGACCCACTTGCACCCTATGGGTCGTACCCCTTCAGGTGGTTCCACCAAGTTCCAAACTTGGTTTGCATACATGGAGTCCATTTCGGATTTCATAGCCTCAAGCCATTTGTCGGAGTCCAGTCCATTCATAGCCTCTTGGTAGGTTGCTGGTTCATCATCATGATCCATAAGCAACACATTACCTATTTGAGACACGAGAAATCCATATCTCTCAGGTTCAAACCTCGGTCTACCAGATCTACGTAGGACTTGTGTTCCCTGAGCAGGTTCTCTAGCTACAACATCTTGTAGTCCTGTCTCAGAGTCCAATTCCGGTTCATTCACTACATGTGGTTCTTGAACTTCTTCAAGCTCTACCTTTTCAGTATTTCTTGATAAGAACTCTTTCTCCAAGAAGACACCAGTCCTTGCGACAAACACTTTGCCCTCAGACGGTAGGTAAAAGTAATACCCTTTCGTTTCCTTAGGATATCCCACCAGATAACATTTATCCGATTTGGGTTCCAGCTTGTCAGGCATTTGACGTCTCACGTATGCCTCACAGCCCCAAATTTTAATGAACGACATACTAGGACGCTTCCCAGTCCATATCTCATATGGTGTCTTCAGAACCGTTTTCGTTGGAGCGCGATTCAATGTCATTGCAGCAGTCTCTAAAGCAAAACCCCAAAAGGAAACAAGCAAGTCTGCATGACTCATCATCGATACGTACCATGTCTAACAGAGTACGATTTCTCCTCTCAGACACACCATTATGTTGTGGTGTTCTAGGTAGAGTGAGCTGTGATACAATACCACACTCTTTCAGATGATCACGGAACTCATGACTCAGGTATTCGCCACCTCGATCAGATCAGAGTGCTTTAACCCTTTTACCCAACTTTTTCTACTTCATTCTTGAACTCTTTGAACTTTTCAAAGGTCTCGGATTTGTACTTCATAAGATACACATATCCGTATCTACTGAAATCATCAGTAAATGTAACAAAGTAGAAATACCCACCTCTAGCCATGGAACTCATGGGTCCGCATACATCACTATGTACAACACCCAAGAGATCCTCAGCCCTCTCAGTATAACCAGTGAAAGGAGTTTTAGTCATCTTGCCTAACAAACAAGATTCGCATCGCTCAAATGATTCATAATCAAATGAGTCCAAAAGTCCATCTCTATGGAGCTTGGATATGCGCTTCTCGTTGATATGGCCCAAACGACAATGCCAGAGATACGTAGGGTTTGAGTCATTTGTTCTTAGTCTTTTATTATTATCTATATTACAGATCAGATGGTCCAAGTTCAAAACATAAAGACCATTAAACAATTGGGCTACAACATAACAAACATCATTCTTAAATATAGAACAACAATTGTTCTTAATTATAAAAGAAAATCCAATCATGTCCAAACATGAAATAGATATAATGTTTCTAGTTATGGCCGGAATGAAATAACAATTATCAAGTTCTATTACAAGCCCACTGGGCAAAGAAAGATGATAAACCCCTACGGCTACAGCAACAACTCTTGCTCCATTGCCGACGCGGAGGTCCACCTCCCCTTTACTCAGCAATCTTCTCCTTCCCAGTTCCTGCACATTTGTACAAATGTGAGAACCACATCCGGTATCCAATACCCAAGATGAAGGAGCAGAAAGGTTTATCTCTATAACGTAAACATTTGAAGCGGAAGTCATACCTCCCCTCAATTTCTGCAGACCCTCAATGTATGAAGGACAGTTCCTCCTCCAATGACCAGCCTTGCCACAGTGGTGGCATTTCCCTTCCTTCACTGTGCTTTTCTTTTTCATCAGTGCTGAAGACTTGGGCTCAAGATATGACTTAGGTCCCACCTTCGTCTTCTTGGAACCCTTGGCTTTGCCCTTGCCCTTATGCACCATCAGTATGGGGCTGGCAGGCTTGGCCTTCTTCATGTTGATTTCAGCAGTTCTCAACATGCCTAGGAGTTCGGGCAGTGTCTTGTCTATCTCATTCATATTGTAGTTCAAGACAAACTGCTCATAACTGTCCGGCAACGATTGCAGGATCAGATCCGTGGCCAACTCTTGACCAAGAGGAAAACCCAGCCTTTCAAGGTTCTCGATATACCCAATCATCTTGAGTACGTGAGTCCCTACTGAGTCTCGAACTCCCATCTTGCACTGAAACAACGCTTTCGTGATGTCGAACCTCTCTTGACGAGCCTGCCCTTGAAACATTTTCTTGAGATGCTCGTCAATCTCCATGCACCCCATGTTCTCATGTTGCTTCTGAAGCTCAGAGTTCATGGTGGCAAGCATAAGGCATTCGACATCCAAAGCATCGTCTGTATACTTCTTATAAGTATCTTTCTCAGCACGGGAAGAGTTCCCGGTCGGCACCTCGGGGGCTTCTTCTTCCAAGACATAGAGCTTTCGCTCCTGCCTGAGAACAATTCTCAGGTTCCTGTACCAGTCCATGTAATTTGTCCCACTGAGCTTATCCTTCTCAAGGATGGCTCTCAGAGACAACGTGGAGTGTGAAACACTTGCCATGGAATTCTACAAGAATTTATGCAGAATAAAATCAGTACCAAATTTCAAATACAATTTATTTTAATTTGGACTTCAATTAAAATACTCCCACTATTTTATTCGAAATGATAGCCCTCACTAACAAATCGGAGAGTTCATGCGAGCTACTCTCTTAGTGGACAAGATCCGTATTTCACCAACACTATGAGTCCGCTTTGGCGTTCCTCTCACGATGTGGTTATTTAGGTAGGCAACGCTTGCCAATTGCATCCTCATGCAATTCTTGTATGGTTGGTGAATAACTCCTTATTCGCATCCATCATATGGTGCATGCCAACCCTATGCCTCTAGGCACTCAACCTTTGAGGTCACCTAGTTAAGTATGACCCGATGTCGACAGTGGGATATCACAATTATCCGCTCGCACTCTTACCAAGATAGATTAATGCACCTTGCTTTGGCAAGCCCACACTTCATCGATCGAGGGCAGGAAGAGTGTCATCCATCGGAAGGCATCTGAATACTTAATATTAGATGAAGGGATTTTTCAATTATAGGTTAACAAGTAACCATGATCAACATTTGATCAATGTGCACATCCAAAGAAAAACAAAATTCTTCTAAAACCACATGCATCCCTTATGTGCACATCCTAACACCATCAACAATTGATAGAAGGAAGGGCTAAATCTGAACATCCGGAAATTTCCAAATCCTCAGATTTACATGCATTGGATAAAGGCAAAGACAACTCAACTTAAAGCAGTAGACAAGCTCATCTCTCTATGTTGGATTCACAATCCAAAACATACTCGAGGGATGGTTACTGCTAAGGAGACAACAATTTCTAACACTTAGAAATTCCCACGAAATCCCAGACGTTCTTGGAGGAGACCAAGACTAAATCTAGACATTTAGAACACTTCTAAATCCCTAGGTTTACACGCACTGGAATAACAAACTTCCAAAACAACGATCATGGCCGAAACCTCCCTCTGATACCACTGTTGGGTTTCTCTATGAGGATGGCACAACGCTTGTGCACGCAGCGGAAAAATAAACATCAAGAAAAACCCAAAGAGATGTGGATCGGGCTATGAACGTTGAATCAAGAAGTTAGCAAAAACTAGGCAAAAATTACCTCGGTGGCGTTGAGTCACAACTCAATGGAGATGCTCCAAATTTCTTCTTCCTGCTAGCGGCGAGTTCTACGTGGAATAATGTCCACGTTTCTGCAGAAGTCCACACGAGCGGGAGAACGCCGATCTATCCGTCGCACGGATTATCGGGAAGGAGAAGACCGCACCTTTGCTTTCCCACGGACTGCTAGGTCCGCGCCAGGGATTGCAGCACCAGCGACAGTCGCCGGAGAAGAGGTGGTCGACGGAGCGAACACGGCGGCAGAACTCTTCCGGTGGCGGGATCGGGATCAGCGGAGCGAACGAGCGGAACTCTTCCGTCGGGTTCGATTCGCTACAGGAGAAAATCGCGAGCAAGCGTGTTTTTCCCGAAAACCCTAAGTGTTGTATTTATAGCAAAGGTATAAATAAACCCAGGAAAATCGCTATCCGCAGACCACCCGAAATTAGGGTTCAGAATCGGCGAGTATCATTCGGTGAGAATCGGTGACAATCGGCGAGAATCACTGATCACGTTCGGCGAGAATCAGTCGACGAATATCACCAACGATCGGCGAGAATCAGAGTACAATACTCGACGATTCTCGCCGATCGTCGAGCATGACTTGATGATTCACGACGAACTCGTCGATCGTCGAGCCGCGGTCGACGATACATGTCGAAGTCGTCGATCGTCGAGAATCAATATATTGATTCTCGACGATTCTCGTCGATCGGCGAGAATCAAAGAGATGATTCTCGTCGATCGGCGGGAATCAGAAAGACGATTCTCGACGAATGCTATCGACCCTCGGACGACAATCTAACCAGCCTTCCAAGACAACATTTGCCCAACTCGACGATCCTTCAAGGCAACACTTTGCCCATGACCCCATTAAGGTCGGTGATTGGCAACCTTTACCAACACAGTCAATCATCCAACTTCTCCACATCTCTTATGTGCGACCCTGCAGGCTCATATCGCGTTGACAGTGAGATTACATGTTTGATCACTTCCAGATCATCATGGTGACTCCAACATGTGCCCCGCAGTATTGTTAGTGACTGAGATGGACGCTTTACGTCGAAGGATTGGAGGTTGGTGCATAGTATGTTGTGAACTAAGCTGAGTTTCAGCACAGCCTTTCATCCACAGACGGATGGTCAGACCGAGAGGGTCAATAAGACTATGGAGGACATGCTTCGCATGTGCGTCCTAGATTTCGGAAAGTATTTGGAGGATCACATGTACATGGTGGAGTTTGCGTACAACAAATGCTTTCAAGTAAGTACTGGAGTGGCGCCTTTCGAAGCCTTGTATGGGAGAAAGTGTCGCACGCTGTTGTATTGGTTGGAGACGGGCGAATCGAAGCTTTACAAATGTCAAGCAGTGGAAGATGCCACTTCAGTGATACAGACAATTCAAGAACGGTCGAAGATCGCTCAGGATAGACAGTCAAAGTACTATAACGCCAAACATAGGAATGTGGAGTTCAATGTTGGCGAATGGGTGTACTTAAAAATTAAGTAATTCAAAGGTTTCTCGCGGGTTCGACGCTTGAAGAAGTTGAGTCCGAGATACCTTGGACCATTTGAAATCCTGGAGCGTGTTGGCGAGGCGGCGTATAGATTGAAGCTGTCGGCGGAATTGAGTGGGCTACATGACGTGCTCCACGTATCGGTGTTGTGTAAGGCGGTGCAAGAGCCTTCGCACATCATTGCGGATAATCAAGTACCAATTGATTATTAGTTGACCACAAGGGTCAAGCCAGTATGCATTGAAGATGTTGCAGTCAAGCGACTCCGCAACAAGGATATCCGTATCGTTAAAGTCTGATGGGATAATTGCGGACGTGAGGAGCTTTCTTGGGAGCGAGAGCAAGCTATGTTGGAGGAATACCCCGAGTTATTCGACTCAGGTAATATTTAGATTTGTGTACCTTTACTTAATTTCGGGACGAAATTCCTTAAGTGGGGGAGATTTGTAACGCCCCGAAAATTGTACTTGAGCCGGTCGCGAAAAAGGGGATTTTTGGTGCCTGTATAGGGGTACACGACCTCAGAAACGGGTGTGTCCAAGACCTTGTTTGGCTGGTTTTTTGGTCATTTTCATCCCGAGAAGTACACGGCCAAGAACACGGAAGAATGACACGGGCGTGTCATTGGACACGAGCGTGTGCCTACCCATGTCCCTACCCGTGTTCTTTTGGGTCGTGTCCGTTTCCGTGGCAGTTATGCGTGTCACGCCCCCGAACACGGGCGTGTCGAGGGACCCGACACGGGAGTGTCAGCTGAGACACGGGCGTGTTTGTGCCCGTGTGTCTTTTCTCAGTTCGACGATCGTGCCTGGATCGAGGAACACGGCCTGGGACACGGCCGTGTGCCAAGCCGTGTTCGGCCCAGGTCTGGAGATTTTTGAACGGATCTGAGCCGTTCATTTTCTTTAATTAAGATCCAACGGCCCAGATGGTTTCTTGCTCTGTTAAGGCCAGAAATAGGGGAGTTAATCCTTCATTTCTCTACAAACATTCTCTCTCTCAAGGAGTTGGAAAGAGGAGGAAGAAGGAAGGGATTCCGGCCGCCGGCGGAGCATCGGAGCACCGTTTCGAAATCTGAGATCAGATCTGTGGAGGAAAGTTCATTGCGAAGATTTCCATCCGTGTAGTTTTTCCATGGCGGCAAAGCGGACTACAAGGGTAACGATTCTCTACTTGAGCATGTGAAGCTCTTTCTTTCTACATAGGGAATCCCGCTCCTGCGAGTGTGCGGTGAGTGCGTTGTGTTCCTTGGGGTTGTTCTGAATAGTCCCCCTTGTGTTGCATATAGAGTCCGAAATCGTAAGTACGGGCATAGGCATTGTGTGTGAAGCCTACCCGGACGTGTATTGTCTGGATCGGTGATGTTGCATTTGATATGTTTTGCCGGAGAAGACTCCGTGCTTTGGGTTTTTCTGGTTTCTACGTGGTAGATTGCAGCAGGGATCCTTGGAGGTTAGCTTCAAGGCACACCTGGAAAACTGTGCGAAAACGCGTTCTGCTAACTTGGCGGTCTGGGAACCGGCCTTGAACATAACTGGGTTATGTGATTGTTTGGATATTTTGGGATCCGAGAGAAGCTTGGCCCACATGTAGGACTTAAATTGTATATGCGGCGTGAGCAACGGGCAAGTGGAATTGGACCTAGGCTATGTGGTTCGGTGCGAGAGACCCGAAGTCGGGGACTGGCCGTTGGCATAGTCGGGAGCCTTAGAGGGTGGTCAGAAAGGCTAAATGCTCACATGGTTGCCATCTTTGGGATGGTGGTGAAGCCGCGGAATTGCCCGGATTCACCGTTAATGTGCCCTGAGTGCACGGGGTGTTTGGCCTTGCGAGCCTACACCTGTGGCGAAGTATATAATTGCACTTTATTGTTTAGCTAGGCTAATGTAATGTAGGGAAAGAGCACCGCTGTCCCGAGTAAGGGGCGGGGTCATTATAATTTGGTCGGCTTTTGGATGACCGTTGCTTTGTTTGCCACCGTGCGGTGGAAGTGTGCTTGTAGGTGCTGCGGAGCCGAGTACCAAATAGCGGGCTGGAGCTCATGTTACTGTGTTGGCCCTAGAAGGCCAAAGCGAGTAGTTGTTTTTACTTTATCATGTGTGGCCGGCCTGCGAGCCGATGTATGTAAGAAATGTTTTATTAAGTGAACATTTGTAAGGCCATAAGGCCATGTACCCCCCTTTTGTGTATTTGGGTTTCATTCCAGTGTTTTTGGTTGTGGACATTCATGTTTATTGGATTTAAGTTTTGGATTATTTCAACTTTAAAAGCTTCCGCTAGAATGCTCTGTGTAGGACGTGTAGTCTTAATTAGATAGTTTGAATATTCTTATGTAATCTTTCCGACTGTCTGTGGTATATGGCGTCGGGTTCCAGCTTTACCTTCTGTTATATGCCATGCGACGGATGGGGGTGTTACACATTGAAACCTCCGCTAAACCTCGACCTGCCAAGTGATGCACCTCCATCTCATCCCACCATAATCTCGAGTCTCCTTCCAACAAAAAAGTGGCTAAATTCACTTTCTGCTCCTCCACCGTCCTGATTGCTGTCATTATTCTCTTCACTCTAACCAACCAATCTTCCGCATGCATTGGGGAAAGCGCTCCACCAAACGTAGGTGGATGAAACTCCATAAAGCTTTTTAATGCCTCATTCGCTGCTTGCTCCTCTACCACAACTGCAACATGTTGTTTCCTTGCACCAGTCTGTACTGGGTCTCCTGCAGGCCTTGCCTGCCAGTAGGCTGTGCCTGTAACACCGCAAGCACTGTCTCCGTCACCATCCTTATGGTCTCTGCCGAGGGAGGTGTAGGCGCAGCAACTGGTGCTACACTCTCATCGGATAGCTGGGGCTCCGGCTGCCCAGCACCACTTCTCGCCACCTAGCAATGTACGAAACACCATTACTCATCCATGTCATAACGGTAATTATACATTATCGACACACTCATGCTCCTTACGTATGTGAAATACATTCCTAGTGGACATTCATGAGTTCAATTATATTCTCTCCTCCCAAACAATCTCAACCTGACTCTGATACAACTTTGTAACGCCCCCAGTCCTTACGTGGCATATAACGGTGGGTCCGACCGGGGCCCCATGCCATATGTCAAAGACAGGCGGCGGAATTACTTGTGGAAATCAAAATCTACTCGCACCCTAACTCAATATATTCTAGTGCAGCATTTTACGTTAGCATGAACTCAACTCAAAGAATGTCCACTACTATAAAAACTCCAAATTTATATATCCAAACAAGGAATGTATACAACGCACACACCCTTGGCCTTATGGCCTTACAGGTTTCTCTTTACACAAATACATTTTCTTACATCGGCACGCAGGCCGGCCACACATGAAATCGAAACACGCTTTGCACGACCTTCAAGGGCCTTTAGCAGCAAGCCTCCAGTCCGCTCATTTCATATCAAGCAACAACACCTGCAAACACATTCCCACCAAGGAGCCGAAAACAAAGTAACGGTCAGCTTCAGCTAACCACTTATAATGACCCTACCCCTTACCCGGGGCAGTGGTTCCTTCCTTGTATGCATTGCCATATCATAATCTCTATCAGCTTAGCACTCACAACCACATCACAAATGTCGGTATCCACCAGACTCTCCATGCACTCAGAGCACCTTTTTGTTGTACCGGATATCCCAGTCTTACATCGTCGATCAGGGGTTATTAACTTGTTAGTTGGCCGGTCCTAGTCACCACAACACGCATGATGTGAGCATTCCGCCCAAACCATTCAGAGGTCCTAACCCCACAGGAAAATTGAGCATTTAGATCGACCCACCACTGTGGTATAGCAAGCCGGGTATGACCGCAGCCGCCATTTGCATTGCCACCCATCGATCTTCGATAATAACTAGGTAGAGATCAGCCTTTTCCCGTGCTCACATCGTCAATACCGCAGCTTGACGCGGGTCAGCTTTCCCTCCAGATCAGCCACAGCTTTCTCCGCTCTCGCAGAGCAAATAGCACCCGCAGCTCTCAAGGTGCTTGACCAAAGCCTCTACTCATACAGAAGCTACATCACATATCATTCATTTATCCAATACACACAACATATATTTAATATCGTTAAATCCATGGAGTCTTCTCCGGTTTATCCATGATCATCACCAATCCAGACTACCAGTTCAGATGGGCTTCACACAGCATGTCTATGTCGTACTCGACACTTTCGGCTCTAAATAAAGATTCAACCAAGGAATCGCTTACGAGATCCACCTCTTGGGGGAGGATTCCACGCACATGCATAAAGAATGGACTTCGATGTCCAAGGAGGAGATCGTTACCCTTGAAGATTGCTTCGGCGCCATGAAGTAGCCTGATGGAAATCACCGCCTCCGCTCTCAGATCTTCAGTCCGCACTCCGCAGCTCCTCCAGCAGCTGACTTCCCTTCCTTCTTTCCTCCCCTTACACTCCCTTTCTCCTTCTCTCTCTTGAAATGAGATGGAGAAGAAGGAGATGAAGAGGAAGGGTTTTTATCTCATTTTCCGGGCCTTTATCCATATGAAGTAGCCTTCACCACTAGATCCAAGATCAGGGAATTGAACAGCTCAGAATTGTCCAGAAAAGTGTGAACACGGCCTTACATGCCCTGTGACACACCCGTGTCACAGGCCCTGTCACTTAAGCGGCAGCCCACCGACTCAAATCCAACCAGTACACGGCCGTGTGACATGCCCGTGTCACAACCTACAAGCCCGTGTCATGCCTGACATGCCTATTTGGACCACCCATGTACTTCACTCAGCACCATTTCAATCTCACCCGAGAGACACACGGCCCTTGGACACATCCGAGTCCCAGGCCGTGTGCACCTGGACACACCCATGTCCTACAACACACGGGTTCCTGCCGGAAATGCATGAGGGACATGCCTTGTGACATGCCCGTGTCTCAGGCCGTGAACCCTGCATTCGACGATCATCGACTAAAAATTTATCGACCACAAGCCCAACTCCTCAAGCCAAACCTGACACGCACTGGGACACGCCCGTGTCCCAGGCTGTGTCACCCAACCTGAAACCCAAATTGACTTTGGGGTGTTACACTAGCAATTGCAGAGGCATGGGTAGCGAAGAGGAGCTCTCAATCCTCATTCTGTCATTCTAACCACCTCATCCGCAAGCCTACTCGTCCATCCGCCTAGCGATTCGGTGCATAGCGGCCCGTGTACTCTTCCATCCCACCTGGCGAAGCTTCGCATAGCAGTGTTGCATAGGAGTAGTTCTTAGTGTTTTATTTTTTGTTTCTGCTACCATCAAAATCCCCCTCAGTTAACTCCGACCAAAGTACTTCCATCTCAAGTCCTCCTCGAAATTAACTTCACCTTACTGTGTTCCTTGAAGAGATCGATACTTGGGGAAATTCACCCATGTTATATTACTTGTGCGACCGGTACACTTGTCGTCCAACGCACCAAGTTTTTGGCACCGTTGCCGGGGAACACACTCGTGTGAGTTTTTGGAAAGGGAGATAGTAGATCGAAGCCGTTTTCCATTTGTATATTTCATGTTTATTCTTTGCTTTAGTTGTTAGAATTATTATTTTGCTTATTTCTTTTTGACCTTCTCTGTTTTTTCGTTTAGATAGCAGATCCGTGCTATTTTTATTATAGCTGTGTAGCACTTTTTCGGCAATTATTTTTGTTCGCGATGTATTCTGTTTCTGAGTGCAGTCTACTTGACGCTTTGCGCTGATGCATGGATGTTATGGCTGATATGAAGCCGAGCATTATATTAGGTGTTTGTTATGCCTAGGTGTAGGCCACATGGTGAAGGATTGCCCTCGCTTGTGCGAACCTTCTCCTTCTGAGGGCGTTCGCGCAACAGCCTCTCATTCACAGAAGACTGTTGTGGACAGACCTACCAGGGTGTTGCCTGGCCCATACACTTACATCGCGCAACTTGCTCGCTCTTTACCCGTTGAGATTACGGAAGAATCTCTCGCTGCATACAGATCCTTCATGGGTCCCTCGCTCCCTTTTTACGAGCTTCCCTTGAGTGATGACGATCACACTTGTGGTAGCCAGAAAAAAGAGGATCAGGAATTCATGGGCTCTCCTATATGGGACACAAAGATTGTTCCTATCGACGGGGTGGTGTCGGCGAATGATTTTGCGATGAGGCATGCTCATTCTATGCCTGATTTTGAGAGCAGTTCTGCCCCTCCGTAATTTTTGCCGGAGTTTGCTACTCTTTTTTCTTATGACTCGGCTGATGATGCCTTATTTTTGGATGATTCGGTGCCTGAGGTTGCGCTAAAGTGGGATGATGACTCTACTATTTCCGATGGAGAAGGTCGATCTTCAGAACACTTTTACGTACCTAGGTGGGATGAGGAATGTTCCCTTTCCGATATAGAGTTTTGCACTTCCTTATTGGATGAGGCCATTCCCCTTACCACCGTGGACCTCGAGTTCTCAGATTCCCCAAGATACGACTTGTATGATACCGACGATGATCTATCCTTGGATCCTGCTTGGAGTGAGACCAAGACCGCTCCCCCTATTTTGATTATTTTAGTTCTTCTTCTCTTTTATTACTTGATCCCCCTTCTCTATCTGAGCCTGTGCAGGTTGAGTCTCCATGGGTACGCTGGGATGATGATGAGCCTGGTGTTCATGCCATTGCCATCGATTCCTACACATCTGTTGTTGATGATGCCTTGATAGGCGAGGATATGTTTCGTGATAAGATGAGCGAGGACCAGCGCTCCTGCTCTTCTTATTTTCTATTACCTCAACCTGTGTTGGGAAGGTATGAGAATTTAGGTAGCGGGGTAACTATTTTATCGTTGTATCGGTACCCGTTACCGAAACGGATATTGCAACAGTTACCTGTGCATTTTTTATTTCATAGACCCATTAGCTAGAACCTTTTCCTTAGCTGAATAAGTCGTGCTGGGATGGCAGTAACCCCAGTACTTATCTTTCAGTCTCTGCATTTTTATTTTTCAAGTCTATTTGAGTTTAGTATTTCTTTGTATTTTGTATATTTTTCTTTTGTTTTTGCGGAGCTCACCCCTGCAGGTATTCCTGGCAAATTTGTATTGGCGTGGTTGTGATTTTTCGTATGGAGGAGCTGCTTCTGTGTTTTTCAAGCATCTTCTGGTATCCTCACTGGCTGAGCATTGGGTAACATCTTCCCTTGTCTCTATTTGATTTAAATTTCTATACCATATATTGTGTAGCTTAGTTTATATCTGGGGGAGAGTCAGTATATGAAAGATAATAGTTGTCAACCTAAATCACCTAGAGGGGGGTGAATAGGTGAGTTGTGCGTCTTTTTGCGGAATAAAAAAAATCTCAACCAAAGCACAGATCTATCTACCAAACAAGCAAACACAGACGAGGCAAGATTTATAGTGGTTCCCCAACCTTGGGTACATCCACTTTCCCTCACCGATCTAGCAATATACTAGACTCGGCTACTCCACTATCTCGGATTGGAAAACAATCCTACCCTCGGAACAATGTTCCTATAAAATCGATCCACAAACGGATCTACACTCGGAAGGCAAAACTTCCTACCATCTCAGAGTTGAAAACTCCTACACTCGGAGAAAACTTCTCCTACAATAATGAAATAAAGTTGTACAGAAATACAAATAGTAAATTCTCTGGTTCAGATCTACAATAGAAAATCAAAAATTCCTTCTTCTAGGCGTGCGGCTTTATCAGAATATTTTAGAAGAATCTCGGCAATATCAGATCTGGAACTTCTAGACTTTACACGATCGAATGAGAAGATGAAGCATTGAGCGGAGATCTCGATCTGTAGAGTCTTCTTGATCTGAATCCTCAAAAAGGTGAAACCCTAGCCGGTCGGAAATCTACGATGGCAGCGGCGGTGAGTTTCGTTCTTGGAGAGAGAGAGAGGAGACATAAATCTTTTTGGAAAGTATGGCTGCAAAACTTTCTTAGAATAATTTTTTTGAAAACTTAGGGTTTGTCAGATTAGACAAGATCTTTTATAATAGACAAGAAGATTAGACTTAAATGAGTCATAATGAGAAAGACACATGGACCAATCACGTCAAAGTTTAAGAATAAGACCGTTAGGTCTGGACTTAAAGAATTTCTGAAAAGTCAAAGTAAATTACTCGAGTCAAGCAGAACTACTCGAGTATATGCAGCACTACTCGAGTAGGCAGAAGGTGATTACTCGAGTACATGAGAAAAATTACTCGGGAGAAAAATAAATCACTACTCGAGTACATAAAGTCAACTACTTGAGTAAATTAGAATGAGAAAAACTCAATTACTCGAGTAACAAAATAACTTACTCGAGTACTTAAGTACTTACACAAGAGATGGAGTAAATTACGCGAGTACAAGAAATACTACTCGAGTATATAAGAATGAACTACTCGAGTATATAAGAGACTACTCGAGACAAACACTTAGAAAATTTCTGAAACAGGAAAACAGAACTACTCGAGTATATAACATGAACTACTCGAGACATAATGAACTACTTGAGTATATAACCTGAACTACTCGAGTTATTCACTTAGAGAAATTTTCTGGAATAGAATTCTGGATTACACGAGTAAAAACATTGGACTACTGGAGTAGTAGATGAACTACTCGAGTATATGATTTAGACTACTCGAGTAAGTAGGAACTACACGAGAGTCAGAATACAATTAACTCGAAACAGAAGATAGAACTACTCGAGTATATATAATACTACTCAAGTATTTCACTTAGATAAATTTGAGAAGAGAAAATCTGAAAACTCGAGAGATAAAAGGAAACTAGTCGAGTATACAAGATGAACTACTCGAAAGCCATAATTAGACTACTCGAGTATATCTTAACTACTCGAGTAAGTGAATTACTACTCGAGTATAAACTCAGTAACTTACTTGAGTAAGTAAGGGACTACTCGAGTACTTTACTTAGGAAAATTTTTCTGACAGATTTTCTTCTTCTAGGGGAAATCAGCATCAAGACTTTTCACATAGTCCTAGAGCTTGAATATGAAGTGTATCCAAATAGAGAGGCTACACATGAGTCAACACTTTGGAACACACAATGAGGGATTACATTGTATGATCCTGTGTTTGGTGATCCATTGTAGACTGACATTGGTCTACACTTTCCATTATAATCCTGCAAACACATAACTCAAACCAAGCATCAAATACAACTTAATTCATCTTAGTTCAAGGGTGAATTCATCAAATCTGAGTTAGTGTGGATACAATACCCAACAATCTCCCCCTATTTGTAGAAGTCAGAACCCTTTACACTAAGGTGAATTATGGACATAAAAAGAATGCTAAGTAATAAAGCAGTGTAAGCAATCAAGGAACTATGAAAAAGATAATAAGATCCAGAACTTTGAATTATATAAATATGATTATCCAGAAATATCATTAACAATTAAAATCCATTTCCATAGCTCATGAGTCTTTTGGGCTAGCTTTGATGATGTTGCCTGTCTTGTTTCTCTTGCTATCTTCTCTGATAGCTGTAAGGTTTAGGATAATACTTGGGTGGTCTGGGACGAGCAGATGGATTATTTCTTCCATATTCTCTGTCATAGACCCTCCTTTTGGTCATGGACTTCTCATACAACTCCCATTCATGGGAACTGTAGTGAATGTTTCTGCTTTCATGGAAGTCCAGAACTAACTTGAGAGTTTCCAGGATGAGAGACTTGGAAGTGGTAGACCAGACCTCAGCATGTTCCGGCGCTTTAGCAGGAACAGACTTGCTAGCAGAAGGACCTTCACCATATTTCCTTTTCTTCTTATAAGTCAGTATCTCAGGAGGGGCTTTGAGAAAGATATCAGCATGATCATCTTAACAATCCTGAGCATAAGAATCTGGAGGAGCAACAGAATCACCAGGCCTTGGAAAAAATGTGGGTTGCAGAGGAGGAGCAGGAGCAGGAGCATCAGCAACAGCTAGTGGGTTCAGGTGATGAGGAATAATGTTAGGATCAGCAGCAAATTCTGGAAGAATCTGGTTGTGCATCCAAACAACAGTGTCATATGTGTGGAATTTGACACTCTGTATCTGAGCTAGAACATCATCATGAATATCTTTAATTTTGGCTTCCCATAATTCTTTCTTGAGGGCATCCGATTTTGTTGGAACACCCTATTACTAATTTGGGTCAGGATCACTATGTCTCTAGGAATCTGTGCTTGACCTTCTGTATAGCTTAATAGGTCAATTAGAATTGAGTCTAAGGGTTAGAAGTCTAGGATTGGAAGCTGCCCTGAAGACCAAGTTTTTCTGACTGGAGACCAAGTCTGATCGTCGAGCTCAGCACGACGATTCGTCGAACTCAGATCGACGATCGTCGAGCTCAACTTCAACAGATCGTCGAGCTCCACTCGACGATCGCTGAGCTCAACTTCATAATATCGTCGAACTCCATTCGACGATCGGTGAGCTCAGTTCGACGATCTTGACTCTGCTTTGGTTCTTTATCTCTGAGCTCAGTTCGACGATCTTTGAGCTCAGATCGACGATTATTTGCTGCTTGAGTTTTCCAGTTCGCTGAGCTCAGCTCGACGATAGCAGAGCTCAATTCGACGATTTCAGATATCTTCCAGAATTCAAATTCAAATCAGACAGGAGTTATTATGCAATTAATTCAGAAGATTTGCTAGCCATTTTCATTTATTTCTGGACCAAGTTTCAAGGGATTTTTCAAGGAATAATTCTGTGGACTTTCCTCCAGAAGAGTTTTTGCAATTAAGGATGCAATCAATGCAGGCCAACGGCTATCTTTGACAGAGTGATATTCTATTCTAGCACAGAGAATAAAAGACAGAATGTTTTTGAATCACACAGATGATATACAGAGATTAACAAGAAGAGGACACACAATACAGAATACAGAGACTCTCTCAATCTTCTGTCAAAAAGAATTCTAAAGAACACTCATCAAAGAGATCAAGCTTTCTTCAGATCTCTTCAGCTCTCAAAGTGTTCAAGGCCAACATCATTCTCAAGACTCCAGACACTCAACATTTCAGCCATTGCTGAAATCATCCATTGCTGGAGTTCTATCTTTGAAGGCCTATCACCCTCAGCAAAGCTTTTCTTCCTGAAGATTTCAAGGACTCAGGGGGAGCTTTGACATCAATCCACATAGTCTTCTCAGTTGTTTGAGAAAGAGAAGACTGCCATCACTCTCTCACCCCCACTCTGTAAAGGGTTTCTCAAACTCCCTTCAAAAGTTTGAATCTGGTTTTTGAGCACCTTGTCAAAAGCTCATTGGTGGCAAGACACCTGATCAAAAAATCTGCTTTGGTTTTTGAGCACCTTATCAAAAGCTCATTGGTGCCCAGGACACCTGATCAACTCATCCTACAGTGGATTCCTACCTAGGGTGGTAGAAGAGTGGATGTACCCAAGTTTGGGGAACCACTATATTTCCTTGTGTCATCTGGTTCTGCTTGTTTACTTTTTGTTTCTGGCCTTGATTTGTCTGTGCTTAGTTTTGCATAGCTTAGTTCTGTGATTAGATTTATATTTGCTTCCCTGTTCACACTTATTACAACAATTGTTGTAAAAGCTTTTAAAAAAGTTTTAAAACACCATATACTCTATTCACCCCCCTCTAGAGTATATCAGATCTAGTTGCACTTTCAATTGGTATCAGAGCCAGGTTGGTTAAACATACCATACCTGATTGGTTGTACAGGCTAACACCTGAACCCCAAGATCCTAAACTAGATCTGTTTTTCTTTTGTATTTTATTATTAGATTTTGCTTGCACAAATCATGGCCCAAAACAAGGATTATGCTAGCACCAGACCTCCAGTGTGCAATCTGTCAAAGTTTGCACTTTGGAAAGCAAGGATTAGACTCTACATGAATTCTATTGACGAAGATATATTAAATTCTGTTTTGACAGTGTGTCCAAGACCCCTAGAGAGCACAAGCACAAATGCTGTTCCACCTCCATCAGGAACAGATGCTGACATCAAAAAATGGAAAGTAGCTGATGCTAAAGCTATGAACATTCTAGCTCAGACAATGTCAGATGACATTTTTCAAAAGGTAGCTGAATGTAACTCAGCCAAGGAGATCTGGGACAAGCTCTCAGAAATTGTCTCAGGCTCAGCTGATGAGAGAAAGGACAGAAGATCCCATCTCATCTCCCAATATGAGAACTTCAAGAAGGGAGAGACTGAGTTAGTGGGGGACATGTACAACAGATTGAGTCTGATTGTCAGTGAACTAAGGACATTGGACAAAGAGATTTCTCTGACAGAACTTAATGACAAGATCCTAATGTGCTTCCCCAGCACTTGGGATTCAAGAATCTGGCCAATTAAGGACGCCAGAAGTCTGAATGAAATCACCACTGAAGCTTTGTTGGGTAAGCTCAAATCTTATGAGCTACTCATCAAAAATAGAGAGGAAGAACAGAAGGCTGCTTTACCAGCCACAAGAAAGGAGAAGACCATAGAATTCAAGGCAACTGAAGATCTGCCTGAAGAAAAAGCCACAGGCAATGATGAACTTCTCAGCTTGTTGGCCAAAAGATTCTATAAGATGGCCAGAAAGGACTTCAGAAGAAGATCATACAAGGAGCAGGATAGGCCAAGGTATGACAAGTCCATTGGCAATAACAAAGACATTATTTGCTTTGGTTGCAGGAAACCAGGGCACATAGTTCCTGACTGTCCAGAGAACAAGAACAAGGACAGAAGGGAAAGAAAGGAGAGAAGAAAGGAGAAAGACTCCAAAAGGAGTGGCAATAGCAAACCTTCTTCCAGCAAAAATAAGCATACAAGGAAAGGGTTTGTTGCAGAATCCTGGAGTCAGAAGCCTCTTCCAGCTCCAGTGATGATGAGGATGATGCAGAGGAAAAGGAGTTCTGCATGATGGCAATCAATGCCTCACAACACAACTCAGAGGAAGAGGAGTCAGAGTCAGACTCAGAGACTCAACCTGAAGAAGATCAGGTAATTAGTTCTTTTGATTTTACTTCAGAAGATTTTAAATCTGAATTTAAAACACTGTGTTTAGACCTGCTAAAGTCTGAGAAAGAGATTATCTCTCTCAGAAATCAATTATCTGAACACAATGGTTTAAAGTCAGAAAACCTCAAACTCTCTCAGGAGTTGGAGAACTGTAGGGAACAGATAGCTACACTGAAAAGTGAGCTCTCTGAGGCCAAGAAGCTTGAAGAATCCCTTAATGGGAGAAGCATCAAGCTGATGGACATCACAAGCACAGTGAACTCGAGACTTAACAGTACACTGGGCTTGGGTGCTTCATCCAGCCAACCTATAGTCCTAACAACTCCCATCAAGTTTATTTCTAGCAAGGGAAAGGGAGTTGTAGAGGTTGCCAGGAAAAATTCTGATCTGCCTCAGAAAACTAAGTCCCAGCACAAATCGTCGAACGGAGATCGACGATCGCCGAATGAAGATCGACGATCGCCGAACGCAGCTCGACGATCTCAAGAAAAATCGTCGAACGCTGATCGACGATCTCAGCCAAAGTCGTCGAACGCAGGTCGACGATCCCATATACCTGACCTCATCCATAGTCGACCGTCGAACGGAGCTCGACGATCTGACCCACGATCGTCGAACGCAGCTCCAAGATCGTCGAACAGAGGTCAGAGCTCTGGAAAATTTTTCAAAGGCAAATCAAAATTGAATCCTGAGGGTTCTTCATCCACAAACCTTCAACCCTTATACTGAATGGATTTTACCTCCAAGGAGATATAATCCTGAAGGATATAAGAGTCAGCCAGGGATGTCTTTTATTTCTGAATTTAGAGGTTATCAACCTAGGCCCAAGGTAAACTGGGTCAAAAACAAGTAAATTGTTTCATGTGCAGGTGAAGACCTATCCAACATCTAACCAGCAATGGTACTTGGATAGTGGATGCTCTAAGCACATGACAGGGAATAAGGACAACCTCACTTCCTTTAGAGCCAAGCTTGGACCCAAAGTTATCTTTGGTGATTCCAACTTTGGACAAACTAAAGGATATGGTGCAGTCCAGATTGGTTCTGTAACCTTCAAGAAGGTAGCATATGTGGAAGGACTGGAAGCACAACCTGATCAGCATCAGTCAGCTGTGTGATGAAGGCTACCAGGTGACCTTCAGCAAAACCTTATGCAAAATCAAGTCAGAGGACAACACAACTGTGTTGACAGGTATAAGGAAAGGTAACATCTACTTAGTAGATTTTCTTTCAACTGATATAAATATTTGCCTGTTTAACTCAGTCTGTAGACCAAATATGTTATGGCATAAGAGATTAGGACACCTAAACCTTAGAACTATTGCTAGGCTATCCAAGGACAACCTTGTTAGAGGACTACCTTCTGGCCCCTACAAGAAGGAAGGACTCTGCAAGGCTTGTCAATTAGGCAAGCAAACTAAAAACAGTTTTAAGTCACTTAATAAGAGTGATTCACCTAGGATATTGTATCTGTTACACATGGATCTATTTGGACCCATCACAGTACAAAGCCTAGGAGGGAAATCCTACACTTTAGTAATTGTAGATGACTTCTCTAGATTCACTTGGGTGTTCTTTCTAAGGAAGAAGTCTGATAACTTTAAGTGTCTGACAGAGTTTCTCAAATGTATACAGATTGAGTTCAATACTCACATTGCCCTGATCAGAAGTGATCATGGGACAGAGTTTGATTCTCTTCTTATGCAAGAGTTCTGTCAGAGTGAAGGGATCAGGCATACTTTCTCAGCTCCTAGAACTCCTCAACAAAATGGGGTAGCTGAAAGGAAAAATAGAACCCTTATTGAATCTGCCACTACATTGTTGTCAGATGCTCATCTACCTCTATCCTTTTGGGCAGAGGCAGTGAACACCTCCAACTATGTGCTGAACAGAAGTCTGATACATAAACTGAAGGGAAAGACTCCCTATGAATTACTCAAAGGGAAGAAACCTAAAGTTGACTATTTTAGAATTTTTGGTTGCATTTGCTATATTCACAATAATGACAAGAAATATTTAGCAAAATTTCAAGCCAAAGCTGATGAAGGAGTTTTTCTGGGATACTCCATGATCAGCAAGGACTATAGGGTCTATAATAAATCATCTTTGAAAATTGAGGAATCTGTTCATGTTTCTTTTGATTAAACTAACATGTCTTTCAAGGAGAAGATTTCTTCTACCATAGAACCTTTGCAGGAACACTCTCTAGTTGAAGATATGAACAAGCTACAGGTTGCTCAAGAAGAAGAAAGCAGTGAAGATGAAAGCAATGCTCAACATATTGAACCACCACTTGAAGTGCCAGTTGTTGTACCACAAGAGGAAACAACAACACAGGTTGGTGAACAATCAACACCCCCTGTTGATTTAGTAACATCAAGAGACCATCCAATTACCCAAATAATTGGAGAAATCTAAGCTGGTGTGCAAACCAGAAATCAGGTCAACAAAAACCTGTTGCACACCTGCTTCCTTTCTCAAATTGAACCTCAGTCCATTCAAGATACAGAGCAAGATCCACACTGGATCATTGCAATGCAAGAGGAGTTGCATCAATTTGAGAGGAACAAAGTATGGGAACTAGTGCCAAAGCCAAAGGATCATTCCATTGTTGGAACAAAATGGGTATTCAGAAATAAAATGGATGATCAAGGAGTAATAATAAGGAACAAGGCAAGGCTAGTTGCCCAGGGATATTCTCAAGAAGAAGGAATTGACTACGACCAGACTTTTGCACCTGTTGCAAGATTAGAAGCCATCAGAATATTTCTAGCTTATGCAGCTCACAAAGGCTTCAAGGTCTATCAGATGGATGTCAAGAGTGCTTTCTTAAATGGAGACATCAAAGAGGAAGTCTATGTCAGACAACCTCCAGGTTTTATCTCTCCAACTTATCCTGATTATGTTTTTAGACTAAATAAAGCATTATATGGTCTCAAGTAAGCTCCTAGAGCATGGCTATGAGACCTTAGCATGCTTTCTCTTGGAAAATAGTTTTATAAGGGGTAGAGTAGACCAAACTCTTTTTATTAGAACCCATAAGTCCCATACCCTACTAGCACAAATTTATGTAGACGATATCATTTTTGGTTCTACTGACTCAAAATTGTGCAGAAGATTTTCTAACCTGATACATTCTAAATTTGAGATGAGTAGCATGGGTGAGCTATCCTTCTTTCTAGGATTACAAGTCAAACAACATGCTGAAGGCATCTTCATTTCTCAAACCAAATATGCTAATGAACTGGTTAAGAAATTTGGTATGTCTGAGGCATCTTGTATGAAAACACCCATGCCTACCAATGCTGTATTGGATGCTGATAAACATGGAAACATGTTGATCAGACAACATATAGAGCAATGATTGGCTTTTTACTGTATCTTACAGCTAGTAGACCAGATATAATGTTTGCTACATGTATATGTGCTAGGTTCCAAGTAAGCCCTAGAGAGTCACACCTAACATTAGTAAAGAGGATTCTCAGGTATGTTAAAAGTTGTCCAAATCTAGGTCTCTGGTATCCAAAAGATTCAGCATTTGAGTTAACTGGATTCTCTGATGCTGATTATGCTGGATGCAGAATTGACATGAAAAGCACCAGTGGAACTTGTCAGTTCCTTGGTGATAGACTTGTCTCTTGGTTTTGTAAGAAACAAACATCTGTGTCAACTTCAACTGCTGAAGCTGAATATATGGCTGCAGGCAGTTGTTGTTCACAAATATTGTGGATTCAAAACCAACTCCTAAACTATGGTTACAACTTAGAGAAGTCAAAAATCTTTTGTGACAATACAAGTGCTATTTCTATAGCTCAAAATCCAGTCCTCCATAGTAGGACAAAACACATAGAGATTAGGCATCACTTCTTAAGGGACAATGTTGAAAAGAATAAAATTGAATTGCAATATATCCCAACTGATTTACAAAGGGGAGATATTTTCACCAAGCCTTTGGATGAAAAGAAACACACCTTCTTCCTAAATCAGTTAGGAATGTTAGATGGAGGAAGTCTTAAATAATATCCAAGATTTTGAAAACTAAAAATTGACCCAGACTAGGCAAAAATTCTGATTTTTCTTAGTGTCTAGAAATTTTCTGATCTCTGAACTGCGCTCGACGATTTCCCCAAAGATCGTCGAACGGAGATCGACGATTTCCAGAATCGTCGAACTGAGTTCAGCGCCTCTCAGATAGTATGAACTATCTCCTTCGGTCAACGATCGTCGAACGGCGCTCGGCGATTTTGTTCAATGAACGATCGTCGAACGGAGCTCGACGCCTTCCAAGATCGTCGAACGGAGATCGACGATGTTGGAGTCTCTTCAGATTCCTTTAGCAGCCTAGATCGTCGAACTGAGTTCAACGATCTTTCCAATTCTGCGTCGAACCCTAATATAAAACTCATTTTTCGCCGTCGTTCTCTCTTGCGCTTTCAATTTCTCTGCAAGAATTTTCTTCCCTCCAAACAGTTCTACGCTTGTTCGTTTTGTTTGTTAAGTTTTTGCAGGTACAATGGCCGTATCAGTTGCTGTTCTAGCCACTATGAAGTTTGATGCAGGCTTTGACATTGATCTGGAATCGTTCAACACTACTGATCAAGTTTTCCAAGACATTCTGAATTTATTCAAGGATCAACACTTGTCTGCCCTCATGACCACTAGAATCAAGCTTGCTTCAGATGAAATAAAGGAATGGGTCTATACTGCTCACAATCTAGACAACAACACAATAGTTGGAACTATTGCTGGAACCCAGGTACCTCTGACCCCCACAGCCTTAACAGAGGTTTTTGGTTTGAGAAATGGAGAAGAAACTGCTGAATTATCTGGAGAAGAGTTTTCTGACATACTTGCCAGGATGGGTCATCCTGAGGGAAACCCTAGCAAGTTATTCCAAAGGAACTTGTCTGTTGAGTACAGGTTCCTAGCAGATGTTGTAGGAAAAGTGCTGTTGGCAAAGCACTCTGCACATGACACTATCTCCAGACATCAGCTCTACATCATGGGAGCTCTGGTAGATAAGAAAAATTTGAACTGGGGAGAGGTCTTCTTTGACCTAATAAAGAAGAAAATAAACAAAAGCTTTGTAAATTTTGGAAGAATTATTAGAGTCTTCCTGCAGAACAAGTGCCCTACCTTGCTGGTCTCCTCTGGAGTGCACATAAATGCCTCCAAGAGACTCACCTGTGCCCTCTTTGGCAAGTGGGACAGGCAGATAAGCAAGCCAAGCAGGCCCTCCTCAACTGCTCCTTCAGGCACCAGGACTCAAAGAGTCACTCCCCCACAGGTCTCTGCTCCTGCAGAAGACCTGGCTGTTGCTGTTACTGCCTCTTCTCCTCCTCCAATTCCAACCCTACCACTTCCATCCACCATTCCTGCTTCATCCCCCATTACCATCTCTAGCCCCTCTCCAACATCAATTCCATCTCCAGCAACCATTTCATCACCTCCAGTAGACCAATTCCACCCATTGTTCTCCTATCCACCACCAGATGTCACCTCTTCTCCATCCATACCATCATTCACCCTTCTGGATGACTCCTATATGGATGATTCCCCATCCTCTCCTCCAGATTTACCCTCATCCTCAACCTCATTCCAAGATCTTCTCCACCATATCATTGACCAACCAACTTTCACCCATCCATATCCATACCCTTATCCTCCATATCCACTATCCCCACTCCTGAGCCATCCATTCCACTACCCAGCACTCCACTTCCAGCATCCTCAGCCATCCCTATCCCATCTACCTCTGCTCCTGCCATTGAGCATGTAGATCTCCCAGCCTTAGCTGACAAGTTGTATGAGCTCCTTGCCCCCAGGCTCTCTCTTCTCATGGAGGCCTCCTTAGCTCCTCTACAACAGTCAGTGGCAGCTCTCTCTGCCAGGCTTTCCTCCCTCATTCCTCAGGCAGCACCTCCTGCAGTGTGCCTTGATCCAGATGCATCTGCATCCAGGCAGGGGGAGATGCCATATGAAGCAAGCCTTCATGCTGCTGTTGCTGCTGCTTCTGCTCCTGCTATTCATGATACTGCTGCTGCTGCTGTTGATTTTGTATCTGCTGTTCCTGTGGCTCCTACTGCAGTCTTGGTAATAGACCTAAGGTCTTTGCTTTCTACCTTTGATACTGCATACTTCAGTTATCTCCCAGAGCCTAATGCTGTCCAGCCCCCAGAAGATCTGTCCAAGGCTCTGGTGCCTTTCTTTGGCTGTGACCCCAGCATTATTTCTTCCTTTGTACTCTCAGTGATTACTGCTACTGCTGCTGATGAAGAAAGGTCTGCCTTTGCTTCTGAAATTGTTGATGCTAATGCTGAAGTTGTTCTCCCTGCTGCTGAAATTCAAATTACTTCTGATGAGCAAACATCCCAGGATTTTCTGATGATAGAGGCCACTGTGTTTGAGCCTGCTGCAGATTCTGATGATGTCACTGCTACTGTCACTTCTCCAGCTTCTGTTGCTCCATCTGCTGAAGATTTTGTTGTTGTTACTGAAGCTGCTGCTGCCATCACTCCTGAAGTTACTAGTGTTGTTTCTGCTTCTCCTTCTGTATTTGCTGCTGTTCCTGCTGCTGCCCCTTCTGCTTCTGCCTCATCTGCTGCTGCTCAATTAAAGAAGGATCTTATGAAGAAGATTGATGCTATATATGATGACCAGAGTTCTGACTCTGATGAGTTCAAGACAGACTCTGATGACTCTGCTGCCACTATTGCCAGGAAGAGGAAGGCTAGAAGCAAAGCTATAAAAAGGGTTCCTCCTGCAAAAGTAAAAGATGATAATGATATCCCCTATTATATTCTGCATAACTGCCAAATTACTGAACATTGGATGCAGTATTCCAAAAATCAGCTAAAAGCAATGAAAAAGAAGAGAAAGTATGAGAAGGGCTCCTCCCAGTTCCAGCACCCTCATCCTCCTCCACCACCTCCACCTGATGCAGGTGCAGGTGGCAGCTCTGCAAGTCAAGCACCATCTAGAAGCCAGGCTCCCTATCAACCCCATGCCAGATCATATCAAAGGGAAAGCCAATCTAGGGGTTCTTACTCTAGAAGAGGAGGATACAGGGGAAGTCAAAGAGATCTTCAAGTTTATTCTAAAGGGCATTCCAGGTAGCACCCATACTCCAGGGGAGGACATGTTTCATCTGATACTGCTTCTGGTCCATTCCCCTACAAGCTCAAAGAGACAGTGTCTGCCAGGCCTCCTCAAGACAATTCTTCCAACAGGTATGAGCCACCTGTACCATTTGAGGACCCTGAAAAGAATCCTGTTGCTTGGACTGCTAGGATGAAGGAGTTAGCTGCATTAGACCAGATAAAGAAAGCCAGAGAGCAAGGCCTAGACACTTCAAATATTTCTACCATGTCAGAGCAAAGACAAAAAGAATTAGAGAGATATGCTTCCAGCAAAGTTTTTGATGCAGAAAGATATATGGAATTGCATCCTGCTGCTGTGGTTACCAGGGCTACTAAGCAAATTTATTTGGGTGCAGCAGATGACACCAGATCCAAACAAGAAGCCCTGAATCCTAACAGAGAAATCAAAATGGTTAAAGGCAAAGCGAAGAAGTAATTATGTAAGGTGACAATCTTTGGATTTTCTGAACTGCTATCTGGATGCCACATATATATATATATATATATATATATATATATATATATATATATATATATATATATATATATATATATATATATATATATATATATATATATATATATCTGTGATGTTTCTGCAATGTCTGTATATTGTTTTTATGCTTTTCTGATTGTATGTTGTTATTTGAATTTTTCCAAAATCTGTAAATAGTAATCCTAACCCAAATAGGGGGAGATTGTTGGAACACCCTATTACTAATTTGGGTCAGGATCACTATGTCTCTAGGAATCTGTGCTTGACCTTCTGTATAGCTTAATAGGTCAATTAGAATTGAGTCTAAGGGTTAGAAGTCTAGGATTGGAAGCTGCCCTGAAGACCAAGTTTTTCTGACTGGAGACCAAGTCTGATCGTCGAGCTCAGCACGACGATTCGTCGAACTAGGATCGACCATCGTCGAGCTCAACTTCGACAGATCGTCGAGCTCTACTAGACGATCGCTGAGCTCAACTTCATAATATCGTCGAACTCCATTCGACGATCGGTGAGCTCAGTTCGACGATCTTGACTCTGCTTTGGTTCTTTATCTCTGAGCTCAGTTCGACGATCTTTGAGCTCAGATCGACGATTATTTTGCTGCTTGAGTTTTCCAGTTCGCTGAGCTCAGCTCGACGATAGCAGAGCTCAGTTCGACGATTTCAGATATCTTCTAGAATTCAAATTCAAATCAGACAGGAGTTATTATGCAATTAATTCAGAAGATTTGCTAGCCGTTTTCATTTATTTCTGGACCAAGTTTCAAGGGATTTTTCAAGGAGTAATTCTGTGGACTTTCCTCCAGAAGAGTTTTTGCAATTAAGGATGCAATCAATGCAGGCCAACGACTATCTTTGACAGAGTGATATTCTATTCTAGCACAGAGAATAAAAGACAGAATGTTTTTGAATCACACAGATGATATACAGAGATTAACAAGAAGAGGACACACAATACAGAATACAGAGACTCTCTCAATCTTCTGTCAAACAGAATTCTAAAGAACACTCATCAAAGAGATCAAGCTTTCTTCAGATCTCTTCATCTCTCAAAGTGTTCAAGGCCAACATCATTCTCAAGACTCCAGACACTCAACATTTCAGCCATTGCTGAAATCATCCATTGCTGGAGTTCTATCTTTGAAGGCCTATCACCCTCAGCAAAGCTTTTCTTCCTGAAGATTTCAAGGACTCAGGGGGAGCTTTGACATCAATCCACATAGTCTTCTCAGTTGTTTGAGAAAGAGAAGACTGCCATCACTCTCTCACCCCCACTCTGTAAAGAGTTTCTCAAACTCCCTTCAAATGTTTGAATCTGGTTTTTGAGCACCTTGTCAAAAGCTCATTGGTGGCAAGACACCTGATCAAAAAATCTGCTTTGGTTTTTGAGCACCTTATCAAAAGCTCATTGGTGCCCAGGACACCTGATCAACTCATCCTGCAGTGGATTCCTACCTAGGGTGGTAGAAGAGTGGATGCACCCAAGTTTGGGGAACCACTATATTTCCTTGTGTCATCTGGTTCTGCTTGTTTACTTTTTGTTTCTGGCCTTGATTTGTCTGTGCTTAGTTTTTGCATAGCTTAGTTCTGTGATTAGATTTATATTTGCTTCCCTGTTCACACTTATTACAACAATTGTTGTAAAAGCTTTTAAAAAAGTTTTAAAACACCATATACTCTATTCACCCCCCTCTAGAGTATATCAGATCTAGTTGCACTTTCAGATTTGTCTAAATATTCTTTTACCAACTTCTCCCCCTTTCTGACTTCAATAGATAGCTGGGAGATGGCATTATCTTTGAAAGTTCCAACTTCTTCACAAATCTTCATCTTAGTGGCCTCAGCTCGTTTGTCCAATTCCATTTGATTATTGGCAAGAGTCAGACCTTGCTCCATAACATGTCCAACATTGGTGATGGTGTGGTCTAAGGCTTTGCCACCTATTTGGAAGAGATATTTGAGCTGATCAGTATTATGCTGGATCTCAACAAATCCTCTGCTCATCTAAGTTTCTAGAGAAGTTACCTTGTCTGAGACAGTCTTGATACAAGTATCAAAGTATGATCTCTGGTCTTGAAGAAGAAGTACAACCTGATTCATCAAATCTGTGGAGGCAGGAGCTGTAGCAGCAGGAGCAGAAGTTGATGGAGCAGAAATAATAGGAGGAGTCACCCATGGAGCTATTTCGGAGAGAGTGACTGAGCTCTGAGCTCTTGTAGTGGGTATCATGGCATCCTCTCCATCCATTATCTGAGGGATAGTGAAATCCAAATTTCTAAGAGGAGCTTCAGCTGGCTCAGGTGAGAGCTCATCAGAAATGGGAATTGGTTATTGCTGTTCTTTAAGGGCATCCAGAGATTTTGCTGGAGGAGTGTCTGGTGATTGTCTAGGAGTTGGTCCTTGGGAATTTCAATGGATGGACCTGGTGGAGATAGAGGAGGAGGTGGTTTATTTGCAGTTAACTCTTCTATCATTTCATTTATGGTAGCATCAGTAGAAAGGAGTGCTTCTTGAACCTGTTGATCTGAGAGGATATCTTCTGGAGTGACTGGAGGAGGAGTAGGTGGAGGAGGAGGAGGCATCCTGGCTTGAACAGTAGGAGCAGGCTCCCCCGCAATAGGTGCACCAGAGGAGCTGGGGACCTGAGATGGAGAAGGAGATGGAGTCCTGTCCTCTGTGTCTATAGCTTTAGTAACTTTGGCAGCTTGAGAGGGATTTTGTAACTTTAACTCCCATCTCTGGATGGAGGAGATGGAGACCTTCTTCATGTGGTGAATGATACTTCCTTTGGAGAAACTGAAAACCTCTGGATTGATCTCATGGAGAAGCAGGGAAATTATCCTTGCATAGTTGGGGGACTTTATACTCTCCTTAATATTATTCTGAATCAACAAGCCAAACTGAAAGGCTTTTCTATAGACTATAGCTTGCATCAATTCAAAGAAATAAAGAGGTATGGCCCTGATGGAGTTGGTTTTGCATAGAAGAATCTTACCAATGACATCAACCAAGAATTTTCCTTCAGCATGCATATCAGACCTATTGATGTATTTAGCATCAGCAGAAAGTCCACAGAATGAGCAGGTTCTGGAATAGTCTTCATCACTGAGAAAATCATCTGCATCTGGAGCTAGCAGTAAGAGAAGTCGAGAAACAGAGGTTTGAGTGAGTTTAATGATGATACCTTTGACTAAAGACTTTAAACCTGTGCCATTGTGCTTGACCTTGACATTCCTGAAAAACTCTGCAACTTCGGGGAAGAGGATACGATATGGTTCTTGGAGAACGAATGTTAAGCCGGCGGTGTCGAGAAAAATCAGAAGATTATGGAAATTGGCGGATAGGTCTGCAATCCCTGCGACGACTAATTCCAAACAAACACCGATCTTAGATGAGGAGGCCATGATTCAGAAGTCTTGGAGATGGCGAAACCCTAGAGAGCGTTGACGGGGAAACTTAAAGGGCGCACCTCTGCAACTGATGGAGGAAGGCGAAGAGGCGACCGGGTACTCGAGAGACGGAAATGATTTTGGTAGATGAAATTTCCGGATTTTCTTATTTATATAACCTTAGGATTAGGTCTAATTATTTGAAAAGAAATACTGAAGTAAACCATAGAATAGGCGGCATAAGCCCTTGGTTTGAGCATAAGAAAATTTGAATAAGAGATGACTCGGCATATACACAAGTGAGGAAAATATCTCGAGTAGATAAGTCTGGAGTACTCGGGTAAGAATACAGAAGTACTCGAGCAGATGTATGGAAGTACTCCAGTAGGTCAATGAGGTACTCGAGTAAGTGAAGTTGACTACTTGAGTATATCAGTCTGCTACTCGTGTAGGTCAAGTTGACTACACGAGTATATCATTCCACTACTCGAGTAGGTCAAGTAGACTACTCAAGTATGTCATTCTACTACTCGAGTAGGTCATATACTTACTCGAGTATGTTGTTACTTACTCGAGTCAAAAACTTAAACTTTTGAAAAACTCCAATTTTTTACTAACCTTTGAGCCTTGAGCCTTCATGAACGTCCAACTTCTTCTAGTCTTCCTTGTTGAGCATCCCAAGTTCTGTTTTAAAGAACGAGAACTTGGTCTCGTCCAGCGGCTTTGTGAAAATATCTGAATTTGCCTGTTTGTAGGGATATATTGAAGGTCTATGTCCCCATGCTCCACATGCTCCCGGATGAAATGATACCTTAGCTCTATATGCTTTGTCCGACTGTGCGAGACTGGGTTGTTGGCTATTGCTATTGCGCTGGAGGAGTCGCAAAATAATGGAATCTTTGCGAACTTCATGTTGTAGTCTTCGAACTGATTCTTTATCCAAAGTAACTGTGCACATCAAGTGCCTGTAGAGATGTACTCTGACTCGGTCATTGAGATTGTCACACAGTTTTGCTTCTTGCTACTGCAGGAGATAAACGTTCTTCCAAAGAATTGGCAAGTCCCTGAAGTGCTTTTCCTGTCGTCTTTGCTACCTGCAAATTCTGCATCTGAAAAGCCTATTAGTTCGCTATCATTACTTCTTGGGTACCATAAGACAAGATTTGGTGTACCTTTAAGGTATCTCAAAATCTGCTTCGCAGCAGCGTTGTGAGATTCCTTAGAGTTCACCTGAAATCTAGTACAGACACATGTTGAGAACATTATGTCAGGTCTACTTACAATAAGGTAGAGTAAGGATCCAATAATGCTTCTGTACAAAGTTTCATCAAAAGGTTTCCCTTTTTCATCCTTGTCCAGAGACATTGTTGAACCCATTGGAGTCCTCATAGAGGTTGCGTTCTCCATTCCGAATTTCTTTATTAGCTCTTTGGTGAACATGGTCTGTGAGATGAAAATTCCATCTTCAGACTGTTTCACTTGATGCCTTAAGAAATACTTCACCTCGCCCATACTGCTCATTTCAAACTTCCCTTGCATAAGTTTTGAAAACTTCTTGCAGGGGTTGTCATCAGTAGAGCCAAAAATAATGTCGTCGACATAGATTTGAACTAGCAAAATCTTGCCTTTAATTTCCCTAAGAAACAATGTCTTGTCTATCTTTCCCCTTGTGAACTTGTTCTCAAGTAGAAAATTAGACAGTGTCTCATACCAAGCTCGAGGAGCTTGTTTCAGACCATATAATACTTTATGCATTAAATAAACGTAATCAGGAAAGTTAGAATCAACGAAACCTGGAGGTTGTTCCACATACACATCTTCCCTTATGTCATCATTAAGGAAGGCAGACTTCACGTTCATCTGGTAGACAGTGAAGCCTTTGAGTGCAGTATATGCTAGGAATAACCTTATTGCCTCCAGCCTTACCACTGGAGCGTACGTCTGGTTGATGTCGATTCCTTCTGCTTGACGATAACCTTTGGCGATAAGTCTGGCATTGTTCTTTACTATCGTCCCATACTCGTCCATCTTGTTCCTGTAGACCCATTTTGTCCCAATGACGTTCTTACCTTTGGGTCTTGGAACAAGCTTCCATACTTTGCAGCGCTTGAACTGGTTCAGTTCTTCTTCCATTGCCATTATCCACGATGCATCTGAGTTTGCTTCCTCAAACTTCTTTGGTTCAACCTGCGAGAGAAAAGTTAAATATAGATTCTCATTAGTTGTACCTCTACGAGTTCTGACACCATCTCAGGGATCTCCTATCATCTGGTCCATGGGATGATCTTTCAAATGTCTGAGCTTTAGAGTTCTTGCATCTGGATCATCTTCTATAACCGGAGTGACTTCTTCATCTTGGATGACTTCTTCATCTTGATCATCAGCCTCTCCAATAGTGGTTGGAGTGGTGATCTTGATGAACTTTTCACCTTTGTCTTCGGACGGTTCATCCAAGCTAATTTCTTTCAGCTTTGCAGTAAGCTCGTCTCATCAAATACAACATGTATCGATTCTTCTACCAGCAGGGTTTTTCTATTAAAAATCCTATATGCCTTACTATGGCTACTATATCCTACAAAAATACCTTCAAAACTTAGTAGTATGATATTTACCATTGTTTAGCACGAAGCATTTACAGCCAAAAATTCTAAAATATGAGACTGTTGGTTTCCCGCCCTTCAGAAGTTCGTAAGGTGTCTTATCGTGGTTTTTGTTTATGAGAGCTCGATTTTAAACGTGGCATGCATTGTTGACAGCTTCAGCCCCAAAATATTCCGGAAGTGAAGCGTCACTCAACATGGTCCTGTATGCCTCTATGAGCGTTCTATTCCTTCTCTCGGCCACTCCGTTTTGTTGAGGAGTGCAAGGAGAGGAAAACTCATGAAAGATACCTAAGCTTTCACAAAATTCTGTCATGGACACAGACTTAAACTCTGTTCCATTGTCACTTCTGATTTTGACTATGGAGCAGTTGTACTCATTCTGGACTTGCCTGACAAAATTAGTAAAGATGTCGAAGTATCTGACTTGTGTTTCAGAAAGAACACCACGCAAAGTGCGAGTAATCATCAACAATTACCAACGTATAATCATCACCTCCCAAATTTCTAATTTGTAGTGGACCAAACAAGTCCATATGCAGTAGATGAAGACATCAATTAGAATCCTTGGCAATAACGCTTTTAAAGGTAGCCCTTGTTTGCTTGTCTTTCACACATGCATGACATCGGCTATCTTTGACGTACTTGACATTTGGGGCATCACGTATTAAGTTCATTGAAAATAATTTATTAATAGTTATGGAATTAATATGTGCTAATCTCTTGTGTCATTGGTCACCAAGAGATGCACTATCTTTTGCTAGAAAGCACACAGGTGTCGAAGAGTCTATATAGATGAAATTCAAACAGAAAATGTTTCTGTTTCGAGTGCCGGATAGAATCGTTTCCATATTATCAACAGATATTATCAAGCACTTGTCAGCGTGAAACTCAACTATGTATCCTTTATCGCAGAGTTGGCTTATGCTTATAAGGTTATGTTCCAAACCTTCAACGTAAGCCACATCTGAGAAGGATACATTGCCGTTAGTAATCATACCATAGCCTCTAGTAATTCCACGGTATGAACCTCCAAAGATGACCTTCGGACCGTTCACAACTGGAGTAAAATTCTGAATAAGGCTTCTTGCCCCGGTCATATGCTAAGAGCATCCACTGTACAAATACCAGATTGGTGTTTTGTTGGCCTTTGGACATTCCTGCAATCACAATCAGTTAGCCTTAGGAACCCAAATACGTTTGGGTCCTTGGTCTCGGGTTAGAACACTCCCCCTACGAATATTAGCATTAGGAGTAGTCTTCCTCATATTGCCAACATGTGGGGTTGCCGCATTTCTAGGATTAAACTAACAATCAATGGCAAAGTGACCAATTCTGCCACAACACCAACAGTCAAATCTATTGTATCTTCGCCTTAAGTTCTCCTGCTTGACCTTTTGGAATTGTGGTCTACCAGGGGTAGCATTCTTGGAGGAAGATGCCTCATGATGATGGCAATCACATGGCTTCTTCTCCTTTACAGGCTTTTCTACAACAGGCTTTGCCTTTGGTGCCTTCTTGAAGTTATGGTCATGATTGAAAGGGCCATAGCTCTGAATAATGACTTCTTCATAAGGTGCCTTAAAGACACTTTCGCCAAAGTTTCTGGGTCGAGTCCATCCTTGATAATGGGACTTTGGCTCTACATAGGTAGGCCTAGCGAAGTGCATGTAGGATGAGACAAAATCATACTCATTTGAAGGAAATATAACCTTCTTGAACGTGGTCTAATCTTGATGGGCTTTCCCCTTCACTTTGGCTAAGGCCTTTTTGGCGGCCTTATTCTTTCGTTGAGCCTTATTTCTCCTAGGGGATTTACTAGGAGCTTCTTCATGGCCTAATCCAGCACCCTTGGCCTTAGCTGAGAATTCAGCAATGAATGAAAGAACTATCTTGGGCTTTGAAAAACTTTCAACAAGTTTCTTTTCAGCAACAAGTTGGGTTTCCGGCTCTTTGATGATTTTCTCTTTAAGGTCGAGGTGCTCAAGAGCCTTGTTATATTCTTCAATAGCATTATTGAAGTTTTCTTTGAGTGAGTTAGTATTTGTGACTTTCTCTCTCAAGATGCTCTCTTCAGTTTTGAGAGACTTTATCACTTTAGACTGAGTTTTCACGACTCAGCAATATTTGTCGTAAGCCGTGATTAACTCCTCATATAGGGCCATGAGTTCTGACTCATCGTCAGAAAAGCTATCCTCACAATCATGTTCAGAAACTTCAGAATCAAAGAGAGGAGTGTGAGAGTTTACCATCCCTGTGAACTGGGCTCTTGTTCATCATCAGTTTGAGGCATGAGTCCAAAATAGGCTTCTTCTTCTTCACTCGACTCAAATGAGTCAGTGTCACTAAGAGTCTTGCCCTTTTTGGCCATCAAGCTCTTCTCTGTCCTCTTCTTGCTGTACGAGGACATCTTTTCCTCTCTTCTACCACCGTCCTTCTTCTTGTGAGGGCAGTCATCGATGACGTGTCCTGGCTTATTACAACAATAATAAATAATGTCAGTCGAAATATGTTTGTTCTGTTTAGTATTATACCAGTCATGGCTGGTTGAGCCTTTTCTTTGCCGATCACCATCGCGTCATGATCTTCTATAAGAGGCATCCTTGTCTTTCCATTGCTTCTTTTCGTTCAAGAATTTCTTGAACTGCCGAGAGAGTAGTGAGAACTCTCCTTCTGATAGTTCAGAGCCTGAGGTGCTTGACTCTGAGGTTTCTTCTTCACTAACTTCTGGTGTTGGAGTAGGAGGAACAGCCTTGGATTTCTTAGAGGTGTCTGCCTTTAAAGCAACAGACTTCTCTTTGAATGCAGACCTATTTTTCTCTTCTTCAGCCTTCCTAGTGTTGAGTTGGAGCTCATAGGACATCAACTTCCCGAAGAAATTCTGAGGATCTGTCTCGGCCAATTTTCCAAACTCCCTTATAGCACAGACCTTGTTATCCCATTCCTTAGTCAGGGATCTCAGGAACTTATCGTTCAATGCTCCATTAGTGAAGACTCTGCCGTATACCCTTAGCCCATTCACTATCTTGAAGAAGTTCTCAAATGTGTCAGCAATGATTTCTTTATTTCCTTGTCGGAAAGCCTCATACTTCTGATAAAGTAGGGATCTTCTATCATCCCTCACTTCTTCAGTACCTTCCATCAAGGTAACTAATGACTGCCACATCTCCTTTGCACATTGGCAGTGAATCAGATTTTGCAGCATTGAATCATCGACTGCACTTACTATGATATTTTTCGCCTTTTTGTCCAATGAGACAAGTGCAATCTCATCCTTATCTAGATCCATAAGTTTCTTGGGCACTTTCTTAGTTTGATCTATAGTGGAGACGATCATGGGAATATAAGGACCTTCTTCAACTATCATGAAGATCCTTGGATCCATAGCTTCCATGAAGAAGTTTATTCTTTCTTTCCACATAGGGAAATTATTTTTGTTGCACAAAGGAAGCTTGGCAAAATCATTAGCCTTGTCCATTTGGTAGAACTCAAATGGCAACTATTTAAGGATCTGATCAAGGTGTTAACCTTTTAACGATCAACCTGGCTCTGATACCAATTGAAAGATAATATTTGTCAACCTAAATCACCTAAAGGGGGTAAATATGTGAGTTGTGCGTATTTTTGCGGAATAAAAAAAATCTTAACCAAAGCACAGATCTATCTACCAAACAAGCAAACACAGACGAGGCAAGATTTATAGTGGTTCCCCAACCTTGGGTACATCCACTTTCCCTCACCGATCTAGCAATATACTAGACTCGCCTACTCCACTATCTCGGATTGGAAAACAATCCTACCCTCGGAACAATGTTCCTACAAACTCGATCCACAAACGGATCTACACTCGAAAAGCAAAACTTCCTACAATCTTGGAGTTGAAAACTCCTACACTCGGAGAAAACTTCTCCTACAATAATGAAAAAAAGTTGTACAGAAATACAAACAGTAAATTCTCTGGTTCAGATCTGCAACAGAAAATCAGAAATTCCTTCTTCTAGGTGTGCCGCTTTATCAGAATATTGAAGAAGAATCGCTGCAATATCAGATCTGGAACTTCTCGACTTTACAAGATGGAATGAGAAGATGAAGTGTTGAGCGGAGATCTCGATCTGTAGAGTCTTCTTGATTTGAATCCTCAAAAAGGTGAAACCCTAGCCGGTCGGAAATCTGCGATGGCAGCGGCGGCGAGTTTCGTTCTTGGAGAGAGAGAGAGGAGATAGAAATCTTTTTGGAAAGTACGGCTATAAAACTTTCTTAGAATAATTTTCTTTGAAAACTTAGGGTTTGTCATATTAGACAAGACCTTTTATAGGAGACAAGAAAATTAGACTTAAATGAGTCATAATGAGAAAGACACGTGGACCAATCACGTTAGAGTTTAAGAATAAGACCGTTAGGTTTGGACTTAAAGAATTTCTGAAAAGTCAAAGTAAATTACTCGACTCAAGCAGAACTACTCGAGTATATGCAGCACTACTCGAGTAGGTAAAAAGTTACTACTCAAGTACAAGAGAAAAATTACTCGGGAGAAAAAGAAATCATTACTCGAGTACATGGAGTCAACTACTTGAGTAAATAAGAATGAGAAAGACTCAGTTACTCGATTAACAAAAATGACTTAATCGAGTACTTAAGTACTTACACGAGAGGTGGAGTAAATTACTCTAGTACAAGAAATACCACTCGAGTATATAAGAATAAACTACTCGAGTATATAAGAGACTACTCGAGACAAACACTTAGAAAATTTCTAAAACAGGAAAACAGAACTACTCGAGTATATAACATGAACTACTCGAGACAGAATGAACTACTCGAGTATATAACCTGAACTACTCGAGTAATTCACTTAGAGAAATTTTCTGGAATAGAATTCTGGATTACACGAGTAAAAGCATTAGACTACTGGAGTAGTAGATGAACTACTCGAGTATATGATTTAGACTACTCGAGTAAGTAGGAACTACACGAGAGTCAGAATACAATTAACTCGAAACAGAAGATAGAACTACTCGAGTATATATAATACAACTCGAGTATTTCACTTAGACAAATTTGAGAAGAGAAAATCTGAAAACTCGAGAGATAAAAGGAAACTACTCGAGTATACAAGATGAACTACTCGAGAGCCATAATTGGACTACTCGAGTATATCTTAACTACTCGAGTAAATGAATTACTACTCGAGTATAAACTCAGTAACTTACTCATGTAAGTAAGGGACTACTCGAGTACTTAGGAAAATTTTTCTGACAGATTTTCTTCTTCTAGGGGAAATCAACATCAAGTCTTTTCACATAGTCCTAGAGCTTGAATATGAAGTGTATCCCAATAGAGAGGCTACACATGAGTCAACACTTTGGAACAGACAATGAGGGATTACATTGTATGGTCCTGTGTTTGGTGACCCATTGTAGACTGACATTGGTCTACACTTCCCATTAGAATCCTGCAAACACATAACTCAAACTAAGAATCAAATACAACTTAATTCATCTTAGTTCAAGGGTGACTTCATCCAAATCTGGGTTAGTGTGGATACAATACCCAACACAGTATGTGTTACCTTTTGCACACGCACATTTCATGTGCATACTAGAAGCTTTTATTGTTGTATTTTGATTAGTTCATTGCATCGCACACCACTGCACCCACATGAGCGCGTGCTTAGTTAGCATGTTGTGAGTTAAACTCGTTTCTTTTGTATGATTTGGGAAAATTTGTGTGCTGGCATAGGATTGTGAGACAGAGTAAAATGTTGACCTTACAGTGCTCCGAGTCAAGTGCTCTCGTCTTGTGTAGAAATTGGAGTAGATTTAATTTTTTTGTCTGCTTATAGTTTTATATTTGTCTAATTGAGTAAATACTTATTATTCTACTCAAAAATTGGTGAATCTGGTGTGAATCGAGTGGTAGCTTTGGGAGGCCTGTAGACGACCGTTAGATTCATATTGCTCGAGTTGGGAGGATGGATAGTCTTTCTCGTTGGCTAAGAACTTGCCCCAAGCTATTCTTGAATTATGGGAATAGGTTAGTTCATTCGCATGAGCGTGATGTAGGCCATCATTTTGGCCCGGTTGAGCTTTGTACCATTCCTATCGTCTTATCCTCGCTAGCCCCGTTGTGCATACCCTTATTTTGATTCAGCTCCATAATTATTTCACCAAAGCCTCATATCTTATCCTAGTAGCACACCCAAATCGAGCTTTAGTGTTTTACATTTTTATGTTGGGGCGTTGATGTGGTGATATTACATTGGAATATGTGGATGTGCTCCAAAGCTTATATTTATTGAAACTGTTTAAAGAAACAAAAATGATTTGAAAAGAATATATGTGAAAATGAAAAGTAAAAAAAAAGAAAAAAAGTATAATTGAAAATTCTAATTGAGAGGAGATTGTATTTGGAGTAGGAGGTGCACACACCCATATTTGGAAACATTAAGTTTGGGGGTGTGGTATACCTGCATGTATTTTGCTTGGCAGAGGGATTCTTTTTTTGGTAGCTCATTTGGGTTAGGTGCATAGCCTTCCTCCTTATCTTTGTTTACCTCACTGTAACCCAAGCCCCATGATTCTCATAAAGTCCTACTAATTCGTGTGTGAACCAAACCAGTGTCGTGGAGAGAGTGCGAATGGTCAAGCATATGGTCACCGACATTGGTGGATTCTTTTGGAGGTTATCCCGAGCCCCGATCTTTGGCAATGCTCGCCTAGCGATTAGTCTACTTTCTCCCTACGCATGACCGGAAGATTCACCGTTATTCTATTTTTGACTAGTAATAAAATTTTGATACGCATTGTGAAATGTTTAGACTATTCTGTATACTTCGACATTTCCTCTATTATATTTTTTACGCCCGCGAGCATGCTACTTCGAATGGTACTCTGTATCTCAATTTCTATGTTAGCTAAATCATTTTCTCTATGTGCATAGATTTTGTTTGCTCGTGACGAGCAAATAGATAAGTCTCGGGGTGTGATGAGTCCGATTTATATAAGGTTTTTGGGACTCATCTTGGCTTATTTTCCTGTGTGTGCACTACTTCTTCAATCGGAAAAGTTATATTTTTTGTTTAGATCTTCACTTCACCAAAAGTGCATTGTTTTAGCACTTGGGTGTGCATTTGCACATTCATTTGTTGTGGGTAAGCACATGGTGCTCCCCAGGGGCTCTCTCCACTTGCTTTTCATTGCATTTCTATGGCGCTGGAGGGTTCTCTTTGGATTTATTTGTTTGTATGCAGGTAGTGCATTTTCGCCAAGGTTGGAATGCTGGTTTGAGGAAAACGCACGGTCGTGCATTTTCTTAGCACATGGTTCTATGTGATCGTGAGTTTAATTTGTGCAGGAGAAACGTCGAGCTGAGCTCGATGAACTGAGCTCGATGATCTTAACGCATAGTTAATGCACGGTTTCTTCGGAACCGTGCGCGAAGGCAACGCACGGTTTTCCTATAGCTTGTTGTATGTAGTATTCTATGGTTAATTGTGCGATTTGTTCACGCACGGGCGGAAGCGCAGGTGCGCGAGTACAACGCACGGTTCCAACATATTTTCTTTTTTTCCTGATTTATGTCGCTACCCATGCGATTTCCTTCACACACGGGCGGAATTGCCCGTGCGCGAAGTAAAACGCATGGGTCAACGCTTCATCATCTTCAAACTTGTCCTGCAAGTTAATAATTCACGGTTAGCGCACGGTCGTGCGCCAAACCGTGCGTGCCTGTTTTTCTGACCTGCTTCTATTTAAAGCGCAGATTTTCCTCCATTAAAAAAATAGTAATTCTCCTCCGCCGTTTTCCGCATCCAAGGAAGGGTTCAGCCATTTCTCTTCATCTTCCACATTAGGGAGGTGCTCTGGGCAAGCTTTCAACGCCATATTCAAGCCTGAGCTTCCTCTCGGCATCCTCCTTCATCCTTGAGCTTCAAGGAGAGTTTGATCGAACTTTCACCATCAAGTTAGGAGACGTTTGTGCCATCCTCCACCGGATCGTGATACGAAGAAGATGGGTCCATTGGGAGTTAGTGACAGCGTCCTCTACCCCGGATGCTTTTGAGGACAGAGCTAGGACGCAGATTGACAACCCGGCGATTCCTTTCGTGTATCATCCGCAAGACTTCGAAACCGGTCAATTTCACATACTTTTCTTCTCTTGTTGCTGACAGTATAGTTGATCTCTTATATATGATGAAGTTGCTCTTTTTTTGATAAACATATATATGCAATCATGTCTATGTGATTTCATATTTATGTTATTTGCTTGATGTGTGCCTTTAGTTTCCTTCCGCCACCACATCCGGACTTGCTGCTCTAGCAATTGCTAGAGGCGTGCGTTGCAAAGAGGTGATCTCGACCCTCATTCTGCCGTTCTAACCACCTCATCCGCAAGCCTACTCGTCCATCCGCCTAGCGATTCGGTGCATAGCAGCCCATGTAGTGTTCCATCCCTCCTGGCAAAGCTTCGCATAGCGGCGTTGCATAGGAGTAGTTCTTGGTGTTCTATTTTCTGTTTTCTCTACCATCAAAATCCCCCTTAGTTAACTCCGACTAAAGAACTTCCATCTCAAGTCCTCCTCGAAATAAACTCCACCTTATTGTGTTCCTTGAAGAGATCGATACTTGGGGAAATTCACCCATTTTATATTACTTGTGCGACCGGTACACTTGCAGTCCAACGCATCAGTTAGCTACCTGCTCGAAATGTGGGAAATACAAGTCTGTGTCGACATAACAATTGCGTGTGTGTCCATGGGTGAGTCATTGCATTGTATTCATAACATTGCATTGCATTACACACACAAGATCATTATCATGTAAGTTTGTATATGCACTCTTATATGATGAGATACTTTACTATTAAGCCAATTCTTAACTTATATGTCTATATGGGCATTCAAATAAGTTGAGTTACTTCCTGTTGTGTATTCATACTTGTACACTATTGTTTATAATAGAACTGCCAGTATATATTGTTGTAGTTTCTTTGATTCACTCTGATATAGTTTAGCACCTTGCCACTTATTTTGTACTATAACTTATATAAATATATATATATATATATATATATATATATATATATATATATATATATATATATATATATATATTGTACCCTTTTCCTTTGTCCGACCGGTACCTGAGAGTCGCCGAGGGAGCGGATTTGATAGTAACTTAGTCTATATGACTAACAGTTGCTACCTCTTCCTTTTAGGAGGAAACCCTGCAGCAAGTCTTGCAAGAGGGAAGCTAGGCCAGGGTGACAAGGCCTGAAGTGACGATTGCATCATTGTCGTCACTGACTGATGTGAGTTTTTGAGAGATTCATTTGTAGCCTTCTCGGCATGAAGTAATCTGATATTATATTATAGAAACCTTGGTTTCTTCTTTTATTTGATGTATTTGTTTTGGACTATATACTTATATGGGTTTTGACTTCTGTTTATATTCTTATGTTTTGTTAGCAATGATGATATTATCTTTAGCTGGCAGGATATGCTTCTTGGGGCACAGATCGACCCGTATGTTGGTGCTACCAGAAGACGGTTGTTCTAGGCATAAGACTTCCCTCGGTCGTATCTTGTGTTCTGGGAGGGAGGGTCTTACACAAATTGATATAGTATTATCTAAATATGACATTACACCTAGGTTGTCCACCACCTATCTCCCTCAAACAAGTGGCCAAGTAGAAGTAGTAAATCGTGAATTAAAACGAATATTTGAAAATTTGCTTTCAATTAATAAAACGGATTGGCCGGTAAAGGTTGACGATGTACTATAGGCTTATCGGTGCGTGTACAAGGCTGCTATAGGTTGTACGTCGTATCGATTAGTCTATGGGAAAGCATGCCATTTACCGGTTGAGCTTAAGCACCGTGTCTTTTGGGCGCTTAAATTTTTAAATCTTGATGAAAATTTCTCATCCAAGCTTCGCAAATTCCATATTAATAAGCTTGATTAGTGGTACTCCTTCTCCTATGAAAGTAATAAACTTTATAAGGACTGCACAAAATATTATCATGATAAAAAAATTAAGCACCCGAAGGATTTCAAATCGAGGGACCAAGTCCCCTCTATAACCCGCATTTATGTCCTTTTTTCGGGAAAACATAATCCTCGTTGGTCCCGCCCCTTTATCGTAAAAGAGGTGATGCCCTATGGGACAGTTCTTATCTCGCATTCAGAAAAAGGCGAGTTCAAGGTGAACAGACACCGGTTTAAATTATTTTTCTCTAGCAATAATATCACTGAGCACAAGGATGAAATTATCCTCCCTAACATATAAACTAGGGCACTAATTTGGTCGAGCTCAATGACCGTAAACAAAGCACTCTTGGGAGGCACCCCCAAGGTTATCCTTCTTTTTTAATTATATGTTTAGTTTTACAGATTTGATGGTTTATTGATGGATGATGGTTAGCCACCCTCGGACGCCAAAATTCACGTAAACTCTTCGAATTTGGTAATTCGTGTTTTATTTACTTTCTATTTTTTTAGTAAGTAAACAAATTTTAAAAAAAAATTAATTAATAAAAAAAGAGGAAAAAAATTCTTCATTTTTGATTCAACACTCCCAGTCACGTGTTTGACCAGCAGTCGTGTATTTCCAAGAATACGAAAACTGATGCTGGTTCCGAGAAGGAGATTTTTTTGTCCGTCTTCCGTTCAAGTCATGAGCGTGACCTTCATTGGTCACAGGCGTGATATTGATGGAACATTTCCTCCCGAGCGAAAAAAATTTAATAAATCGGTTTAAAATATCACACTCGTGACAACCTATTTTATGCCCGTGATAACCTATGCCACACCTATGATATAGGGAAGTCATACCGGTGACTTACCCGTGAGAAAATGTTTTTAAAAAAAACAAAAAAAATAAATGAGCTTTTCAATTACACGCCCTAGTGTCACGACTGTGACCATAGTCTGCGTCGAGCGAATCCAAGGAGATCAATGCCTTAGATACCCTTATTTTAAGATATTTTATGTTACACGCCCCTGAGTCATGAGCGTGACTCTGGGGCGTGACCTGCAAAAATTCTTTTTCTGACCGATTCCAGAGTGGTTGCCTTTCAGCACTCCCGTGAAACTTACACGTACCAAATCACGGGCGTGACCTAGTGGCATTTTGTAACATCCCTCAAATAACTAGATCCCTAAGAGTGGTTTTGTCATGGCTAGTTCATGACAAAACCCTAGGAAGGCCAAGAAGACCAAGTGAACAAAGGCATGAAGGTGCAAATCACATTGGTCTGCTTATAGCACAACCTCATCACCAAACATAAGGCTTGACGTTTGGGCTTTAACTTGATTCGATGACCCCACCATATCACTCCCGACCCTAGGGGAGGCCATAGGGTCACTAAGGACCCATTGGGGTCAATCAAAGTGATCAATAAGACCAAAGTCAACCCTAACCCTAATTAGGGCAAACTAACCTATAAAGGCAAATTAAGCTTCCCTTAGCCAAACAAACCCTACTCAACCTTTCCTAGACCTTAGATGAGGACAATGGGTCACCAGGAACCCATTGGGGTCAACCAAAACTGTCAACTTGACTAAAGTCAACTCAACCCCAAAACTTTAGTCAAACTTATCTAAATGACCTAACCAAGCCCAAGACACTTGGGCTAAGCCCAATTTGACTGGCCCATGAACATTAGGAGGCTGGGAATTATCCAAAATTCCACTCATTTTCTAGAAATAGTGACTAGGAGATACAAAGCTCCACTTCCCATTTAATGGAGGAGAGAGAAAGTGAGGATAAAGATGTCATTCATGGCGAAGGAAGGCCAAGGGCTTCTGCACTCAATTCTAATGACTTGATTCATCTTCCCTTGTCAGTTAGGAGGAGATCAACAACTCTATTTGGCCCCATTGATGGCTGTAAAGAGGAGAATTTAGTTGGTCGAATTCTTAATAATTGGCCATTAATGGTGCATTGAGCTTGACCCCTCCCCTCCCCCATATGATTATTTTTAAAGCTTCACCAGGCTGTGAGGAGTCATTTCCACCCTTTCCCTGAAAAAATCGAACCCTTTTGCTGTATAGTTGTAAAGAACCGAGCGTCGCCACCACCGACAATGGCTGCACGACGATCGGCTCGACTCCAGCCACAACAAAGGTCCTATCCTCTTCCTCTTTCTCAGTGGATAGATCCACATCTACTGGCCGCAAGGTTTGAGGCCAATTGGCCCTAGATCGTGTAGGCCAGAAACTCCATTTTTGGAGCTTTTTCATCCACACTTAAATCCCAGTTCCATCCACCTCCAGCTGGCCAACCACCGCCTATCGCGGGCCACCACCTCAACGAAGGTGGTGGGGCGTTGGCCGGCTGGGTCAAGGTGTAGGTGGCCAGGAAAACACTATCAAAGTCAGCCTAGGATGGGTTGTTGTGAGTCGTTGGCTCAAGGTAGAAGTCAACGGGATGCCGTCGATTCAAACTTTAGGATTTGTGCTGGCCGATTTTAATATATATCATTTATTTCATTATCATTCACATATTTGGAAGTGTTTTTATTTAATTATTAAAAATACTTAGGTGTATTTCCTGGAAAAATGGTCAACATGTAATTTGTAGCAATCTAAGTCTACTTTGTTTTAAAATTAATTTCAGCCAATTTGGGTAACTAATCTGACCACAGCACACCAAGTGGTGCAAGCAATACCTAGGGTTAACCAGACAAACTTGTCTGCCCCCACTAAACAACACATCCAAATTCTTTGAAATTTGGGTCATAGTTTAGTCTCATCTGTATCTTAGACATATACAAAATTTGGTATTTTTCGAGAATAGTTTTCTATAGTTTTTGTAAAATTTAATAATTCATGTATGATTTAATTAAGGGGTCTAATTACATCAAAATAATCCAAAATTTTGGTGGATGACCCTTATGGTCATGTCAGGTCACTAGTAAAAATCGCAACACATTTGAGATTGATTTGATTTGGTGTTGATGTGACCAAAATTTAGTCCCTTATGGGTAAATTAGGGAAAATGTATATTTGATGGGTTGAGTGGCCAATTGTCATCCAAAAGGGATGAAACTGTTGGAACATGTGTTCAACATCTCTTGATTTGAGAATAACAAATCTCAGTTTGTATTTGATCATGTTTGTTGTGTGTTTATAGTTTGCAGGTTTACATGTGTGAAGAATGAAAGAATCAAGTTCTTGCACCAACCGCCACGCGGTAGAATTTACCGTTGAGCGATAGCCATGAATTAACTAGACAGAGCTCTCGTGAACCTACCGCTCTGTGCTAGTCCTACCGCCTGCGCTAATGCAACGAATTATTTTGAACAACCTCTCAGGAAACTACCGCCAAACGGTAGTGTTTATCGCGCCATACTAGGCTCTCGACGATTGGCGAGAAGGATTCCTCTAGTAACCGATCTACCGCCAGGATAGAGTTGTTACCGCGCCATGCTAGTCTCTCGACGAATGTCGAGAAGGATTACTCGAGTAACCGACCTACCGCCAGACGATAGTGGTTACCGCATCGTGCTAGCCATTTCATGAGAAGGATTCATTGACATACTGACATACCGCATGGCGCTACCTTGTACCGTGAGGTGCTAGCTCTATAAAAAAGAAAAACATTAACTTGAAATATTATTCCAAATTTAGATGATCGCTAGCACAGTAACCGCACGAACCTACGGCAGGGCGCTACTCTTGCCTCCAGCAGTAGCCTTTTTCATGAATATGTACATATGGAGCCTCGTGTTCTGCATTCAGTATGAAGATGAAAAGAGAAGGAAATCTTGCATTCCTAGGTTTCGGCCGCCACTCTACGGTCCATCCCAATCGTCTCACTCAGAGGAAAGAATTTCGTCTCCCTCCGATTAGTACATGAAGAACTTCTGCGAGCCAAGAACGACAATGACTACGGAGAGTCGATTGGTTGCAAGCGCACAAAGATCTCTGGTGAGCGAAGGACTAGAATGACTACGAGGAGTTGTTCGGGTGCACGCACACGAAGAAAATAAGGAATTTTTCTCTCTAGAAGTTACTGTCATGCTATAACTTGTTACAGCCCTGCGATATCTTCCTGCAATGTATTCTCTATCTAAAACAGCCCGAACTTGAGTTTTGCGTGATAATTTTTCACGAAATTCGAAAGGGGAGTTCTCCCTAGCCGTCTAAAGGGAAGGGAGGGGTCGTCCCAACTGATGGAGGAGGAAAATTCTTCAGAGGAGATCAAAAGGAATTCATGCGCAAGGATTGAAGTCTACCAACATGATGATCAATATGCCTTCATCCTAAGTTTCACGTGAAGGATCCTCGCTATAAATACTTCCTTCAAGCGCACACCTTCACGGATTTGAAGAACATCAAAGAGGAAGACTCTCAAGCTACAAAGATGGAACCTTTGGAAGAGAATCACCATCGACATCAAGGGTTCTAGTTACAGGGGAGTTTTCTCTAATTCCTGTATTTTACTTTTTATTCTTTTTGTCTAGTTATTTGGGAGAGGGAAATCGACCATGAGGGTCATTGAAATTCAGGATGGATTTCCTGGAAAATCTACTGGAGGTTGTCGGAATCCAGGAAAGATTCAGTGAGAAATAGTCCCAGGGAAGGAACATCTAGATCGGGTGATCTAGCGGGGCTCTAAGACCCTTCCTTGGTTGGAGGTGAAGAGCCGGCTCAAAGACCTTTCTTGGAGAGAAAGGGAGAGAGAGAATCGGTCCGAGTAGTGGTTCGGTATAGAAAACAAAAATAGATTTTATTTTCACCGCCTCCAATATCTGGCGTCATCAAGATCATGCTGTTGTGATTGTAAAAATAGTTATTGATTTAGTTTGAATGTAATAACATTTACTATTAGTTTTTCATGCTTATAACGTTGTGATCGTTAGCCCATAATTCACTCAAGTGTATGTATATCTCCAAGGAGATATTTTCCCAGGAAAACAAGGTATGTGACCTAATGCCGTGCGTTAGCAACCTAAAGCCCTGCGGTAGCTTCCAGAACTAGTTTTTCTGGACAAAATATTTTAAATTTCAAATAATGCTCCAAACCTTATTCACCCCCCCCCCGTCCCTCTAAGGTTCGCCATGAGATCTAACAGAAACTTGTGCCATTGCCTCAAAGTCATCTAAAACACCCCCTCAAGAGATTTTGAGTGGTTTGGGGTAGAGATACCCTTAGTCCCTAGTGTACGCCCTAGAGTTGTGGTTTGGGGCCTAGTGAAGGACATGGGATAGTATGTCCATGGATGATCTTGGAACTTGGTTTGTGAGTTCCAAGGGAAAAAATAGGCTCTGGAAAATGTTTTTAGGATTTTTAGGAACTTACACCCTCTTTAAAATAAATAGGGATAGTTTAGGGCACTTTGGTCCAATATTTAATTACATGCTGAAATGAATTTGGATACTGTTGAAACTTAGGTATTGACCATATATTGTTGTTCTTAAGATCTGGAAAATTTAGTGTGAATTTTGGGTTAGTATTTGTGGTACTTCATTCACAGTCCTAGTTATTGCGCTAATCATTATAGAATTTAGTATGAGCTATATAGTCATTAAAAATTTATGAAACTTGGTTAGAGGACTCTTTAGGACATCCTTGAGTTCTGTGAAATTTTATAAAATTATTGGAAGACTTTTTATACAAGTTGTTTCACAAAGTGCCTTTTGTAAGAACATTATAAAATGAATTAATTATGTGACCAAATAAGCTTGGAAATTAATAATACTTGCTCAGTAGTCTCTTCTGCTTATGTTTGTCATCTTGTAATTTTCCTATAATTTTTGGATGAATAATTCTACTATTCCCTATTTTGCCCTATCATTGTGATTATTTTGTCGATAATTAATTCGTAGGAGAAAACCTCTTTGGAAAATTGTACTATCCAGTATCTACTATTAGTTTGATGATATATACTTGTCATAATTTTGATGAACCATAACAGGTCAGAAAAGTTTACTTGATCTTCAAAAGCATAGTTTGCCTGATTTTGCAGTAAATTAAATAAATACAAAATAAAGTAGAAAAATCATACCCTTCTGGATTTATCACTAAAATATCCTGATAGACCCCCAGTACAAATCTTAGGTCATTTGGATGAATATTTTAAGGGGTCACCATTCATACACATTATCTAGCTTAGTTGGTTTGCATACATTAGAAATTGTAAAAGTAGGGAGACAAGTGTAACCGTTATGGGAAAGGGAAGTTGATGTCCCTAGTCTGGTTGAGTATGAATGAGGTCACCAAAAGAATGTAGGTTGTGTGAGTCCGGTTTTGCAAGGGCTGAGTTATGCTCGGGATCGAGAGTGGATCGTCCTTCCTTGGAGAGGGAATGTCTAAATAAGATTAGAGCTAGTTCAAGAGTAATGTTAACAGGTTGGGACATGGGTATATACAAATAATAATATGTATCTTGCGAAAGTGAGCTTTGGGCTTCAGCACATCATAGTTCTTAGTGCCCTCGAGATCCCTTCGTAGGGAATGCCCTGGGCTGTCCAAGGTTCACCTTAATCCGTAAGGCAAAAATGTTAAAGAGAAATTAGTAAAACAAGGACTTCACCTTCACTCACCCCGATGACTCGGGAGGTTAGCTTGGTGGGTTGTCTGAGGGGTAGGCTCAGTGGTTGTGAAAATAGGCAAGTTAGCCAGCGAGCCGAAGGCTCGGAAGGTAGTTGTAACTAACAAGTTAGTCCGGGGAGCCGATGGCTCCAAAATTTATGGCTGCATGTGCATAAGGTGGTGGGTCTTCGGTATTTGATGTTCGTTCACACCGATGTTGATACGATGACTCGGCGGGTGTGGTTTACGCTTAACCATGGAAAAGACTAGCAGGTTGTCAGCATTAGTATGTTGTGACTATGGTGTGTCCTTCAGAGGCATACGTAAGGGCTAGGCCTGATACTGTGGATACCCGCCTTGGAGTGTGGTGGCCCAACCCACTTTCTCAATTAGCCACTACCGAGGCCACTGGGAGTGAAGCTAGCTTTCAAAATATGGGAACTAAGGGCTGTGCGCATAGAGTCGGGTGCGTGCGTTGCACTTGTATGAACATAGCATTAAACCAGCATAACATAGCATATCATGTCATCATTGCATTTAAACCCCTACCCCTATCGTATAAATTGGTACGAGACACTTTATATGATAGGCCCTGCAGAACGACCGCTTAATTTATAAGATTATATGGGAATTCTTATAAATTAAGGTTACCTTTAAATATAGCTTGTTCTCTTTACTTATCCTAAATTACTTCTCTACTTGCTATAGAACTGCTTGATTATATTCTTGAAAATATTATACTGTATAATTTGCTTGATTAGTACCACTTTCACCTGCTTTTGTCCACTCTCCACCATCATAGCATTCCTATCATTCCTCCCAAACGGTGCCTAGGTGCCACTGCAGGAGGGGTGGGGGAAATCAGGCTTACTCTTTTGGCTAACGGTCTGTAGACCAAACATTTCAGGGTCTCCGGATAAGAGACATGGTGCAGCAGGAGGAGATGCAGAACCAGCATAGTGCTGTGCATAAGGAGGTGGGAAAGTCTAGCATAGGAGCGCCTGAATCTGTCTCCGTGAGTGTTTGTTTTACATTGCTTCTGCAAGAGCTTTGTAATGAGTTTATGTTGTACCAGACAAAAGCCCGTATATATTTCTATGTTTCCATTAGGTCTCAGTACATCTATCATTTTTATTCTGCTTCTATATAATATGGACATTACTATGATTTTCATGCTCATATATATATCTAAAGTGGTTTGTGGACTTGACATAATTGTCTCATGTACTTCTACTTCTTGGTGATTACTAATGCCGACAAGATCAACATTTTGTAGTGATGTCCTCCCTGAGTGTTGGTGTTATCGCAAAATGATGATTTTACGTGTAAGACCCGGTAGCATTGAAAAAAAATGGGGTCTTACAAATTGGAATCAGAGCTAACCTCGCTCTGAAGCTAAGATGTCCACAAAACCCTAGGACACCATGCGCGAGCTCAGTTTGAGGACATACTAGCAGCAGAAGCAATGTTGTGCCCATAAGAGGAATCACATGCAAAGTCCACTTTTTCATTAGTTCCACTTGTACATTAACTAACAATTGGAATTTTCCTTTGTAGCCTGCGACGAACCCTACCCCTCAACAGAGTACACCTCAAGCACAGAAAATAGTTCTACCCTGCCGGCACTGACTCCATTCCAGCAAACAAAGATGGGGCAGACACTGACGGCTATTCTGGAGGCCTTCAGGAATCAGTAGTCTCCGACTCCTCAACCAAATCCTAGGGCTAACTGGATGAGCATCTTTCGGGGTCTTTCTCCTCCATCCTACTTGGGGAAGGAGTCAGCAGTCTATACAGGGGAGTGAATGGACATTATTTACGAGATGCTGGCTGGGATTCGATGCCTGACAGTGGAGGCTGTAGACTTGGCAGTTCCTATTTGGAGTTGCATGCGAAGAGATGGTGGGAGTCACTGTTAGACACCACCTTCACTGCAGTGGATTGCGAGGATATTTCTAGGGAGGAATTCAGAATAGCTCTATTGGAGCATTTATAACACGATCAGAGAGGGATGAGTTGGAGGAATGGTTCCTGCAGTTGAGCTAGGCCAGTAGGATGGTGTTGGAATACTACTGGGCGTTCACACATTTAGCCCACTTTGTGGTCTCATATCAGTTGGATGACGTAGGATACGCAAAGAGTTTCTACAAGGGCCTTCACGATGACATGAGGCAGGTCCTCCTCTTCATTTCTAACGGGAGCTTGGCCAGGATCTTAGAGATGACCAAGAAGTTGGAGGCAGACCAGCTTACAGTCCGAGGCCGGAAAAGACCGTCTAATGACTCAGTGATTGGTGGCAGGAGAGACGGGCCTAGAGGTCATGTTATAGGGGAAATGAGGAATGGGTTTCAACACTGCAACGAGGACAGGCAGGAGCAGAGGAACACGGTGGTATTGGTTCCTCAGCCTTTACAGATGTTAGAGATGCCAAGGGTAGTGGAGGAGGCACTGACATGCTTCCGGTGCAACCAGCCAGGGCACATTCTGAGGAACTGCCCCATGAGGGAAGCACCCCACTAGAACTTCATGATGCCCCACCTATATGACAATTTGGTGGTCGAGCATGCAGCCGAGGAGGTGGATTTGAGAGTGTTGACCACAGACAGGATAGCGAGCAGGTATATACCTTCGATCTGGCTGAGTCTCAGAACCTGGAATGGGTGATAGTAGGTACGCCGGTGATTTAAAGTTTCTTTCTTTTTTAGAAGCTAGATTTCATGAATATAGAACTATAGAGGAAATACTTAAATAACTCAGGGATGGTTATGGTGTGTGGCAAGCCTGCCCACACCCTATTCGACACGGGAGCATCATACAATTTTTTCTCGGAGGAGTTTATCAGAGACACGGACCAGATCAGGAGCTTTGAGGGAGTCGTCGGGAGGATGCGTCTCCCCAATAGGACTGAGATCCAGTCTATAGCAACTGCGTTCTGGGAGCAACCATTGACGATGTATCCTTCGAGGCCCCAACAACGATCTTGAGGATGCCGAATTTTGATCTCGTCCACAGAATGAAATGGCTCACCTGGAACCATGCGCAGATTGATTACCCAGCAAGAAGGGTCTTAGTGAGATACGACGACACTTACCCAACCTTTGAAGGTATTGTCCCAGCTTCTCGCATTCTACTCTCTTCTATTCAGGCTGTCAAGGCCCATTTGCATGGATATGAGGTCTACCAGGTGCTGTTTGAGATGGCCGAGGCCAAGGATTCCATTGCAAGTATCCCGATAGTGCGGGACATTGTTGACGTATTTCTGCAGAAGCTGCCAGTATTGTCGCTGCATCGAGAGAAAGATTTATAGACACAGTTCATGTTGAGGCTAAGCCAGTATCCAGAGCTCCTTATCAGAAGGCCCCGAAGGAGTTGGTGGAGTTTCGAAGCCAGCTGCAGGAGCTAGTGGAAGCTGATTTTGTCCGGACAAGATCTTCTCCTTGGGGATCTCCGGTTCTGTTCGTGAAGAAGAAGGATGGGACACTTCGACAGTGCATAGACTACAGGGAACTGAATAGGCTGACGGTCCGAAATATGTATCCTCTGCCAAAGATTGAAGAGTTGTTTGACCAGTTGGAGGAAGTCCTCCCCCAAGCTTAAAATGGACATTATCCTCAATGGAGAAGGATGTTAGAGAGAGAGAGAGAGAAAATTAAAGTGTAGAATTGAAAAAACATGATTGAAAAACAGGTACTTCCCCTGAGTTATTTGCTACAAAAGTTGAGTGATGTCGCTCCCCGATTCTTGCGCTTTGGATCTTCATGAAATGTCTTCTTTGAACTTCGTGATGGATTCAGCAGTGTTGGAGCAGGCGATCGCAGAAGCTTCAGCTTGTCGGAGCCGTCTGGGGCAAAAATTGTAAAATAAAGAAAACAAAAAAAGATAACTTGGGTTGCCTCCCAAGATCACCCTTTGTTTAAAACATCATTTGAGCTCGACGCAACAAAATAATATTGTCCAAAAATATTGTCTAAAATAAAGTTCAAAGAATTAGTTCAAAGTTTTAATAAAAATAAGATAAAGTTCCAAACTAATCAAAAGTTAGATCATGAAGGATATAGTTAACACAATTAGGACTGACATCATCACAAAAATACAGTTTAAGACACTGACCGTTCACTTTGAAATTACCCTTATCAGGGTGGGAAATCAAAACAGTACCATAAGGAAAAACTTCAGAAAACAAAAGGGCAGCACTTCCTTACACACTCCAGCAAACTATATGGACTCAAGGGGGGGTCTGAATTTATAAAAATTCTAGAGGGGGTGACAGGGCCGGCGACACGACCGTGTTGGTGGCCGTTTCCCGTGCTGGTTGACTTCGGGCTCTGGTTCTGGAGGGAAATGGTCATTGCAACGCCGACTGGTGGGCACACCCATACTGACACGGCCGTGTTGGTGGACGTGTCCTCTGTGGTTGAAGGGCTTCGACGGGGGGGGGGGGGGGGGGGCATTAATTGCGGGCTGAATTCGCTGATGAGGTGGCGACACGCCTGGCGAAATGGCCATGTGGGTGGTCGTATCCTGCTCTTGAAATTCATCAACTCTTGGTGACACGGTCCATGTTGACAGGGCCAGCTGACATGGGGCCAGAGACATGACCAACGATACAGCCATGTTGTAAGTCATGTCCTTGTCGCGATGAACCCTAGACTTTCCTCTAGTTGTTGATTCTTTGGGAACAGGTGACATGCCACATGACATGGCCGTGTGGGTGGCTGTGTCAGGTCATTTTGGGTGAAAATTGAGAAAACCTACAAAAGAGCACAAAACCATTAGTGGCACAAATAAATACAAGAATAAGGGACATATAAGCTAATAAGATAAGATTTGCATAATAAAATACCGAAACAAACTCTAATAGCTTAAATATAAAACACACTATGAAATTCCCCCAAGCTTAAGCTTTGCTTGTTCCCAAGCAAAAATTGTAAAAACTAGATAACCATAAAATAGGACTAATCAAAAAGTTCTAATTATGCCTACACAAGTACTATGAAAAATTCTAAGTAGGGAAAAGGTGAAACGCGAATCTAAAACAATTATTTAGGTATGTTTTAACTTTTATAAACCTTAATTTACGAAAATAAATCATCCAAAATTTTGGCGAAATTCATTAAATTGATTTAAGCAAAGCAACGAAAATGAAAAAAAAATGCATTGAGTTGTTACTAGATCCAAGCAACGCATTATAATTATATCAAATAAATAACAAAAATCTAAGTTTACATCCAAAACTAATACTGATTTATTTTTCTTCTTTTCTTATTTATTAAATAAAATTCAACAAGGCGTGAATCAAACTGACTTAATATGAGCGAAGTGTTTGGTTTAGGATTATGATTATTAGAGAAATTCAAAGATAAACACTGAGGCTTAAAATCACACTAAACCAAAATAAAGAGTTTCAAAAATTTTCATTTTGAACAAAATATTTTTCTTTCTTTTTTCTTTTCCATTTTTTTTTTCAAAACAAAGGTCATAAATATTTTTATTTTCATTTTGAATTGGCCAAACAAAAACACACATTTCTTTTGATCATACTTTTTTAAAAAACAAACTTCTTCAAAAATATGACAAAATAACCTATCATAATCATGAAAATTCTTTATGAAACTCAAAAAGGCAAGTGTGATTAGAAAGGTTGGAAATTTTGGCTTTGGTGAAAATGATATGAAAAGAGGAGCTATCAAATGAATTTGGAAAAAAAGGCTCAAAAGTGGCTAACTAGTGGTGAAAGTTTTTAGGTTGGCAGGAAAGCTCAAACAAAAAAAATGGCCTAAATCATTTTCACGCATTTAAATTTATTTAAAACATAAATTTGAAAATTTTCAAAAAGCAAGTCCTAGATAATAAAAGAAGATTGATGAAATTATCTTGAAAATAGACATAATAGGTGAATTGGATCGTTCACATCTACTACGCTATTCAAACGTTGACCTTACAAAAATTATCTAAAAATGAAAAGGAAAATAGTGGATGATGAATTTTTGAGAAAATAAAAAACGAAAAACCATAATAGAAATGCGAGTTTTAGGAAAATATTTCACCTTAACAAGCTACCGTGAATTAGAAACACAGCATGGCCAACATTTTACTTGTGAAACAAAATTAAAAAGAAGGATTAGAAAGATTATAATTAGCTAAGTTGTTTATAAGGAATTTTGAGGAAAACAAAACAAAAACAAGGGGTACTATTGAAATACCAAAATGTCTAAACTATTAAAAAAAACAAAAAGCATATTTTTTAAATTTTGAAATATTCTCTCTTTTTTAATTTGGAAATATTCTCTTTTTTTGATTTTTGAAAAATATTCACAAAAAACATGAAAAATATTCACAAAAAACAAAAAGAAGGAGGAAGTTCTCCCCGAAGCATAAAATGGACATTGTCCTCAATGGAGAAGGAGGTTTGAGAGAGAGAAAATTAAAGTACAGAATTGAAAAATAGGACTGAAAAACAGGTCTTTCCCCGGAGTTATTTGTTGCGAAAGTTGAGTGATGTCGCTCCACCATGCTTCCGCTTTGGATCTTCATGAAATGTCTTCTTTGGAATTCATGATGGATTCAGCACCGTTGGAGCAGGCGATCGCAGAAGCTTCAGCTTGTCAGAGCCGTCTGGGGCAAAAAATGTAAAATAAAGAAAACAGAAAAAGATAACTTGGGTTGCCTCCCAAGAGCGCCCTTTGTTTAAAATGTCGTTTGAGCTCGATGCAACAAAATAATATTGTCCAAAAATATTGTCTAAAATAAAGTTCAAAGAAATTGTTCAAAGTTTTAATAAAAAATAGAAAAGTTCCAAACTAATCAAAAGTTAGATCATGGAGTTAACACAATTAGAACTGACATCATCTCTGAAATACAGTTTAAGACGCTGACTATTCACTTTGAAGTTACCCTTATCAGGGTGGGAAATCAAAACAGTACCATAAGGAAAAACTTCTAAAACAGTATAGGGCCCATACCAACGTGATTTTAATTTTCCAGGAAATAAACATAAATGAGAATTATAAAGAAGAACCTGTTCGCCCAGCTTAAAGGTTTTTACGTGCCTTAAGTGCTTATTGTGAAAACATTTCATCCGCTATTTATAAAGTTTGTAATTTTCGTATGCGTAAGAGCGCCACTCGTCGAGTTCGTTGAGTTGAAATTTTCTAAGGCCGCCGACAAAGTGGGAATCGGAGTTTAAGAATCGCAAGGCCCAAAAAGCTCAGTGTTCTAATTCTACGGGTAAATGGCACGATTTTCCATAAACTAATCGATACGGCTTACATCTGAGAGCGGTTTTGTACGCTGTTCGATAGGCCCATAGAGCATCATCTAATTTGGTTGACCAGTCTTTCGTAGAAGTTGAAACAGTCTTTTTTAAAATTCTTTTTATTTCTCAATTCACTACTTCGACTTGTCCATTAGTTTGGGTGTGGTAGGTGGTTGAAATCTTATACGTAATGCCGTATTTAGTAAGGATTTTAGAAAACTATGCGTTACAGAAATGGGAACCCCTGTCACTAACGATGGCTCGCGGCATACCGAATCGAGAAAATAATTTTTTTAAAAACGTAACCACAACTCGGGCATCGTTTGTAGGAAGACCTTGGGCTTCAGCCCATCGCGAAACATAATCAATGACAACTAAAATAAACTTATTTTCGAAGTTAGAAGGAAGAGGGCCAACAAAATCAATTCCCAGAGCTCGAAAATTTCGCACTCAAGGAAATAATTTTGTGGCATTTCATTTTTATTAGAAATATTGCCCGACCGTTGGCAACTATCACACCTACTCACAAAGGCTTGCACGTCTTTAAACAGGCAAGGACAGTAAAAATCCACGCAAAGCACCATGCGAGCGGTGCGAGCATCTTGATAGTGCTCACCAGTCGGACCTTCATGTAAATGTTTGAAAATATCTAATCCTTCTTCATAAGAAACACATCTCCTTATCACTTGGTCCGCACAGACTCTGAAAAGATGCGGGTCCTCCCAAAAATAGTTCTTCAACTCAAAAAAGAATTTCTTCTTTTGATGAGAGGAGAACTCTTTTGGGAGCACACGGGCAATTAAATAGTTGGCAATGTGTGCAAACCAAGGAGAAGGAGTTCTAATTGAAAGTAGCTTCTCATCAGGAAAATAATCATTAAAATATTTTTCATCTAGATTTTTAATTAAAGGATTATCTAGGCGCGAGAGGTGGTCGGCGGCCAAATTCTCGGCTCCTCTCTTATCACGGATTTCTAAGTCAAACTCCTGGAGGAGTAAGACCCAGCGAATGAGGCGCAGTTTGGCATACGTTTTGGCAAGAAGATATTTGACGTCCGAGTGGTCCGTAAAAACGATAATTTTTGAAAGTGTAATATAAGGGCGGAATTTATCAAAAGCGAATACTACAGCTAGGAGCTCCTTCTCGGTTGTGGTGTAATTTTCCTGTGCAGATGTGAGCGTCTTACTTGCATAATAGATGGGGTGGAAGTTTTTAAATATGTGTTGACCTAATACGGCTCCCACCGCAAAACTACTCGTATCGCACATTATCTTAAAGGGAAGGTCCCACACCAGAGCAATCATAATCGGGGCATTAATTAAGTTTTCTTTTATTAAATTAAAAGCAGCTAGGCAAAAGTCATCAAAAATGAATGGGGCGTCTTTTTCTATGAGATGGGTAAGGGGTTTGGTGATCTTGGAGAAGTCCTTTATGAAATGACGGTAAAATACAACATGCCCTAGGAAACTTCGTATAGCTTTGATGTTTGCAGGCGACATCAACTTCTCGATAATTTCTATATTAGCAACGTCTACTTCAATACCTCTAGCAGAAATTTTATGACCCAAAACTAACCCTTCCCTCACCATAAAATGGCATTTCTCCCAATTTAGGGCAAGGTTAGTTTTTTTGCATCTTTCTAATACTTTTTTGAGGTTTTCTAAACAACAATGAAAGGCGTCACCGAACAAAGAGAAATCATCCATGAATACCTCCATAATGTTTTCTACGTACTTGTCAAAGATAGCGAGCATACATCGCTGGAATGTAGCTGGCGCATTGCACAATCCAAACGGCATTCTTCGGTAGGCGAAGGTACCGAAGGGACAAGTAAACGTAGTTTTCTCTTGGTCTTCGGGAGAGATGGGGATTTGAAAATCCCCCGAGAGGACGTCGAGAAAATAATAAAAGCTATGTCCGGATAATCGTTCTAAAATCTGATCGATGAATGATAAGGGAAAATGATCCTCGAGGGTGGCATCATTTAACTTACAATAATCTATACACATTCGCCACCCGGTCACAGCCGTGTCGGGATTAATTCATTATTCTCATTACTAACTACCATTATCCCACCCTGCTTTGGTACTACCTGGACAGGGCTAACCCACTTACTATCACATATAGGATAGATAATTCCTGCATCTAATAATTTCATAACCTCACCCTTAACTACTTTTTTCATGTTGGGATTTATACGACGCTGAGGTTGTATAGAGTTACGTGAATTATCTTCCATTAAGATTTTGTGAGTGCAGATAGATGGGCTTATGCCCTTGATATCAGATATCTGTCAAGCAATAGCTCGGCGATGCTTACGTAAAACTAAAAGGAGTTTATCATTTTACACATCTGTGAGGAAGGCCGAAACTATGACGGGCAGCTTGGAGTCCTTTTCTAAGAAAGTGTATCTAAGATGCTCGGGTAGTTCTTTCAATTCTAGGGTAGGAGGGTCTTCATACGAGGTTTTAGAAATTCTTTCTTTTTCAAAAACTTTATCCTCGTTGACTTTTTTATTTGTAAAATTAAAAGGGGTGGGGCTAGCGGCCATGGCAGCTTCTTGCAGCGATGTAGTTGGAACAGTAGAAGAGGAATAAAAATCAGAAAATTAATTTTCAAATTCAGAGAGGTGATATGTGGATTCTTCACTTAGGTGTAGCGATTCAGTTGGAGGAGTAGAGGAGGAACAAAAATCAGAAAATTCTTTTTCAAAATCATAGAGGCGGCAAGAGGATTCTTCACTTAGGGCATCTATGAAAAAATAAGAGTCATCATTTGCTAGGGTGTTCTTCATCGAGCGGGTGATAGAGAAAGTTACTTGGTCATCACCTACGCGAAGGAAGAGCTTACCATTGCTTACATCAATGATGGCTCAGGAGGTTGCAAGTAAGGGTCAGCCAAGGATCAGGGGAACCTCGACGTCTTCTTCGATGTCCAATATGACAAAGTCCACCGGGAAGATGAACTTGTCGACTTTAACTAAGACATCCTCCACGATTCCTAACGGGTACTTGACAGATCTATCAGCTAGCTGGATACTCATGCGTGTGGGGTTGAGGTTACCAATTCATAACTTCTTAAACAATGAGAGGGGCATCAGGTTAATACTCGCACCTAAGTCAGCTAATGCGTGCTTGACAAAAAGATCACCAAAAGACACACAGAATAGAAAAACTACCTGGGTCACTGATTTTCTTCGTTAAACCGTTTGTCAAGTCCGTCGAGCACTCAACATTTAGCGTGACATGCGAAAGGTTCTCTAACTTCTTCTTGTTGGTCAGGGGGTCATTAAGATACTTAGCGTACTTCAGCATCTTGGATATCGCTTCGTGAAAGGGCAGATTTATGTTGATTTGTTTAAACATTTCTAAGAAACGGGTGTATTAATCATCCTGATGTTGTTTATTAAGTTTAGTAGTGTATGGCGGGGTTGGATTATTTTTAAAGGTGGGTGGTGGATTGAGTTCTTTTTCTAAAACATGGGTGATAACTTCTTCGGTAGAGGGTGGAATTTTTAAAACAGGAGCGGAGCTTTGATCTTTTAAAGCGGGAGCGGAGATTTCCTCGGGTTCTTCACTTACCACACTGGGAACTTGCTTCCCACTCTGAAGAGTTATAGCTTTTGATTGATCTCTCGGGTTGGGCTCGGTATTGGAAGGAAGAGACCCTGCGGTTCGCTCATATATTAATTTAGTGAGCTGTCCTACATGATTCTCTAAATTTTTAACGCTTCCAGTTAAGGTTCTTATCGTAGCGTCATTTGTGGTGATATATTTAGAAAGTAACTCCTCCAAGCTTGGAGGTTATGGAAAGTTCTTAAGAGGTGGAGGAGGTGCAGAAAAATCATTTTGAGGTGGTGGGCGCATTACATTCGAAGGATTGCTCCACGAAAAATTCGGGTGATTTCTTAAAGCAGGATTATAACTATTCGGAAAATTAAAACCAGGAGGATGAAAACTCGCAGCAAAATAATTATTAAAAGAATTTCTAGGCATATTATTATTGACAAAATCAAATTGTTCTGGAGCTGGAGTTGCAGATTCCCATACCTGAGGGGCGGAGGCAGCAGTCATATACGTAATTTTTTTTGCTTAATATTTCAATTTGCAAAGCGAGCTGGGAGACGTTGTCCACTTCAAAGATACCTGTAGGTTTGTTGGGCCGGGACCTAGGCACATTCCACTAGTAAGTGTTCATGGTCATGTCCTCAAAAAACTTAAGAGCTGCTTCCGGGTTCTTATGGTTTAAAGTTCCGCCAGAAGCTACATCTATCATTTGCCTTGTACTTTGATTTAGCCTGTTATAAAACGTCTGCACTTGTAACCATACAAGAAGAGCGTGGTGTGGGCATCGTCTTAATAATTCTTTAAATCTTTCCTAGGTTTCATAAAGGGTTTCGGAGTCTATTTGTCCAAACATAGAAATGTCATTCATATGTTTTGCGGTTTTAGCTGCCGGAAAATACTTCGCCAAAACTTTTTCGATTAATTGAGTCCAGGTAGTCATGCTATTCTTAGGTAGAGTGTTTAGCCACTGCTTAGCCTTAGTTCTAAGGGAGAAAGGAAATAATCTTAGCCTAATAGCATCATTTGTGACACCATTTATCTTGAAATTGTCACAAATCTCAAGAAAGCTTGCTATATGTGCGTTCAGATCTTCATCTTGAAGTCCATCAAATTGCACATACTGCTGCACCATTTGAATTATGCTATGCTTCAGTTCGAAGTTATTATTTGCTATTGTAGGGCAAAGTATGCTAGATTCAGTACCCTCGAGATTCGGTCGTGCATAATAAGACATAGGCCTTTGCACGACTTCCTCCACGTGGGGTTCTTCCATTCTTAAAGTAGAAAATAACTTGGAATCCTCAACCAGTATTTGGAAAGTAGGGGCTTGAAATCGCGATCTTCTCCGAAGAGTACGCTCAATTTCAAGGTCTAGGTCCAAAATAACTGACGGACTCCCGCTGGTCATACATTAGAAGAAGAGAAGAGAAGAGAAGAAAGAGAAATAAAAAAAAACTAGAAAAAGAGAGTTACTGATTTTTTTTGAAATAGAAATTTTTTTTAAAGTTATGTTTTAACTCCCGAACTTCCAAAGGGCTACCCGGTGAAGGGTTCGCAAGGTACTAGACAAGATAACGGCACTTCAAACCGCTTTGCCCTTTTCGAGAGATTTAGGCGGTTTAGAAAAATTGTGAAGCGGGTTTCTATTCTGAGCGGTAATACAATTTTTTAATTTTAAAATTTTTTAGGAGGATGAGATAGAGAAATGACAAAATTAATAGGTTCGTGTTTTCAATTTATCAATGAAAGTTGCTACCCGGCAACGGCGCCAAAAACTTGATGGCCTACTATTCTCTTAAGAAAAGAGAGCAGCCGAACTAGCAATCCAACTAGACAAGTATACCTATCGAACTGTAGCAAGGGGACACAAGTGTCGTATTAAAATACGGGAACTGTTGATTAAGCTTACTCACACAAAGACTATTATTTTATCGACGGAAAACTTGGGGTTAAAAGAAAGCTAAATGCACTAAATTAAATATTGCATAAGAAAGAGGTCTATTTGCATAAAAAGGTAAAGAGAGCATAAAAGAAATGATTACAGTAGAAGGTTAAAACGATGAGATGGAAATGCACTCGATCAAGAATCACCTCGGCAAGAGTTGATTAAAAACACGATAAATAAACCTAAGCTTAATAGGGTAAAGGTCCTTGACCGTGGAGGTTCCATAAACATGAACAGGCTTCTCTCGAAGACTTGCCCACCTTAGTTTAGGAAGGTTCGACCGACTCTCGCCTAAATCGGAGGCCTAAAACTCAACTTACACGGTAAACCCCACTATTGGATTTTACTCCAATCCAGGAGATTGGGATGTCTTCCTCTCTCGAGGGGTGCGTACAACTCCCTTTACTCTTGAGTGCTCACTTCAATCTATCGGCCTCTCGGCTAGCCAAGAATGAAAGCAAAGGTAGAGAATATATATCGATGATATATCTCCAACCCATGTTAATCAAGAGTAATTCAGGGCTAAACCCTAAAAAGAAAAGGTAAACTCAAAGCATCATAACTTAATCACTCGAACCTCGGATCATCAAGATCGAGTACAAGGAGGATTTGTTAATCATAATGAAGTGGAGGAGGGGGAGATGAGTAGTAAATCATAAAGACACAAAGTAAGAAAGGTAAGAGAAAAGAGGACTTTCATTAATATTAAAGAGAGCTACACTTGGAAAATGAAGAGTACAATTGCATGAAAATGAAATCTTATTCTTGCCCTACAATTAGCAACTAAAGCATTTGCAAGAAAAGCTAATTCAAAAGCTTAAACTAAACTTGAATTGAACTAAACTAAAAATAGAAAGAGAGAGAGAGAGAGAAGAAACATGAAAATCTTCAGAAAACAAAAGGGCAGCACTTCCTTACACACTCCAGCAAACTATATGGACTCAAGGGGGGTCTGAATTTATAGAAATTCTAGAGGGGGTGACACGGCTGGCGACACGGCCATGTTGGTGGCCGTGTCCCGTGCTGGTTGACTTCGGGCTCTTGTTCTGGCGGGAAATGATCATTGCAACGCCGACTGGAGGGCACGCCCATGCTGACACGGCAACAACACGGCCATGTTGGTGGCATTGTCCTCTACGATTGATGGGATTCGACCGGGGGGGCATTAATTACGGGCTACATGTGCTGAGGAGGTGGCGACATGCCTGGAGACACGGCCGTATCCTGCTTTGGAAATTCATCAACTCCTTGTGACACTATCCATGTTGACACGGCCAGATGACACGGCCAGAGACACGGCCGTATTGTAGGTCGTATCCTGGTCGGGATGAACTCTGGACTTTCCGCTGGTGGTTTTTCTTTGGGAACAGGTGACACGCCCCATGACATGGCCATGTGGGTGGCCGTGTTAGGTTATTTTGGGTGTAAACTTAAAAAACCTACAAAAGAGCACAAAAACATTAGTGGCATAAATAAATACAAGAAGAAGGGACATATAAGCTAATAAGATAAGATTTGCACATTAAAATACCTAAACAAACTCTAATAGCTTAAATACAAAACGCACTATCAGGAGCTCACTGGTTTTCGAAGCTGGATCTGAGGTCAGGATACTACCAGCTGCAGATTCAAGAGCAGGACATCCCAAAGACCACTTTTAGTACCAGATACGGGTTGTATGAGTTCACTGTGATGCCTTTCAGGCTCACGAACGCACCATCCACGTTCATGAGTTTGATGAACAAGGTTTTCGAGGCCTATCTGGACGTCTTTGTCATAGTTTTTATTTATGACATCCACATATATTCGAGGACCGAGGAGGAGCAAGCACATCATCTGACACTAACTTTGGAGAGGCTTTGGGAGCACAGTCTGTATGTCAAGTCCAGCAAGTGCCAGTTTTGGATAAAGGAGGTGGATTTCTTGGGCCATATTATCATTAGAGCAAGACTGGCAGTGGTTCCGACAAAGGTTCGGGCAGTACGGGATTGGCCACCGTTGAAGACGTCCACTAACGTGAGGAGTTTCCTAGGACTTTCCAGTTACTACTGGAAGTTCATAGAGGGATTCTCTCGGATTGCTCTCCAGCTCACATCTCTAATGAAGAAGGAGACTCCTTTTGTTTGGATGCTGTAATGTGGGGCTTCTTTCCAGGAGCTGAAGGGTCAGCTTACCTCAGCCCCGATCCTTTCCCTTCCATCTGGGAATCAGGGATTTCAAGTTTGTACGGATGCATCATATCAGGGGATGGGTTCTGTTCTGATACAGAATGGGCACGTGATAGCTTACTCATACCGACAGTTGAAGAAACATGAGCAAAACTACCCAATACATGACCTGGAGATGGGGGCTGTTATATTCGCTCTGAAGATCTAGCGGCACTATCTCTACGGTGTCCACTGTGATATCTTCTTGGACCACAAGAACTTGAGGTACATGGACACACAAAAACAGCTGAACATCCGACAGAGACGCTGGGCAGAGTTTTTGTCAGACTATCAGTATACCATGCACTATCATCCCAGGATGGCAAACTTGGTAGCAGATGCTCTGAGCCGGAGAGCCACTACATCAGGAGCAGGGCCTCAAATGATGGCTATGGAGCTGGTAGAAATGTTGGGAGAGATGCAGATATCTCTCGTATCTGAGGATGATCTGGAGCTATATGAGGAGTGAAAGTGGCTATAGTGCCAATAAAAATTGATACCTTGATACCACTTGAGTGTGGTACAGATCTTATGATTACTCTAGAGGTGGGGGGGGGGGGGGGGCTGAATAGAGTATAAAAAAATTATTCATAGATTTTTATTGCGGATTAAAAGTCTAGTGATATATAAGTATATAATAGAAGAAATCATAGCGCACAAACAAAAAAGTAAGGCAATCAATACGACACAAGAAAATTATAGTGTTTCCCCTGAAACTTGGGTACATCCACTCTTTAACCACAATGGTAGGAATACACTACAGGTTTTTGATAAGGTGCCTTGCCTCCACAGGTTTTTGCTCAGGTGCTCAATCACCACAAGATCAATTTTTCTAAGGGAGATCTAGCAACCTTTCGAGCTTTTGATCTAGTGCCCAAAAACCAAATTAAGTCTTTTGATTAGAAGACTTAACAACCAAGGAGTTAACTTTTGAAGGGAGTTATAACCATGTACACAGTTTGAAATAAAAAGATGGTGTTCTTCTCTGTCAACAATCTGAGAGAAGACTAGTTGATTTTGATGTTGTCAAACCTCCACCTGAGTTATAGATCTGATCAGGAGAATGGAAGCTTTGCTCAGGGTGTAGGCCTTCAAATAGAGAACTGCTTCTTCCAGGATATATATATGAGAAGTTGCGAAGTTGATCTCAGAATAAAGATTGTTTGGTGGAAGAAAAGCTTGAAGAAGAAGAGTATGATAAACACGTTCTTTCTCTGTTGAGATGTTCTCTTTCTTCTTCTTCTTCTTCTTGGCAGTAAAATTTTTGATTGCACTGTGTATAATCTCTATATATTGCTATCAAACGTCTTCTGGAATTTTCCTTTATATATTACTGCTGATTTGAAATTCGAATCCTCTGCATATTCCCTGGGAAATGAAACTGTTGTATTCTATCTACAATGTGTTTTCTCAACTATCCCAGTAAATATGCCAAGTAATAACTCTGTGAAATCCTAATTAATGATGCCAGGAACGACTATATTCTTGGGAATATTTAGCATTAATTATGAGAATATTTCTGACTTAATCCTTGAATTCAAATTGGCTTAGTCGATCAGAGAAACTGCATAAAGATAGTCGAACAGAACCTGACTGGAGTTAGTCGAACACAGGAAAGGATTCGTCGACCAGAGCTCCAAGATCGTCGAGCTCATAAATCTTCTTCGTCGAGCTGAGATCCAAGATCGTCGAGATGAGAATGTACTTGAAAAACCGAGCTTCAAGATCGTCAAGCTGAGAAGGCACTTCGTCAATCTGAGATCCTGATATAAGCTCACAGTTCATTGACCTGAGCTAGATTTTCGTCGAGCTTAACTCAGAGAAGAAATTCTCAGTTCGTCGATCTGAGATCGACGATCTTCAAGTTGAGTTCAGCTATCGCCGAACGACTAATTCTGCTATCTTCAAAAACTATCTTGTCTCTTAAGTCTTGAATTCTCTAAAGTCTTTTGAAGGTAGTTCTTAGTATTCTGACCTACGTTATTGACCTAAAAACCTTGGGACTAACAAATGAACCTAGACTACATGATGGGTCATTAATCCTAATAGTGAATCGAGCTCAAATCACAAGTAGGGTTCTAACAAGGAGTACCTGGCATCGATAAGCACCACCGAGGACATCCGGGATCGCATCAGGGATGGGCAGAGGCTGGATGTGAGGAAGGCACGATAGGGAATTACAATCTGAGAGATGGGTTACTATTCTTTAGAGGCAGAGTTTATATACCGACAGGAGGGCGAATTCGGGAAGATATCATGACCGAGCCTCACTACAGTAGATATTCAGTGCACCCAGGGATCATAAAGATGACAGCGGATCTGAAGTGGACTATATATTGGCCAATCATGAAGAAGGATATCACATAATTTGTGATGCATTGCGACGCTTGCCAGCTCGTGAAGGAGGTGTAAGAGTTCTGTCGGATTATTGCAGTAACTTCTAGTGTCGGAATGGAAGTTTGAGGATATAGCTATAGATTTCATACATGGGTACCTCGGTCTCATGCGGGGAAAGATTCCATCTGGGTGATCATTGACAGATTGTCGAAGGTGGAAAGGTTTATCCCAGTTAGAAAGGATGCTCCAGTCGGTGATATGGTGCGGAGATTTGTATAGTAGTTTGTCCGCTACCATGGAGTGCCCAGGATGATCGTGTTAGATCTGGATGGATGGTTTACGTCCAAGTAGTGGAGGTCAAACTAGGCTTACCTTGGCTCTAGGATGACGTTCAACACAGCCTTCCACCCTCAGACGGACGGTCAAGCAGAGCGCAATAACTGGACACTGGAGGATCTTCTACGCTTATGCATTTCGGACCGCAGAGAGCCATGGGAGAGACTGTTGCTGCTGATCGAGTTCTCCTACAATAGCAGTCATCAGTCCATCATAGGAATGGACACTTACGAGGCACTGTACGACAGGACCCCACTATCTTGGATCCAGGATAAGGATCCAAAGGGGCTCAGCTCAGAGTTCGTGGAGTACACAAATGCTCAGGTGAGATTGATAGGGGATAGGATGCTAGAGGCCCAGAGCAAACATGACAAATACTACGATGTGCGGCATTGATAAGTGGAGTTCCAGGTGGGAGACCTTGTTTTCTTGAGATATGCCATATGCATGGATTCTAGCGGGTACGCGGGCCGAAGTAGCTCAGTCCGAGGTACATGGGGCCCTACAGTATCCTAGAGTGGATCATCTCCATGTCTTACATGCTGAAGCTACCGCTAGAGTTAGCAGGATTACACGACGTATTCCACGTCTCATCACTTCAAAGTGCTCTACTACGACCTGAGTAGCTGATTTCCACTACAGATGGACCAGCAGCTTCTGATCGATCAGTCAACATTGAGCCGGTCAGGATCGATGATATAGTAGTGCGAGTCTTGCGACACAAGAAGGTTCTGTTTGTCAAGGTCCTAAGGAGGAATCATGGGTAGGAGGAGCACACCTGGGAGCCACGAGACCTGATGTAACATAGGTACTTGGATCTCCACGAGATAGGTATGCCTTCACTTTTCTCGGGATGTTACATACTTTTGCTTCAGTAGAAATCTCGTAGGCCTAACCTTAATTTCATGGACACAATTTTTATTTTTATGTATTGGGATTTGTAACATACCTCAAACAACTAAACCCCTAAGAGTGGTTTTATCATGACTAGGTCATGACAAAACCATAGGAAGTTCAAGAAGACCAAGTGAATAAAGTCATGAAGGTGGAAATCATGTTTGTCTGCCTATAGCACAATTGTACAACCCCGTAGCCGGGCGAGTGGGACCCTCCCCAAACATCAGCCTAGGGGCGTGTTATGGGCGACGAGTTGGTGCGACCCCGTTCGAGGACGTGCGAGTCCTCGTGCGTGCGTGCGTGCGGAGGTTCTATGCGCATAGGTTCATATATATATATATATATATATATATATTATAATATATATAATATATTAGATATTAGATATATAAAAGATGAGATGAAAAGTGGGAGAGGGGATTGGAGGGAAAGAAGGTGGGTCTCGGGTAAAACAACAAGGGGGGATTTTTGAGCAGGGGGGCGGGTTCCAGCGGGGGGGGGATAAAAAAAGAAGAAAAATAAGAAGCAGGGGCACGGGTTACAGGGGGCAGCAGGGAAGAAGAAAAAAAAGGGTGGGAATCGGGATTCCTTCGGGAGGCTAGGGCACGGCCGCCATTCCCCCCTCTCTCCCGTCGCCGGCAAAGCCGAGCCCCACCGCCCCTTCCTCTCTCTCTCTCCCGTCGCCGGCGAAGCTAGGGTACGGCCGCCCCTTCCTCTCTCTCTCTCTCTCCCGTCACCGGCGAAGCTAGGGCACGGCCTCCCCTTCCTCTCTCTCTCTCCCGTCGCCGGCGAGGCTAGGGCACGGCCGCCCCTTCCTCTCTCTCTCTCTCTCTCTCTCTCTCTCTCTCCTGTCGCCGACGAAGCTAGGGCACGGCCGCCGCTTCCTCTCTCTCTCTCCCGTCGCCGGCGAAGCTAGGGCACGGCCGCCCCTTCCTCTCTCTCTCTCTCCCGTCGCCGGCGAGGCTAGGGCACGGCCGCCCCTTCCTTTGTCTCTCTCTCCCGTCGTCGGCGAAGCAGCAGCCCGGCCGCCCCATTCCCGCTCTCCTTCGTCGCCGACAAGGCAGCAGCCCGGCCGCCCCTCTCCTTCTTTTTCCCGGCCTGAAGCAACCCCAACCCGGCCGGCCCTCTCTTCTTCCCGACCTGGAGCAGCAACCACACCCCGGCCGATCCTCTCTTTCTCCCGGCCTGGAGCGAGGCTCGACCTGGATCGAGGCTCGGCCTGGAGCGAGGCTCGGCCTGGAGCGAGGCTCGGCCTGGAGCGAGGCTCGGCCTGGAGCGAGGCTCGGCCTGGAGCGAGGCTCGGCCTGGAGTAGAGATCGACCACCGACGCGGCCGTATGCAGTAGGATCGACTCGGAGCTCCTCTCCCGTCCCCGCCGCCAAGCACGCGACAAGGGTAACGATGTTTCAACTTGGGCAGGTGAAGCCTTCAGTTTACATATTTGCATGGAAGTCCCTCTCCACCAACGGGTGGGGCGAAGGGAGCTTCCCGACGGGTTGACGTGTACGTCCCCGCAGTTAGTTGCATTAGTACCCGGAAGCGTGAGTACGGGTTTAGGCATGCTGTGTGAAGCCCATCCGGACGTGTGAGCCGGATTGGTGATGTTCTGGGGTTCCCGGAGAAGACTCCGAGGAAGTTGTTTATTAGCCGCTTGCAGGGAACGCGCACCATAGCCCCAAAAAAGGCGGTGTGCGCAATATGTTTGGTCCGCTTATATTGGCCGACCGATGACTAGTTGGCCGCCGCTCGTCGAGACGTTGGCGTACAGGTGTTTCAGTACCAGGCGGGGAGTAGCGGGCTTAAGCCCAAGCTTGTGCCGGCCCTCGAAGGCCTTTTTGTTTATATTGCCGGCCTGCGTGCCGAGTATGGAATTTATATTCCTGTAATATTCTTTCATATCTGTGATGCTCTGTGAGTATGTAGTTTACTCCTGTCTTGGGCGAGCGGAGTGTTCGTGAACCGCTCCCCCCGTATGGGCCCCAAGGTATAGATGCCGGGAAGCTCCTGATGGCCCGTTGTCATCCTTTCAGAGTAGCGGAGTTCCGCTATTAGCGGCCCAATTGAGGCTGCGTAGAGTAGGGCTGTTGGGCGGTTTTGCGCCAATAGTAAGGCGGGCTGGGAACGTTTTACATAGACCCGAGGTGGCACCTCTAGTTTGGGAGTGGATCTGGAGATCCTCCTTAGAAGTTCCGGTCGGCCAAGAGAGCCCTCCGAAGGTTCCTTAGCTCAGTCGTTGGCTTGGGAGGGGAAGAGTTTGTTAGTCTTTCGGGTATGCGGTGGGTCCTCCACGCTGAGACCTTGGGTCTGTCCCTCGTGTTCCTAGTCTTGTGCCTAGATCATTCGCTTGAGGGTAGTAGGTGCACGGTCACCCCTTCCCCAGGGGTCGAACTCCACAGGAGACCGATTTTCGGTTTCAACATTTTGGTGCGGTGAGCGGGGAGAGTGACCAGCACAAAAGAACTCAGGCGAACATCATGGCTATAGAAGTGGAACCAGGTGACGACCACGGTCATGCGTTGATACTTTGTGCGTGAGGTCCTCATACTCAGTGTTGTCCCCTCTCATAGCTGTTGTTTGAATCCCATAGCATTTGGAGTAGGATTTGCACCTATTTGAAGCGCTTCTACCTATGAAAACCCATCTGTCCCCACTTGTTACGTCAACGAGAAACCTGGAGGTTATTATCTTCAAGATCAAGTAAGAGAGCAGCTGAGAGGTATTATGAGCCGGGGTGACCTGAAAGGGTTCCCTCCCTAACGGTAGTATGTTATCTCTTCCTTGTAATTCAATAGCGGTCAGGTTCTCTCTTTACTACCAATTCGCCTCGAGCTTCTGAGGGCTTCAAGGGTTAGCCTCGCGATCGACTCCGGAAGCCAAACGTCCAACCCGTTCCTTTTAAATAGCCTAGTTCGGACGATGGGACGGTGCCGCGGGACTCTAAGAGCTATTGTAAGACCGAGCCTCTGCACTGACGGCCGAGATCAGCTCCCCCCTTGCACGTCGGCCTATGTCCTCCCGATCGCACCTCTCCTCCGACTAGAGGAATTATCAGGAACGAGCCTAGACGCTAACCTCCCAAATTTGATAAAGGGCCGATCTCTCCAAGCAATCACAAGTGACATGGCGGAAAGCGATCTGTCATTAGATCAGGATACGAGCCGTCGACCTGTTCCTTCTAAATAGCCCAGTTCGGATGATGGGACAATGCCTCGGGACTCTAAGCACTATTGTAAGACCGAGCCTCTGCACTGACGGCCGAGATCAGCTACCCCCTTGCACGCCGGCCTATGTCCCCCCGATTGCATCTCTCTTCCGATTGGAGGAATTAGTAGGAATAGGCTCGGACGCCAGCTTCCCGATTTGACGGCTTTCAGACCGTCTCTCCTATGAATAGAATGCGTCCTCCGTTTGTAAAAGCATCGGTTCAATTAACTCTCCAGCACCTCTTAAGTAAATAAGATGTCTCCATCTCGAGCAAAGTCAAGTCGGGTAGTTTTGGACCCCGACCAGATCCCGCTGTCAGGCTCTCACCTAGATGGCAGGGCTGGAAGTCACTCGGTGTCATCTTTGGGCCTCGAGAAGATTCCGCTGTCAGGCTCTCACCTAGCTGGCAGGGCTAGAAGTCACTCGATGGTGGTAGTAGTGGACCCCGAGCAGATCCCGCTGTCAGACTCTCACCTAGCCGGCAGGGCTGGAAGTCACTCGGTGTCATCCTTAGGCCTTGAGCAGATCTCGCTGTCAGGCTCTCACCCTGGGGCTGGAAGTCACTCGATGGTGGTAGTTTTGGAGCCCGAGCAGATCCCGCTGTCAGGCCCTCACCTAGCTGGCAGGGCTGGAAGTCACTCGGTGTCATCCTTGGGCCTCGAGCAGATCCCGCTGTCAGGCTCTCACCTAGCTGGCAGGGCTGGAAGTCACTCGATGGTGGTAGTAGCGGACCCCGAGCAGATCCCGTTGTCAGGCTCTCACCTAGCTGGCAGGGCTGGAAGTCACTCGGTGTCATCCATGGGCCTCGAGCAGATCCCGTTGTTAGGCTCTCACCTAGCTGGCATGGCTGGAAGTCACTCGATTGTGGTAGTAGTAGACCCCGAGCAGATCCCGCTGTCAGGCTCTCACCTAGCTGGTGTAACACCTCCCTTGTAGTGGACGTATAATATGGGTCCGGCCGGGGCCCCACAGCATACGAACGCCACAACTTTAGTATTATAAGTTGATATGACTACCCAAACTAAAAACACTTGCACAACACAGCGGAAACAAAACAGGACTAGAAGTTATCCACCACTAAAGAGTAAAACAAATGGCCTTAAGGCCTTACATCAAGAGTCCAAAAAGGAAATAGTACATCAAACATGAATGTGCTCAGCACTCCTAGTCTACCTCGGCATGCAAGCCGGACAAAATAGTCTCAAACAAACATCATCATATCTGTAGTGCTACAAAAAGGGAAAAACACTTCATGGGGCTTAGGCCTTTCTGGCCGGCGTGCTAGCTTCTGCATGCGATCCTTGCCCTGTAAAAATTATTAGTAACGTGGGTCAGCAAAGGCTGACCTCAAACTGTGTAACAACACATCTCCTCCCGGCCGCCCCTAACGGACCCCGGGGAACCCTCCAACCTGCAAGTCAGCACTTCGTATGCAATATAATCATCTATAAATAGAAAAGCATTAAAACAGGCTTGGATGTCTCAATCATCAAACACGTTCTCTACTGGTTGAGCATGTAATAAAAGGGCCTACTATGCGACATGTATGCAACACTCGGGCTTCGCCCAAGGCACCCTACTGCGTATGCAACTAGCACAACATCACAACATTTGGGTACTCACATTTCCCCATTGGCATAAAGCCGCAAACAATGAGGGAGACACAACTCCCTCAAACGGCGCACAGGCCGCCACATGGAATTCCTGCCAAGGCCCCACCCACTCGTGGGCTTAGCCCCGGGCTTGCCTGCAAACTCTGACGTCTCATGTCAGGATTCCAACAAACACAGACCGACCGATTCTAAGAAGCCTTGCTGGACCCCACCCGCTCATGGCCTCTTTGCCCGGGCTTGCCCCAAGCTTGGCATTCTCGTCAGTCTCACAGAAGGGGACTAGTCTCGCCGGGACACTCTCCACACATGACACACATATCACGGGATAGCCAGCCGACCATAGAGACATAGCCACGCCTTGGCACAACACAAACCAAGACTAAATACATCATAATCCCTCATTGTACTGCAGCGTTCCCGCGCACCAAGGAAACCATCTCCAACTCGTGCGGAGCTAACCTTGTCCCTCAAGGAAACCATCTACCGCCACGAGGAGCTAACCTTGTCCGGGTCCGACTACACGTACCTTTGCAAATAAACGGGACAATCACCACCACAACATAAACGGCATCTTGCCAAAACGGAAAATCTCTACGAATCCCTAAGTTCGTATGCAACATCACCGAGTCGGACTAACGGTCGCGACTACGGCTTCACCCACCATGCCTAATCCACTAGCGAAGCGGATCTCTAATGCAAAATATGCCGGGGACGGACTCAATCAACCCGGAAGTTCCTCTTGAAACTTGGCAAACCAAAACCCCTCTCATTTGAGAGTTCGGTGCCCAAAAATTAGGGAGAAAGAAAACTAAATGATGCTAATACATGCATCCTAAGGACCGAGAGGAGAGATGTCGTTACCTTCCGACTCCTCTTCCTTGCCATGGCAAAATAGCCGGATGGAAAACTTCGAAACGCTCCAAGCTTGACGGATCCGGACTCGGCTCGCGATTTGGAGCTCTGAAACCCTTCCTACAGCCCAAGACCTTCTTCTTCTTCCTCCTTGCTCTAGGTTTTCTCAATAACTTAGAAAGAGAAGACTTGGAAAACAAATGAGGGTTTCCAACCCTAGAATCGGACTTAACTTCCCAAGAACAGTCCTGAGTCGTCAGATCCCAAAATCTGGGAAAGAATGGCCACGATTCGCCTGGAAAATAAAAGACCTGGGCCGAACACGGCCTGGCACACGCCCGTGTCCAGGGCCGTGTGCCTCATTCGTCGTCTCAAATCGACGCGCCTGGAACCTCACACGGGCATCCGACACACCCGTGTTCAACCCGACACGCACGTGTCCCCAGTGACATGGCCGTGTGGCCGGCCGTGTGCCTCCAACAATACGGCCCCGGAACCAACCCGAGAGATGACACGGCCTGGGACACGCCCGTGTCCCAAGCCGTGTGCCAAGTCTCGACACCCGTCGACAGGCTTTGTGTCGACACCGCGGAAAAACGTCGAGCGAAGATCGTCGACCAAGCGGGACACGCCCTGTGACACGCCCGTGTCACAGGCCGTGTGCCCTAGTCTCGACACTTTGTCGAGCGAATGTGTCGACACTTGGGCCGAGTGTCGACACGGCCTCGACACGCCCTGCGACACGCTCGTGTCGCAGGCCGTGTGCCCCACTCTCGACACTTTGTCGAGCGAAAGTGTCGACACTTGGGCCGAGTGTCGACACGGCCTCGACACGCCCTGCGACATGCCCGTGTCGCAGGCCATGTGCCTCCTGCCAGAAACCCAAAAATGTTCAGAACTGCAGACTGAACCTCTTGCAAAAACTGGGGTGTTACAGCTCTCCCCCACTTAACAGAATTTTGTCCCGAAATTTTCAAAACAAAAGGGTACAAAACTTAAATTGTACCTGACATGAAGAGTTCTGGATAATCTTTTAGCATGGCCTGTTCTTGTTCCCAAGAGAACTCCTCACGACCGCAGTTGTCCCATCGAACTTTCACGAGTTTGACTTCTTTATTCCGCAACTGCCGAGTCTCCGAATCCTCTATAGCAATTGGGAGGACTCGCGTCCTCAAGTCTTCCTCAATCGGCACCGATGCCGGCTCTATCACCACGCTAGCCTCCACCAAGGCTTTCCTTAAAGCGGAGACGTGGAAGACGTCATGTAATCCACTCAAGTCTGCGGACAATGCCAACCGATATGCTGCTTCTCCTACCCGCTCAACAATTTCAAAAGGCCCCAAAAACCATGGACTCAACTTCTTGTGTCGGCGAATCCGTGAGACGCCTTTGAACGGCTTGACCTTCAGATAAACCCAATCACCAACTGTAAATTCCAACTTTCGGTGACGAGCATTAAAATATTTTGCTTGCCTGTCTTGCGCCACCTTCATACGCTCTTGGATGGTCCGTACCAACTCACAAGCGTCAACTACCGCACCCTTTCCCAAAAGTTTGGTGTCTCCCGCCTCTGCCCAAGACATTGGCGTTCGACACCGCCTCCCATACAAAGCTTCGTATGACGCCATCTTTATACTAGCTTGAAAACTGTTGTTGTACGCAAATTCTACCATGAAGAGGTGATCCTCCCACCTCTTGACAAAATCAATAACGCACATCCTCAACATGTCCTCCATAGTACGGTTCGTTCTCTCTATTTGCCCATCAGTTTGAGGATGGAACGCCGTACTAAACTTTAGCTTCGTGCCCAAGCTCTTCTGAACCAATCTCCAGTCCTTGGACGTAAATCGTCCATCTCGATCACTGACTATGCTCTTAGGAACTCCGTGCAGTCGCACAATGTTGCGAACATATAACTCCACCAGCTTCTCCACGCTGTCCTCTTTCCGATTTGGGATGAAGTGAGCCACCTTGGTTAGGCGATCCACGATCACCCAAATAGCATCATTACCATGCTGCGATCTAGGCAAACCATGCACAAAGTCCATGGAGATGTCCTCAAATTTCCATTCAGGAATTGGAAGGGGCTTCAGGAACCCGCCCGGTTTCTGACATTCGGCCTTCACCAAGGCACATGTTTGGCAACGACTCACATACAAAGCTACATCTCGCTTCAACCCCGGCCACCAAAAGGATTTCTTCATATCCAAGTACATCTTTGTACTGCCCGGGTGAATGGAGTACTTTGAGAAGTGAGCCTCAAACATCAACTCCTCACGGCGATTGCCAAACTGCGGTACACAAACCCTTCCATCCTTTCTCAAGATTCCCCCAATCATCTCCCAGGCGCTGCTCTCGCCCTTTTGAGCCTCCAACACAAAAGGTTGAAACTCCACATCCAATCGAGTCACTTCCCGAATACGATCGGACAAGTCGCTTTGCACTTCAATCCAGTTCAACCGAGCCACGCTAGACTCGCCTCTCGCAACACATTCCAACCCAAGGGATTCCCATTCCCGAACCAACCGCTCATCATGAGCTTCGATCCAATTTACTTGCCCCGAGTACTTTCTACTCAACGCATTCGCCACCACATTGGCCTTACCCGACGTATACTGAATCGCCACTTCGTAGTCTCCAAGAAATTCAACCCATCTGCGTTGCCGCATGTTCAAGTCCTTCTGATCCAAGAGATACTTTAGGCTTTTATGGTCCGTGAAGATCTCCACCCTTGCGCCATACACATAGTGTCGCCATATTTTCAACGCGAAGATTACCGCAGCCAACTCCAAGTCATGGACGTGGTAATTCCTCTCATGAGGTTTCAGCTGTCGAGACCCAAAAGCTATTACCTTGCCATGTTGCACCAACACGCAACCCAAACCGCATCCCGATGCGTCACTGAAAATCTGAAATCCATCTGTCCCTTGCGGTAAACTCAGAATCGGAGCCATCATAAGCCTCTCCTTCAGTGCCTCGAATGCTTGACTGCACTCTTGGGTCCACACAAACTTATGGTCTTTACGAGTCAGTGAGGTGAGGGGTAGAGCTATCTTCGAGAAATTCTCCGAGAATCTCCTATAGTACCCGGCTAGTCCAAGAAAACTTCGGACTTCCGCCACGGTCCTCAACACCGGCCAATCTCTGATGGCCTCCACTTTCGCCGGATCCACTGCCACCCCATCACCACTAATCACGTGGCCCAAAAATTCCACCTTCTCCAGCCAGAACTCGCATTTGGAGAATTTTGCATACAACTCATTCCCCTCAACACTTGCAAAACTATTCTCAAGTGGGTCTCATGCTCCACTTCTGACTTGGAGTACACTAAGATGTCATCAATGAAGACAACCACAAACGAATCCAAGTAATCCCGAAATACTCGATTCATCAGATCCATGAACACCGATGGTGCGTTCGTCAACCCGAACGGCATCACCGTAAACTCAAATTGTCCATACCTTGTACCAAAGGCAGTCTTGGGTATGTCCTCGTCCCGAATTCGCAGCTGATAGTAGCCTGACTTCAAGTCCAGTTTCGAATATACCTCTGACCCCACCAATTGGTCGAACAAATCGTCTATCCGAGGGATCGGATACTTATTCTTGATGGTCAATTTATTAAGCTCTCGGTAGTCTATGCATAGGCGCATGCTACCGTCTTTCTTTTTTACAAACAACACCGGTGCGCTCCACGGTGAAGAACTGGGTCTAATATACCCTTGCTCCAACAGTTCCTGTAGCTGTACCTTAAGTTCCGCTAACTCCTTTGGTGCCATCCTAAATGGGGGACGCGACACCGGTCTAGCCTCCGACATTAACTCGATCGAGAAGTCGATCTCCCGCCGAGGAGGCGCTCCAGGAAGTTCATCCGGAAACACATCCTTGAACTCTGCTACCACAGGCACTTCCTCAATCGAAAGTTGGGAGAGACGAACCTCCAACAATGCTACCAGCGCCACACCTCCCTGGATAACCGCCCGCGTCATTTGCATGGCCGTAATTAGGGAATGGGCTACTCCACAAAGGCCCGTAAACTTGACTTCCGCTTGCCCCTTACTCTTTAGGGTCACTACCTTGGATAAACAATCAATGCTGGCGCGCTGCTCTGCAAGCCAGTCCATGCCCAAAATGACATCGAACTCTACTAACGGCAACACTACCGCTTCCAAAACGAAGTCAACTCCGTCTAGCTCCCAACAGATGCGCCCTTTAGCCCCGGTGGTCATAGATGACCCATTGGGCATGCGCACTTTCAGTTACGCGTCCGCCGAGAAAGTCTCGACTCCTACCCTTCGGATGAAACTCTCCGCAAGAAAAGAGTGCGAAGCCCCAGTATCGAACAATACCCTAGCGGGGTATCCAGAAACTAACATGAAGCCTACAACAAGACAACACACGGAAAGGGGGTCTAAAAGTATGAAGCACAAATGCAAACTTAAATTTTCTTCATACCTGTCACCACATCGGTTTGGCGGATCGCTTATTGCTATCCAAGGTTGTAAGCCCTTGGTTGCACCTGTTGGAACCGAGAAGCGCTCGACTCCGCCATCTTTCCTTTCTCTGCAGCACTGGGGCCCGAGCGCACAGACTGCTCCTGCTTTGACTCTTGCCCCGCTCCCCCTTGCTGACAAGCACGGGCTATGTGCCCAACCTTCCCGCAGTTATAACACGTCGGCGGTCCCCTAGAGTGAGAACCCCCAGGCGTCCAAGTGCTCCTCTCACCCGACTTGGAAGGGTGAGGCTTCCTCCTCCACCTGCTCCCATCAGACTTTACATGAGATTGGGAGGGCTTCCCTTCCCCATGCTTGGGAGTAAAACCCTTTCGACGCTGGGTTCGCTCCAGATCACTCTCCAAACTCCTGGCGGCTTCAACTAGCTCATTAAATCCCACCCTCTTCATGGAGATGAGAGGCTGTCTCAGATTCTCCCTCAAACCTTGGTAGAAGAGGTTATCCCTCTCTACATCATCCGCCATTGTCGTTCCCGCATAACGACCCAAACAGGTGAACTCTTGCACGTACTCATCCACTGTCTTGTCTCACTGCATTAGATGCAGAAACTGCCTCTGCAGGGCCAACCATGTTGAAATTGGAATATACCTCTTAAGAAAAGCGTCCCCAAACTCTTCCACTAATGGGGTGCGCCCCGGGAACAGGCGGCCGCTATGGTTCACCCACCACAATTTGGCGTCTCCTTCCAACATGAACGCCGCATACTCGGATCTCTTCTCCTCTGGCGTCTCTGCCGCCCTTAACAGTTCTTGAATACGAACCCACCAATCCTCCGCGTCCGTTGCGTTCCTACACTCTTGAAAGACGGGGGATGGAAACTCAGGAAATACTTCATGTGTCGGTCTCCATGCCCTACCACCACCCTTTCTGCCAAAGGCTCCACTCGCCTGGCTTCTCCGCCTGGCACGGCCGTCGCCGTGTCCGGTGTAGCAGGGGTTGCTACCTGGGCTGCAGCCGCCGTTTGCGCCGCCACCATCACTTCTGCAAGCATACGGCAGAAGTCAGCCGGGTTTACACCCGTGCCCAGAAGGCCTGGAGCAGTTGCACTGCTCGCCGAGAGATCATCCCTTGCTCTTGAAGTGCCTGCCTCGTTGCTTGCACTCTTCAGGAAAACAAGAAATAAGGGATTAGTCTCCAATCTCAAGACTAGAACATAAGGACACTCACGGTCCCGTATTACTCTTATGTGGATAACTTCTCTACGCACTGACCTTGAATCTAACCTGGCTCTAATACCAAATTGTAACACCTCCCTTGTAGTGGACGTATAATATGGGCCCAGCCGGGGCCCCACAGCATACGAACGCCACAACTTTAGTATTATAAGTTGATATGACTACCCAAACTCAAAACACTTGCACAACACAGCGGAAACAAAACAGGACTAGAAGTTATCCACCACTAAAGAGTAAAACAAATGGCCTTAAGGCCTTACATCAAGAGTCCAAAAAGGAAATAGTACATCAAACATGAATGTGCTCAGCACTCCTAGTCTACCTCGGCATGCAAGCCGGACAAAATAGTCTCAAACAAACATCATCATATCTGTAGTGCTACAAAAAGGGAAAAACACTTCATGGGGCTTAGGCCTTTCTGGCCGGCGTGCTAGCTTCTGCATGCGATCCTTGCCCTGTAAAAATTATTAGTAACGTGGGTCAGCAAAGGCTGACCTCAAACTGTGTAACAACACATCTCCTCCCGGCCGCCCCTAACGGACCCCGGGGAACCCTCCAACCTGCAAGTCAGCACTTCGTATGCAATATAATCATCTATAAATAGAAAAGCATTAAAACAGGCTTGGATGTCTCAATCATCAAACACGTTCTCTACTGGTTGAGCATGTAATAAAAGGGACTACTATGCAACATGTATGCAACACTCGGGCTTCGCCCAAGGCACCCTACTGCGTATGCAACTAGCACAACATCACAACATTTGGGTACTCACATTTCCCCATTGGCATAAAGCCGCAAACTATGAGGGAGACACAACTCCCTCAAACGGCGCACAGGCCGCCAAATGGAATTCTTGCCAAGGCCCCACCCGCTAGTGGGCTTAGCCCCGGGCTTGCCTGCAAACTCTGACGTCTCATGTCAGGATTGCAACAAACACAGACCGACCGATTCTAAGAAGCCTTGCTGGACCCCACCCACTCATGGCCTCTTTGCCCGGGCTTGCCCCAAGCTTGGCATTCTCGTCAGTCTCACAGAAGGGGACTAGTCTCGCCGGGACACTCTCCACACATGACGCACATGTCACGGGATAGCCAGCCGACCACAGAGACATAGCCACGCATTGGCACAACACAAACCAAGACTAAATACATCATAATCCCTCATTGTACTGCAGCGTTCCCGCGCACCAAGGAAACCATCTCCAACTCGTGCGGAGCTAACCTTGTCCCTCAAGGAAACCATCTACCGCCACGAGGAGCTAACCTTGTCCGGGTCCGACTACACGTACCTTTGCAAATAAACGGGACAATCACCACCACAACACAAACGGCATCTTGCCGCAACGGAAAATCTCTACGAATCCCTAAGTTCGTATGAAACATCACCGAGTCGGACTAACGGTCGCGACTACGGCTTCACCCACCATGCCTAATCCACTAGCGAAGCGGATCTCTAATGCAAAATATGCCGGGGACGGACTCAATCAACCCGGAAGTTCCTCTTGAAACTTGGCAAACCAAAACCCCTCTCATTTGAGAGTTCGGTGCCCAAAAATTAGGGAGAAAGAAAACTAAATGATGCTAATACATGCATCCTAAGGACCGAGAGGAGAGATGTCGTTACCTTCCGACTCCTCTTCCTTGCCATGGCAAAATAGCGGGATGGAAAACTTCGCAACGCTCCAAGCTTGACGGATACGGACTCGGCTCGCGATTTGGAGCTCCGAAACCCTTCCTACAGCCCAAGACCTTCTTCTTCTTCCTCCTTGCTCTAGGTCTTCTCAAGAACTTAGAAAGAGAAGACTTGGAAAACAAATGAGGGTTTCCAACACTAGAATCGGACTTAACTTCCAAAGAACAGTCCTGAGCCGTCAGATCCCAAAATCTGGGAAAGAATGGCCACGATTCGCCTGGAAAATAAAAGACCTGGGCCTAACACGGCCTGGCACACGCCCGTGTCCAGGGCCGTGTGCCTCATTCGCCGTCTCAAATCGACGCGCCTGGAACCGCACACGGGCATCCGACACGCCCGTGTTCAACCCGACACGCCCGTGTCCCCAGTGACACGGCCGTGTGGCCGGCCGTGTGCCTCCAACAACACGGCCCCGGAACCAACCCGAGAGATGACACGGCCTGGGACACGCCCGTGTCCCAAGCCGTGTGCCAAGTCTCGACACCCGTCGACAGGCTTTGTGTCGACACCGTGGAAAAACGTCGAGCAAAGATCGTCGACCAAGCGGGACACGCCCTGTGACACGCCCGTGTCACAGGCCGTGTGCCCCAGTCTCGACACTTTGTCGGGCGAATGTGTCGACACTTGGGCCGAGTGTCGACACGGCCTCGACACGCCCTGCGACACGCCCGTGTCGCAGGCCGTGTGCCCCACTCTCGACACTTTGTCGAGCGAAAGTGTCGACACTTGGGTCGAGTGTCGACACGGCCTCGACACGCCCTGCGACACGCCCGTGTCGCAGGCCGTGTGCCTCCTGCCAGAAACCCAAAAATGTTCAGAACTGCAGACTGAACCTCTTGCAAAAACTGGGGTGTTACAGCTGGCAGGGCTGGAAGTCACTCGATGGTGGTAGTAGTGGACCCCTAGCAGATCCCACTGTCAGGCTCTCACCTAGCTGGCAGGGCTGGAAGTCACTCGGTGTCATCCTTGGGCCTCGAGCAGATCCCGCTGTCAGGATCTCACGTAGCTGGCAGGGCTGGAAGTCACTCAATGGCGGTAGTAGTGGACCCCGGGTAGACTCGCTGTCAGGCTCTCATTAGCTGGCAGGGCTGTAGGCACACCTGGGGGGTAAGGGAGAGAGTTTGGAGTTTGGAAAGAGAGTTTGGTTATTTTGCAGGACCCCGAGTGATGCTCGGCCCCGGGTAGACTCGCTATCAGGCTCCCACTAGCTGGTAGGGCTGTAGGCACACCTGGGGGGTAAGGGAGAGAGTTTTGAGTTTGGAAAGAGAGTTTGGATATTTTGTAGGACCCCGAGTGATGCTCGGCCCCGGGTAGACTCGTTGTCAGGCTCCCACTAGCTGGCGGGGTTGAAGGCACACCTGGGGGGTAAGGGACACCGAGTGCTGCTCGGCCCCGGGTGGACCCGCTGTCAGGCTCTCATTAGCTGGCAGGGTTGTAGGCACACCTGGGGATAAAGGATTAGCTCCGCGTGCACAATGAGATACAAGATCTATGGCTTTGTTATTTCACAATATCGCGAGAAATTGTATACTGATTGTAAGAAATAGTATGAGGGCAGTTGAATAGCAGGGAGCATTACATGTTTCGAGTGATTCAAAAGGTTCAGAAAGGCCATGGAGAGACTGATGCTCCAAGCGTAGATTTCAGTTTCTCTAAATATTTTTTTTTGGGTCGGATCCCACTCGCCGGATACGTTGGGTTGGATGATTCTTTCCGAGCTTGTACCAAGCTCGAAAAGAGCGGGGATTGTGTACAACCCCGTAGCCGGGCGAGTGGGACCCTCCCCAAACATCAGCCTAGGGGCGTGTTATGGGCGACGAGTTGGTGCGACCCCATTCGAGGACGTGCGAGTCCTCGTGCGTGCGTGCGTGAGGAGGTTCTATGCGTATATGTTCATATATTATATATATATATATATATATATATATATATATATATATATATATACATATATAAATATATATATTATAAATTATATTATAATATATATTATATATTATATATTAGATATATAAAAGATGAGATGAAAAGTGGGAGAGGGGATTGGAGGGAAAGAAGGTGGGGCTCGGGTAAAACAGCAAGGGGGGATTTTTGAGCAGGGGGACGGGTTCCAGCGGGGGGGGGGGGGATAAAAAAAGAAGAAAAATAAGAAGCAGGGGCATGGGTTACAGGGGGCAGCAGGGAAGAAGAAAAAAAAGGGAGGGCATCGGGATTCCTTCGGGAGGCTAGGGCATGGCCGCCATTCCCCCCTCTCTCCCGCCGCCGGCAAAGCCGAGCCCCACCGACCTTTCCTCTCTCTCTCTCCCGTCGCCGGCGAAGCTAGGTCACGACCGCCCCTTCCTCTCTCTCTCTCTCCCGTCGCCGGCGAAGCTAGGGCACGGCCGCCCCTTCCTCTCTCTCTCTCTCCCGTCGCCGGCGAGGCTAGGGCACGGCCGCCCCTTCCTCTCTCTCTCTCTCCCGTCGCCGGCAAAGCTAGGGCATGGATGCCCCTTCCTCTCTCTCTCTCTCTCTCTCCTGTCGCCGGCGAAGCTAGGGCATGGACGCCCCTTCCTCTCTCTCTCTCCCGTCGCCGGCGAAGCTAGGGCACGGCCGCCCCTTCCTCTCTCTCTCTCTCCCGTCGCAGGCGAGGCTAGGGCACGGCCGCCCCTTCCTCTCTCTCTCTCCCGTCGCCGGCGAAGCAGCAGCCCAGCCGCCCCATTCCTGCTCTCCTTCGTCGCCGGCAAGGCAGCAGCCCGGCCGCCCCTCTCCTTCTTTTTCCCGGCCTGAAGCAACCCCAACCCGGTCGGCCCTCTCTTCTTCCCGACCTGGAGAAGCAACCACACCCCGGCCGATCCTCTCTTTCTCCCGGCCTGGAGCGAGGCTCGGCCTGGAGCGAGGCTCGGCCTGGAGCGAGGCTCGGCCTGGAGCGAGGCTCGGCCTGGAGCGAGGCTCGGCCTGGAGTAGAGATTGACCACCGACGCGGCCGTATGCAGTAGGATCGACTCGGAGCTCCTCTCCCATCCCCTCCGCCAAGCACGCGACAAGGGTAACGATGTTTCAACTTGGGCAGGTGAAGCCTTCAGTTTACATATTTGTATGGAAGTCCCTCTCCACCAACGGGTGGGGGGAAGGGAGCTTCCCGATGGGTTGACGTGTACGTCCCCGAAGTTAGTTGCATTAGTACCCGGAAGCGTGAGTACGGGTTTAGGCATGCTGTGTGAAACCCATCCAGACGTGTGAGCCGGATTGGTGATGTTCTGGGGTTCCCGGAGAAGACTCCGAGGATGTTGTTTATTACCCGCTTGCAGGGAACGCGCACCATAGCCCCAAAAAAGGGGGTGTGCGCAATTTGTTTGGTCCGCTTATGTTGGCCGACCGATGACTAGTTGGACGCCGCTCGTCGAGACGTTGGCGTACAGGTGTTGCAGTACCAGGCGGGGAGTAGCGGGCTTAAGCCCAAGCTTGTGCCGGCCCTCGAAGGCCTTTTTGTTTATATTGCCAGCCTGCGTGCCGAGTATGGAATTTATATTCCTGTAATATTCTTTCATATCTGTGATGCTCTGTGAGTATAAGTTTACTCCTGTCTTGGGCGAGCGGCGTGTTCGTGAACCGCTCCCCCCGTGTGGGCCCCGAGGTATAGATGCCGGGAAGCCCCTGATGGCATGTTGTCAACCTTTTAGAGTAGCGGAGTTCCGCTATTAGCGGCACAATTGGGAATTTTGCATAATTTTAACTCTTTGACTCGAGTAAGATACAACCGACTCGAGTAGTCAATTGAAACACTCGAGTAGTCTACTTGACCTACTCAAGTAGTAGTCTGACATACTCGAGTAGTCAACTTCACATACTCGAGTACCTCACTGACCTACTCGAGTACATCCATACATCTACTCGAGTACTTCTGTATACCTACTCGAGTAATTCAAGATACATCTACTCGCGTACATGCCGAGTCTTTATTCAAATTTTCTTATGCGCAAACCAAGCCTTATGCCGCCTCTTCTATGGTTTAACTCTTTCATTTTTGATTAATTACACCAAAATACTAGGGTTATATAAATAAGAAAATCTGGAAATGTCCTACATGAAATCATTTCCGCTCTCTTGAGTACCCGACTGCCTCTTCATCTTCCTCAGTCAGTTGCAGAGCTGCGCGCTTTCCTTCACCCCGTCGAAACCTTCTAGGGTTTTTGAATCACCAAGATTTCTGAATCATGGCCGACTCCTCTAAAATCGGCGTTAGTTCGGAATTAGTCGCCTCCGGGATTGCAGAACTATCCGACGACTTCCACAATCTCATGAGTTTGCTCGACATCACCAGATTAACCTTCGTTCTCCAAGAATAATGTCAAATCCTCTTCCCCTACGTTGCAGAATTTTTCAGAAATGTCAAAGTGAAGTGCTACGGGACAGTTCTAAAATCCAAAGTCAGAGGTATAAAGATCAAACATACCCCAAACTTTGTTTCTCAACTTCTTTAGCTGTCAGTTCTAGATGCAGATGATTTTTTGGGGGATGAAGAATATGCCAGAACCTGTCTATTCTGTGGAATTCCTTCTGCTGCTAAGTACATTAGGAGGGCTGACATGAATGCAGAAGGTAAACTGCTAGTTGATATTTTTGGAAAAGTTCTTCTGTGCAGGACAAATTCAATAAGAGATATCCCTCTTTATTTCTTTGAAATGATGCAAGCTATAGTCTGTAGAAAGGATTTTCAGTTTGGCTTGCTCATCCTGAACAAAATTAAGGAGAGCATTAAATCCCCGAATTATGCAAGGATAATTTCTCTACTCCTTCATGAGATAAACCCTGAAACCTTCAACTTCTCTAAAGGCAGTATCCTTCACCACATGAAGAAGGTCTCCATCTCCTCCATTCAAAGATAGGAGATCAAGTTCCAGAATCCTTCTCAAGCTTCTAAGGTGCCTGCAGTTCTAGACACAGAGGATAGGACCCCATCTCTCTCTCTATATCAGGTCCCTGCTCCTCTGGTGCACCAAATGAAGGGGTGCCTAGTCCTGCTGTTTCAGCCAGGATGCCAACTCCTCCGGCACCTACTCCTCCACCTATTACACTAGAAAACATTCCCTCAGATCAAAAACTTCAAGATACACTCCTCCACACAGAAGCTGCCATCAATGAGATGATAGTAGAATTGACAGCAGATTTACCACCTCCTCCTTTATCTCCAAAAGCTCCATCCACTGAAATACCCAAAGACCTCACTCCAGTGCAATCTCCAGCATAGTCTCCAGAAAAATCTAAAGCCAGGTCTCTAGCTAAATCTCCTGATCCTCACAAAGAGCAGGCATAAACCATCTTCATTTCAGATGAGACATCACCTGAGCCAGTTGAAGCTCTTCTAAGGAACTTAAATTTCTCCATCCCCACAGTCACTGATGAAGGTGATGCCATTATACCCACTACAAGAGCTCAGAGCTATGTTACCCTTATAGAAATATCTCCATGGGTAGCTCCTCCTCTTCCTTCTATTCCATCTACTTATGCTCTACCTGCTGCAACAGCTACTCCATCCACAGATTTGCTGCAACAGATTGTCCTTCTCCTTCAAGAGCAGAAAACATACTTTGATACTTGTATTAAGACTGTCACAGATAAGGTCACTGCTCTAGAAACTGAGATGAGCAGAGGATTTGCTTAAATTCAACATAATACTGATCAACTCAAACATCTGTTCCAAATCAGTGGCAAAGCATTAGACCACACCATTACTAGTATTGGTCAAGTGATGGAGCAAGGTCTGACTCTTGCTAATAATCAGATGGAATTCGACAAAAGAGCTAAAACTACAAAGATGAAAATCTGTGAAGAGTTTGGCACTTTCAAAGAAGATGCAATCTCTCAGCTATCTGTTGAAGTCAGAAAGGGGGAGAAGTTGGTGAAAGAGTATTTAGACAAATCAGATGCTGCTATGCAAGAGCTTTCGAAAGTCAAAGTGAAAGAAGTTTATGATGATGTTTTAGCACAAATACAGAGTGTCAAATTCCACACCTATGACACTACTGTCTGGATGCACAACCAAATTCTTCCTGAATTTGTTGCTGATCCAAATATTATTCCTCATCATCTGAATCCATTAGCTGTTGATGCTCCTGTTCAAGCTCCTCAACCCACCTTCTCTCCAAGGCTTGGTGACTCAGTTGCCCCTCCCGATTCCTACACTCAGGGTTGGGAAGATGATCCTGCAGATATATTCCTTCATGCTCCTCCTGAGATCCAAACTTCTAAGAAGAAAAGAAAGTATGGTGAAGGTCCCTTTGCCAGCAAGTCCATTCCAGTTTCTGATGCTGATAAGAGAAAAGCTCCTGAATTTGCTGAGATATGGTCTCCCACTTCCAAGTCCCTTATTTTGGAAACACTCAAACTTGTTATGGACTACCATGAGAGTAGGAATATACATTACAGTTCCCAGGAATGGGAGTTATATGAGAAATCAATGACCGAGAGAAGATTATATGATAGAGAATTTGGAAGAAACAATCCTGCTGCTCCTCCAAGGCCTCCCAATTATTACCCAAAGCCTTACAGCTACCAAAGGAGACAACATGAGAAGCAAGACAGGCAGCATCATCAGATCTAGATACAAAGAACTTATGAGTTGTGGAAATGATTTTTGTTGATAATGAATTTTTTGGATATTCACACTTATATAATTATAAGTTTTTAATCTTATTATCTTTTTCATAGTCCTTTGCTTTCTTACACTGATTTATCTGCTTAGCATTCCTTTTATGTCCATAATTCACCTTAGTGTAAAGGGTTCTGACTTCAACAAATAGGGGGAGATTGTTGGGTATTGTATCCACACTAACCCAGATTTGATGAAGTCATCCTTGAACTAAGATGAATTAAGTTTTATTTGATGCTTAGTTTGAGTTATGTGTTTGCAGGATTCTTATGGGAAGTGTAGACCAATGTCAGTCTACAATGGGTCACCAAACACAGGATCATACAATGTAATCCCTCATTGTGTGATCCAAGGTGTTGACGCATATGTAGTCTCTCTATTGGGATACACTTCATATTCAAGCTCTAAGACTAAGTGAGAAGACTTGATGCTGGTCTCACCTTAGAAGAAGAAAAATTCTGTCAAAAAACTTTCCTAAGTATTATACTCGAGTAGTAATATACTTACTCGAGTAAAATGTTGAGTTCATACTCGAGTAATAATACTCTTACTCTAGTAGGTATGGTATATCCCGAGTAGTATAATTATGGCTCTCGAGTAGTTAAGACAACTACTCAAGTAGTTTCCTTTCTCCTCTCGGGTTTACAGAATTTTTCTCCTCAAATGTTTTCTAAGTTAAATATTCGAGTAGTAATGTATAGTACTCGAGTAGTTTTATCTTCTATCTCGAGTAATAGAATTTTGACTCTCATGTAGTTCTCACTTACTCGAGTAGTCTAAGACATGTACTTGAGTAGTTCATCTACTACTCGAGTAGTCCAGAATTAATACTCGAGTAACACAGAATTTTACTCCAGAAAATTTTTCTAAGTGAATTACTCGAGTAGTCACTTCCACATACTCGAGTAGTTAATATCGTCTCGAGTAGTTCAACTTCTATACTCGAGTAGTTCAGTATTCCAGTTCAAAAAAATTTCTAAGTCCCTGACTCGAGTAGTTTCTCAACCAATGGAGTAGTTCATTCGCATTTACTCGAGTAGTATTCCTTGTACTCGAATAATTCACTCCACCTCTCGTGTAACTACCTAAGTACTCGAGTATGTCATTTTTGATACTCGAGTAGTTGAATTATGTTTCGTCAAGTTTACTTGAGTAGTTGACTCCATGTACTCGAGAAACTTAATTATTCTCTCTCTCGAGTAGTTTTTTATATACTCGAGTAGTCACCTTCTACCCACTCGAGTAGTGCTGCAATGTACTCGAGTAGTCCTTTCTCTCTCGAGTATCATACTTCGATTTTTCCGATAATTTTGTTAAGTCCAGAATCACAGCATTCTTTATGAACCTTGACGTGATTGGTCCACGTGTATCTTATAATGACTTAATTATGTCTAATCTTTTCTGATCCTATAAATAGTCTTTTCTTAACCGACAAACCCAAATCCTAAGAAGTTTTCTCAAAGAGAATATTAAAAAGTTTTGCAGCCGTATTCTCAAGTTTTCTGAATTCCTCTTTCTCTCTCCAAGAAATGAAAACTGCTGCTGCCGCCGTCGCTGATTTCCGACCGGCTAGGGTTTCGCCTTTAGAGGATTCAGATCAAGAAGTCTCTCCAGATCAAGATTTGCTCAACTCCTCATCTTTTGATTCGATCGATCCTGTGAAGCCAAGAAGTTTTAGATCTAATCTTACCGAGATTTCTCTTCATCATTCTGATAAAGCCGCAAAGCCTAGAAGAAAAAATTTATGGTCGACACTACTGTTTGGATGCACAACCAAATTCTTCCTGAATTTGCTGCTGATCCAAATATTATTCCTCATCATATGAATCCATTAGCTGTTGATGCTCCTGTTCAAGCTCCTCAACCCACCTTCTCTCCAAGGCTTGGTGACTCAGTTGCCCCTCCTGATTCCTACACTCAGGGTTGGGAAGATGATCCTGCAGATATATTCCTTCATGCTCCTCCTGAGATCCAAACTTCTAAGAAGAAAAGAAAGTATGGTGAAGGTCCCTTTGCCAGCAAGTCCATTCCAGTTTTTGATGCTGATAAGAGAAAAGCTCCTGAATTTGCTGAGATATGGTCTCCGACTTCCAAGTCCCTTATTTTGGAAACACTCAAACTTGTTATGGACTACCATGAGAGTCGGAATATACATTACAGTTCCCAGGAATGGGAGTTATATGAGAAATCAATGGCCGAGAGAAGATTATATGATAGAGAATTTGGAAGAAACAATCCTGCTGCTCCTCCAAGGCCTCCCAAGTATTACCCAAAGCCTTACAGCTACCAAAGGAGACAACAAGAGAAGCAAGACAGGCAGCATCATCAGATCTAGATACAAAGAATTTATGAGTTGTGGAAATGATTTTTGTTTATAATGAAATTTTGGATATTCACACTTATATAATTCTAAGTTTTTGATCCTATTATCTTTTTCATAGTCCTTTGCTTTCTTACACTGATTTATCTGCTTAGCATTCCTTTTATGTCCATAATTCACCTTAGTGTAAAGGGTTCTGACTTCTACAAATAGGGGGAGATTGTTGTGTATTGTATCCACACTAACCCAGATTTGATGAAGTCATCCTTGAACTAAGATGAATTAAGTTGTATTTGATGCTTGGTTTGAGTTTTCTGTTTGCAGGATTCTTATGGGAAGTGTAGATCAATGTCAGTCTACAATGGGTCACCAAACACAGGATCATACAATGTAATCCCTCATTGTGTGATCCAAGGTGTTGACTCATATGTAGTCTCTCTATTGGGATACACTTCATATTCAAGCTCTAGGACTAAGTGAGAAGTCTTGATGCTGTTCTCACCTTAGAAGAAGAAAAATTCTGTCAAAAAAATTTCCTAAGTATTATACTCGAGTAGTACTATACTTACTCGAGTAAAATGCTGAGTTCATACTCGAATAATAATACTCTTACTCGAGTATGTATGGTATATCCCGAGTAGTATAATTATGGCTCTCGAGTAGTTAAGACAACTACTTCAGTAGTTTCCTTTCTCCTCTCGGGTTTACAGAATTTTTCTCCTCAAATGTTTTCTAAGTTAAATACTCGAGTAGTAATGTATAGTACTCGAGTAGTTTTATCTTCTATCTCGAGTAATAGAATTCTGACTCTCGTGTAGTTCTCACTTACTCGAGTAGTCTAAGACATGTACTCGAGTAGTTTATCTACTACTCAGGTAGTCCAGAATTAATACTCGAGTAACCCAGAATTTTACTCCAGAAAATTTTTCTAAGTGAATTACTCGAGTATTCACTTCCACATACTCGAGTAGTTCATATCGTCTCGAGTAGTTCAACTTCTATACTCGAGTAGTTCAGTATTCCAGTTCAGAAAAATTTCTAAGTCCCTGACTCGAGTAGTTTGTCAACCACTGGAGTAGTTCATTCGCATTTACTCGAGTAGTATTCCTTGTACTCGAATAATTCACTCCACCTCTCGTGTAACTACCTAAGTACTCGAGTATGTCATTTTTGATACTCGAGTAGTTGAATTATGTTTCGTCAAGTTTACTTGAGTAGTTGACTCAATGTACTCGAGTAACTAAATTATTCTCTCTCTCGAGTAGTTTTTTATATACTCGAGTAGTCATCTTCTACCCACTCGAGTAGTGCTGCAATGTACTCGAGTAGTCCTTTCTCTTTCGAGTATCATACTTCGATTTTTCCGATAATTTTGTTAAGTCCAGAATCACAGAATTCTTTATGAACCTTGACGTGATTGCTCCACGTGTATCTCATAATGACTTAATTATGTCTAATCTTTTCAAATCCTATAAATAGTCTTGTCTAAACCGACAAATCGTAATCCTAAGAAGTTTTCTCAAAGAGAATATTAAAAAGTTTTGCAGCCGTGTTCTCAAGTTTTCTGAATTCCTCTTTCTCTCTCTAAGAAACGAAAACCGCAGCTGCCACCGTCGCTGATTTCCGACCAGCTAGGGTTTCGCCTTTAAAGGATTCAGATCAAGAAGGCTCTCCAGATCGAGATTTGCTCAACTCCTCATCTTCTGATTCGATCGATCGTGTGAAACCAAGAAGTTTTAGATCTAATCTTGCTGATATTTCTCTTCATCATTCTGATAAAGCCGCAAAGCCTAGAAGAAGAAATTTCTGGTCGATAGTTGCAGATCTGAAAGAGAAGATTTACTGTTTGTATTTCTATACAATTTATTTCATTATTGTAGGAGCATTTGTCTCCATGATTGTAGGAAGCTTTATCTTTCGAGTGTAGATCTATTTTGTGGATCAAGTTTGTAGGAACGTTGTTCCGATGGTAGGATTGATTTTCAATCCGAGATAGTGGAGTAGCCGAGTCTAGTGTAATTCTAGATCGGTGTGAGAAAGTGAATGTACCCAAGGTTGGGGAACCACCCTAAATCTTGCCTCGTCTATGATTGATTGGTATTTAATTTTGTGCATTGGTTTGAAATTTTTATTCTGCAAAAAGACGCACATCTCACCTATTCACCCCCCTCTATGTGATTTAGGTAGGCAACTATAAACTTTCATATGGTCTGAACTAAGTTGTGTAGTTCTAGGTTTAATCTAGGATGTTAATATGGTGTTTATGTCTATTTTTAGAAATTCTGCCAAAGCATATTGCGACTAGGTCGACTCCCCAGTCTATGGGCAAGTCTTCGGGTGTACAGATTGAAGCTATAATCGAAGGGCTGCGATAGAGCAATGAGGCTCTGTCAAGGTAGTTGATTGAAATACAATCTTAGATTCAATTGTTATTGATTGTGTTGGGTATTGTATCCACACTAACCTAGATTTGATGAAGTCATCCTTGAACTAAGATGAATTAAGTTGTATTTTATGCTTGGTTTGAGTTATGTGTTTGCAGGAATATTATGGGAAGTGTAGACCAATTTCAGTCTCAATGGGTCACCAAACACAGGACCATACAATGTAATCCCTCATTGTGTGCTCTAAGGTGTTGACTCATGTGTAGCCTCTCTATTGGGATACACTTCATATTCAAGCTCTAGGACTAAGTGAAAAGACTTGATGCTTTTCATCCCTTAGAAGTAGAAAAACTCTGTCTAGAAATATTATTTCTAAGTAAAGTACTCGAGTAGTTCTTTACTTACTCGAGTAAGTTACTCAGTTCATACTCGAGTAATAATACTCTTACTCGAGTAGTTAAGACATATCTCGAGTAGTTTCTTTTCTCCTCTCAAGTTTTACAGAAATTATCTTCTCAAATTTTTCTATGTTAAATACTCGAGTAGCTATCTTATATACTCGAGTAGTTCTATCTTCTATCTCGAGTAGTTGAATTCTGACTCTCATGTAGTTCTCACTAACTCGAGTAGTCTAAGTCATGTACTCGAGTAGTTCATCTACTACTCGAGTAGTCCAATGTTTATACTCGTGTAATCCAGAATTCCATTCCAGAAAATTTCTCTAAGTGAATTACTCAAGTAGTCATCTCCATATACTCGAGTAGTTTTATTTGTCTCGAGTAGTTCAACTTCTATACTCGAGTAGTTCAGTTTTCCTGTTCCAAATATTTTCTAAGTCTATGACTCGAGTAGTTTCTTATATACTCGAGTAGTTCTTTCTTATATACTCGATTAGTATTTCTTATACTCGAGTAATCTACTCCACCTCTCGTGTAAGTACTCAAGTACTCGAGTATATTATTCTTGTTACTCGAGTAGCTGATTCCTTGAATTTTTATTTACTCGAGTAGTTGACTCCATGTACTCAAGTAATGATCTCATTTCCTCTCGAGTAGTTTTTCTCATGTACTCGAGTAGTCATCTTCTACCTACTCGAGTAGTGCTGCATGTACTCGAGTAGTCTGTTATATCTCGAGTATTTTATTTTGACTTTTCCGAAAATCAGTTATGTTCAGACTAACAGTCTTATTCATAAACTTTGACGTGATTGGTCCACGTGTCTCTCATAATGACTCAATTATTGCTAATCTTCTCCTCTCCAATAAAAGGTCTTTTCTAAACCGACAAACTCTAACAATTCTAATTTATAAAAAAAGATTATTCTAAGAAAGTTTTTGCAGCCGTACTCTCTGAAGAATCTTTGTCTCCTCTCTCTCTCTCCAAGAAACGAAATCCGCCTCCGCCGCCGTCGAGATTCCTAACCGGCTAGGGTTTTCATTTTCAGAGGATTCATATTAAGAAGATTTTACAGATCCAGATTTCCGCTCAACTCTTCATCCTCTATTCGATCGTGTAAAGTCAAGAAGATTCAAATCTGATTTTGCTGAGGTTCTCTTCACCTATCTGATAAAGCCAAAAAGTCTAGAAGAAGAAGATCCTGGCCGATTACTTGCAGATCTGACAAGATTCATTGTTTGTATTTCTTTACAAATTTATTTCATTATTGTAGGAGAAATTTCTCCGAGTGTAGGAGCACTTTTTGTCTCCGAGATTGTAGGAAGTCTTATCTTCCGAGTGTAGATCCGTTTTGTGGATCGAGATTGTAGGAACGTTGTTCTGAGGGTAGGATTGATTTCAATCCGAGATAGCAGAGTAATTGAGTCTAGTGTATTGCTAGATCGATGAGGGAAAGTGGATGTACCCAAGGTTGGGGAATCACTATAAATCTTTCCTCGTCTGTGTTTGATTGGTAGATAGTTCTGTGCATTGGTTTGTATTTTTTTATTCCGCAAAGAAATGCACATCTCACCTATTCACCCCCCTCTAGGTGATTTAGGTAGGAAACTACAAACTTTCAATTGGTATCAGAGCGAGGTTGATCGTTAAAAGGTTAAGACCTTGATCAGATCCTTCAATAGTTGTCTTTTGAGACCTACCAAAAAAATGGACAAGGCTAAAGATTTTGCCAAGCTTCCTTTGTCCACCAAGAATAATTTTTGAAAGAAATTGTACCTAATCACCTAGAGGGGGGGGGGGTGAATAGGTGACCTTATCTTTTTAAACTTTTAGCAGATTATATCACAGAATTATAAATAATTCTTCACAGCAATTCAGCACAGCAATCACAGAATCACACACACAGAGTACACACAGTTTTATAGTGGTTCCCAAAGGTCTGGGTACATCCACTTTCCCCCTTCACCTATCTAGTAGTGTACTAGATTCGGCCAAACTCCTCCACTGTTCCTCAGATCCTCAGATCTTACACTCAGAACCCCAACTAGCTTCCTACAACTCAGTCTTCACAAAGACCTACACTCAGCCTTCAACAAGGCCTACACTCAGAGAATAGTATCTCCTACACTCAGGAACACAGGCCCTACCACTCAGCCTTTATAATTTCAAGCTTACAACTCAGATCCCTAAGGATCCTACAAGAAATTAAAATTACAAAGTGTAAACCTACAACTCAGAATAAGAGAGAAGAGTTGACAGGTTTCTTGATGAGTTCTTGGAAGAACTTTGCTGAGATCAACCTCCCTTGGCTTTCTTCAAAGCTTCTTGAATTTAGAACACAATAGGGTTGACTCTCTATGCAGCTGATCTTCAATCACTGCAACTTAAGAATCAGAATTCAGTCTGAAACTTTTCTCCACAGCCTGGTTCAACAGCTGTCTTCTTGTAAGGAGCTCTTTCTCTCCAACTTCTTAGATCTTCACTTGAAAGTCTTCTTCTAGTTGTGTTGTACTTTAATGATTCATTGATCAATCTCTGATTGCTGGCAGAATAAGACTTTATATAGGCTTTCGTCATGGTGACCGGCTGATCCGGTTTCTAACGACTTTCTGACATCTCTGACAGTTGCAGTAGACCGGCTGGAATGGCAGCTGTCAAGTCATCCAGTCACTTCTTGGATTTTCTATAACTGTCTGAAAGTGTCGAGACAGTCTGTCTTTAAGTGTCGACACTTATAGAATAAGTGTCGACACATGTAGACTAAGTGTCGACACTAGCCTTCATGGTGTCGACACAACTCCTTGTGTTTTAGAATCTGCTTCTCGACACCGCTTCTTCAACATGTGTCGACACTGATCCTGTGTGTCGACACAAGTTCTTCTTCTTTGATACTTATTTGATTTCTTGTAAGTGTTGACACAACTCCTTTGTGTCGACACATCTACTTGTGTTGATACTTGCTGAGTATCGACACATTTTCTTAGTGTCGACACTTGCCTTCCGTGTTGATACTTGCTGAGTGTCGACACATTTTCTTAGTGTCGACACTTGTACTTAGACTTCATTGAAATTTGATGAGTGTCGACCCAGCCTCCTAGTGTCGACACTTTCTTCATGTGTTGAGACTTTTACTGTGTGTCGACACATTCTTCATTATATCGACACTTGTACTTAAACTCTGTTGAAGTTTGCTGTGTGTCAACACGGCCTCCTAGTGTCGACACTTGTACTTAAGCTTTGTTGAACTTTTGCTGAGTGTCGACACAGCCTCCAATTGTCGACACTTTCTGATGTCGACAAAGTTCCTCTGGGTGTCGACACTGCTTCTCTGGACATTTCTTCATTGAATGTCGACACAACCTGTATGTGTCGACACTTTCCTTCTGGTGTCGACTCTGCAACCCTGGTATCGACACAATTACTCCAAGTGTCGACACTGCTTCTCTGGGTGTCGACACAAGTCTTCTTAAGTGTCGACACTTTCCTTCTGGGTGTCGACACATGGACTTAGAAACTTTTCAGCTTTCCCTGCAAATACTTAACCTGCACAACTAAACCCAAAACACATCAAATACATTTTTGATGTATATCATTAAGTAGGGTGAGGCTTCTTCAAATCAGGTACATTTAATCCAATGTACCCAACAATCTCCCCCTATTTGGAGAAGTCATAACCCTTAGTCAATGATATACACCATACATAACAAAATCACAGTATGATGTAAAACAGGATTATATAACAGGGTAAATACATAAACATGTATAAACAAACATGTATACACAAATATCTCAGAACAATAATGTAATAAATTTAACACATATCACATAGTTCTAAGAACTTCAACATATACATTATTCAAAAGTTTACAGAGAGTTTAAAATCAAATGATTACAACTGTAAACTAAAGAAAAATTCTATCCTATTGCTGCTCAGGCTCCTTGATAACTATGCACTTTCCAGATTGTATCTTTGCTTAGACAGGAGCTTCAGTGTCTTCAGCAGCAGCATGCTTCTTTCCTTTAAGATCCTTCTTTTTCTGCTCTTCAGCATTAATCTTTTGCCTTTCAAAGTAATGATAAGGCTTTGGAAAGTACTTGCTAGGCTCCTGTGCAGTAGGAGGTAGCTTTCCCATCTTAGCCTTTCTTTTATATTGCACAATTGCCTCTTGCCTGGTCTCATGCTTCCTCCACTCCAGTTCAAAATACCACTTGTTTCTATCCTGGATATTGTCCTTGGCAGCCTTCCATGCAGTCAAGATGATATTCCTGGAAGTGGGGCTCCACTGTTCAAAATCAGGCCTCAATTCAGCTTGCTCCCTGAATCTCTTCTTAGACAATTGGGCTTCTTGTTCTTTCTGCAAAGCCTCTTGTTCTTTCAGTATAGCCTCTGGCACTGGCTGAACAACTTTCTCTATGATGACCTTCTGAATTCCCTCAGGAGGGTTATACATTGATTGTATGTCTTGATGTACCATATCAAAGTCTGGTGGAGGGTATATTACTTGAGCCATGTTAGCTTGCTCCCCTCCAAGATATGCAGGATTAATCCCAGACTCTGCCACATTGTCATCATCACATAATGGAGTGTATCCAAGGGTGGCTCTGATGGAATTTGAAATCCACTTTGCATGATCAGAGCTGGCTTTGACTAACACCCTCTCGCCCTTTATGACTTCTCTTTCAATGTGATCCCTCAGATCATCTTTCTGAAATCTGATTTGTACATTTAGATAGTTTACTCAATCCTTGTAGAAAGGTTTCAACCTTTGGAGTTTTTCAGTTATGAGCTTCTGGGAATCTTGAATTGCAGAAGTAACAGCAGTGATACCTTCTTGTAATGCTTTATCAAAGTCTGCCTTGGCTGTAGTCATGGCTGCAGTCTGACCAGTAGCTATATTCTTCATTTCTGTGACTATTACATTGTGTGAAGCAGTGAGATTATCATTCATTCTCAGCTTGTTCTCCAGGACATAGCCTTGCTTCACTGCAATATCATTTACTTGAGTTTTGATCTTTTCCTGATGAGTGGTTAGATAGGCTACTGCATTTCCTCCCTTATGAAAGCAGTCAGTCATCTCTTTCTTATTCAGATTCATTTCAAATCTGATTGACTTAATATCTTGGGCCAGATCAAATTGTAATGACTTATGCCCCTCATCCATATACTTTTCAAGACCTTGCCTTTGCTCATCCAGCTTAATTTGCATTGCCACCATCAATGAACTGTAATCTGTAGATGGGGCTGGCTGTGGTGCAGGCTGTGGTGCAATTGTTTGTAAAGCCTTTTTGTATGTCTGGCTCCTCCTCTTGAAGACTTGAAATTTCCTCTTCTTGGCTCTTGCAGCCTCTTCATCTTCAGAAGCAGATGTGCTTGCAATATCAACCCTGTCCTTAGGGCTTGAAGTTAAATCCTTGTCAGTCCTAGGAACCTGCTCAGCATCCTTTGGCTCTTCAGGTTCCTTCCTTGCAGTTTCCTCAACAATAACCACATGCTCCCCCTCAACATGGGCCTTCTCCCCCTCAGCAGCAGCTTTCTCTTTCTCAAAATATGTTTGTAGAAGATCTGGGAATAGCTCTTCTAGGGTAAATTCCTGTTGAGTATGAGCTGGAGAAACTCTTATCTCATCAACAACTTGATCAGCAACAGATGTGTCCTCCATGACAACATCTTGGGGTTGACTAGGAATCTGAGGTTGCTGATTAACATCAGACAATCTGTCAGTCATATCTTCATTTTCAATAGAGAAATCTAATTGGTTGATTTCAGTTATTACCTCAAGTATTGTGTGGGTAGCTTGTTCACTCTCTAGTGGAGTTGGCTCATCCACAAGTAGAGGCTCCCCCTGGATGGAATCCAGGTTAATTGGGCTAGCTTGTGGTAGCTCCCCCTGCCTTGGTGCATCTTCTTGTCTAGAAGGTGACTGGCCAGCATTTCCAGTTTCTTCCTCATCAGGAGTGAACACTACTTGCTCCTCAGAACTGCTTGAGGATACTTGAGCCACAGGGGCTGTTTTTTTTCTTCTTCTTCAAGAGTGTTTCCTTCTCAGGAGTTGGCATTTCCTTGGTCAAGACTCTATCCCACCTAGAGAAGATTCTCAAATCCATTCTCCTCATGTGGTTAATCTTTGAACCTGCAGCTTGGTTCATTACCTCTGGTATACTACCAGCCAGGTAAAGACTTAGTATTCTACCCAAATTGGGCTTCTTCATGCTCTCTTTTATCTTCTCAAACACAACTGCAGACCAATCAGTTTCTAGTTTGGAGATAATTCTTATCATTAGACTAAACATATGAGCTGATACTCTGTCATGCCATCCAGGTTTGCTCAGTATGACCTTGCCCACAATTTCAGATAAGAATTTGCCTTGCATATTGATTCCCTTTCTGTTGAAAACAGATCCAATTTTCAGGTTGGAGTCCATTCCACACCATGTTAGTGCTTCTCTAGTGTTAGAAGCAGAAACATCTTCTTCTTCCTTAGTCCTAGGTAGTTAAAATACCTTTCTCAGACTCTTAGGAGAGACCTTCACCTTTGCCCCATGAACTCTTGACTTAATCTTTAGTCCTGATTCATCTATTGTTGCTCCATTCAGAAATTCCAGGACCTCCTTCTTCCAGATCTTGACGGGTTCTGAAACAAGAAATTCTAATCCAGACACTGCGATTAGTGTTATCATGCCTTTGATCTCGGGTTCCGCATCATCAAATGCGTGTCGCACAAGTTCATATCCTTCATTGACATTCTCTTCTAGCTTGGGCGCCATTAGGGTTTGAAGAAGTTTGAATTGAGAGAAGAGAGGTGTCGACACACAGTTTGGTCTCGAAACTTTGGTGAGCGTGTCGACAGACAATGGCGAAAACCTATTTATACCTTTCTAGAATCAAAGATGAAAGGGCGCGTCAAAATACTCAAATTGTGTCGACACTATTGATAAGTGTCGACACAGACTTATAATGTCTCGACAACTATGTGTCGACACAAGTATAGTCGACAGAATATATGTGTCGACACTTGTTTATGTGTCGACACCGCTTAGCTCGACACTTAATCGAGACTTTACCAGACTAATGTTGAGTAAATCCTAAGTGTCGACACCACCTTGGATGTGTCGACACATACTATTTATGTGTCGACACTAATTCTCTTAAGTGTCGACACAGACTGTCTAGATGTGTCGACACCATTTCTCTGAAATGTCGACACCACTTTTCTGTGTCGACACAGACAACTCTGTGTGTCGACACCATTTTACTTAGCCAATTTTGAAAACTTATTCTAAGTTTATCATACCTAATTCAATTTTGAACCTATTGAATTTGGTTTCATCTAAGTGCTTAGTATACATGTCAGCTAGTTGACTCTCTATATTTATATATTCTAGTGAAATATCTCCTTTTTCCACATGTTCTCTTAGAAAATGGTATTTTATTTCTATGTGCTTAGTCCTACTATGGGAGACAGGATTGTTTGCAATAGAAGTAGCACTAGTAGAATCACAAAATATAGGTGTTCTACTTACTTGTATACAATAGTCTTCTAGCTGATGTTGAATCCATAGAAGTTGAGCACATCAACTTCCTGCAGCAACATATTCTGATTCTGCTGTGGAGATAGCCACACTTGTTTGCTTCTTGCTACTCCATAATATCAGTCTTCCACCAATGAATTGACAGGTTCTAGTTGTACTTTTCCTATCTTCCTTGCAGCCTGCAAAATCTGCATCTGAATAACCTGTCAGTTCAAAGTCTCCATTCCTAGGGTACCAAAGGCCTGGATAAGGTGTGCCCTTTAGATATCTCAGTATTCTTTTGACTGCTGTCAAATGAGATTCTTTAGGGCAAGCTTGGTACCTAGCACAGACACATGTAGCATACATGATATCTGGTCTACTTCCAGTCAAATACAATAGGGAGCCAACTATCCCTCCATACAAAGTCTCATCTACAGGTTTCCCTGCATCATCTTTGCTAAGAGACATACTTGACCCCATAGGAGTTTTCATGGTACTGGATGATTCCATACCATACTTCCTTATTAATTCTAGAGTGAACTTAGACTGGCATATGGATAAACCATCCTCAGTCTGTCTAACTTGGAGACCCAAGAAGAACTTAAGTTCCCCATACTGCTCATTTCAAATTGTCCTTGCATTAGTTTTGCAAACTTTTTGCAAAGACTACTTTCAGTAGACCCAAATGTTATGTCATCTATATATATTTGGACTAGAATGATCTTGCCTCTGGATTCCCTAAGGAATAGAGTCTTGTCTATTTTCCCCCTTGTGAATTTATTCTCAATGAGGAAACTAGACAGGGTTTCATTCCAAGCCCTAGGGGCTTGTTTTAACCCATACAAAGCCTTCCTAAGTCTATAGACATAATTAGGTTTAGTAGAATCAACAAAACCTGATGGCTGTTCCACATAGACTTCTTCCTTCAGATTTCCATTCAGTAAAGCTGACTTAACATCCATTTGGTATACTTTAAACCCTTGATAGGTTGCATAGGCCAGGAACATCCTTATAGCTTCCAGTCTGGCTACTGGAGCAAAGGTTTGATCAAAGTCAATACCTTCTTCCTGCCTATATCCCTTAGCAACCAGTCTTGCTTTGTTCTTGATAATCACTCCATGTTCATCCATCTTGTTCCTAAAGATCCACTTAGTTCCAATTATGTTGTGGTCTTTTGGTTTAGGAACAAGCTCCCAGACATTGCATCTTTTGAACTGGTTCAGCTCCTCTTGCATTGCCTCAATCCAATGAGGGTCTAGGATGGCTTCTTCAAATTTCTTTGCCTCTACTTGGGATAGAAAACTGGAGTAGAGTACTGAGCTTAGATTTCTGCTCATTGTTTGTACCCCTTGTCTTAGATCACCAATAATTTGATTTGCTGGATGATCTTTTAGATGTCTATTAGCTGGAGACACATGTCTTTAGGTTGTACTCCTTTAGCTTCTTCAACTTGCTGCACCCCTTGATCTTCTTCTGCATCAGGTGCATCTAGTACCCCCTGGACAACAGCCACTATCATCCACATGCTGACTTGCAGTAGATCCTTCTTCAATAGTGAGCTTGTCCATCTTCTCAGTCATACCTCTGGAGCTGTAAATACTTCTAGACAATTCATTGTTAATGAGTCTAGCATCATCAAACACTACATGTACTGACTCTTCTACAACTTGAGTAGTCAAGTTGTAGACCCTATAAGCCTTACTGTTGTTGTTGTACCCAACAAAGATCTCCTCTGGGACTTGGTGTTGGGTTTCTCTATGAGGATGGCACAACGCTTGTGCACGCAGCGGAAATAAAACATCAAGAAAACCGAAAAGAAATGGGATCGGGCCATGATAGTTGAATCAAGAAGTTATCATATAACTAGGCAAAAATTACCTCGTGGCGTTGAGTTACAACTCAACGGAGATGCTCCAAACTTCGTCTTCTTACGAGTGGCGAGTTCTACGTGGAATAGTATCCACGTCTCTGCAGAAATCCACACGGGCGGGAGAACGCCTATGTATCCGTCGCACGGATTATCGGGATGGAGAAGACCGCACCTTGCTTTCCCACGGACTGCTATGTCTGCGCCAGGGATTGCAACGCCAGCGACGATCGCCGGATAGAGAGAGGTCGACGGAGCGAACACGGCGGCGGCGGAACACTTCCATCGGCGGTGGGATTCGGGATCGGCGGATCGAGCGGAACGGCTTCCGTCAAAATCGATTCGATCGGCTGCCAAAACTTGTAATACCCGAAAACCCTAAGTGTCCCTTTTATACCAAAGTCATAAAAGACTTAGGAAAATCGCAATCCGCAGAACACCCAGAAATAGGGTTCCAGAATCGGCGAGTATCAGTCGGTGGGAATCGGCGACAATCGGCGAGAATCAGTCGGTGGGTATCACCTAGGATCGGAGAGAATCAGAGTACAATACTCGACGATTCTCGCTGATCGTCGAGCTGCGCTTGATGATACACGACGAATCTCGTCGATCGTCGAGCCGCGGTCGACGATACTTGTCGAACTCATGGATCGTCGAGAATCAGCATATTTATTCTCGATGATTCTCGTCGATCGGCGAGAATCAGAGTGACGATTCTCATCGATCAGCGGGAATCAGAATATCTATTCTCGACGATTGTTATCGACCCTCGGACGATAATTCTTACCAGTCCTCCAAGGCAACATTTGCCCAACCCGACGATCCTTTAAGGCAACACTTTGCCAACAACCCCATTCAGGTCGGTGATTGGCAACCTTTACCAACACAGTCAATCATCCAACTTCTCCACATCTCTTATGTGCGACCCTGCAGGCTCATATCGCATTGGCAGTGAGATTACATGTTTGATCACTTCCAGATCATAATGGTAACTCCAACAGACTCCCACTTGATCTCGAAACTATCAAAGCAAAAACCTCACAAACAATGAGCGGTATCTAGCAATGCATCATTGCTCCCCAAGAAATATGAGTTTATAACTCATAAGCCTTTATGACCAATGTATCAGCGTTGTATTTGTCCCTTTGTCCCTTACATCCAGAAAGAACTAGAGGCATGGACCGTGTCACCTTCGTAATAGCTCAATCTAAGTTTCTTGATCTAGGACGGACTTCTAGAGAATGGTGAGTCCAATATCACATATTGACTCACCAAGCATGGTCATGCATTTCTCAGTCCAGTTCCATCAAGGGGCCCATGGATGCAACTCCTGTCATACAGAAGGACAAATCCCATATCTGCTCACACACAAACACCCAAATGATTCGTAACATGCCCAACAACCACCCTTATCATCAACCTTTCTCAAGGAGGACTTTAGATGGCATCAAAGCACGCTCTTCCTCACTTGATGAATGCTGTGACTTCAGGTCAAAGGACCACAACACCATTGTCAATTGAGACCTACTTGTGACATGATTGGATGACAATCCACAAAGTAGCCTCAGTTGGGTCTGTCCAGTTCAACTTGTTCACTAACAAGTACCCACGTGATGACTTGATATCACAATATCATGACCTGTGAGAACTGGTCATCAGTCAACGCACGTGCTAGTCTTCATGTACCATCATCACCCTTAGCTTCTATGATGATACTCGACCAGGGACCTTTAAGAATGAAGCTTCAAATAAATCACAGGCTCTCACATTCAAGTCATGTACTTGATGTCCCATGGAAGCGAACATTCTAAGGGTATCTATTATGTTAACATTTAACTATCACATAGAAAAATTCATAATAAAAGAATTTGCCATTAATTGTAAAAGAAAAATTAGGTACACAGTTCATCATATGAACAAATAGCCAACAAAATACAGGTTTACATGCAATCCACAAGATTCTCACTAGAGTTGATCATTTAGGTATCGTATACCCATCGATCTAGTATGACCATCATGCTCTCTCTGCGCGAGAGGCTTTGTCAGTGGATCCGCAATATTCTCCTCAGTCGGCACTCTGCAAATGTTTACATCTCCTCGTTCGGCAATCTCACGAATAAGATGAAACCGCCGAAGTATGTGCTTGGAGCGCTGATGGGACCTAGGTTCCTTAGATTGTGCAATTGCACTATTGTTATCACAGTAGAGAACTACGAGACCAACAATGCTAGGAACTACATCAAGCTCGTCGATGAATTTCCTAATCCATACAACCTCCTTCGCCGCATTAGCTGCTGCGTTATACTCGGCCTCTGTTGTGGAATCAGTAACTGTCTCTTGCTTGGAACTCTTCCAGCTCACAGCTCCTCCATTCAGGCAATACACAAAACCTGACTGAGACTTGGAGTCATCCCTGTCAGTTTGGAAGCTAGCATCCGTGTAACCACTAACAACGAGCTCTTCCTCTCCACCATACACCAAGAACACGTCCTTAGTCCTTCTCAAGTACTTCAGTACATTCTTGACTGCAATCTAGTGACACTCACCGGGGTCTGACTGATACCTGCTAGTCATGCTCAAAGCAAAGGAGACATCGGGTCAAGTACATAACATCACGTACATGATTGATCCAATTGCCAAAGCATATGGAATCAACTTCATGCGGTCCTTATCTTTATAAGACTTCGGACACTGGTCCTTAGAGAGATTCACACCATGTGACATGGGCAAAAATCCTTTCTTGGACTCAAGCATGTTGAACCGCTTCAAAACTTTTCGATGTACGTACTCTGGGTCAAACCCAGCAACTTCTTCGATCTATCTCTATAGATATTAATACCGACTATATAAGTCGCTTCACCCAAATCCTTCATTGAAAAGCAGTTCCGTAGGTTGTTCTGAACAACTTTCATGGTAGGAATGTCATTCCCAATCAATAGTATGTCATCTACATACAATATCAGGAAGACAACAATGTTAAAATTTTCTCAACGTGGTCAGCAAGATAGCCCAAACACCAAACTAATATCTTCGGAACTACCCAGTTCGCACGCTGAACCGCGGAAACCCAAGGACTAGAGGTTGCACCCAACAAAACAATGGAAGCACAAGAAGATCTTATTATGCATTCACTTCATTACAATCCGAGGCATACATAGCGAGACATGATTTCGCTAGTATTACAGCTGTAAACAGAAAGAACCAAAAAACAAGCCGGGCGGACAGAACTCCAGTCCGCCGAGACCGCGAGGTCGCCGAGACCGCCGAGACCGCCCAAGCTATGCTGCAATCCGCCGAATACCACGGAGTCCGCCGAGACCGCGAGGTCGCGCGGACAGACCGTTATTCGCCTCCTGCTGAACCCGAACTGAGGAACTCCCCTACCCGCCTGAAGCCGGCGGACAGGTTATTGAAGCTGGGAAAGTTGAAACAGAACTGACAAGCCGCAGAGCGACCTCCTGCTGAGTCCGCAGAGACCGCACACTTCCAAGCACTGACCGAAGTCACAGCCAAGCTCCTGGCTCCTTGAAGTTATCCGCGCGACCTGCACACAGCAAACCGTCAGCCTGAAACAATCCGTGCGGACTGAAAAACACAGACCGCAGCACTCGCCCAACCCAAATTACTGTTCACTCACGTTACTTCTGGTTACTGTAGATGTGCCAGGGGGGTCCTATTTATAGGCCAGGTGAGGAGTGTGGTCACCGCCCATGAGATAGCGACACCGCCCCAGCCCGCGCGAACACAAAACGACTGTCCGCTCAGTCCGCGAGGACTTAGCCAGTCACCAAGGGAAACCGCCAGGAGCAAGGCAACCAATGACGAACCCTCTCCAGTCCGCCCAAGCTAAGCGGACACGGCACCAGCCCGCAAAGCTCCAACTGCTTCAGGACAGCACCTTCTTCAATGGCAGTCCGCACCAACCCGAGGCAGTCCGCAAGACTCACACCTCAATCCGCCACAAGTCCACGACCAAAGGCAAACAGCAACAGTCCGCCCGGTCACAGCGGACTTGGCGGATACGGCGGACACCATGAACTTGACACCAAGTGTGACCAAGTCCAAAACCATCAAGGGCCAGTGCGAGCATGGCGGACACAAAGTCCCGTCCGCCAAACACCCTAGCACAGACCGCAACCAGTCCGCGAGCTCCTCGCACTTGTCCAATGCAGTAGCTTCCTACCGGACTCCAAACACAGTCCGCCAACCACGATCTCCACAGCAAACACCTGCTGTGCCACCAGAACTTGACAAGGCCTCAGCCAAGCTCTAGGCTCAGTCCGCAACAGTCAGAACCGCGGACACTCCAGTCCGCAAGCTATCCGCGAACTCGAACCAACCCGCCAACAGCGCAAACTTGCACCCGCGACCACTGAGCAATGCACCAGTCCGCAAGCCTCTCTATCCGCAGATACCAGGCCGCACCAAACCGCGGACACCATGCAACAACCCGCTCAGAACACAGCCGGCTTCCACCAGACTTTTCACCAGGCCGCAACCTCAGTCCGCCCAGTCCGCCCAGTCCGCCAAAGCTGTCCGCACAGGCCGCGCGGCCTGTCCCGTCACCCACTTCCACTTCACAAATTTCAACACTCCCCCTTGAAGTGAGAAGTGGTGACCAAGCCCAGCAAGCTGCGCAAGCGTTCAAAGGGCCCTTCGACAGCGGCTTCGTGAAGATGTCAGCAAGATTATCTTCACTCCGAACATGCCCGACCAGCAGAGACCCCTCCAACACCTTCTCCCTGATGAAGTGGTGATCAATCTCTATATGCTTGGTCCTGGCGTGACACACTGGATTGTTTACCAGTTTGAGAGCACTCTCATTGTCACCCCGGAGTAAAGTAGGCCCTTGCACTTCTTCATGAACATCCTCTATGAGTCTCCTCAACCAAACAGCTTCCCGAGCAGCCAAGGCCGAAGCCTTATACTCCGCCTCCGTGGTTGAAACTGACACCGAGTCCTGCTTCTTGCTACACCACGAGATGCTAGCTGAACCGCAAGTGAACACATAACCAGAAGTAGACCTTCGATCATCCGAATCACCGCCATAGTCAGCATCCGTGTACCCGAGCAACGCAAATTCCGCATCCCTTCCATAGAGGAGTCCCATCTCAGAAGTCACCTTGACATACTTCAGAATTCCCTTCGCCGCCACTAGATGAGATTGCCTTGGTTCAGCCATATACCGACTTACTCGGCCAACAGCATAAGCTATATCCGGCCTTGTAATCGTCAGATAGATCAAGCTCCCAACAAGAGCCCTGAATACCAAGGGATCATTAAGCACCCTTCCCTCATCTCGTCGAAGCTTCAGCCCAGATTCCAGTGGAGTAGAGCACTTCTTCCCTTCGCCCATGCCTAAACCGTTTCACAATACGATCAGCATACCCTTTCTGGCTAATGAGAATCCCGCACTCCTTCCTCTCCACTTCCAGACCAAGAAAGTGATGCAACTCTCCCAAGTCTTTCATCTCGAAGCGTATAGCAAGCTCTCCCCTGAGCCTTGCTACTTCCTCCTCCGAGTTCCCTGTGATGATCATATCATCCACATACAGCAGGACCAAGACTCTTAGCTCTCCCTTCTTCTTGACGAACAAGCTAGAATCCGAGTTAGAAGCCAGGTATCCACAGAACTGCAGGTACTCTGCAATCTTCCCATACCACGCTCGAGGAGCTTGCTTCAACCCATAGAGAGCCTTCCTGAGTTTGCAGACATAGTCCGGATGCTTCTCAGAGACGAAACCAAGCGGCTGATCCATGAAGATGTCCTTGTCAATCTCTCCGTAAAGAAAGGCATTCTTCACATCGAGTTGCCACAACCTCCATCCCTTGCTAGCAGCCAAGGCGATCACCACTCTTACAGACGTCATCTTCGCAACTGGACTGAATGTCTCCTCATAGTCTTCTCCATACTGCTGTGAGAATCCTCTAGCGACCAGGCGAGCCTTGAACCGATCAATGCTCCCATCAGCCTTCTTCTTCAACTTATACACCCACTTGCAAGTAACCGGAGTAATGCCATCAACCTTGGGCACAAGGTCCCAGGTTTCATTCTTCTTCAGAGCATCAATCTCTTCCTTCATGGCACCTTCCCACTCCTTCACTCCAGTGGCCTCGTTGAAGCTTGCAGGCTCTCGCTCATCCAGAGGACCTGCAAAGAAACAGGAGACAAAGCTCACTGCATTCCCATCACAGTACCGAGCCGGTGGCTTAACCACCCTCTTCGATCTCCGAAGACACGGCTCCTTGCTCACGGCTTCCGTTGCTTCTTCAGGCTCCACTCCTACCTGGGGCAAGCATTGAGCAGTGCTCCCCCTGCTTCCTGAGCCAGAAGGCTCAGCCTCGGAGTTCGAAGCAACAGGAGCTGCTGGAGAAACAGCAAGCTCCTCTTCCAAGCCTCCAGCAGCCTCCACCGGTGCTTCCTCAACCTTGCTACTTCCGGTAGGCTCCACCGAGCCACCTCCATATGACGTCAGCTCGTCAAAGACAACGTCTCTTGACACCACGAACTTCTTCGTCACAGGGTCCATGCACTTCCATCCCTTCTTCGCTCATCATAGCCAACAAAGACAAGTTTCCTTGCCTTCGCATCCAGCTTTGTCCGTGAAGCATCCGGGACATGCACGTAGCAAGTTGAACCGAACACCCGAAGGTGTCCAACACTCGGCTTCTCCTTTAGCAACAGCTCAATGGGCGTCTTCATGTTGATAGGGCTGAGTGGCATCCGGTTGATAACATATGCAGCACAAGACATTCCCTCCGCCCAAAAGGACCTCGGGATATCTTTCGCATGCAGCCAGCATTTGCAGGTTTCCGTCAAATGACGGATCTTCCGCTCCGCTACCCCATTTTGTTGTGGAGTGTGAGCACATGTAAGCTCCCGTTGGATCCCGTGCTTCCTGCAGAAGTTAGAAAACTCGAAGAGACAAACTCTCCCCCGTTATCAGTTCGAAACTTCTTAATCCGCAAGCCAAGCCGGCCTTCTACCAACTCCTTGAACTCCACGAACAAACGGAAGACATCCGACTTCTCCTTTAAGAAGTACACCCAAGTATATCTTGAGTAGTCATCAACCAAGACAAGCATGTATTTGCTTCCACCAAGGCTGGCAGTAACAGTCGGTCCCATCAGGTCACCATGAATACACTCCAATGGTTTCTTGCTCCTTGTTTGAGATTTATCAAACGGAAGGCGATGTGCCTTACCGTATTGACAGCCCGCACAAACATGCCCATCACCAAAGGAGGACAACATCGGCAACCCCTCACCAGACTTCTACTCGCCATTGCCTTCAGCTTGTCCATGCCAACATGCCCCAGCCTCTCATGCCAGATAGCCGCACTATCATTGGCCCTCATCTTATCAACATAGGCACTGGTGGAAAGAACAAACAAGTTCTTCACCCTCCTCCCAACATGAGCAACATCAGCCTTTACCGCTGATACGTTGCGAAGGAACCTCACGTCTGTTGGCCCAAACAGAACGTGATACCCAGCGTCCACCGCGTTGGTCACCGAGAAGAGGTTCTTCTTCATGCCCGGCACGTGATACACACTCCTTAACGTGAGTGGCCCCTGATCACTACCCAAAGACACGACCCCCTCCTTCTCTACTGCATAAACAGTATTATCAGCAGTGATAATAGCTTCATTACCTGAGTAAGCCTGCATGGAGGTGAACTTCGACTTGTCTCCGGTGAGGTGATGACCACACCCGGAGTCGACGATCCACTCGCTGTTGAAGTCCTCAGCAGATAAGGCCCGGACACAAGTGCCCGTCATGAAAGGCTCCTCCCCATTCTGCTTCTTCACTTCGTGAGCAAGCTTCCTCCTTTCCCGCAGCATGCCCAGGCTGCAGTTTGACCTTGCAGTCCCGCTTGAAGTGCCCTCGCTGATGACACCGGTAGCACTTCAGATTCTTCTTCCAGTCCTTAGGAGCATTGCTCCTCTCCGGCGGATATGAAGTTGAAGTCTCCTTCTCAACAGCTGCCTGCACCTTCTTCTTCTTCTTCCCTTCCCATCCCTTCTTCTTGCCTGAGAAGAGAGCCTCGCTGCCTTCCTGATTCAGATTCACTCCAGCCATCTGCCTTGCTAAGCTCTCCTGCGAGGCAAGCAGATTCTCCAGCTCCAGCAGAGACGGCTGAGTAGCCCACCCTTGAACAGACGTAACAAAGGCCACATACTCCTTCCGCAAGCCGCGGAAAATGTGCCTTTTCATCTTTGCCTCAGAGATAGGCTCATCAGGATCCAGCGCCGACAGCTCAGCACACAAGCTCTTCATCTTTAAGAAGTACCTGGAGATGGAAAGGTCTCCCTGAGTTGCCCTGGCCAACTCATTCTCCAGGAACTGAAGCCGCGCCACATTCTTCCTATTGAACAACTCATCAATGGTTGTCCAAATATCAGCAGCCGACTCACATCCAATGATGTGATCAAACAGTTCCGGAGAGACAGCTCTCTTCAGAACGAACTCTGCCTTAGCATTAGTTCTTCTCCAGAGCCTCACCTGTTCAGCAGTTCCGAAAGCAGCAGTTACTTCCTGTCTGTCGTCTCCACCGACAACTTCCCACAGCTCCTCGCCCAGAAGATAACTCTTCATGCACGACTTCCACTTTTTATAGTTAGTCGGCGTTAAGAGTTCAATGCCCAGACCTCTTGTTAAGCTTCCTTCCATTGCAATCACCTGTTGGTACCCTTCAGCAGCTCCGAGCAACACACAGGTTGATCACCACTCAATCACTGAGTAACAACACTGGCTGACCTCCGCTCACGCAACTGAACCTCCAACCTCAGTAACCTCCCTCTGATACCATGTTAAAATTTTCTCAACGTGGTCAGCAAGATAGCCCAAACACCAAACTAATATCTTCGGAACTACCCAGTTCGCACGCTGAACCGCGGAAACCCAAGGACTAGAGGTTGCACCCAACAAAACAATGGAAGCACAAGAAGATCTTATTATGCATTCACTTCATTACAATCCGAGGCATACATAGCGAGACATGATTTCGCTAGTATTACAGCTGTAAACAGAAAGAACCAAAAAACAAGCCGGGCGGACAGAACTCCAGTCCGCCGAGACCGCGAGGTCGCCGAGACCGCCGAGACCGCCCAAGCTATGCTGCAATCCGCCGAATACCACGGAGTCCGCCGAGACCGCGAGGTCGCGCGGACAGACCGTTATTCGCCTCCTGCTGAACCCGAACTGAGGAACTCCCCTACCCGCCTGAAGCCGGCGGACAGGTTATTGAAGCTGGGAAAGTTGAAACAGAACTGACAAGCCGCAGAGCGACCTCCTGCTGAGTCCGCAGAGACCGCACACTTCCAAGCACTGACCGAAGTCACAGCCAAGCTCCTGGCTCCTTGAAGTTATCCGCGCGACCTGCACACAGCAAACCGTCAGCCTGAAACAATCCGTGCGGACTGAAAAACACAGACCGCAGCACTCGCCCAACCCAAATTACTGTTCACTCACGTTACTTCTGGTTACTGTAGATGTGCCAGGGGGGTCCTATTTATAGGCCAGGTGAGGAGTGTGGTCACCGCCCATGAGATAGCGACACCGCCCCAGCCCGCGCGAACACAAAACGACTGTCCGCTCAGTCCGCGAGGACTTAGCCAGTCACCAAGGGAAACCGCCAGGAGCAAGGCAACCAATGACGAACCCTCTCCAGTCCGCCCAAGCTAAGCGGACACGGCACCAGCCCGCAAAGCTCCAACTGCTTCAGGACAGCACCTTCTTCAATGGCAGTCCGCACCAACCCGAGGCAGTCCGCAAGACTCACACCTCAATCCGCCACAAGTCCACGACCAAAGGCAAACAGCAACAGTCCGCCCGGTCACAGCGGACTTGGCGGATACGGCGGACACCATGAACTTGACACCAAGTGTGACCAAGTCCAAAACCATCAAGGGCCAGTGCGAGCATGGCGGACACAAAGTCCCGTCCGCCAAACACCCTAGCACAGACCGCAACCAGTCCGCGAGCTCCTCGCACTTGTCCAATGCAGTAGCTTCCTGCCGGACTCCAAACACAGTCCGCCAACCACGATCTCCACAGCAAACACCTGCTGTGCCACCAGAACTTGACAAGGCCTCAGCCAAGCTCTAGGCTCAGTCCGCAACAGTCAGAACCGCGGACACTCCAGTCCGCAAGCTATCCGCGAACTCGAACCAACCCGCCAACAGCGCAAACTTGCACCCGCGACCACTGAGCAATGCACCAGTCCGCAAGCCTCTCTATCCGCAGATACCAGGCCGCACCAAACCGCGGACACCATGCAACAACCCGCTCAGAACACAGCCGGCTTCCACCAGACTTTTCACCAGGCCGCAACCTCAGTCCGCCCAGTCCGCCCAGTCCGCCAAAGCTGTCCGCACAGGCCGCGCGGCCTGTCCCGTCACCCACTTCCACTTCACAAATTTCAACAAACAATGCTCCCACTGATTCGCTTGTAAACACAAGGCTCATCTTCATTCTTGATGAAACCAAACTCTTTGATTTTCTCATCAAAACGAAGATTCCAACTTCGAGAGGCCTGTTTCAGTCCATAGATGGACTTATTCAGCTTGCATATTTTAGTGGCTTCATCTGGGGATACAAAACCCTCGGTTGTGTTATATACACTTCCTCAAGGAGGTTTACATTAAGGAAAGCCGTTTTGACATCCATCTGCCAGATCTCGTAGTCATAATACGCAGCAACAACAAGCAATATCCTTATGGACTTTACCATGGCAACAGGGGAAAAGGTCTCATCATAGTCAATACCATGAATTTGCTTGAAACCCTTAGCCACCAGTCGCCCTTTGAATGTCTGTACATTCCCATCCATGTCGGTCTTCTTCTTGAATACCCACTTGCACCCTATGGGTCGTACCCCTTCAGGTGGTTCCACCAAGTTCCAAACTTAGTTTGCATACATGGAGTCCATTTCGGATTTCATAGCCTCAAGCCATTTGTCGGAGTCCGGTCCATTCATAGCCTCTTGGTAGGTTGCTGGTTCATCATCATGATCCATAAGCAACACATTACCTATTTGAGACACGAGAAATCCATATCTCTCAGGCTCAAACCTCGGTCTACCAGATCTACGTAGGACTTGTGTTCCCTGAGCAGGTTCTCTAGCTACAACATCTTGTAGTCCTGTCTCAGAATCCAATTCCGGTTCATTCACTACATGTGGTTCTTGAACTTCTTCAAGCTCTACCTTCTCAGTCTTTCTTGATAAGAACTCTTTCTCCAAGAAGACACCAGTCCTTGCGACAAACACTTTGCCCTCAGATGGTAGGTAAAAGTAATACTCTTTCGTTTCCTTAGGATATCCCACCAGATAACATTTATCCGATTTGGGTTCCAGCTTGTCAGGCATTTGACGTCTCATGTATGCCTCACAGCCCCAAATTTTAATGAACGACATATTAGGACGCTTCCCAGTCCATATCTCATATGGTGTCTTCAGAACCATTTTCGTTGGAGCGCGATTCAATGTCATTGCAGCAGTCTCTAAAGCAAAACACCAAAAGGAAACAGGCAAGTCTGCATGACTCATCATCGAACGTACCATGTCTAACAGAGTACGATTTCTCCCTCAGACACACCATTATGTTATGGTGTTCTAGGTGGAGTGAGCTGTGATACAATACCACACTCTTTCAGATTATCACGGAACTCATGACTCAGGTATTCGCCACCTCAATCAGATCGGAGTGCTTTAACCCTTTTACCCAACTGGTTTTCTACTTCATTCTTGAACTCTTTGAACTTTTCAAAGGTCTCGGATTTGCACTTCATAAGATACACATATCCGTATCTACTGAAATCATCAGTAAATATAACAAAGTAGAAATACCCACCTCTAGCCATGGAACTCATGGATCCGCATAGATCACTATGTACAACACCCAAGAGATCCTCAGCCCTCTCAGTATAACCAGTGAAAGGAGCTTTAGTCATCTTGCCTAACAAATAAGATTCGCATCGCTCAAATGATTCATAATCAAATGAGTCCAAAAGTCCATCTCTATGGAGCTTGGATATGCGCTTCTCGTTGATATGGCCCAAACGACAATGCCAGAGAAAAGTAGGGTTCGAGTCATTGGTTCTTAGTCTTTTATTATTTTCTACATTACAGATCAGATGGTCCAAGTTCAAAACATAAATACCATTAAACAATTGGGCTACAGCATAACAAACATCATTCTTAAATATAGAACAACAATTGTTCTTAATTATAAAAGAAAATCCAATCATGTCCAAACATGAAATAGATATAATGTTTCTAGTTATGGCCGGAACGAAATAACAATTATCAAGTTCTATTACAAGCCCACTGGGCAAAGAAAGACGTAAACTCCTACGGCTACAGCAGCAACTCTTGCTCCATTGCCGACGCGAAGGTCCACCTCCCCTTTACTCAGCAATCTTCTCCTTCCCAGTTCCTGCACATTTGTACAAATGTGAGAACCACATCCGGTATCCAATACCCAAGATGAAGGAGCAGAAAGGTTTATCTCTATAACGTAAACATTAGAAGCGGAAGTCATACCTCCCCTCAATTTCTGCAGACCCTCAATGTACGAAGGACAGTTTCTCCGCCAATGACCAGCCTTGCCATAGTGGTGGCATTTCCCTTCCTTCACCGTGCTTTTCCTTTTCATCAGTGCAGAATACTTGGGCTCAAGATATGACTTAGGTCCCACCTTCGTCTTCTTAGAGCCCTTGGCCTTGCCCTTGCCCTTATGCACCATCAGTATGGGGCTGGCAGGCTTGGCCTTCTTCATATTGATTTCAGCAGTTCTCAACATGCCTAGGAGTTCGGGCAGTGTCTTGTCTATTTCATTCATGTTGTAGTTCAAGACGAACTGCTCATAACTGTCCGGCAACGATTGCAGGATCATATCCGTGGCCAACTCTTGACCAAGAGGAAAACCCAGCCTTTCAAGGTTCTCTATATACCCAATCATCTTCAGTACGTGAGTGCCTACTGAGTCTCGAACTCCCATCTTGCACTGAAACAACGCTTTTATGATGTCGAACCTCTCTTGACGAGCCTGCCCTTGAAACATTTTCTTGAGATGCTCGTCAATCTCCTTGCACCCCATGTTCTCGTGTTGCTTCTGAAGCTCAGAGTTCATAGTGGCAAGCATAAGGCATTCTACATCTAAAGCATCATCAGTATACTTCTTATAAGTATCCTTCTCAGCACGGGAAGAGTTCCCGGTCGGCACCTCGGGGCTTCTTCTTCCAAGACATAGAGCTTTCGCTCTTGCCTGAGAATAATTCTCAGGTTCCTATACCAGTCCATGTAATTAGTCCCACTGAGCTTATCCTTCTCAAGGATGGCTCTCAGAGACAATGTGGAGTGTGAAACACTTGCCATGGAATTCTACAAGAATTTATGCAGAATAAAATCAGTACCAAAATTTCAAATACAATTTATTTTAATTTGGACTTCAATTAAAAATACTCCCACTATTTTATTCGAAATGATAGCCCTCACTAACAATTCGGAGAGTTCATGCGAGCTACTCTCTTAGTGGACAAGATCCGTATTTCACCAACACAATGAGTCAGCTTTGGCTTTCCTCTCACGATGCGGTTATTTAGATAGGCAACGCTTGCCAATTGCATCCTCATGCAATTCTTGTATGGTTGGTGAATAACTCCTTATTCGCATCCATCATATGGTGCATGCCAACCCAATGCCTCTAGGCACTCAACCTTTGAGGTCACCTAGTTAAGATGGACCCGATGTCGACAGTGGGATATCACAATTATCCGCTCGCACCCTTACCAAGATAGATTAATGCACCTTGCTTTGGCAAGCCCACACTTCATCGATCGAGGCAGGAAGAGTGTCATCCATCGGAAGGCATCCGAACACTTAATATTTGATGAAGGGATTTTAATTATAGGTTAACAATTAACCATGATCAACATTTGATCAATGTGCACATCCAAAGAAAAACAATTTTCCTAAACCACATGCATCCCTTATGTGCACATCCTGACACCATCAACAATTGATAGAAGGAAGGGGTAAATCTGAACATCCGGAAATTTCCAAATCCTCAGATTTACATGCATTGGACAAAAGCAAAGACAACTCAACTTAAAGCAGTAGACAAGCTCATCTCTCTATGTTGGATTCAAAATCCAAAACAAAATTGAGGGATTGTTACTGCTAAGGAGACTACAATTTCTAACAATTAGAAATTACCACGAAATTCCAGACGTTCTTGGATGGGAAGCAAGACTAAATCTAGACATTTAGAACACTTCTAAATCCCTAGGTTTACACGCACTGGAATAACAAAAACTTCCAAAACAACAATCATGATCGCAACCTCGCTCTGATACCACTGTTCGGTTTCTCTATGAGGATGGCACAACGCTTGTGCATGCAGCGGAAATAAAACATCAAGAAAACCCAAAAGAAATGGGATCGGGCCATGATAGTTGAATCAAGAAGTTATCATATAACTAGGCAAAAATTACCTCGGTGGCGTTGAGTCACAACTCAACGGAGATGCTCCAAACTTCGTCTTCTTTCTAGTGGCGAGTTCTACGTGGAATAGTATCCACGTCTCTGCAGAAATCCACACGGGCGGGAGAACGCCGATCTATCCGTCGCACGGATTATCGGGATGGAGAAGACCGCACCTTGCTTTCCCACGGACTGCTAGGTCCGCGCCAGGGATTGCAACGCTAGTGACGATCGCCGGAGAGAGAGAGGTCGACGGAGCGAACACGGCGGCGGCAGAACACTTCCGTCGGCGGCGGGATTCGGGATCGGCGGATCGAGCGGAACGGCTTCCGTCGAAATCGATTCGATCGGCTGCCAAAACTTGTAATACCCGAAAACCCTAAGTGTCCCTTTTATACCGAAGGCATAAAAGACTTAGGAAAATCGCAATCCACAGACCACCCAGAAATAGGGTTCCAGAATCGGCGAGTATCAGTCGGTGAGAATCGGCGACAATCGGCGAGAATCACTCGGGAGGTTCGGCGAGAATCAGTCGGCGGTATCACCTAGGATCGGCGAGAATCAGAGTACAATACTCGACGATTCTCGCCAGATCGTCGAGCCGCGCTTGATGATACACGACGAATCTCATCGATCGTCGAGCCGCGGTCGACGATACTTGTCGAACTCGTCGATCGTCGAGAATCAGCATATTTATTCTCGACGATTCTCGTCGATCGGCGAGAATCAGAGTGACGATTCTCGTCGATCGGCGGGAATCAGAATATCTATTCTCGACGATTGTTATCGACCCTCGGACGACAATTCTTACCAGTCCTCCAAGGCAACATTTGCCCAACCCGACGATCCTTTAAGGCAACACTTTGCCCACAACCCCATTCAGGTCGGTGATTGGCAACCTTTACCAACACAGTCAATCATCCAACTTCTCCACATCTCTTATGTGCGACCCTGCAGGCTCATATCGCGTTGGCAGTGAGATTACATGTTTGATCACTTGCAGATCATAATGGTAACTCAATAGGATAGATTTGGTTTTCTGCCTTTCACAATCTCATAGGGGTCTTATTGTGACTTTTGGTGATAGTAGCCCTATTAATTACATGGCATGCAGTGTTTACTGCCTCAGCCCAGAAATATTCTGGGAGAGATGTGTCACTTAATAGGGTTCTACCAGCCTCAATCAAGGTTCTATTTTTCCTTTCAGCAATGCCATTTTGCTGAGGTGTTCTTGGTGAAGAAACTTCCTGAAATATCCCAAATTCTTCACATAGTTTTATCATACTGTCAGACTGGAATTCAGTACCATGGTCACTTCTTATTTTGACCACTGTATTGTCTAACTCATTCTGAATTTGTTTGACAAAACTATAAAAGATACTAGGAGTTTCAGATTTCTGTCTAAGGAAGAACACCCAGGAAAACCTTGAGTAGTCATCTACAACTACAAATGTGTAGACCTTCCTACCTAGGCTGTGAACTGGCATAGGACCAAAAAGATCCATATGCAAGAGGTATAAGCACCTCACAGCATCTTTGTTTTCAATGCTATTAAAGGTGGATCTAGTCTGCTTGCCCTTTTGACAAGCTGAGCATATCCCATCTTTAATACACTTAACCTGAGGACCATTCCTCACTAACTCTTTGCTAAAGAGTTGTCCAATTATCTTGTAGTTTAGATGGGCTAGCCTCTTGTGCCATTTGACACAATGAGAGACTTTCTCATCAGCTACAAGACATACAGGAGAAACATTGTTCTCACACATAATAGACATTTCTCTTCCTATAACCTTTCAAAATGATCTCTTGATCATTTGATCTCCTGATATGACAACCATCTTTGACAAATGAGATGTCATATCCTAAATCACTCAGCTGACTTATACTAATGAGGTTGTGTTTCAAACCATTAACATAAGCCACTTGAGTAATTGTTATAAGGTTGCTAGAAATGTTACCAAAACCTTTGATGATTCCTTTTTCAGAACCACCAAAGGTGACTTTAGGACCATCCTTGATTGGTGTGTAGTCCTTTAGCAATCCCCTAGTTCCAGTCATGTGCCTAGAACATCCACTGTCCAAGTACCATATTGGGGCATGGTCACTTGGACTCACCTGCAAAACAGATTAGTTGACCTTAGAACCCAAAGAATTCTTGGGTCCTTGGTGCTGGTTAGTTTGCCTCTTAACAAAACTACCTGTAGCTTTTCTAGCAGGCAGATTGCTACTCACCTTGGCACTTGAATTGTGCCAACAGTCTATGGCAAAGTGGCCTATCTTGCCACAGCACCAGCACTCAAATCTGTTGTACCTTTGCTTAGGTACAACCCTGGCTGTTCTATCTACAGTAGGCTTGTTGAGTACTGGGGCTTTGCCCTTAGACTTGGACTTTATAGTCCTGGCAGGTTTAGTAAACCTCAATCCAGTTTTACCCTTTTGAGAAATGAACTCATCTATCAAAGGTAGAACAGACTTTTGTTTAGAAAACCTTGCTACAATATCTCTCTCCTTCTGAAGACTAATCTCCAGATTTCTGATTTGATCATTCTTGAATGTAATAGTCCCCATCTGAATAACAGTAATGTTCTTCAGTCTGGATATTTCATTTAGTTTTTGATCAAACAACTTATCAAAATCTGTTGCAGCCACTTTGAGATTAGCAATCTCCTTAGCCGGACTCTCGGGCAAGGATTTGCTTTTCTTCAAAGCCTGCAACACTACTCTATATTCATCAATTAATTGATGAATATCACCTTCAGATTCAGATCCACTCTCATCACTTGATGCTGATGAATCTGATTCTGATCCAGTACTAGAAATTGAACTAACAGAACAATTTTGTACCTGACTTGGTCCAGGCTGATCCTGGATTCTGTCTTCTTCTGATAAGGCCATCAGTCCCTAGCACTAATTGTCCTCATGCTCATATATAGAGTTCATTAACTGTATGAACTCATCTTCCTCTTCTTCAGCAAACAGTCCAATGTATGCTTCAGCTTCTGAATCAGTTTCTGAAGATGACATATCAGACAGACTTTTGTCCTTCTTAGCAACAAAGGACCTTTCCTTTTTGCCCTTGATCTGAGTCTTCTTCTTATCAGTTGACTCTTTTGTTTTCTCTGAACAGTCAGCAACAACATGTCCCTGTCTGTTACAACAATAACAAACTATCTTTGAAGATGTAGTTCTACTTGACTTGGGCTTTCTCCTGTCATTCTTTGATGGCTTCTGTGAAGTGGATGGCTTAGACCTCCACTGTTTCTTCTTTAGGAACTTCTGAAAATGTCTTGTGAAAGCTGCAAAGTCCTCATCACTCTCACTGCTTTCAGAATTCTTGCCTTCTGACTAATCAGTCTCAGTCTCAGCAACCTTTGGAGGTGGAGATGGAGACTTACTTTTATATTTCCTAGTGGCTTCTGTTTTGAAAGCCACAGCTCTTTCTTTATGCTCAATTCTTGTAGTCTTCTCCTCCTCCTTCCTTACCATCAACTACATCTCATAGGATAACAGTTTTCCAAATAATGTTGGAGGAGGAATGTCTGCTAATTTGGCCATTTCCCTTATGGCACAAATCTTAGTATCCCAGTCTTTAGTTAGGGATCTCAAGAACTTATCATTCAGCTCATAGTTGCTGAATTCTCTTCCATAAGACATCAACTCATTGACAATCCTATAGAATTTCTTGTAGCATTCTGTTATACTATCGGACCTGCTTTTTCTGAAACTTTCATATTCCTGATTTAGTAAAGACTTTCTGTCCTGTCTAACTTCTTTAGAGCCCTCCATGTACACTATCAGTGTGTCCCACATTTCCTTTGATGTTTTACAGTGAATCACATTCTGGAATGTGGCATCATCTATTGCACTCACAATAATATTCTGGGCCCTCTTATCCATAGTGGCCAGAATAATCTCATCCTTAGTCATCTCTGAAAAGTCCTTAGGAGTTCTCTGATTTGCATCCAGGACTGATACTTTCATAGGCACATATGGCCCTTCTTTGACTGTGATATAGATTCTAGGGTCAGAGGCTTCCATAAATAGTCTAACCCTTTCTTTCCAGATGCCAAAAATCTCCTTTCTACAGATTGGCAACTTCATGGATCCATGTTTTTTGTGATTCTCTGTGGAACCCATTTTCTTGATTTTCTTGATTCTGCACTTGATTATACTGAATCTGCCAACAAGATCTTTTACTCAGACAGTTAAGTCCTTTTTGAGTAACCTCCCTCTGATACCACTTGAAAGAAATTGTACCTAATCACCTAGAGGGGGGGGGGGTGAATAGGTGACCTTATCTTTTTAAACTTTTAGGCAGATTATATCACAGAATTATAAATAATTCTTCATAGCAATTCAGCACAGCAATCACAGAATCACACACACACACAGAGTACACACAGTTTTATAGTGGTTCCCCAAGGTCTGGGTACATCCACTTTCCCCCTTCACCTATCTAGTAGTGTACTAGATTCGGCCAAACTCCTCCACTATTCCTCAGATCCTCAGATCTTACACTCAGAACCCCAACCAGGTTCCGACAACTCAGGCTCAAGGCCCTACCACTCAGTCTTCACAAAGACCTACACTCTGCCTTCAACAAGGCCTACACTCAGAGAACAGTATCTCCTACACTCAGGCACACAGGCCCTACCACTCAGCCTTTATAATTTCAGACTTACAACTCAGATCCCTAAGGATCCTACAAGAAATTAAAATTACAAAGTGTAAACCTACAAATCAGAATAAGAGAGAAGAGTTGACAGGTTTCTTGATGAGTTCTTGGAAGAACTTTGCTGAGATCAACCTCCCTTGGCTTTCTTCAAAGCTTCTTGAATTTAGAACACAATAGGGTTGAGTCTCTATGCAGCTGATCTTCAATCACTGCAACTTAAGAATCAGAATTCAGTCTGAAACTTTTCTTCACAGCCTGGTTCAACAGCTGTCTTTTTGGAGGGAGCTCTCTCTCCAACTTCTTAGATCTTCACTTGAAAGTCTTCTTCTAGTTGTGTTGTACTTTAATGATTCATTGATCAATCTCTGATTGCTGACAAAATAAGCCTTTATATAGGCTTTCATCATGGTGACCGGCTGATCCGGTTTCTAACGACTTTCTGACATCTCTGACAGTTGCAGTAGACCGGTTGTAATGGCAGCTGTCAAGTCATCCAGTCACTTCTTGGATTTTCTGTAACCGTCTGAAAGTGTCGAGACAGTCTGTCTTTAAGTGTCGACACTTATAGACCAAGTGTCGACACATGTAGACTAAGTGTCGACACTAGCCTTCATGGTGTCGACACAACTCCTTGAGTTGTAGAATCTGCTTCTCGACACTGCTTCTTCAACATGTGTCGACACTGATCCTGTGTGTCGACACAAGTTCTTCTTCTTTGATACTTAGTTGATTTCTTGTAAGTGTCGACACAACTTCTTTGTGTCGACACATCTTCTTGTGTTGATACTTGCTGAGTGTCGACACATTTTCTTAGTGTCGACACTTGCCTTCCGTGTTGATACTTGCTGAGTGTCGACACATTTTCTTAGTGTCGACACTTGTACTTAGACTTCATTGAAATTTGCTGAGTGTCGACCCAGCCTCCTAGTGTCGACACTTTCTTCCTGTGTTGAGACTTTTGCTGTGTGTCGACACATTCTTCATTATGTCGACACTTGTACTTAAACTCTGTTGAAGTTTGCTGAGTGTCGACACAGCCTCCTAGTGTCGACACTTGTACTTAAGCTTTGTTGAACTTTTGCTGAGTGTCGACACAGCCTCCAAGTGTCGACACTTTCTGATGTCGACAAAGTTCCTCTGGGTGTCGACACTGCTTCTAAGTGTCGACACTGCTTCTCTAGACATTTCTTCATTGAGTGTCGACACAACCTGTATGTGTCGACACTTTCCTTCTGGTGTCGACTCTGCAACCCTGGTATCGACACAATTACTCCAAGTGTCGACACTGCTTCTCTGGGTGTCGACACAAGTCTTCTTAAGTGTCGACACTTTCCTTCTGGGTGTCGACACATGGACTTAGAAACTTTTCAGCTTTCCCTGCAAATACTTAACCTGCACAACTAAACCCAAAACACATCAAATACGTTTTTGATGTATATCATTGAGTAGGGTGAGGCTTATTCAAATCAGGTACATTTAATCCAATGTACCCAACAATTTTCCCTTGTAGAAAGAGAGAATCAAGTTCTTTATGGAAGCTGTGGATACAAGGATCTTCATGATAGTTGAAGAAGGTCCTTACATTCCCATGACCGTCTCCACTATAGATCCAACCAAGAAAGTCCCAAAGAAACTTATGGATCTAGATAAGGATGAGATTGCACTTGTCTCATTGGACAAAAAAGCAAGAAATATTATAGCATGTGCAGTCGATGATTCAATGTTGCAAAACCTGATTCACTGACAGTCTGCAAAAAAGATGTGGCAGTCATTAGTTACCTTGATGGAAGGTACAGAAGAAGTGAGGGATGATAGAAGATCCCTTTTTAGTCAGAAGTATGAAGCTTTCCGACAAGGAAACAAAGATAACATTACTGACACCTTTGAGAATTTCTTCAAGATAGTGAATGGGCTAAGGGTCTATGGAAGAGTCATCACTAATGGAGAACTAAATGATAAGTTCTTGAGACCCCTAACTAAGGAATGAGATAACAAGGTCAGTTCCATAAGGGAGTTTGGAAAACTGGCCGAGACAGATCCTCAAAATCTCTTCGGGAAGCTTATGTCATATGAGCTTCAACTCAACACTAGGAAGGCTGAAGAAGAGAAGAGCAGGTCTACATTCAAAGAGAAGTCTGTTTCTTTAAAGGCAAACACATCTAAGTAGACAAAGGTTGTCTCTCCTACTCCAGCACAAGAAGTTAGTGAAGAAGAAACCTCAGAGCTAAGCACCTCAGGTCTGAACTATCAGAAGGAGAGTTCTCACTACTCTCACGACATTTCAAGAAATTCTTGAACAAGAAGAGCAATGGAAAGGGAAGGATGCCTCCTATAGAAGATCACGACGTGAAATAGTGATCGGGCAAATAAGGACTCAGTATCCTATGCAGGTATAAGTTTCTAAATAAAACGACAACCACCTCATTTCCCTCTAACCACCTCGTTCTCCCACCTCTCTACCCATTCTCCAACCAACACCCTATTCAACCATTGGAATTTCTCAACCACCTTGGAGGATGGGGATCGTGTGCAAGAAAGAACCAAAGTTTTGGGGAAAACTCGTCCACGGCGAGAAAGCGAAGGAGACGAGCAAGATCTTCATCCGCGGTGCCTTACCCGTGGGTCCAAAGGAAGAGCGGTCATCTTGGTGGATCCAAACATCTCGGATCTACACTTCCGAGCGGGTAACGAAAATTCCTACACAAGAGATTTTCCCTCTTGACTAGTTCTTTTGGTGGACAACTTTTGCGTGATTTCTCGAATCGTTAATTTTCGCTGTGTTTCTAAGAGTAGATCTGGATTTTCATTTCGTTTTTTCGAAAGATCTAACGAGAGGATTGGCGCTCCTCGCTTTGTTTTATTGGGATAGATCCTACCACTTTTCGAATCGTGTTTTTTTTGGGTGGATCTATTTTGGTACAACTCCAAGCTTGACCGGAATCAATAATATTCCATTTAGGCGGAATGGATTTTGGCCTATAGCCATTCTCCGTTCCACTTGCGGATCGGCTACCCGTATGTTAGCGCGAACGATAAATAAAATTCATTGTGGTCGCTGCGTTTCGTTTGTGTGCGGGTTAGGGAGCGTTAATGTTGTAAAAGGTCGTAGTCACGCCCTTCGTGTAGTATCCCTAAGGCATAGACTACATCAAATTTGGTATCAAAGCGAGCTTTGTGTTGATTTCTCAATCGACACCGTCCTTACGCTTTCCGGTCTTAGAACGTCGACCCACACTTGGTCTTGCACGTTTCGTAGACAAAAAAATTGAAATTTTTTCCACCATCTGGTCTGCATATAACAAAAGTCCAAAAAATATTTCTGCAAAAAAAAATTGCCAAAAAAATTCTGAATTTTCTACTTTTTTTTATAAGCATAAAAGTCAAAAAAATATTTTTATTCTCCAAGTCATTAAGCGTATAAAAATCCTGATTTATAAAATTCTTGTCCAAACAGTCTCTTATCTAGGTGAGGCACCCTGTATCAGTGTTGTTCATGCGCACGAGGCTTGGCACGGAGTATCCTCCATCCACATCACACATGGCCGACCATCATGATGATGGTGAGCCCGCTACTGCAACAATTGCGGCGCTTAGGGAAGAGTTTAACACAAGGTTCGATGCACTCACTCAGTTAATACAAGGGTTGGCTGTAAATCAGGCGGCGCCTCGAAATCCCGCTTTGGGATAAATCGACCGGGGCAGCCACCCCATCCCGCCAACCAACGAGAAGAGCGAGAAAATCTCCCTCGTGATCCGGATTATGAGTACGCACCCCGAGCCCCTTATGAGTTCGACTTAACTAGGGTCGTTCAAATGGAATCACCATCCTACGATGGCATGGGTGAACCCTAACGTTTTCTAAACTGGATCATGGATATTGAGTGCTATTTTGAGTGGCACAACCTGACGGACGTTGAGAAGGTACGAGTAGCACGAATGAAACTTCTGGTTAGAGCCAAAACGTTCCGGTTGAACGAAGAGAGGCGTCTAGGCACCGTGAATGGAGCACCCCCAATGGGTGGGATGCCATGATGGCACTCCTGCATGACCAATATGTCCCGGCATATCACCGAACCCAAATGTTCGACGAGCTAGCCACCCTTCGTCAAGTGGGGCAATCGGTAGCGGAGTACATGGGACGACTCAAGGATATGATGGTGCGTTGTGATATTCGAGAAATGCCCAAGGTCACACTATCTCGTTTCCGTAAGGGACTTAATGCGGACATCCAAGGCAAGCTTTTGCGTTATGGTCACACGGACGTTAACACAACATTCAATGCGGCGTTGGATATAGAAAAGCACAATGCCTACAAGTCCAAGGGTAGAGCATTCCAGAAAGCAAAATGCATCTTAGGACCCCCACCTTCGTCATCCATGCGAGACAAAGGAAAGTTTCGATCGACTGATTCAAGTTCCATAGTAATTACCGCTAGGAACAACAAAATTCCCAATGGTGAGAGAGTTCCAATAGGACGAATTAATAAGACTAATGCTACCTGTTATTCGTGCGGAATTCAAGGACACTACTCTAGTGAGTGTCCTGCCATGAGTAAGCCACTGGCACTATTAGAGTCCACGTCTGAGCCTGCCGAGCTCGTCTATGAAGCTGGCGGTGAATCAGATGCCGAGCCGAGTGATATCGAAGATGAGTCTTATATGATGGTTATGAGGTGTATCTTGGCCACACCGCGTGCACCGGATGAGCACAATCGGACGAACATATTTTCTTTGAATTTAAATGTGGTGAAAAGTGGTGCAAGTTAATAATAGACAGCGGAAGTTGCATGAATGTCATTTCGGAAACGCTGTCACTCGTATGCACCTAGTCCCCGAACCACACCGCCAGCCATATAAAATAGCGTGGGTGAACAAAATGTCTATCGCGGTTTCTAAGCGTTGTTTAGTGTCACTTACGTTGAAGAGCTATGTCGATAAAGTGTGGTGCGACGTCATCCCCATGGATGTACGTCATGTACTTCTAGGGCGCCCGTGGCTCTATGATTATGACGTGACCCATTTCGGGCGATCCAACACTTACGAGTTCAAGTATAATGGTAAGACCATTGTACTGAAACCCACACCGCCCAAGGATCCTTCGGTTGCCTCCAAAGACACAATTGTGCCTGCAGAAAGAAAAATTATAAGTTTGATAAGTAAGAAGGAGTTGGAAAGCGAGACCTTCTTGGACGGCGTCCTGTATGCGTTAGTATGCCTACAAGCTAAGGAAGACTCGCCCATTTTAGAGAATATACCGTTATCTCTGCGCACTATATTGGAAGAGTATAAAGACGTCTATCCGGAGGACTTGCCATCTAAGTTGCCACCCATGAGAGATATTCAGCATAAGATAGATTTCGTCCCGGGCTCTTCATTGCCTAACCATCCACATTATCGGCTCAACCCCTCCGCACATGAGGAGTTACAAGCTTTAATTTCGGATTTGCTAGCAAAGGGTTTTATCTGCCATAGTAAGAGTCCATGCGCCGTACCGACCCTCTTGGTTCCAAAGAAAGATAAGTCTTGGCGATTGTGTGTAGACTACCGGGCCATAAATAAAGTTACGGTCAAATATAGGTTCCCCATTCCCCGTTTGGACGACCTTAGATATGTTATCGGGCACCGCCATGTTTTCAAAATTGGATCTCAAAAGTGGTTATCATCAAATACGGATACGGGAAGGAGATGAATGGAAGACTGCTTTGAAATCTAAGGATGGGCTCTATGAGTGGTTGGTGCTTGGGGAAGGGCTCACTAACGGACCGAGTACTTTCTCTCGATTGATGACCCAAGTTTTTAAGCCATACATGGGTAAATTCGTAGTCGTATACTTTGATGATATCTTAGTATTCAGCCGTTCACAAAAGGATCATGACACACATCTAAGGACAATCCTATCAACCTTGCGCCAAGAAAAGCTATATATCAATCTTAAAAAATGCGCCTTTGGTGTGACGACCGTAGAGTTTCTAGGCTACATAGTGAGTTCCGAAGGCATTCATGTTGACCCAAAAAAGGTCCAAGTGATTAAAGAGTGGCCTGAACCTACAAATATTCGGGAAGTTAGAAGTTTTCACGGCTTGGCCACATTTTATCGAAGATTCATCCAAAATTTTAGTAGTATCATGGCACCGATCACCGAATGCATGAAGAAAGGAGAATTTTCTTGGACTAAAGTGGCCACGCACGCGTTTCAAATGATTAAGGACCGGATGTCCGAAGCCCCATTATTACGATTGTCGGATTTTAGTAAAGTGTTTGAATTATCATGCGACGCATCGGGAATAGGGATCAGAGGAGTATTAAGCCAAAAGGGACATCCGATAGGGTATTTTACCGAAAAACTTGCCGGTCCAAAGTTAAATTATTCCAATTATGATCGTGAGTTCTATGCCGTGATACGTTGTCTCCAGCATTGGCGACACTATCTTATCTCAAAAGAATTTGTAATCTTATCCGATCATGATGCGTTAAAATTTGTAAACTCCCAAGGTAAGATCAGCCCTCGGCACGCCAAATGGGTCTCATACCTTCAGGAGTATACATTCATTATCAAGCACCTCAAGGGTACGTTAAATCGTGTGGCGGACGCCCTTAGTCGAGTCACTCTATTACTATCTACCATGGGTGTATCGGTCATAGGATTTGAAAGAATCAAAGATGAGTATATACAGTGTCCGGATTTTAAGGAGATATATTTCGCCGCTCATGACAATTCCCCTTCCACTATTTCGGCGTACTACATTCATGATGGGTACCTATTTAAGAATATGCAACTATGCATTCCCCGCTCTTCGCTACGCCATTTTATTATATGGGAGTTACATAGTGGAAGACTAGGAGGACATTTCGGTCGCGATAAAACGATCACACTTGTAGAGGATAAATTCTTTTGGCCGGGTCTCAAGCCAATGGTTAATAAAATCGTCGGGAGCTGCCGCGTATGTCAATTAGCAAAGGGTAATAAGGCCAATGCTGGTCTTTACACACCCTTCCGATTCCATCTGCCCCATGGGTGGATGTTAGCATGGACTTTATATTGGGCCTTCCACTGACATTTAGGCGGCACGATTCCATCTTGGTCGTAGTGGACCGATTCTCAAAAATGGCTTATTTCTTCGCTTGTCATAGCACCAACGATTCCTCACACGTCGCTAAGTTGTATTTTAAGGAGGTCGTGGTACATCGGGGTGTCCCCAAAACCATCGTGACCGATAGAGATGTTAAGTTTACTAGCTACTTTTGGAAAACACTTTGGAAGCTGTTGGGCACTCGACTTATGTTTTCGTCGGCCCTACCATCCACAAACGGATGGGCAAACGGAAGTTGTTAACCGGAGTTTGGGTGGGTTACTTTGTTACTTAGTAGGTGATCATAAGGGTACATGGGACCTTATTCTTCCTCACACTCAACTAGCCTACAATAATTCTAAGAATAGGTCCACCGGGTTATCGCCAAATGAGATAGTGCATGGATATAAGGCGCCCGTGCCTCTTGACTTGATTCCGTTACCACCATCATTTAAATCAAGTCAATTTGCACAGGACTTCGCCTCATACGTTCACACTCTCCATGAGCACATAGGCAAGACGCTAGCTAAATAATATGGTATTTATCAATCGAATGCTAACATACATAAGCGAGCAGTCCCCTTAAATATTGGCGATTTGGTAATTGTATGTCTTATCCCTGAACGGATGCCTTCGGGCACCATAAAATATTAGCGAATAGGAGAGCCGGTCCTTTTTGGGTTTTGAAGAAGCTAGGTGAAAATGCATATTTATTAAAGTTACCCGCTGATTGGGGAATCTCCCCTATTTTTAACATTTCGGATTTAACGCTCTATGTCGCTCCACCACCTGAACTGTCAGTCTCTCCGTTTCATATTTCCACTATACCGTTTAAAGTGGTGGGGTGAGAATAATTCTGGACCGCTCTCCCTTTCGGATCCTTCGGAGGTATGTTGCCTATTGATGATGCAACTTGTTTTTCTTCTGCGCCTAACACTTTTCCAAGGTTCCCCCAGACCGATTTCTTGCCTGACAAGATTTTGCAGGATGCGGTGTTTTCTACTCCCGACGGTGACGTTCACATGTTTTTGGTCTTATGGCGAGGTCGTCCAGCTTCGGACGACTCTTGGGTTTCTTCGACAGAGCTGGCTCTTCTTGATGCAGATCTCCTCCACCGTTACCGTCCAGCCCACTCATCGGTGATGAGTCCTTTGAGAGCGGGAGGATTGATGGCGACAGCCACCACGATGGCCAACTGGGTGATGAAGACGACGTCCATGGAGGTGTTGCCGTGGCAGAAGATGACGACGTCCATGGCGGTGTTGCCGTGGCAGAAGATGACGACGATGCTCCTCCAACAAAAGACTTGCGGCGCCGTAGCGGGCACGGCTACAATCTTCGCCAACGCAACAAGATTATGAGTTAAATTTATTTTACTAGTGGTCTGTATTTATCATTTATATGTGGTATTTGAAACTATGTTGTTTTCTATCACTTCATTTCGGAACAATATTTTATTTTGGGCTGCTAATAGCCACATGGTTGTAAGCCTTATATAAGGCCAAATTTTCATTTGTTATGGGACTATTTATTGAAATCAAGACAAATTGTTTGCCCTAATCTCATTCTCCCCTTCCTTCTCCTCTTAGTCGCCGCCCCCCTCTAGGCTTCCCTCTCAAGGAGTTCGGCCACCCTTCTCCTCCCTTGCTTGGTCGCCCCCTTCTACTCCTCATTCCCTCTAATCACCTCTCGTTCTCCCACCTCTCTACCCTTTCTCCACCAACACCGTATTCAACCATTGGAATTTCTCAACAACCTTGGAGGACGGGGATCGTGTGCAAGGAAGAACCAAAGTTTTGCGGAAAACTCATCCATGGCGAGAAAGCGAAGGAGACGAGCAAGATCTTCATCCGCGGTGCGTTTCCCGTGGGTCCAAAGGAAGAGCGGTCATCTTGGTGGATCCAAACATCTCGGATCTACACTTCCGAGCGGGGTAACGAAAATTCCTACACAAGAGATTTTCCCTCTTGACTAGTTCTTTTGGTGGACGACTTTTGCGTGATTTCTCGAATCGTTAATTTTCGCGGTGTTTCTAATAGTAGATCTGGATTTTCATTTGGTTTTTCCGAAAGATCTAACGAGAGGATTGGCGCTCCTCGCTTTGTTTTGTTGGATAGATCCTACCACTTTTCGAATCGTGATTTATTTTTGGGTGGATCTATTTTGGTACAACTCCAAGTTTGACCGGAATCAATATTATTCCATTTAGCCGGAAAGGATTTTGGCCTTATAGCCATTCTCCGTTCCACTTGTGGATCGGCTACCCGTATGTTACCCGAACGATAAATAAAATTCATTGTGGTCGCTGCATTTCGTTTGTGTGCGGGTTAGGGAGCGTTAACATTGTAAAAGGTCGTAGTCACGCCCTTCGTGTAGGATCCCTAAGGCATAGCCTACATCACGCCTTGAGAGAGAAATTCTCAAAGACTGACATGCTCGAAGAGAACTTCAATAATGCTATTGAAGAATATAAGAAGGCTCTAGAGCACCTTGATCTTAAAGAGAAAATCATCAAGGAGTTACAAGAACAACTCGCCGCTGAAAAGAAACTTGTTGAAAGTTTCTCGAAGCCTAAGACTGTTCTTCCATTCGTTGCTAAATTCTCAGCTAAGGCCAAGGGTGCTGGACTAGGGCATGAAGAAGCTCCTAGTAAGTCTTCTAGGAGAAACAAGGCTCAACGGAAGAATATGGCTGACAAAAAGGCCTTAGCTAAAGAGAACGGGAAAGCCCCTCAAGATAAGACCACGTTCAAAAAGGTTATATTTCCTTCAAACGAGTTTGATCTTGACTCATCTTACGGACACTTTGCTAGGCCTATCTATGTAGCGCCAAAGTCCCGTTATCAAGGATGGACTCGACGTAGAAACTTTGGTGAAAGTGTCTTTAAGCACCTTATGAAGAAGTCTTTCTTCAGAGCTATGACCCTTTCAATCATGGCCATAACTTCAAGAAGGTACTGAAGGCAAAGCCTGTTGTAGAAAAGCCAGTGAAGGAGAAGAAAACATGTGATTGTAATCATCATGAAGCTTCTTCCTGCAAGAATGTTGCCCCTGCTAGACCACAATTCTAAAAGGTCAAGCAGGAGAACATAAGGCAAAGATACAACAAATTTGACTATTGGTATTGTTGCAGAATTGGTCACTTTGTCATTGATTGCTGGTTTAATCCTAGAAATGTTGCAACCCCACATGTTGGCAATATGAGGAAGACCACTCCTAATGCTAATATTCGTAGGGGGAGTGTTCTAACCCGAGACCAAGGACCCAAACGTATTTGGTTCCTAAGGCAAACTGATTGTGATTGCAGGTATGTCCAAAGCCACCAAAATGCTAATCTGGTATTTGGACAGTGGATTCTCTCGGCATATGACCGGGACAACAAGCCTAATTCAGAACTTTACTCCAGTCGTGAACGGACCGAAGGTCATCTTTGGAGGTTCAGACTGTGGAATCACTAAAGGCTACGGTATGATTACAAACAAAATGTATCCTTCTCAGATGTGGCTTATGTTGAAGGTTTGGAATATAAACTTATAAGCATAAGCCAACTATGCGATAAAGGATACATAGTTGAGTTTCACGCTGATAAGTGCTTGATAAAATCTGTTGATAATATGGAAACGATTCTATCCGGCACTCGAAGCAGAAACATTTTCTGTTTAAATTTCATTTGTATAGATTCTTCGACACTAGTGTGCATTTTAGCAAAAGATAGTGCGCCTCTTGGTGACCAATGACACAAGAGACTAGCACATATTAATTACAAAAGTATTAATAAATTATTTTCAATGAACTTAGTACGTGATGCCCCAAATGTCAAGTACGTCCAAGATATACCCTGTCGTGCATGTGTAAAAGGCAAGCAAATAAGGGCTACCTTTAAAAGTGCCATTGGCAAGGTTTCTAATAGATGTCTTCATCTACTGCATATGGACTTGTTCAGTCCACTGCAAATTAGAAGTTTGGGAGGTAAGAATTACACGTTGGTAATTGTTGATGATTACTCGCCCTTTGTATGGGTGTTCTTTCTGAAACACAAGTCAGATACCTTCGACATCTTTACTAATTTTGTCAGGCAAGTCCAGAATGAATACAACTACTCCATAGTCAAAATCAGAAGTGACAATGGAACAGAGTTCAAATCTGGGGCCATGACAAAATTTTGTGAAAGCCTGGGTATCTTTCATGAGTTTTCCTCTCCTCGCACTCCTCAACAAAATGGGGTGGCTGAGGGAAGGAATAGAATGCTCATAGAGGCCTGCAGGGCCATGTTGAGTGATGCTTCACTTCCAGTATATTTTTGGGTTGAAGCCGTCAACATTGCATGCCACGTGCAGAATCCAGCCCTCATAAACAAAAACCATGATAAAACACCTTACGAACTTCTGAAGGGAAGGAAACCAATAGTCTCATATTTTAGAATTTTTGGCTGTAAATGCTTCGTGCTAAACAATGGCAAGTATCATACTACTAAGTTTAGCGAAAAGAGTTTTGAAGGTATTTTTGTAGGTTACAGTAGCCATAGTAAGGCATACAGGATCTTTAATAGAAAAACCCTGGTTGTGGAAGAATTGATACATGTTGTATTTGATGAGACGAGATTGCTGCAAAGCAACTCTTCTAGTGTGCTTATTGAAGATGCAGGTGCAAAGCTGAAAGAAATTTGCTTGGATGAACCGTCCGAAGACAAAGGTGAAAAGTTCATCAAGATCACCACTCCAACCCCTATTTGGACAGGTGAAGCAAGAAACAAGTGGACGTGTCACTCGGTGATAGGACAATCCTGAGGCAGAATGACCGGTAATGGCAAATGAATGTCTGAACTGATGGGGTGGCAGAGGGAAGGAATAGAATGCTCAAGAGGCTGCAGGGCCATGTTGAAGTGATGCATTACTTCCAGTATATTTTTTGGTTGAAGCCTTCAACATTGCATGCCACGTGCAGAATCCAGCCCTCATAAACAAAAACCATATAAAAACACACTACAACTCATGATGGGAAGAAAAACAAAAGTCTCATATTTTAGAATTTTTGGCTGTAACTGCTTCGTGCTAACCAATGGCAAGTATCATACTACTAAGTTAAGCGAAAAGATATTGAAAGGTATTTATGTAGGTTACAGTAGTCATAGTACAGGCATACAGATCTTTAATATAAAAACCCTTTTTGTGAAGAATTGATACAAGTTTGTTTTGATGAGACGAATTGGCTGCAAAGAACTCTGAGTGTGATTTTCAGATGCAGGTGCAAAGCTGAAAGAAATTTGCTTGATGAACCATCGAAGACAATGTAAAAGTTCATCAAGATCACCACTCCAACCCCTATTTGAGAAGCTGATGATCAAGATGAAGAAGTCATCCAAGATGAAGAGTCACTCCGGTGATTGAAGACAATCCAGATGCAAGGACTCTAGAGCTCAGACATCTGAATGATCACCCCATGGACTCAGATCATAGGAGATCCCTGGATGGTGTCCAAAACTCGAAGAGATGCAGATTTTTGCAGGGAGAAAAGACGACAGGAAAAGCACTTCCGACATGTGAATTCTTTGGAAGAAGACTATCTCCTGAAGTAGCAAGAAGCAAAACTGTGTGCCAATTCAACGCTGAGTCAGAGTACACTCTGCAGCAGTTGCTGTGCACAGTTACTTTGGATAAAGAATCAGTTTGAGGACTACAACATGAAGTTTGAAAAGATTCCATTGTTTTGCGACTCTTCCAGTGCAATTGCAATAGCCAACAACCCAGTCTCGCACAGTCGGACAAAGCATATAGAGCTAAGGTATCACTTCATCCGGAGCATGTGGAAGCATTGGGACATATACCTTCAATATGTCTTTACAGATAGGCAAATTGCAGACATTTTTATGAAGCCGCTGTATGAGACCAAGTTCTCGTTGTTCAAAAAAAGAACTTGGATGCTCGACAAAGAAGACTAGAGAAGCTGGATTTTCAAGAAGGCTCAGGCTCAAAGGTTATCAAATACTGAAATTTTTCAAATTCTAACCATTTGAACGAGTAAACACAACCTACTCGAGTAAACATATTACCTCTCGAGTAGTAGAATGACTTACTCGAGTAGTCGACTTGACCTACTCGAGTAGTGGAATGATATACTCGTGTAGTCGACTTGACCTACTCGAGTACCAGACTGACATACTCGAGTAGTCAACTTCACACACTCGAGTACCTCACTGACCTACTCGAGTACTTTTGTCCATCTACTCGAGTACTTCTGTATACTTACCCGAGTAATTCCAAAGTTAAATACTCGAGTATATTTTCCTCACTCGTGTACATGCCGAGTCGTTTGTTTTTCATATTTTCTTATGCGCAAACCAAGGCTACTGCCGACTCTTCTATGGTCTAATTCTTCACTGTCGTATAATTAGACTAAAACTAGGGTTATATAAATAAGAAAATCTCTCGAGTACCCGGCTGCCTCTTCGCCTTCCTCAATTAGTTTGCAGAGCCGCGCGATTTCCTTCACCCCGTCGAACCTGTCTAGGGTTTCTGCATCTCCAAGACTTCTGAATCATGGCCGCCTCCTCTAAAATAGGTGTGGGTTCGGAATTAGTCGCCTCCGGGATTGCAGAATCTCTGACGACTACCATAATCTAATGATTTTTCTCGACACCACCGGATTAACCTTCGTTCTCCCAGAACAATGTCGAATCCTCTTCCCCGAAGTTGCAGAGTTTTTCAGGAACCTCAAGTTGAAGCACCATGGGACAGTTTTGAAGTCTACAATTAAAGGTATCAACATCAAACTTACTCCAACCTCTGTTTCTCGACTTCTTCGACTGCCAGTTCTAGATGTAGATGATTTTATGGGTGATGAAGAGTATGCCCGAACTTGCTTATTCTTTGGAATTTCTGCTGATGCAAAATACATCAATCGATCTGATATGAATGCTGAAGGAAAATTCTTGGTTGATTTCATTGGCAAAATTCTTCTATGCAAAACAAACTCCATCAAAGCCATACCTCTTTACTTCTTTGACATTATGCAAGAAATAGTCTGTAGAAAGAGATTTCAGTTTGTATGATGATCTTGGACAAGATTAAAGACTGCATTAAATCTCCCAACTATGCCAGAATCATTTCCCTGCTTCTCCATGAGATAAATCCAGAGGTATTCAGTTTCTCCAAGGGCAGTATTATTCACCATATGAAGAAAGTCTCCATTTCCTCCATATAGAGATGGGACTTAAAGTTGCAGAATCCTTTTCAAGCTGCTAAGGGTACTGAAGTTAAAGACACAGAGGACAGGACTTCATCTCCCTCTCCATCGCAGGTCCCGGCTCCTCTGGTGCACCTATTGAGGGGGAACCTGCTCCTTCTGTTTCAGCCAGGATGCATACTCCTCCAGCACCTACTCCTCCACCAGTTACCCCAGAAGATATTCCCTCAGATCAACAACTTCAATAAATTCTCCTATCCACTGATATTTCATCAATGAGATGATAGAGGAATTAACTGCAGTTGAACCACCGCCTCCCTCTCACCTCCAAGCCTACATCCACTAAATCTCCTCAAGGGACCCCACTCCTGAACAGTCTCCAAAAAAATCTCTAGCAAATTCTCCAGAAATCTCTCCAGCAAGAACTCCAGCTCAATCTCACCAAGAACAGCCAGAAACAATCTTCATTTCTGATGAGCTCTCACCTAAGCCAGCTGAAGCTCCTCTCAGGAATTTGGATTTCTCTCTCCCTCAGATAATGGAAGAAGGAGATGGCCTCCTACCCACTACAAGATCTAAGAGTTCTGTGACCATTCAAGAAATAGCTCCATGGGTAGCTCCTCCTATTCCTTCTGCTCCATCTACTTCTGCTCCTCCTGCTGCTACAGCCCCTACCTCCTCAGATTTAATGACTCAGATTGTACTTCTCTTCCAAGAATAGAAATCTTACTTTGATACTTGTATCCAGACTGTCACTGATAAGGTAACTGCTCTAGAAACTGAGATGAGTAGAGGATTTGCTGAGATCCAGCATAATACTAATCAGCTCAAATATTTGTTCCAAATTGGTGGCAAAGCATTAGACCACACCATCACTATTGTTTGTCAAGTGATGGAATAAGGTCTGACTCTTGCTAATAATCAGATGGAATTGGACAAAAGAGCTGAAGACACTAAGATGAAAATCTGTGAAGAAGTTGGTACTTTCAAAGATGATGTCATCTCTCAGCTATCTATTGAAGTCAGAAAGGGGGAGAAGTTGGTGAAAGAATACTTAGAAAAATCAGATGCTGCCATGCAAGAGCTTTGGAAAGCAAAAGTGAAAGAGATCCATGATGATGTCCTCGCTCAAATTCAGAGTGTCAAATTCCACACCTATGACACTGCTGTCTGGATGCATAACCAGATCCTTCCTGAATTTGCTGCTGATCCAAACATTATCCCTCATCATTTGAACCCACTAGCTGTTGATGTTCCTGCTCAAGCTCCTCAACCTACATTCTCTCCTAGGCCTGGTGACTCTGTTGCTCCTCCTGATTCCTATACTCAGGGTTGGGTGAAGATCCTGCAGATATTTTATTCAAAGCTCCTCCTAAAATTCAGACTTACAAAAATAAAAGAAGTATGGTGAAGGTCATTCTGCCAGCAAGTCCATTCCTACTCCAGCTCCTGAACATGCTGAGGTTTGGTCTCCCACTTCTATGTCCCTCATTTTGGACACTCTCAAATTAGTTATGGACTACCATGAGAGCAGCAATATTCACTACAGTTCCCAGGAATGTGAGTTGTATGAGAAATCTATGACCAAGAGAAGGATATATGATAGAGAATATGGAAGAAACAATCATGCTGCTCCTCCAAGACCCCCCAAGTATTATCCAAAGCCTTTCAGCTACCAAAGGAGACAACAAGAGAAACATGACAGACAACATCATCAGAACTAGACAAAAGGACTCATGAGTTGTGTAAATGATTTTTGTTGTTAATGACATTTTTGGATATTCACACTTATATGATTCTATGTTTTTGATCCTATTATCCTTTTCATAGTCTTTTGCTTGCTTACACTGCTTTATGTACTTAACATTCTTTTATGTCCATAATTCACCTTAGTGTAAAGCGTTCTGACTTCTACAAATAGGAGGAGATTGTTGGGTATTGTATCTACACTAACCCAGATTTGATGAAGTCATTCTTGAACTAAAATGAATTAAGTTGTATTTGATGCTTGGTTTGAGTTGTGTGTTTGCAGGAATCTTATGGGAAGTGTAGACCAATGTCAGTCTACAATGGGTCACCAAACACAGGACCATACAATGTAATCCCTCATTGTGTGCTCCAAGGTGTTGACTCATGTGTAGCCTCTTTATTGGGATACACTTCATATTTAAGCTCTAGGACTAAGTGAAAAGACTTGATGCTGGTCATCCCTTAGAAGAAGATAAATTTTGTCTAGAAAAATTTTCCCTAAGTAAAGTACTCGAGTAGTTCTTTACTTACTCGAGTAAGTTATTGAGTTCATACTTGAGTAATAATACTCTTACTCGAGTAGTTAAGGCATATCTCGAGTAGTTTCTTTTCTCCTCTCAAGTTTTACAGAAATTATCTTCTCAAATTTTTCTATGTTAAATACTCGAGTAGCTATCTTATATACTCGAGTAGTTCTATCTTCTATCTCGAGTAGTTGAATTCTGACTCTCGTGTAGTTCTCACTAACTCGAGTAGTCTAAGTCATGTACTCGAGTAGTTCATCTACTACTCGAGTAGTCCAGTGTTTATACTCGTGTAATCCAGAATTCCATTCCAGAAAATTTCTCTAAGTGAATTACTCAAGTAGTCATCTCCATATACTCGAGTAGTTCTATTTGACTCGAGTAGTTCAACTTCTATACTCGAGTAGTTCAGTTTTCCTGTTCCAGAAATTTTCTAAGTCTATGACTCGAGTAGTTTCTTATATACTCGAGTAATTTTTTCTTATATACTCGAGTAGTATTTCTTATACTCGAGTAATCTACTCCACCTCTCGTGTAAGTACTCAAGTACTCGAGTATATTATTCTTGTTACTCGAGTAGCTGATTCCTTGAATTTTTATTTACTCGAGTAGTTCACTCCATGTACTCGAGTAATGATCTCATTCCCTCTCGAGTAGTTTTTCTCATGTACTCGAGTAGTCATCTTCTACCTACTCGAGTAGTGTGCATGTACTCAAGTAGTATGTTATATCTCGAGTATTTTACTTGACTTTTCCGAAAATTCGTTAAGTCTAGACTAACGATCTTATTCATAAACATTGACGTGAGTGGTCCACGTGTCTCTCATAATGACTCAATTATGGCTAATCTTCTTCTCTCCTATAAAAGGTCTTGTCTAAACCGACAAACCCTAACAATTCTAATTTATCAAAAAAATTATTCTAAGAAAGTTTTTGCAGCCGTACTCTCTGAAGATTTCTGTCTCCTCTCTCTCTCTCCAAGAAACGAAATCCGCCGCCGCCGCCGTCGTAGATTCCCGACCGACTAGGGTTTTCATTTTCAGAGGATTCAAATTATGAAGATTTTACAGATCAAGATTTCCGCTCAACTCTTCATCCTCTATTTGATCGTGTAAAGTCAAGAAGATTCAGATCTGATTTTGCCGAGGTTCTCTTCACCTATCTTATAAAGCCGAAAAGTCTAGAAGAAGAAGATCCTGGGCGATTACTTGCAGATCTGACAAGATTCGTTGTTTGTATTTCTTTACAAGTTTATTTCATTATTGTAGAAGAAATTTCTCCTGAGTGTAGGAGCTCTTTTTGACTCCGAGATTGTAGGAAGTCTTATCTTCCGAGTGTAGATCCGTTTT